>BTHU01000014.1:73290790-73890790 GCA_036184795.1 Tokudaia tokunoshimensis | reverse complement strand
GGGTCTAGGTTGCCTGGACTAGTCTCAAACTCCTGACCTCTTCCTGCTTCAGTCTCCCAAATAGTTGGGACTGCTGGTACCTGCCATTAGCAGGTAGCCTGTTAACATATTAATGTTAATGTCCTTGTGTTCTGGCCAGTTTTTATGTAAGCATTAGTTGTAATGTCTGAATAAATTTCCATTTCCTTAACTGTTCACTTAAGTGGGTAAGCACAGACTTAATGGCTGTGATAACCACTCAGCATGCAATCAGTAGGGTAGGACTGTGGTTTGGGTTTATTTATAATAACATATTTTTATTTGTTTGTGTGTTTGTTTTGAGATAGGGCCTCATAGCCAAGGATGGCCTTGAACACTTTGTACTTCTGCCTCCATCTCCCAAGTGCTGGAATTACAGGTGTGCTCCACCACATCTAACAGGTTTCTTTTTAAAAGATTTCTTTTTATTATTCATTAACAATAATAAATGTGTGTGTACGTGTACGTGTGTGTGTGTGTGTGTGTGTGTACATGTGTAGGCGCGCGTGCGTGCGTGCCTCTGGGGCTGGAGTTGCAGGTGGTTGGTTGTGATCCACCCACCATTGGTGCTGGGAACTGAACCCAGATCTTTTGCAAGAATAGTGTGCTCTTAACTCCTGAGCCATGTCTCTAATCCTAAAAACAGATTATAAAAAAAACCAAAACTCTTTTGAATTGTGGTAAAATATATATAAAATGTAACCATCTTACTCTCTTTGAGGTATCTACGTTATTGCTATTAAGTACCTTTATAATGTTATGTGTCAGCTATATCTCTAAAGCCTGGTCAGCTCACATAGAAGCTCTGTGCTCACTGAGCAGCAACTGCAGTGTTCTCTCTCCTAGTATTGTAGTATCCTGTATGTCTCTATGAATTTGGTTGTTTCATATATTTTCTCTTGATACAATACATGACTTTTCATGGAAATATAAGTATTTCCCTGAGTGCTGGGATTATAGACATATACCACCATTTTTGGTTTATGCAGTGCCAGGGGATGAACCAAGCACTACTAAGACACATACCTAGACCCAGCTTTTTCTTTTTCTTTTTTAAGTCATATTAAAACACATCTAATAAAATGACCATCTTAGTCATTTTTAAAAATATTGATATTGTAGAAGCATCATCACCATTTCTCTCCTTGACTTCACTTTCCACACAGACCCTGCTTCCGCTTCTTCACATCTGGATAAGACATGGGCCCACCTCTCCATTTTGTTGATGCACACATAGTACTTGAGTGTCTAGCCTTGTCCTCCAGGTAACCTTGGGACACACAGAAGTGGCATTTCTGTGGTTATTGATCGGAGCTGGCTGTTCTATTCTAGGACCAGCTGCCAGGTTGATTCCTGTGGTGGTATCTGTAGAAGCCGACAGGTAGTTCCCACTTCACCAGCTGTTCTTCAGAAGTACCTGCTGACATGGGTATAGTGGGCCTGTACAGATAGACAGCTCTCTGAATATGAAAGCAGTCCAAGATGCATTGCAGTGTGAGGAAATTTGTTACTGCTGTGTAACACTTGAGTTCTGACTTGGCCATAAACTCTTTGAGGCTAGGAAACAGATTTCATCATGTTTATCTTTTATCATTGAGCCTAGTTGGCATTTTCTAAGTGTTTGATGAATGGCAGCAGTAAACACAGTGATTGAGGAGCTTTAGGGTGCAAGCCTGATTTGTAAAAGACTTTCCAAGTGATACCTGGCATTATTTTGTGTATGCGTGTATACACCTATGTGCACAGGTGCTCATGTTTGAAGGCCAGAGGACAACTTCAGGGATCACTCCTCAGCTGCCATTACCTGTTTTCTTTGAGGCAGTCTCACTGACCTGTGACTGACCATTAGACAAAGCTGGGGAGTCAGTGTACCCTGGGATTTGTCTGTCTTGCCTCCACATGGCATCATGCCTAGCTTTCTTTTGGAGGGGGGATAGGGAGAGTATTTCTGTGGATTTAACCTGGATCCTCATACTCACAATGCAAGCATCTTACCAACTGGTCTGTCTCCTCATCTCTGGCTTTATTGTTTTTGATTACAGTTTCTCAAGAACTACTATTGAAATAAAAAATGAAATCATTATTTTGTCAGGTATTTGCTGTGTTGTATTAAACTCCTAGAAAGTCTTCTCCTTAATTGACTAATTCTTGTCAACCCTACTCATTCTTCTTTAATAGTTTAGAGTATTTTAGAGGCCTTTAGCTCAACCCAGGGAAAATCTGAATTAATGAAGTTCTGCTGACTTACTTAACACTCCCTTATTTTATAAACTTTTCTTGTAACAAGAGGAGGGCATGCACAGTATTCACTGTTTGCAGGTGAGGGGCACTAGCTGAGTGGGGAAGATGGGTCTCAGCCCAAGCCCTTGGGGCTGAATGCTTTTGTGTGTGTGTGTGTGTGTGTGTGTGTGTGTTTTACTTGAAAGTGACAGCTCTTACCTGGGATCTCTCCAGGTTGAAGAACTTTCTCTTGGTGCAGCATTACCCAGCTAAATTGATTTGAGTTAAAATTGCCAAATTCATATTATTCATTCACATACATTATTTGATATCCTCTCCCTGTCAGGTTTGCTGTTGAACTTGTAAGTTGGATCTTACAAGAGTACAATAAACTGTATAGTCAGTCTTGAGTATGAACACACAAATACACACACACATACACACATGTCATAAATCATAAATGCCATATTTTCTGGTTGTAGATCTATGAAATCCCTTTTTTTCTGTCCCCTGTACCTACCCCTTTTTAGTTCAGAGATTGGACTAAGGCTGAGAGTGTGGCTTAGTGGGAGTACTTGTCTACCTTTTCTAGTTCCTGGGTTCCATCCCTAGTACCTCCCACCCCTTCCAAAACCTTTTGTAGCAACATTCCTTGAAAACCAAGGAATGAGTCAGCTATACAATTGTTGTAGGTCTCAAAAACAACCACTGCTCTTGTAGAATACTCATTTTCTAAAACTTTAGTTGACTAGATTGACTTGCATTTAGGAGTGCAGTTTGTATGCTCTTGGATATCAGAGGTGCTCCTAGGGTGCCAAGCCTTGTTCTGAGTAATGCATCTGGAAGCTAGGACAGACGTGAGTAAATACCCAAGCACAAGTCACTGAAGTACCATCTGTGATACACATGACTTAGGGTTGTGAAGCTTTGCCACTGACTGGCTCTGTGACCAACCATGGCATGAGCCAGTGACCTAACTACTCAGCCTAATTTAACATCCCAGGAGATGCTAACAGTGTTGTAGTAGTGTTTACCTCAAGGCAGGCTGGGAATATTAAATAAAATAGTTCGTACAGAAAAGATTAGCAGGGTGTTATGATAAGAAATGCGGAAAGCCCTTGACTTAAACACTTTAGGTAGAAATCTTAATTCTCTGGGTCAAGCTTTGTTCCATTCTACATTTCCTATCAGTGCATAGACAATTACCCTTCAAGGAAGAATGCTCATTCTGAAAGGGACCTAATGACTCATTTGCAGTGTAACCACCTGCTGATTTCTTTGCTCTCTGGGGGAGTGTAAACAGTACTGTTCCTGAATTCTTACTTGGATGGAGCCTCCATACTGTTTTCTGTCAGATTGTGACCACTGTTGTGTATAGAGATAATGACCCATTCTACAGACAAGCCTGGAGAGATGACTTGGGCAAAATTACAGAATAAGTGAGAACTGAAATCACACTCAGGGTATCTGATATCTCTGTGCCATGCTTTTTGTAAAATTATATTTATGGGTTGGAGAAATGGCTCAGCAGTTAAGAGCACTGACTGCTCTTCCAGAGGTCCTGAGTTCAATTCCCAGCAACCACATGGTGGCTCACAACCATCTGTAATGGGATCAGATGCCCTCTTCTGGTGTGTCTGAAGACAGCAACAGTGTGCTCACATACATTAAATAAATAAGTCTTTAAAAATTGTATTTATTTATTTACTTTATAATACAGGGTATTAAACACCTCTTTCATTCTGTGAAAGCTCTCTACCATTGAGCTGTTCTCCAGTCATTTTTTTTCCTTTCAATTAAAAAAATGTTTTGGTCCTGGAGAGATGGCTCAGCAGTTAAGAGCACTTGATCTTGCAGAGTACCTGGGCTCGATTCCCAGAACTCACATGGTGGCTCACAGCTATCTGTAACTCTAGTCTTAGATAATCTGACACTCTCTTTGACCCCCTTGGATACCAGATGCACATGCAGTACAAGGACATATATGTAGGCAAAACACGCTATGTAACTAACTAATCTAAAAAATATGGGTATTGTCTTAGGGTTTCTGTGATAAATACCATGCCAAAAGCAACTTGGGGAGGGAGGATTTTATTTCAATTTGTAACTCTGAGGTCATGCTCCATCACTGAAGGAAATCAGGGCAAGAACTCAAGAAGGGCTGGGCAGTGGTGGTGCATGCCTTTAATCCCAGCACTTGGGAGGCAGAGGCAGGTGGATTTCTGAGTTCGAGGCCAGCCTGGTCTACAGAGTGAGTTCCAGGACAGCCAGGGTTACACAGAGAAACCCTGTCTCAAAAACAAACAAACAAACAAACAAACAAACAAAAATCTCAAGCAGGGCAGGAACCATGGAGAAGCACTGCTTACTGGCTTGTTCAGCCTGCTTTCTTATACTATCCAGGACCACTTGCCCAGGGCTGGCACTGCCCCCAGCAGGCTAGGCCATCATACATCAATCATTAATCAAGGAATGTCCCACAGACTTGCCATAGGCCAGTGTGATGGTTTGTATATGCTTAGCCTAGGGAGTATATGCTAGCACTATAAGGAGGTGTGGCTTATTGGAATACATTTGTTGCTGTGGGTCTGGGCTTTAAGACCCTCATCCTGGCTGCCTGGAAGCTAGTCTTCTAACAGCTGTCAGATGAAGATGTAGAACTCCCAGCTCCTCCTACACCATGCCTGCCTAGATGCTGGCATGCTCCTGCCTTGATAATACTGGACTGAACCTCTGAACCTGTAAGCCAGCCCCAATTAAATGTTGTACTTATAATAGATTCCCTCTTAAATGACTCTAGCCTGTGTCAAGTTGACAAAACTCTAACCAGCAATAGGAGTTTTGTGCATACAGAGGTGTTTTGAGTGTGAGATTGTGTGTGTGTGTGTGTGTGAAGTGCTAAAATTTTACCTGATTGTGTGTGTGTGTGTGTGTGTGTGTGTGTGTGTGTGTGTGTGTGTGAAGTGCTAAAATTTTACCTGATTTAGTAGTAGCTCATGCCTTTAATCCTAGACAGACATATCTCTATGAGAGACTAGATTTAGTCTGGTCCATTTAGTTAGTTCCAGGCCAGCCAGGGCTACATAGACCTGTCTTAAAAAACAAACAACAACAACAAAACCTCTAACATTTCATTCACAGTTTCATGTGAATGATTCTTAGTCTGCTTGCTTTCCTTTTTGTCCTTTGTTGAAATATGAAGATATAGAACTTTGAACAAATTCCCTTATTTTTCTGAATATTAGTAATAAGTGGGCTGTTGCGATGGATCAGTGGGTCAAGGTGCCTACTGCCAAGCTTATGACCTGGATTCAGTCCCTGGGTCCCCTGTGATGGAGGAAGAAAATGCTGACCTCCACAAGTCACTTGTAGCAGGTGTACCCACACACACTCACATACATATACTTAAGTAAATAAATATAAATAAAAATTCAAATACAGTATTTACTGTGGACAAAGTAGAAAGTACAAGTGAGTGGGTGGGGGCATCCTAGGGCCACCAAGATGGGCCAGCTGATAAAGGCATCTGTGGCCACTCCTGATGACTTACCTGAGTCCAGTCCTCCACACCACACCACACCCATGTGGTAAAAGGAAAGAACTGGCTCCCAAAGGTTGTCTTTTGACTTTCCCCTGCATGCTGTGCATGGGCTCCCATACCATGCATAAAATAAGCAAAATGTAATTTAAAAAAAACTTTCACTAGGTGTGGTAGTACACATCTTTTATTCTAGAATTTGGGAGGCAGAGGCATGTGGAGTTCTATGAGTTCAAGGCCAGCCAGGGCTGCCATCGTGAGATCCTGTTTCAAAAAGTTTTTTTGAGTTTTTATTTAATATGTATGAATGTTTGCCCACATGTATGTCTGTGTGCCATATGCATGCAGTGCCTTCAGAGTTCAGAAGAAAAGCACAGGATCCTCTGTATGTGGGTGCTGGGATTGAGCCTCTGGCTCTTAAAGAATAGCCAGTGTTTTAGTAGCTAATTTTTTTTAAAGCTTAAGAATTTTGACTGTAATTCTATTTTTCTGAAACCACCATAGGTAATATTTTTGTCTCTTTTTTTTCTTATATGGGTTCACCTTTTCTAAGCATAAAGTGTGTTCAACTTTGTATACAGGGTTCTTTTGGATTTTATTTTGAGACAGAACCTAATGAAGGGAGGAGTTGGCCTCAGATCTGCTTTGTTGTTAAAGATAATCTTGAAAAAAAATATGCTTCTATCTTTTAAGAACTGTGAGGTTACAGGTATATGCCACCATTCCTGGCTTATACAGTTTGGCTTTATGACAAAGAGTTTTGTCTAGACTGGCCTCAGACTAAGGCTCCTGCCTCATTAGTGTTGAGCTTATAGGCTTATTCTTCCATACCAAGTCTGTGTGTTTTGTTTTGTTTTAATCATTTATTTTTACTTCGTGCGCATTGGTGTTATGCCTGCATTTGTCTGTGTGAGGATGTCAGATTCCCCGGAACTGGGATTATAGGCTGTAACTGCAATGTGGTTGCTGGGAATTGAACCCAGGTCCTCTAAAAGAATGGCCAGTGCTCTTAACTGCTGAGCCATCTCTCCAGCCCCACACCAGCTCTTTGTATACAGTTTTGCATCTTACTTTTTCACTTACCATTATATCATATAAGTAAAATTCTCATGTAATTAAAATCTCTGGAGAGGGCTGGAGAGATGGCTCAGAGGTTCAGAGCACTGACTGCTCTTCCAGAGGTCCTGAGTTCAAATCCTAGCAAACACATGGTGGCTCACAACCATCCATAAGGAGATCTGATGCCCTCTTCTGGAGTGTCTGAAGACAGCTACAGTACTTACATATAATAATAAATAAAATCTTTAAAAAAAAATCTCTGGAGATATAATCTATATTTAACAGACTGGAATCATATAGGGAGGGCTAGGAGTTCAGTGGGAGAGTACTTTTTTTCCATGTGTGAGGCTCTAGATCAGTGACCCTGGGTGAAGTCCAACATCATATAATAAAAATTGTTGGCTTTAGTGTTCATGGCTGTGTGCATGTCCATATGCGTGTTCCTGTGTGTATAGATGTATATATGCTTGCATATGGAGGCCAGATAACAACCTTGGGTGTCATTCTCAGGAATATCATCCACCGCCTTTTATACGGGGACTCTCATCAACCTGGAGCTCACCAAGTAGGCTAGACTAACTGGCCAGAGAGCCTCAGGGACCCTTCTATCTAGACTTGTTCAGTGCAAGAATTATATGTGTATAGTACCACTATGCCCAACATTTTTATGTAGTTTTTAGGGATCAAACTAAAGTCCTCAAATTTGTAAAGCAAACAGTCTGTCAATTGAGGTACTCCCCAGATGCCCCTCACTCATCTCCTTTTTAAATAAAGTGTGATGGACTGGCTTTGGTGATACATGCTTATAATCTAGTACTCAAGAGGTAAGAACAGGAGGATCACTGCAAGTTTCAGGCCGGACAGGGTAACATAGCAAGACCTTGTCTCAAACCAAACAAAAGATAGTGTAATGGATAGTGTTACATCACATAGTATAATCTACCGTTGGTGTGTACCCCTTTACTTAGCTAGAGAGTAGGAGGGAGCTAGATGGGAGAGAATCATTAAAATCATGGGCATTTCGGAAGGTTGGTTGCAGGGTTCAGGTTATAGACCCCAGTTCGGAATATGAGCAAGCAGCCAAGGGGTAAAGGGTCTGGGGAACCTAAGGTCTTCCTCCCTGCTCTTTCCTAGCTCTGGGTTCCTCACCATTCCCTAGGCTCCTTCTACACTGAATTTGGCTCAGTGACTTGAACACCTGTCTGTTGTGCTGTGTCTATATCCTCCTCTGCCCTCACATGTTCTACAGACCTATCAATCAATGCCAAGCAGACTGGGTTGCCTTGTTTGTTTACTTGTCATTGTCACCCTAGACTGAAACCCTTATATCTTGTATCCTCAATGCCTGGCAAATAATGAGGAATTTTTTGTTGTTGTTGTTTTTTTTTTAATAAATCTGACAAGGTAGGGTAGATTGACTACATAGGGATCGTAAAAACTCAAGAACAGGACTCATCCCCAGGAAAAGAAAGCATTCTTTCAATCTCCTCTATCCTTCTGGACTTAAAAGATCATACATGTCTTTGGTCCTATATTTGGGGCCAGGTCTCCTGAGGGCTATTTGGGACTTAAACATCATTTAGACTCTTGGATTTCACAGTTGGTTAATGTGTATCCCAAATTCCACTCAACCTACTTATTTTTCTCACTGCCGCCTTCCATGTGTGTGAAGTAGACATTCTTGGAATGTGAGTCTCATCTCTGTCCCCATGTGGTCTGTCAGCAGCCTAAGCATCAGTGTAGACAGGCTCAGACATGCCAAGGCTTTTTGCAGAAAGTTCCCATGTGAACAAGAATTTGCCACAGGAACAAGCCCTTTGCTGGGAGCATGTCCAGATTTGTAATTTTCATAATGAAAATTGGGACTTTTTGTATCTCTGTACCCTGGTCTGGGGATACTTAGAGTCTTAAAAGGTATAGGAGGTGGAATCTAGTCTGCTGTAGAGTGTTTGCCTGGTGGCAAGCCCAGAAACTGGGCTTTGTCCTCAGAAGCAGTGGGAGTGGGGCATTAAAAAGCAGTACCTAAGCCAGGCATGGTTGTCCACGCCTTTAATCCCCAAATTTAGGAGACAGAGGTAGTTGAACCTCTGAGTTGGAGGCCAGCCTGGTCTACAGAGCAAGTTCCAGGGCAGCCAGGGCTACACAGAGAAACCCTGTCTTAAACAAACAACAACAAAGGGAGCACATAGACAGATGATGGATTCCAGAGTGCCTCCAGTTCTCAAGAACCTAAGAACTGAACACAGGAATGAGAGTCAGTCCATTGGTGGTTGCTGCAAGGATATTCAACTCTGATATTCTCTCACTGTTCGGTTCCTCCGGGTGAGCAGGTGAGAACTGAGGGAACAGGCTTGGTCACCTTTAAGCTCTGTATTCCTAATTGAATTGCAGATCTGCCTTAGTTTAGACTTGAAGCACCACTTCTGTCACCTTAGTCTCTGACTGAGGAGTGCTTTTCTAAACGTGCTGTGTACTTGTTAACAAATGGTCATTTGGGAAAAGGTTGTCTTAGTTCAAGTTTCTTTTGTTGTGATGAAGCACCACGACCAAAAGTAACTTGGAGAGTAAAAGGGTTTTTTTGGCCTCACTTCCACATCACAGTTCATCATTGAAGGAAGTTGAGGCATCATCAACACTAATTAAGAAAAAGCCCTACAGGCTTGTCTATAGTCTGTTACAGGGGCATTTTCTCAATTTAGGTTCTCTCTGAGTAAATGACTCTAACGTTTGTCAAATTAACATTAAGCAAACAAGCAAACAAAAACAGCCACCACAGAAGTGCTGGGTGGTGTTGTTATTTTGTTTTTGTTATTGTTGGTTTTTGTTTGTTTGTTTGTTTGTTTTAAGAAAAACAGTACAACTCAGGTGATTTTGATGGAGTCCTTATTAAGGATGTTTACAATTTAACATGTACTTTTAGCTCATCTGCTAAATTGCAGAACCTCAGCTTGGTACTGCTCTTTGTGTAACCTCCACTCAGTAGCAATAAATGTGGCATGTAATTGTCAGTGGAGAATTGTTAGCTGCACGAATGGGTGAATGAATGATGGGTTTGCTCCATATTTCATTAAGAAAGCACAGAAATTATAGCAATGAGTTTGAAGGCAAAAACTGCACATCTCTCATAAAGCTACATGTTAGTGAGGTGGCATAAAAATGCGGAGTGGTGGAGTTGCATCGATGGTTCAGTGGTTAAGAGCACTGGCATCTCTTCCAGAGGACCTAGATTTGATTCCATACTACCTTTATGGCAGCTGATGCCCTCTTCTGTCCTCTGCAGGCACCAGGCAGATAGACATATATGCAGGCCAATAAATCCATAAAATAAAATTTAAATTTAAATGTAGAATGGGCTTGGAGAGATGGTTAATAGTACTTGCTGTTCTTCCAGAAGACCCAGGTTTGGTTCCCAGCATCCAATACTACAGCTCACAACCTTCTATAAGAATGTAAAATGTGTTTATATTGTGTTGGAAACTCTGAATTTGGTACTGTGTGGTAGCCTGGCTTTAGACAAGTCCTTTAATTTTCCTGGTTTGATGCTCTTATCTGTAAAATGGAGTGAGGGTCAGAAGCAGTAATAAATTTGGACCTGCAGTTTGTTCAGGTGAAGAATGAAGAATGGCTGGGTACAGTGGTGCAGTCCTTTAGTCCCAGCACTGAGGATGTGAAGTAGAAGGATCACATAAGTCCAGAAGTTCCAGACCAGTCACAATGAGGTTGCTATATTGGTTAGGTCAGAGTCTATAGGCTCTACAGGAACCCAGATTGGTTTTAGTAGCTCAGCAAGGCTCAGGGCCTAGTTCCTTCTTATTCTAGGTAGAAGTCTAGTGTCCGAGCCAACCAGGACCTATATTATCTGGCCACTGTCCTAACCCTACAAGTCCCATGAGGCTGTGGCTACATTTTTTTTTGTTCTGTAAGTGTTCAGCAGATAGCCCCAAAGGGATGCTACTCATCTCTTTTTGCACATGGGGTTAGGGAGGAGGTAGAGAAGAGACTTCATAGTGAGTATGTGGCTTTGGAACCCAGGATTGCAAAGGGGTTTGTGAGCAGGCAGTCTGGCAGTTGACCATAACCAGTCATGTGCAATTGTACTCACTCATTCAGCAGTTATCTGGGTGCCTACTGGGATGAGGCCCGGAGAAGGGAATCAGGATAAGAATGATGTGGTATGTTCAGAGTTGTTATATATAAGTCTGTCCCAGTATTTGAGTTTGGTTACATGGCTATTATGCCCTGCCAACTCTCAGCTGGCTTGTTGCTGTCTCCTGACTAGTCCTACCTTACCACCTATCTTTACCCCAGTTTTTCCAACATGCCTGTGAGTGGTAGCATGAGCCATGCAGAGCCCTTGGATCCAGGTAGGATGAGTTCATCATAAGTGGTGTATATATGGCAATAGCCCCTCCCACATTGGTTTGCCCTAGATCACTGATCTGGGCAACACCATGCTTACTTTTCAGGAGGCAAAAGAGATTAATTAGTTTATATAACCTGGGTTGACCTCAGATTTACTTGTAGCCAGGAATGTCCTTGAACTTCAGATCCTCCTGCTTCGACCTCCAAAGTTTTGAGATTATAGGCATGTGCCACTATGCCTGATTTTAAGTGGTGCTGGAAATCCAGTGTTTCGTGCATGCTTGGTAGACCCTCTTCAAACCATGCTACATCCCAGTTGCAGAGAAAAGAAATTTAAACCATGGCCAGTCAGTATTAGAGTTGAATTTTAATTTAGAGCTTTTTGGGATTGTGGAAAATGTAGACATTATAGGTACTGCTATACTGGCCTGGCTTCAAAAGTAATATTTTAAAAATGTGACACATCTGGGCATGGTGATACACACCTTTAATCCTAGCACTGAGGAGGCAGGGGCAGGTGGGTCTGTGAATTTGAGGCTGACCTGGTCTACATCATGAATTCCAGGACAGCCAGGGATGCACACTAAGACCCTATCTAAAACAAATTAATTCATTAAACTGGAACTCACTCTGTAGACCAGGCTGGCCTTGAACTCAGAAATCCACCTGCCTCTGCCTACCAAGTGCTGGTTTTAAAGGCATGCACCACCACTGCCCGACCTCATTAAAACTTTTAAAGAAACTTTGTAGTAATTATACAAATTAACTATATAACTTTGGAGGATTTAGGAAATATGTCATTACTACCAAGCCCAGATGTAGAAACTTAGGTATATACATGTGTATATTTTTTTCACATCTAAAGATGTTCTAGGGACTGGAGAGATAGTGGTTAAGAGCACCTGCTGCTCTTTCAGAGGATCTGAGTTCAATTCCCAGTAGCTAGAATGTAGCTCACAACCGGGTATAACTCATACCAGAGGATCCATCACCCTCTTCTGGCCTCTGCAGGCATTGCATGCATGTGGGTAGGGACACACACACACACACACACACACACACACACACACACACAAACGCAAAATACTCATAAATAAAAATTAAGGTTAAAAATTTTTGAAGGTACTTCCTAAAATTTACAGTTGTAACAAATGTAATATATACACATTTTACAGCTTCCTTTTTAAAAAGTTACTGTAAAAGTAATAATAGGCTTGTTGTACAACATTAAAATAAGATAAAAGTTCAAAGTTCTTAGTCCTCTTAATATTAGAATACTTGATATATTAGTGTTGCCTTCTAGACATTTTGTGGGGGGGGGGGCGTGTGTGTGTGCGCACGCGAATGTATAAGTATATGTGAGTGTCCTTCCTCGAGCTATCCACCTTGCTTTTTGATTAAGAGTCTCTCATTGGTTGGCCCAGAGTTGGGCTGATTAGGCTAAATTGGCTGGCCAACAAGCCCCAGGGATCCCTCTCCGAATTGGGATTACAAATGTGTCCCACTATGCCTGACCTTTTTATGTGGAGTCTACATATCAAACTTGGCCCTTAATGCTTGCATAGTAGCACTTTATGACTGAGCCATTTCTCCAGCCCAGATGATTTTTTTTAAAGTTACATAATAATATTATACCCTACAAAATTAATGGCAATTCTGCCAACATTAAACAAAATAGATGAGTGTTAGTAGTACACATAAAATGAAGTAAATCTCAGAAAGAATTTCTTTTTTCAACAAGGAAGCACTGGGACTTGGGGATGTGTATAGTTCAATGATGGAGTGCTTAGTGTTGAATAAGCATTGTGAAGTCCTACATTTACTCCCTAGCAAAACAGAGAGAGAGAGAGAGAGAGAGAGAGAGAGAGAGAGAGAGAGAGAAAGGAGGAAGAAGAAGAAGAGGAGAAGAGGAGAGAGAGAGAGAGAGAGAGATAGTTATAAAAGAGGAAAAGGAGGAAGCTCTCCACCATGGAGAAGGTGTTGGAACTGAGGCTAGCAAGGCACTGCTACTGTCAGCAACCAGCCGCCCTTCTGGGACATCACGTAAAATGATGTAACTGAGTGAAAAAGTGGTGGAGAGCTGGCCTCTCTCCCTGCTCAAGTCGCTAAGCTGCAGTTGTAGTGAGAGGTGCTCATGAGCCCCAAGCTCTATGTCTGTCCTGTGAGGACGCAGTGGAAGGCTTCTTGGTCTGAGAAAACCAGCTGTGGGGACTTGATCTTTTACTTGGAAGCTGAAATCAAGGTGATCTGGTAGCCCAGTGGTGAGTCCTCATTTTATACATAAGAAAAGCATGGCCAGGAAAGTGTGGTTACTAGCAGGCTGGAGGCTGGGCAGAGTCTAAGCCTTCCGTTCTCTATGGTAGCCACCCAGTATTTCTGCTTCTAATTCCTGAGCTAATGAGGGTAACCAGATGAGGCTTCTGACAGGTTCTTAAAGTGCACTCAGAATTCCTGGGTATGCCTTGTATGGGTCTCTTTGTGTTTGCTTGGTGTCTTTGATTTGGAAGTGGTGGTCAGCAATGATATGATTTTCACTGGCAATTGGTGACCAGCCTTAACTATAGTGATGTGGTGATTTGAATACAAATAGTGTGCCATGAGTCCTGGTATGAAACCCACACTAATTCCTTAGCCCGCTCAGTCTGCCATTTCCTGAAGTGATCAGGACTGCCCAGAGCATGAGTGTGCCACATGACTTTGGGGTGTATAGGATGGACAACTTTCCTTCACTGGCAAAAATTCCTTTTTAAGTGTGTTGATAAATTTAGACAAAATAAGGTAAGTGGTATCCAGCTGGCAGAAAGTACCAAAGATCATCATCTGGCTGCTTCAAGCTTCCTAATCTTTCCTAGTCACAGGAATTTCTTTATATTCTGCCATAAACTAGTCATAGTCTTGAGTAGATTCTGTTCTCCTAGTCAACATAAATTGTCCAAAATTAAAAGATAGCTTGGCAGTTCAATTTAATATTTAATGGAGCATATATTTATTATCTGCTATAGTTGATACAGGAAAATATAAATATAAGTGGGAAGACTGTGTTGAGAACTTTCTAGAGGTTGCTCTGTATTTTTGCAGTTTGTGTTTTAGGAGATGTGTTTTGGGCCACGTCCATAAGCAACTCATGAGAAGTGCAGAGCTCACAGCTCTGTCCCTGCAGCCCTCTGTCTGCTCCCAAATTCAATCATAGTTAAGAGTTTATAGCTGAGAGAAAATGGAGGTGTTGGCTTGGAAGTTGAGGGAAGTAGGCTACAGCAATGGATGATCGAGTGCTTTCTGTCTCCAGGATTGTCTTGAGAATCTTCACTGAAAGCTTTGGTGGCAAGCAGCCATGGCAAGTAAAGGGCCCTCAGCCTCTGCATCCACTGAGAATTCCAGTGCAGGGGGGCCCAGTGGCAGCAGCAATGGCACTGGGGAGAGTGGAGGGCAGGACAGCACCTTCGAATGCAACATATGCCTGGACACAGCCAAGGATGCTGTCATCAGCCTGTGTGGCCACCTCTTCTGGTGAGTTCCCTTCCTGCTATCCCTGTGGACACCCTACCATGGCCCTAGGTAGATGTCTCACTTTGAGCAGATGTTTGGGGTAGATGTCTCACTCATTTTGACTCCTGATACACTACGACCCAAGGGACAAGAAGCCTCAGTTTCCGTCCCAGCTCTACTGCTGAAGGTCTGGGTAACCTTGGACAAATCCTGTTTTCACCCTGGCCAGCTTCCCATCTCTCCAGGAGGAAGGCCATTTTGTCAGTATGTACTGCCACTTGAGCAAGGCTTGCTTGCTGTGCTGAGCCTACAGACAGTATTGCATAGTGATTTTGAGCAAGGACTGTGGAGCCAGACTTCCTCCTCTCAGATCTTGACTTTGCCTCTTCCCTAGTGGATGACCTTAGACAGGGTGCGTACATGCACCCTGCCTTATTTTACAGGCTTATTTCTATTAAATGGCCCCAAATAGTAAGCATGTTGAAAGACCACATAGCTTGTGTGATAACTATGGTTGTAATTGTTCAGTATTCTATGTGCGTGTTGTGAAATGAAGCAGCGGTCAAGTGTCCTAGTCTCAGTGCCTACAGAAACCCTGCTGTCTCTGAGAACTTCGGTGGATGTGGAGTGGTGGCTGTTTTTCTTTCGAGATGTTAGGCTAACTTTGAAGGGTAGAAAGGAACTTTGAATGTAGAGGGGAAATGATGGCAAATAAAGTCAAGGCAGAGTCAAGGAGAAGGCAGTTTCTAGAGATGGGCATGTATGGTATCAGCTCATCTGAGTCTCTGAGTCTGTTGTCCCCTCTCACAAAGTCCTCGACAGGATGTTAGGAAACAAGAATAGCTCTGGAGGGATGGGCCAGATTATCAAACCCAGGGGACATAAACCCCCTTAATATTTTCGTGCAGGAATATGGTGAAGAAATCAGTATTTGAGAGAGTTTAAGTTCTCAGCAATATAAAAGGTAAATTTATTGATGAATTAATAGACTTGAGCAGAGGTTTTTGATTTTGGAATTTTTTTGTCCTAATTGTTGTTTTGTATAGATGAAAGTGACAGGATTAAGAGAGGTAGAGTGCCGCTTAAAAAGAATAGATTTAAAAGCCAGGCAGTGGTGGCGCACGCCTTTAATCCCAGCACTTGGAAGGCAGAGGCAGGCGGCTTTCTGAATTCGAGGCCAGCCTGGACTACAGAGTGAGTTCCAGGATAGTCAGGGCTATACAGAGAAACTCTGTCTGGAAAACCAAAAAATTAAAAAAACAAACAAACAAACAAACAAAAAAAAACAGATTTAAAGCAGTATGTGTCTAGACTGCAGTGTGTCTTTAACAAATTTGTTTCTTTTCTGCATGTCAGCTTCCTCTGTTCCATTGAGTAAAGATGGTTATATCTCCTGGTGCCATCCAGTGACAAGAAAAGATAAAAATCAAGTCAGCCACTCTGACAAATAGTAATTGCTTCATAGGGAGAAATCTTCATCATTATTTTTGTTTGTTTGGATTTCGAGACAAGGTTACTATGTAGACCAGGCTGACCTTAAAATTTCAACACTTCTCTTGCCCGCCTTTATTACAATTCTAAGACTTGCTCTGAAGGTCATTTATTCACTTACACTTTTAACCTATAGCATTTGAGTGAGCTCTAGTGGAGTCCTGTTATTTGAGATGCCCTCTGGAGAGATCACAGTGGCCCCAGAAACTCAGTGTTGAGTTCAGATTTGAGCATTTTCTGTAGTTAGGACCCTGTATTTGTGTGTGAAGCTAGCTTTGTTCAGGAATTGAGAGAACTGTCTTCTTAGGTCATGGTTTTATTTATCTGGAAAAGACACATGATGTGTGAGAGGCACCACATAGTAGGTTGTAGTAGATTTTTGTTGACTTTCTCAATAAGAAAGCAAAGAAATACGAAACATCTGGGATTGAGTCCTTTTCCTCCAGTGCTGTACTGCCATGTCTTTATGCAGCAGTAGGCACTGGAAAGATAGAGATTTTAGATTTAGTTACACGCTTCTGAACCTTGGCCTCCTCCTTTGAAAAATGAGGCACTGGAACCAGGGGTGTGGCTCCACCTGTGACCCTAGCACTGAAAGGAAGCTGAGGAGGTTACTCAGTGGCTAGGAGCACTACTTGCCCTTCCAGCGGACCCAGGTTTGATCCTTACAACCAACCAACATAGTAGCTTACAACTACCTGTAACTACAGTTCCAGGGGATACAACAACATCATGTGGTCTATAGACATACACGTAAGAAACACTCATGCCCATAAAAATAAACAATTCTAATACCCCAAAGTCTGAGGCAGAGGTTTAGAAGCCAGTTGGGGCTATATGGTGAAACCCTGTATTTAAATAAATAAATAATTTAATTTAAAAAGAAGAAAAAAAGGAAAAAATGTTGGGCAGCTCTATAAGATGGAGGTAGCCTTGCCTGAGTAGCCTCTCCATCTTTCCCATTACAAAGATGATTTGAGTAGGCTTGGCCTTTCAAACCACTTCCTGCTAGAAGAACAGTTTGTTAAATTGGATCTGAAATAATAGAAAATCTATATATCACTTGTGAGCCTGAGGAGGCTGTGAACCCATCTGATATGGTGTATATTGTGTTTGTATGTATATCTGTGTGCTTTTATGTTGTCATGTGTTACATGACAGTGCAGAGAATACTTGACTTATATTAGATTCCTTCAGAACCTATAATATCTGAAAGACTAACCTGTGGATAAATTGTGCTTGGTTGGTCTGTTTTTTGTTTTTGGGGGTTCAGGTTGGAGATTGGAGCCATGTCTCACTACTCTCTTGTTTCCCCGCCAGTTTAGCTTTTATCCGGTCTGTTTTGCGCTTTCATTTTGTTGTTTTAAGACAACAGGGTTTTCTGTAGCCTAGGCTGTAAACTTAATCTCACCGCGTAGTTGAGAATGACCTTGGACTCTCCTGCCCCTGCCTCCCAAGTTCAGGATTACAGATGTGTGCCTCCATACCTTTCCCTATATGTGTGAACTACTGGCATCACATATACTGGGGTTACATTACTCCAGTTACCCCCTTCTGATGTCCCTTCCCTACTCATGGAGTGTTTCTGCTAATGAAAGCATTTTTCTCCTTCCCGATTTCCTTCCTGATGATTGGCCGCCCTGGGGACTGTAGTTGGCCGTGCTTACATCAGGTAAGATGTACTTCATTTTACTTTGTCTTTCATCAGCTAGAGTTGCACAAGACAGCCCTCATCTCAAGGGACTACTGTCAGAAACTGCAATCTCCCTTGCTTCTGGGCTAAGTTGCCCTTTTTATACACCTGCCCGCTGACTGGTATTTGATATAATAAAGAGGTCTTTTCATGTCTGAATTAGTCCTGATTCTGCCAATAATAGCCATATTGGCTTAGATGACCACCACTTTTCTGTGTCTCAGTGACTCATTTGCAGAGGGATTGGACTTGATAATGTTAGCTAGCTCCCTTTTTGTTTTGTTTTGTTTTTTTGTTTGTTTCAAGACAAGATTGAATGTATCCCAAGCTATATCTTCAAACTCACTAAGTAGTTGAGGATGACCTTGAAATCCTCCTGCCTCACAGTGCTGGAGTTAGAGGTGTGCATCACAATGTCTACTTCATGTAATGCTGGAAACCCATGATGTCTTGCTTGCTAAGCAATTGATCTGTTAACTAAGTCACATCCTTACCTATTAGATCATTTTTTTGTTTGTTTGTTTCTGAGTTCTTATATTTATAAAAGATAACTTCTGGGCTGGAGAGACAGCTCAGTGGTTAGGAATGCTTGCTGCTTTTGCAAAGGGCCAATTTCAGTTCCTAGCACCTGTAACTCTAGCTCCAGTGGCTCCAACACTTATGGGTGTACACACACACACACACACACACACACACACACACACACACCGAGATAAAAATAAATCTTGAAGAAATACAAAGGTAGTCCCTTTGATATCAGTACACCTCTTTCCTTGAAAGGTCTTGAGATTGTTGAGAAGAAGTAAGCTTTTTTTGGTGTGAATAAGTAGCTTTTGCAGAGGAAGAAAGTCTTGTTTTAATTTATTATGAAAACCAATTAGTGTTTACTAAGAACTGAGCCTGGCATTGACAACTGGATATGAACAGTCACAGCCAGGTAGCCATTTCCATGGGTATCAGAAGTACAGCATCACACTCCTAGATGGTTTAGAGAGTTGTTGGGGGAGGGCAGGGCTAGACTGCTCTGTTTTCCTGCTAGGGAAAGAAAAAGGAACTAGGAATGAGCAGTCTGACTTACATGAACTTGAAAGAATAGATTTGGCAGAATGTATTAGTGTGAGTTTCAGGAGATCATGTAATTTAGGTTTTGGAGCTATTTGGCAGGTAGGAAATGTAAGATATAATGTCATGAAATGCTGCTATTTTTGTATCTCTGAAATCTTTGGCTCATATTCATTTAATAAACTTTTTAATCTTCATATCTATAGATGTAGTTTACATCCAAAAATACTATTGAGGGACTGGATCATAATTCATCCATAGTGTGTATACTGACAATGTGCAAGGCTCTGAGTTTAATCCCGAGTACTAAAAATAACTAAAGGTTGAGAAAATATACATCAGAAACCCTCCAGTGCCCAAAAAGAGGTCACAAGTTAGGTGTGATGGCATACTTCTATAATCCTTGTACTTGGGAAGCAAGGGTTAAGAGTTCAGCATGATCTTCAGATACATGAGACTCTGCTTCAAAAGAAAAGAAAAAAAATACAGTATAACACTTTAAAAATAAAGTTTAGATAATGATCAAACTCTATCCCTTAATACAATATTAAGTGAGCCAAAAATGACTAACACATCTAGGTGCTGATGTCAGGCTATACCATTTTGGGGGAATATGCTGGAATGTAAAAATGAGGAATTGGGGATGGAGGAACAGCTCAGCAATTAAGAGCATGAACTGCTCTTCCAAAGGGACCCAAGTCAGTTCCCAGTCCCCATATTCACACTGCCTGTGACTCCAGCTCTACCTTCCTCTTCAGGCCTCCAAGGGCACATGTATTTGTTTGCATATCCCCTCACCCTCTGCTGACATATACGTAATTAAAAATAAGATATGTGTTTTAAGAAAACTGAGAAATCACAGAAAGAAAAATGAAATAATAATGGATAATTTGATTGATCCTGAAAGTAAGCTTCTGTTCGTACCAGGAGGCCTCAGACTTGCAGCTCCTTCTGTATTGTCCCCAGAGAGTAACAGAGAAAGAAGCTTATTTAATTACTGGTATTTAAAGGCAATTTTGATTTTATCTCCAGTAAATATTTTTCAGTGCTTGAAACAGAAATTAGATTATGGTTCCTAAATGTTCCCACCTCAGGCTACTCCAGCTGGTGCTTCTCACCTTAAGGACTCTGGCTTCACAGTCAGAGGCTGTGCTTAACTAAAGGCAGGACAGCTTTGGCTCATTCTTGTGGTTTTCTCTCACTTGTAGTGGTTGGAGACTAGACCTAACAGACAAGTATGTCCAGTTTGCAAAGCTGGCATCAGCCGGGACAAGGTCATCCCACTCTATGGCAGAGGCAGCACTGGACAGCAGGATCCCAGGTAAAGACTTGCTTCATCTGATACCCATGTCCCCACTTGGATGGGCTGTTATTCACATCTACTTAGCACTCTGACCCTACCTTTAGCTTGGTATTTGTTGATGGCTGCTTGATTCTGAGGCATTTTGATAGAGATGAGAGTCACCTGGGCAGGGTGGGGCCTGAGCAGAAGAGCCAGGCTACCACTTGCTGGCCCGTGTTCAGTAGGTGCTCAGTGTCATCTGCCAGCAAGCAAACAGTTGTGTAATGTTGTGAAAGCACTTCTTGCAGCCTGGGAAGCAGGGGGTGTGCCCAAGGACTGGGTTTGCTGCACCAGTGAATGTGAGTCTAGGGAGGGAGGTAATCGGAAATCTGATGGCTTTGTGGGGACTGGGATTTCAGAAATGGAGATGTAGGTGGCCCTTTTGACCTGGCACTTGAACCTTTCCAGAAAAATGTCTCACTGTCTAGCATTTCACCTGATACCACATCTCCTGTCTACCAGGAGATTTTTCCTGTCATACTTGTTGCACTTGTGTTTGCTCTGAGGATAGAAGTACTCTCCCTGGTCCCACTCAGTCTACACCCTGCCTCTGCAGCCTTTTCTTGATTCCTGCCCTTATTTTATGAAAGCCTAAAAGTCCCCTCCATGAGGTGATCTTTCTTCTCCATAGTCCTTCCACCCTATATTGTGACTGCTTGAATCTCTCTTGAAATCATCATCTTAAGAGTGGGAACTATCGCCAGTATCAGTATTGATTGCATCCTGCCTCATACTTACTGTGAAATAAATACTCAGTCAAACCGTTGGGAGGGTGGGTCTGAGGCCTAGAAGCAAAAGTAAAAAATAGATAGCATGGAATACTACCCTAAGAGTAATGGAGGCCAAACCAAAATTAGTAGGGGAGGTTAGAGAGACCTTGAGCCTCAACCCTATCAAACAAACCATCCTTAGTTTTAGTCTGGCTTAGGATTTCTGGTACCCATGAACTCATATCATGCAGGCCTAGGGAAAGCAAAACTGACCATTTTTCATAACTGTGGACCAAAAATCTCTCTTGCAAGGGTAGGCTATGCAATCTGATGACTTTCTTAGAACAAGCTGGTTTTCCTGATTCAAGGTAGAATGGAGTTGGAATTTTGTTAAGCCAACACAGTTTTGTGTGTTGAACAGGAGAGTGACCCAGACACCGTTGCTCAGTCCTCAAGGGAACAACTAACAACATTTAGTGATGGCCTTACTTTGTTTCTTTTCAGAGAGAAGACTCCTCCTCGTCCTCAAGGCCAGAGGCCAGAGCCAGAAAATAGAGGGGTGAGGAACATTCTAGGAAAAGCTTCTAGAAGTGTGCCTGTAGCTTTGAAATTTTCCTGTTGACCTTCCAGTTTTTCCCCTTCATCCTAAAAATAAAGGAAAATTTATAAAGTTTAGAAAGGAGACAAGCAGGAAAAAATCCTAGAACCACTCATCCAGAGATAGCCATTGGGAGCATATAGGCCTGTCTTCTCATCTTCCTTTACTCTGTGTGTGTGTGTGTGTGTGTGTGTGTGTGTGTGTGTGTGTGTGTGTGTTTTATTAATTTATACATGTATGTTTATTGATTATGCATTTACATATTTCATATATTTTTAAATTTAATCTTTATTATTGTGTGCATATGGTGGGGAGTCTATGTGTAGATGTGAGAGGACACTTTGGGGAGTCAGTTCCTCTTCCAACATGTACTCTGGAGATGGAACTTAGCATGTTAGGCTTCATGTCAAGCCCCTTTAATGCCAGATTGTCTTACCAGCCTGATTTCTTGCATTTTGGAAATAGGGTCTCACTGTGTATTCCAAGCCGATCTGGAACTCATGACCTTCCTCCCTCAGTCTTCTACTGCTGATATTATAGACATAGACTACCATGCTTAGACAGTCCTCCTGCCTCAGACATCCTGATGCTGGCATTAGGAAGACATAGGCCACCATGCCTGCCTTGTTTTTACTTTTTTACAATATGTGGCTCTTGTTTGTGGCTCTTGTTTTGTAATTCTTAAATTTTCATCTATTCTACAGATACTAAGTTCCTTAATGTGCTCTGATAATTATTGTAGCAGTGGTACTTTACAGATAACCTAGCAAGTGGTCTCTGCTTCATGGAACGTCCCCATGAAAATTGGAGAATTTCAGCAGTGCAGTTTAAGATGTTGCTGAGGCCCATAGTTGTGACATTTTAACAGTGGCTGTTGAGTTGTGCAGACCTAATGTAACAGCATCCGCTGTATTATAGAACACTCACCTGCTACCTTTGCTGTCTGAGACAGACTCAGATGATCTTAAAGTTTTGTGTAGAAGTGCAATTATTTTATTATGATAAATTCTTAGAGTTACTGGCTCAAAGTATGTACATATTCAAATAAAATACTAGTCTTTTTTTCAAGTAGCAATTTCTTATTAAAATATTAATGAGGACTGGAAATGTAGCTGATGGCCAGGAACATAGTAGCTGTCAGGCAGGCATGGTGCTGGAGCAGTAACTTTGAGCTTACATCCTTATCTACAAGCAGAAAGCAGAGAGAGCTAACTGGAAATGTCTCAAGTCTTTTGAAACCTCAAAGCAGTGACACACCTCCTCCAGCAAGGCCTCACCTCCTCCTCCTTCCCAAACAGATCTACCAACTAGGAACCGAGCATTCAAACATGCACCTATAGGACCCATTCTCATTCAAACCTCTACAGCTACCGAGTGAATTCAGTGCCAGTTTGGAAAATATGAAACTGTCTGAAATTAATTAAAAATTTAAAAAATATACATTAATGAAAATTATTTACCAGAACTATTAGACTCTTAGAACCAAATATATGCTAATTTCTACAGTTCTCTTCATTTGTATACTATCCATTATTTAATTCTATTAGACATTGTGTGTGTGTGTTTGCAGTGGTATATGCATGATTGTAAGAATCTAGAGGCATCATATTCCACTGAAGCTGGAATGGAAGGCAGTTTTGAGCTACTCAGCATGGGTGCTGGGAACTGAACTCGGGTCCTCTGAAGAACAATATGTCTTCTTACTCATGGAACCATGTCTCCAGCCTCTACATTCTGACACTTATGTCCCTCTCACTCTTCTGTTAACTCGTTTCAAATTTAATTTTGGGAGTATATTTCATGATATGCTAAACAGAGTGTCTTTAAAATGTCATTGTGTCTTTTAATTTTGTGTTCTAGAGGGGTGTTTGTATTCTAGTTTTTTATTGTTTCATCATTTATTTATGTCTATGTATGGGTGTTCCTTGTGGAGGCCAGAATCTCTGGAATCTGGAGTTACAAGTGATTGTGAGCTGCCTGATTGGGTGCTGGGAACTGAGCTCTGGCCTCTGAAAAAGCCAGAAATGCTCTTAGCTATTAAGCTACCTCTCTAAGCCATCCTTTTATTTTTGAAAAAGGCTCTCCACCTCTAGCCATATGCGGAGGGCCTTGAACTCAGCTCTCAAGTGCTTGGGCTGTAACGCGTGCGCCACTCTCAAGTGCTTGGGCTGTAACGCGTGCGCCACTCTCAAGTGCTTGGGCTGTAACGCGTGCGCCACTCTCAAGTGCTTGGGCTGTAACGCGTGCGCCACTCTCAAGTGCTTGGGCTGTAACGCGTGCGCCACTCTCAAGTGCTTGGGCTGTAACGCGTGCGCCACTCTCAAGTGCTTGGGCTGTAACGCGTGCGCCACTCTCAAGTGCTTGGGCTGTAACGCGTGCGCCACTCTCAAGTGCTTGGGCTGTAACGCGTGCGCCACTCTCAGCTTCTTCTTTGTTGTCTGTTCCTTTATTTTCCTTTATTTTATACTTTTGAGCCAGAGTTTCACATGTCACCTCACTACAGCCTGGCAATAGGAAGCACTTCTTGAATGACATTATAGATGAACGATATAAGAAGAGTTTTGCCAGGTGGTGGTGGTGTTGTACACCTTTAACCCCAGCATTCAGGAGGCAGAGGCAGGGGGATCTCTGAGTTCGAGGCCAGCCTGGTCTACATAGTGAATCCCAGGACAGCCAGGGCTACACAGAGAAACCCAGTCTCAAAACAAACAAACAAACAAACAGTTTTGTGTGACCAATCTCCTTTAAGCCTCAGATAAATCCATGTAGAGGGTATAGCTGAGGGACAGATGTGTAGTGTACCTGTCTAGGGGCCCAAACCCAATCTGGGCGCTACTGAAGTGCTGCTCCTGACTTCTAGACAGCCTCTCTTTACTTTCTTAGCTTCTGCTTGCTCAGGCAGCATTAGCAAGCAAAGAAATCAGAGACCTCAGGAAGCCAGAGGCGTTGGCCCTGATGGCTGAGGGCATACCTCTGGGTCCTGAGCACCTGCAGCTGCTACTAGTCTAGTTTGCTTGCTTACTTGCTTCCCTCCTTCCTTCTTAATTTCTTTTATCTCACTATGAAGCCCTGGCTTTGCTAGCTAGTGCTCGATATATGGATTGGGGTGGCTCTGCTGGGATTAAAGGTGTGTGCCACCACGCCTTCCTGCCCTCCGCCCCAGTCTTTCCATTATTTTATCATTCGTTCTAAAGAACTCACCAGAGGTCCAAAGGAAGGAAAAGAATTCATAAGTTGTGCACAGTGATTAAGAGTATGAGTGTTCAGAGCCAGCAAGTTGGCTCTGGGGGTAAAGGCTCTTTTCATGCAAGCCTTGTTCAATCCCCAGAATTTACATAGGTAAAAAGAGAACTGACTCCACAAAGTTGGCCTCTAACCACATATGTACTGTGATACATGTGTAATATGCATAGGAACACCTACATGCGATAATAATACATTTTTATTAAAGTTTGATTTTCAGATTAGGTTAACCAAATGTAGTCTTATGTAAAATATTAATGTGAGAATTAAACATAAGCCACCACTCTTGGACATGCTTATCTGTAATTCCAGCAGTCAGGATACTGAGGCAGTAGCCTTGCAAATTTGAGAGATCCTGTCAGAGTAGGGAGAGGGGAAAGGAAGGCTGGGTTTGTGTCTTGTGTGCAGACCTTGCACTCAGAGGAGCAGCTTACTAACAGAGTTACTGTTCTGTTAAGTCTGCTCCTGGGAAAGACAATGGCTGGGAACATATTGGGAGGAACAGAGGCTGGAATGCAAACTGCTGACAATGGCTGTTTGGAAAGATTTCTGACTTACCTTCTAATGACAAATATATATTACTCTCTTCCTCTTCCTTCTCTTCCTCCTCTTCTTTCTCTTCTTCCTCCTCTTCTTCTTCTTCCTCCTCCTCCTCCTCTTCCTGTCCCCATTTCTTAAGAGCTGGGACTATAGTACCATACCCAGGTTTTATAGTGATCTGAAGGAATTAAATTGTTTTAAATATTCAGAATTTTATGTGAAATGAAAAACTTATGTATATATATTTTGTTTCTGTTTTTATTTGGGTTTGTGTTTTGTTTTGTTTATTTGGTTTTGAGAGTCTTGTTGGAAGTCTTATTATATAGACTAGACTGATAGGGAACTGGTTATCCAACTACCACCACTTAGCTAAATTAATGTACAGTGCTTTGGACCAAACTCAGAGCTTCATGAATGCTAGGCAAGTGCTCAGCCAGCTCAGCTACATCCACAGCCCCTGAAGTCTTTAGGAAAATACCCATATCTTGACAACATATTTATATATTGTCATTGTACAGGAGTTTAAACAGTTTGACAATCTAAGTTACAACAGTTTTTCTGACTTGCTTGCATACATGAGCACCAGGTTCCTTAGAGAACATGTTACAAGATTTTGTTTGACTGATCTGTTGACCAATCAGAGTTGCATCTTTCTTTGTTATTGTAGATAGTATGTATCCTATTATGATGTTCCTTTGCATTTGGCCACAGGACCGATTGCCAGCTGTGTATTATAAATAACATGTAGGAAATTTTACTGGCTAATATGGAACCCTGGAAAATGATCTAACACTGTATATAAACCCTGAGAGCAATGTTTTTCACTTTTAGTCAGAGCTGTATCTTTTTGTTTGTTTGTTTTTGGTTTTGTTTGTTTTTGAGACAGGGTTTCTCTGTATAGCCCTGGCTATCCTGGAACTCACTCTATAGACCAGGCTGGCCTCAAACTCAGAAATCTGCCTTCCTCTGCCTCCCAAGTGCTGGGATTAAAGTGCGCCACCACTGCCCGGCCAGAGCTATATCGTTTTGGACCATTTATAGCTCCTTAGCTATACGCTAAGGGTAGAAGGTCAGAGGTGCCTCCAGAGTTCCTTTGCTTTATGGCATGACTGGGAAGAAAGAAGAGCCTAGGCCTTAGTTTGTGGCAGAGGGACAAGAAGAAACATGGTACCATATTTGTGCTGTGATGTAAGACACAGAGATGTGTAATAAATCTGCTTATTTTTCTTAATTACTTTTCTTCTCCAGGGATTTCAAGGATTTGGATTTGGAGATGGTGGCTTTCAGATGTCTTTTGGAATTGGAGCATTTCCATTTGGGATATTTGCCACAGCATTTAACATAAATGATGGACGGCCTCCTCCAGGTAAGCCCAATTTCCTTAAATCAGGAACGTATCCTGCTAGGAAACTGCTTGGAATTCAGCAGTATAGAAGTTGCAGATCATTATCACTGCATGCATAGACCTTCCCAAAGCTCTTAAGTCCTTTGCAGATTGCCACACTCATCCAGTGATCTGAGCACTTACCTTGTATTAGGTACATGAGGGATGTGTTATGTTCTATTACAAACAGAGAGGCTCATTACCTGCACTGCAAGTATTGATTCTAAGACATAGCCCATGACCACTAAATTAAAAATTATAAACAATACCTAGCTAATAAAAGCTTAATCCTACACATATACGTACATACACACACACACACACACACACACAACACACACACACACATACACACACACTTTGACTATTTTGGATCAGGGAGGAGTAAAATGTTAAGACCTCCTGTTCCCTGGCATCTCTCAGAACATAAAATGAGGCTGATGCCAAACTTCAGACCTTGGGAACTGTGTTTATTATATCTGTCATCTGTATTTCTCCTTTTAGCCTCTTGTCTGTAACAACACAAGCTGTATTCAGAGCAAGGCAGCTAGGTGTGGGCTTAGACTCCGTTACACTCTGACACCTAAGCACCACTCATGTTATGGAGCCTATAAAAGATGCCAAAGTCGGTTGATTCCCTGCTGATAGTAATGGAGCCTTCTGGGTCCTGGGTACAGTATGAGGATCAGAAGTGACTAGTAGTCTAGTAAGGAGCTTAGTGCTCTAAATATGGTAACCCATTCAGAAGTCAGTAGAGCTGTTCCCTGCTTCATCCAATTCCTTGGACATAGTGAGCAGTAAACCTCTTGGTTGCCTGCCTGCATGAGTTTATCAGAGCAACCAACTATGAGGGAATGACATGCCACCCCACAGTGTACTCAGACACTACTCCATATCTTCATCTGCCTAGAATGTCTCTCTGCAGTTTACACATTATTTTCTCAGAAGAAGGGGACCTCAAAAGACAGGATGTGATTTGCCTTAAAGGAAAAACAGATCGCTGTAGAAGCAGCAGGAACTTCCGATAGCTTGCTGCTTTCTACCGTGGTCCAGCTTTCAGACTGGATCTCCTCCAGCTCATTCCACAGCCAGGCTGGGCCCTTGATCAGTTTTCCTTTGTCATGTTTGATATAGTTTGCACAGCTTAGACGTGGATTCAGTTGCCTTCCTGCCTCTACAACACTCTGACTAGCTTTTCTAAAAGCAGAGGTTCTCACTCAGTCACTCAGTTCTCCCTCTACCTTGCCATGTGATTTCTGAGCCCTGGTTCTGCGAAGAGCAGGCATACAAGATAGGTGTAGAGCCATCTGGAGCAGTGTGCAGAGAGGCAGGAGAGTGCCAGTGCTTATATTCGAGCCCTTATGGTCTCTGAAGACCTATACTCTCCTTCTGATGCTGTCTTTTAAAAATGAGACCCGCCAAGGAGTCCCATGCATGAATCACAGTGTAGGGAAGACAGGGGTTCTGTTCCCTGTGTGTGTTAACTGATAGTCCACTGGCTTATTTGCATATGTAAGATAGCTCTTTTGGAGATCAAAACCTAATTGTAATATTTTGCTTATATTTGTTTTGGTTCCTTTTATTTGAAGTTTGGAAGTCTTTTTATTGTGAAGGATTATAAAGAATTGTATAAAGAAATGAAGATTTGTCCTTTCCAGTTCTGGCCCCAATGGGCACATGCACAGCTATAGTCTTCTAACAAAGTCTCTTCCTCCTGTTTCTCTAGCTGTCCCTGGGACACCCCAGTATGTGGATGAGCAGTTCCTGTCACGCCTCTTCCTGTTTGTTGCCCTGGTGATCATGTTCTGGCTCCTGATCGCCTAATACAGGACCCTGCTTACACCTGCAGCAGCACCTCTGGACTGGTGATAGGCCGCACCCACGCCTGTGTTTGATTTGTTTAATCCTGACCCCTGGGATCAAGGGTCAG
This sequence comes from Tokudaia tokunoshimensis, assembly GCA_036184795.1. NCBI lineage: Eukaryota > Metazoa > Chordata > Mammalia > Rodentia > Muridae > Tokudaia > Tokudaia tokunoshimensis. The sequence continues at coordinate 73,862,114 of BTHU01000014.1, read as the reverse complement.
AAACACATCAAGGAGTCTTGCTTCTCCATTAGAGCTCTGGAACTCAAATCCAGCTGGCAAGGAACCCCCACTTTCACCACTGCTGTAAACATTCTTCTGTAACCTCAGGTCTTGTGTTGAATCACCCCATGGGTGGCAATGTGAAGTCCTGTTCCAGCCTTCTCAGCAGGTCCCAGCTCTACACAGGGAAGAAATGGGAAGAAAGAAACAGTTTCTTTCACGAGAACTTTAAATTACAAAAATGAAGGGATGAACCAAATGGTATTTACGGAAACTTACTTTCATCTTTTTTACATACTCCTTGGTAAGTAGCCTCCACTCCCTATCCTGAGAGACTCCCTTCCACACCCCAGTACTGCTCCTCCCGCATTCCCCTTCCTCAGCAAAGACATAAGAACTACTGCCCAAGAAGGTCGATTGTAGCAGCAGAAGCTGAAGATGCTACATGATCTTACCAGAGACTCTGGTCTTTGATTGGCTCTGGGCCTTGTTCAGTGTCTTGGCCCTAGAAAGTAGCTTGAATGACCTGCTAGTTTCCTGGTATAGATTGTCCCTGATGTCACTTGGCTCAAATTTCCTATCAGCCTTCTCTAGACTGCTGCTGAATTCAGACTGACTATAGAAGCCTGAGCCATTCTCCCCCAGAACTTGGAAACTCCAGAAACTGGAGGCTTTCTCAGGTCAGCCTAGCTGCATGTGGAACACTACCACCCTCAGAAGCCATTGTCCTTTTTAAAAGAGTCTGGGACTCTGATTCCATCTGATGTTGGTTTGGCTTCATGGATTTACCTGAAAACTCCTTGAATGTGTGCTGAACCCAGGGACGCATGAGGCCCCCCTCCCTGGTGACATGTAACACAAGGACTGCAGAGACAGTGTGGGGGTCATTCCTTATTCTTCCTCATGTTGATTTGTTCTTGAACTTATAAGCTGTTTCCTCTGAATCTGATTGTGGGATCGTGGTGAACAGTTCACCTGCTAAGACAGTTCTTGCTCTGCCTGTCAGGCCTCATCTTAGAAATGTCACGTCTTCCTGGAGATCTCAGCAGGGCAGCAAGATGAGCTTCTACTGGACCCTTTTGTTCACTTCTCCAGCACCCACTGCCCCAGCAATAACAGACACTGGGAGAAAGCCTTGCCTGGTGATTTTTCTAGATGTAACTCTGTATAATCTATGGAGCCCTAGACCTTGAGGATGGTGAAAGAGCCCTCCTCCTCACTGCACAATCCTCACCTTCCAATGCCAGTGTTAGTGTTGAAATGAATACAGTATGGAGTATTGTGTAGGAGGGTGGTTTGGCGACTCTAACTGGTAAGAATAAGCCACCAACTTTATGGTATGCCTGACAGATTTTAAATATCTTTGTCACTTGGAAATCCCCAGTCACAGGAGCCCCTGGAGTCTCTGTTCTAGAGAGAATTGGTAGGATCCCTCAGTGTAACATGACCCTAAGTAGTGGAGGGGAAACTTAAGCCACTGAACACAAAGGAGATGAGAGAGGGATTGTGAGTAGTGGAGTAAACCATCTGGAGTCTGGTGAAATGGATGACCCAGGTGTGCACCAGCAAAGTCATCCAGGGCATGCAGTAGCACAGCTGTGGTGGCATGTGCCCTTTGTGAACATTACAGGGCTATACATCTGCCAGCAGCTGAGGCGAGACAGCCAACTTGGGCTTTATGGGCCATTCCTCTACAGGCTCGCCACTCATCCCATGGCCAAGGCAGCTTTCCCTTCTGTGTTTTCTGTGTCCTCAGCCTCCACCTTTCTGCCACCCCCATGGACAAGGACAATGGGAACATGTAAGGCAGCATACCTTGACCAGCCACTGATTTTCACTGTTGTGAAAGTGATTTGATTTAGAATTAAATGGTTTTACATTACTATGAGTGTGGAGCTTGTGTCTTGGGATATTAGTTGTCTGGGGAGTGGGCACACTGGTTTGGCCCCTGGAAAGTACTTGTCTAGTAATGTTTATGTCTTTAAACACCCATTGAGAGGTCTGGCTATCTGTGACAGGCAGCTCTGGTCCTGACAAATGTATGGAATTTCTACATCATCAAGCACGCAACTGCCACGATGAAGCTTAGCTTGTCTTGCCTTGACTGTGCCATTTAGAGAAGTCACAGATTACTCAGTGTTGAAATGTCTCCCTGTGTTCAGGTATAGAGAAGGAGGGCCCATAGGCCAATCCTTCCTGAAACAGAGAGTGTGCCCTCCTTGAGGGTCCTCGATAGTGTGTGACATGGACTGGAGGAAGTTATGCATTTGCTCCAGCTTTAGACTCCAAAACACGAAAGCTATAGGCTATTCCCTCCCTCAGAAAGAAGCACTCACATTTCTTCCTCTTAGGTTTTGACCTAACGGGTCAAGTTGAACAGTGCCAGTATACTATGGGAGAACAGGGAGGTAGGGGAGCTTCAGAATAGGCCTGTTGACACAAGCCTAGAATCCCAGCTACTCAAGAGACCAAGGCAAGGATAAAAAGTCCGACGAGGCCTTGGGCTGGTGAAGTGTTTCAGCTTAGGAAAGGCACTTGCCACCAAGCCCGACAGCTTGAGCATGACCTCTGGGACCCACAGGATGGTGAAAGGGGAACTAACTCCCAAAAGCTGTGCTCAGACCAGATCATGTGCGTGCCCCAACTACCCTGCCACATCATCCAAAATAATATATTTAAAATTTAGGGACTGGAGGTGGGGAATCACTGTTTAAGAAGAGGGATAGCTGCTCTTGCAGAGGATCTGTTTTCAGTGACCAACACAGTGGCTCACAACTATCTGGTTCCAGGGGGTTCAACATCCTTCAGAGACTGCTAAGTGCATTGCACACGAATACACGCCAGCAAAATATTCATATACATAAAGTGAAAATCTTTCAATAATAAGCTTTATTTTTTAAAGCAAAAACAAGGCTGAAGATATAATTTAGTGATAGAGTACTTTATATCAGTGAAGCATGAGTTCAGTCCTAAATACCATTGAAATTAAAAAACAAGGAGTTCATGGAACTCATAAGCCAATGATATCAAAATTTCTGGGTTTTTTAATGGGGAACAAAATGTGTAGAACAGGGGCTAGAGAAATGATTAGTAGGCATGAGAACCAAACATGGGAGTTTGGATCCCCAGCACCCATGTACAAAGCATGATGTGCCCATCTGTAATCCTACTGCCAGAGAAGCAGAGACAGGAGGATCCCTGAAGCTCGCCAAGGGTTAGAGCGATAATAAAAGACTTCCTCCTCTCACATTGACCTCTAATGTACACATGCAGACATACACATGCATATACTACATACAAACCCATACGGTGCAGAATAGGACAAGAAAGCCTTCATGTGCTATCGCAACCAGCAAACCCCAGCAACCATCAACTCAGGTCCAGCCCTGTGTGATCCACCTCACCCTAACATGCTCTCGCTCCCACCCCTACCCAGACTACTTGAAGCAAACCCCAGTCAAGTCACCCATTATCTCAGTATGCATCCGAGAACTGTGCATTTTGGTTTTTACTTTATGTGTATGAGTGTTCTGCCTGTATGTATATAAGAATACTCTGGTCCCTGCAGAGGCTAGAAGGCTCTGGACCTAAAACTGGAGTTACAGATGGTTGTGAGTCACCATGTGGGTTCTGGGAATCAAACATGGATCCTCTGGAAGAGCAGTCAGAACTCTTCTTGGCTATCTCTCCAACCCAACATTTAAATTTTTTGTGAAGCAGGGTATTATTTAGCTCAGGCTAAACTTTAAAAATTATTTTTTGTGCCTTAAGTTACTTTCTTATTGCTATGAAGAGACACCATGACTAAGGCAGTTTATAAAAGAAAGCCTTTAACTTGAGTTCTCATGGTTCCAGAGGATGAGAGTCCATGACCATCATGACATCGGGCAGGTATGGCACTAGAACAGTAGCTGTGAGCTTACATCTGGTCCACAAACAGGCAGAAAAAGAGCCAACTGGGAATGCCCTGGGCTTTTGAAACTTCAAAGCCAGCCCCCATGACTCACCTCTTTCAACAGGGCCACACCTCCCTAGTCCTTCCCAAACAGTTCCAACTGGAAACCAAGCATTCAAAGTTATGGGCCTATAAGGGACCATTCTCATTCATATTATCACAATATATATGGGCATTTTATCTGTATTTCTGTGCACCACATGCATGCCTGGCACCCACAGAAGTCCGAAGAAGATGTTAGATGCCCCTGGAACTGACATTAACAAATGCCATTTCCTTTACTTCAGCAATATGGTGCATGCCTATACTCTCACACTAAGAAAGGAGGATCAATGTCTCGAAAAACCAAAAAAAAAAAAAAAAAAGAAAGGACGATCAAGTTTGAGACTAACATGGACAGTAAAGAGGTATTATTTTAAAAAAAAATGTAAGTGTACGGTGGCACAAGCCTTTAACCCCAGCATTCTGGAGGCAGAGGCAGGAGAATTTCTGTTTGAGACCAGCCTGGTATATATAGTGAGTTCCAGAGTAGCCAGGAATATATAGAGAGATCCTATTTCAAAAAACTGTGTGTGTGTGTGTGTGTGTGTGTGTGTGTGTGTGTGTGTACAAACGTACTATGGTCCAAATCAGCTTAGTAAGTTGCTGGGGCAGGGGACACAGGGTCGAGACCCCTTCTGGCCTTTAACTCTTCTTTTACTATCCCACATCTGTCCTTTAAAGAAACCCTATCATGGGGCTGGACAGATGGCTCAGCGGTTAAGAGCACTGACTGCTCTTCCAGAGGTCCTGAGTTCAATTCCCAGAAACCACATAGTGGTTCACAACCATCTGTAATGAAATCTGATACTCTCTTCTGGTGTCTGAAGACAACTACAGTGTACTAATGCACAAGAAAGAAAGAAAGAAAGAAAGAAAGAAAGAAAGAAAGAAAGAAAGAAAGAAAGAAAGGAAGGAAGGAAGGAAGGAAGGAAGGAAGGAAGGAAGGAAGGAAAGAACGAAAAAGAGACCCTGTCATGATGCTGGCCCAGTGTCTTAATGGGAAAGGAACTGAATCACTCCTGTTGAGGTTAAAGTTCCATAAGTGCATAAAATTGTTAAGCCTAATGGTTTCACCAGATTCAACGTTGAGATACACACATGTGGGGAAACATATTTAGAAATAAAACTTTCTACAATACTGAAAATGTTCCATATTGACAGCATGCAACACAGTAGCCACTAGCCATGTGTGGCTGTGCAGCACAGGGAATGTCAGTGGACAGAGCAACTGCATTTTCCCATTCCTATTCTACAGTTCTCATTTTTACTTTATTTTTTATTTTAATTTTTTTTTGAGACAGGGTTTCTCTATGTGTGTATGTGTGTGCTGGGGCCTAAGGAGGCCAGAAGAGACATCAGATTCCCTGGAACTGAACTTACAAGGTGATTGTGAGCCACCTGACATGAGTGCTGGAAACTGAACTCTGGGCTTCTGGGAAAACAGTATAGTCTAACCAGTGAACCGTTTCTCCAGCCATACCCCCAGTCTTAGTTTAAACAACCACATCTGGCTATCATATAGCCCAGTGCAGATTTAGATTAACTCATATGGGTTGTAAATGATTTGATGAAATGTTTTTAGGATTGAGAAGACTCGGGCATAAAATTACAGAGACTGTGGAAAGATGCTGATTGTAGAACTAACTTGGTCTGCAAGGACGGTCTATGTTTATGAGAGTCCCAGGTTGAGAGGAGCAGGAGACAGCTGCAGAGTGAACTGTGTGAGTGCGGACCTGGCTTGGGTTTTATCTTGGAGGCAATGGGGAACTAGTCAAGGTGTTTAGCAAGGAACTGGCAAGATCAGAAATGATTTTGGAGCTAAATCTGTCCATCTTCAGTGATAACTCAGGAAGGAAAGAGTCTGGAAACCAAAGGTTGACTCAGCTTGAAGCCAGCACAAATGTCAATGACAAAACCCAGGTGGGCACAAACGTCTTGCTCTTAGATGGCAGAGCGAGAGCTGTTCTGCTTATTTTGATGGCTCTGAAGCAGAGTTAGAGGCAGGGAAAGCTAAGGCAGGCTCCCCGAAATGGTAGCTGCTGCTTCTTTCCAGAAGACTCTTCAAGGAGAAACTGCAGGAAGGCACTGGGCTGGCTTGGTATCTAGACAGGACCAGCAGGGGAAAGGGAAGGACCTAGAGTGCCTGTAAAATACTCAAGCAAGCATATCGACTGTAAAAGGTGTTCCTTTAGTCTGCAGCTGAGTCTTCTTTTTCAGTAGTTCAATTCTTTGTTCTTGAAAGGGAGCAAAATAAGCAATCCCCTGTACAACCACTGTCACCCACGTTGAATTTCCTCCATATTCCTCAGCCTAGCCCTGAACTACTAGGCTCAATATGTCCTCCTGCCTCAGGTTCTGAAGTATCTGAGAATACAGATGTGAACCACCAAGACCAATTTGAGGTAGTTGTAAGGTTCAGTCTTCAAGAGCCTAAAGACTAGATTGTGATTCAGCCAGTACAGTCTAGTCTTGGGTACTAACTACATCTGATAGCTAAGTAAACTAGCGAGGTGGGTGCTTTCCAGAAGCCTTGTAGATGTAGACCTTGTCCAGCCCCTTCCTTCTCTCTAAGCCTTCCTCATTACTCGTTACTCTTATGGTGTGGGAGAGGTTCTGAGTGCACTTTGGAATGCTGCCTGAGTGTTATCATTCCTCAGAGAGCTGTTTCCTTCCTTTACAATTTGTTTTTTTGCATTTTTTTCCCTCTGTTAGGTGGACATTACAGAAAGTGGACTGAGAGAGAGACGGGGTGGGAAGAAATGGCAATCAGCAAAAAGTGGGAGGAGGACAGATGTGGGGCTCAGTTGTGGAGGGAGGGACAAAGAAGCAAGCCGTTCCCCATTCCTCTGTGCCCGGGAAAATACATCATGGCCTCTCTCTGCTAATCATGAAGTAGCTTGTCGGAAGAGCCCCAAGATTTCTTTCACTTTAATTTCATATACAATCTGGTGTTCCCTATACACCAGATATTTCCTCAGGGGGAAACCAGCAGCTCACGTGGGTTCCCAGGAGGGAAGTCAGACACAGCTCCCCTCCCTAGCACTTTGTGCACCCTAGGTCATATGGAGGCACTACAGAAGAAACATCTAACTAGCAGCCACTTTTGTGAACAAAAGGCCCTGGCAGGAAGACAGAGAATTGTGCTGTTTTGTTTACCTAAGTAGTGGAGCCACAGGCAGCTGGTGGGAGAGTTGGAGGCAGGATTGGCTTCCTTGGGCTCCATTCCTACCCATTTCCTGATCCTCTGGACACTTCCCATTTATATAAATCTGATTGAGGGAAGTAGCAATTGTCTAAAATTGGGTGTCAGAGTTCTCTTGCTGGGAAGAGACACCATGACCACAGCAACTCTTATAAAGGACAACATTTAATTGGGGCTGGTTTACAGTTACGGAAGTTTAGTCCATTATCATCATGGCCAGATGCACAGCAGTGTCCAGACACACATGGCGCTGGAGAAGGAGCTGAGAGTTGTACATTTTAATCCAAAGGCAGCCAGAAGAGTCAGATCCCCTGGAACTAGAGTTACAGATGGTTGTGAGCTACCACGTAGATTATGGGAGTCAAACCTGGGCCGTCTGAAAGAGTAGCCAGTGCTTTTGACCATCGGGTTACCCCTTCTGCCCCTTATCAACATTCAAAGCAATTTAATAAAATAGCTAGATCCCACGCTTGTTTTGAGCAGTTTGGAGGTCTGGGGATGCAGGCCTGCGCTCCAGCCTGGGGCTGATCCTTTCTTCCCATGGGGCATCTGAACTCTACAGTGTGCTTTACCACAGCTCTGCATTTATGGATTCAGTGGACCCAGAACTATCAGGGACATGATTGTGGTGACACATGTGTGTAACTCTAGCACTTTCTTTTGTTTTTTTTGTTTTTTGTTTTTTTGTTTTTCGAGACAGGGTTTCTCTGCATAGCCCTGGCTGTCCTGGAACCCACTCTGTAGACCAGGCTGCCCTCGAACTCAGAAATCCGCCTGCCTCTGCCTCCCAAGTGCTAGGATTAAAGGCGTGCGCCACCACCGCCCGGTACTCTAGCACTTTCAAAGCTATCTTTGACCACACAAGTTTGAGGCCAACTGTGGGGCTATGAGACAAAGAACCAGTCCTAGTTAATATTTTTGTTTTATGTGTATGAGTGTTTTGCTTGCATGTACATATGTGAACCATATGTGAGTCTGGTACTGACAGAGGCACTGGGTTCCCTGTAACTTGAGCTGTCCTGTGGGTGCTGGGAACTGAATCCAGATCCTCTTTTGAGAGCAGCTGGTGCTCTTAACCACTAAGCCATCTCTCCAGCCCTTCCTTTTTGTTTTTGTTTTTCCTTATATGGGTCTTTTGTTTCCTGTGCTGATCTTCAGCTTGTATACAGCTGAGGATAAACTTGAACTCTGGTCTTCCCACCTTATACTGGCATCCCAACTTGACTCCGTCATGATGCCCAGAATCCAACCCAGGAGTTTGCTTTGACAGTACTCTACCAACTGAGTGCTCAGATCTTTCTTTCTTGATCTTAGCCACAGAATAAGATCATGTCAGAACATCTAGATTGGTTTGGGTTTTATAAGCAATCTAAAGATGATTTAAAGCAAGAATATCTCAGCACTCAAGAAGCTGAGGCAAGCCGGGTGGTGGTGGCGCACGCCTTTAAACCCAGCACTTGGGAGGCAGAGGCTGGTGGATTTCTGAGTTGGAGGCCAGCCTGGTCTACAAAGTGAGTTCCAGGACAGCCAGGGCTACACAGAGAAACCCTGTCTTGAAAAACCGAAAAAGAAGAAAAGAAGAAGAGAAAGAAGAAGAAGAAGAAGAAGAAGAAGAAGAAGAAGAAGAAGAAGAAGAAGAAGAAGAAGAAGAAGAAGAAGAAGAAGAAGAAGCAGCAGCAGCAGCAGCAGCAGCTGAGGCAAGAGGCTGGCAAGTTCAATATCAGTCTGACTACATATTAAGACCCTGTGGCAAAACAAAAGAAAAAATAAAGCATATAAGGATTATGTGTAGATTACAGACAAAGTTTATGCCAATTTCTCTGAGACGTGAACAACTAGGGATTTTATATAGGGAGTGGGAGTCCTGGACTTAATATTCCAGATACCCAAAGTCGACTGTATTTACTTGGCCTCCATAATCTGCTCTAGGGAGCCTCATTTCCATATTATCTTTGACACGCAAAGTAGTTTCTCTTAGCCGGGAACTTCTTCGTGCTCACATTGCGGATTACAAGATGGAATTCAAAAGACCTGAGATACCCATGCTCTGCACCTGAAGAGCAGAGCCATTTTCAAACCTGAAGTCTCCTGTATTGCGACTCCAGCCTACACTGAATCACCCTGGTCAACCCGAATGCCTCTAGAGGTCGCCCCTCGCCAGCAGGCGCCAGAGACGCGGCAGAGTTCGCGCGGGAGGAGGGGCGGGGCGAGGCGGAAACCTAAGTGGGCGGGGCTCCGGGGCAGGTCCGGGTGCCAGGTGCGGTTTGGTCCTCCCCGGGCGCCGTAGGCGGTGCATCCTTCCCGCTACAAAGGCAAAGACTATCTCCTCTCTAAACTGCAAGCGGTCGCGGACCTGAGGTGCTGCTGCCGGGTGGTCCCTCCTATGTTGTCCGCGCCCTGGACCATGGCGGCGCTGGCGGGTAAGAAGGACTCACTCTGTCCTGCCCACCGCTCGCGGGTTTCTGGCTGTCTGATTTCTCTTGGGTCCGGAATCCTCAGCGAGAGCCTGGCAGGGTGGGGAGGATCGAACACTGTGGTTCCCCCGGGACCTGGAGGTCTTGTGACTCTGGAAACAGGAGCGGGTCGTCCTAAGACAGAGGGCTCCTTGCAGCCGTCGCGTGGGGCGACTTCCCGCGAGGTGGGTCTCCGGATCTGCAGACGGGGCAAGTCTCCTGGTGAAGGAAGCCAAAGCACCTGAAATTCTCTGTAGTCAGAGATTCTGGAATATGGGAAGTGCATGGTCTTCCAGAGTTCAGGACTTGAGTTATCCTGGGTTCTGGGTTTTCTGTAGACCCAAAGTTCTCGAAGGTGTCTTTGGACCCTAGGATTTGGGGGAGTGGTTCCTAGAAACAGAGTATGAGTGTGGAGTTTATGATGTGGATAAGGAGACATCCGACCGTTCTTCCTGAGGCTCAAAGACTGCCTCCTGTGGAGAACAGTTTCAAGTCCTCCTAGGATCTGTTTGACCCCTCGCTTGATCTCTGATACAGCGAGATATAGCTCGGCACCATGAGGTCAAGAGTTGAATGAAGATAATTTCAGAATTGACTTAGCTGGGCCTGTAAGCCCTTCACGTATCATCTTGCAGCTTCCTGCCCCGCGGCACCACAAACCTTTTGCCTCCTGTTTCCCAGCCACCTGTGTGAGTGGCTCAGTTTCTGGGTCTACCAGGGTCGACTTCCAAGAGCTTTCCAGAGAGGCCAAGGGAGAATTTTAGGGGTGGGGGAGGGACTGAATATGTGCCTCCACTTCCTGACTTTGGGCCGGTGGACAGTCACTTCCTCCATCCTGAATTCAAGGACTGGGCCGCCAGTGGGCCACTTCCTCACTATGGGAACATGGGATTTTTGTCCTTATTGGTGATAATATGCTCTGGAGAAAGAAAGCACGGGGCGGAAATGCCTCTGTCTCCTCCCTTAATTTTTTCCTGGCTGATAGTGGTGATGCACACCTGTAATCCCAGACTAGATAGAATCAAGAGAATTGCTTGGTCTGCTTGTGGAGTACTAACTGGGTCAACCTGGACTACACAGAATAAGACCCTGTCTCTAAATAAATAATTTTTAAAAATTGAGTTGGGAAGTGGGATGTAATTCAGTTGGTAGAAGACTTGCCCAGAATGCATAAAGCAAGGGGTTTCATCCCCAGCACTGCCTACACCCACTGCGTGCCTGCCTACAATCCCAATTCGAAGAGAGTCAGAATTCTAGTCATCCTCTGCTATGTAGGGAATTTGAGGCCAGCCTGGGTTACACGAGAGATAGAATCTTTTTCTTTTTTTTCAATGAGGCTGGAGAGGTGACTCAGAGGTTAAGGGTGTGCTGTTCTTGCAGAGGGCCCTTCTGGTTCCTGACACCCGTCTGCTTCTCAGTTTCCTGTTGCTCCAGCCCAGAGGCTTCGGCTCTCTACAGGTACCTGCACCACTGGTGCCCATGCACACAGACACACACACATAAATAAAGTCTGTTTTTAAACATTAAAAATGTGGCTTTTAGAGTTCTTCAATGCAACTGATTTCCAGTGATTTTTTTTTCCATTTTATTTATTTGTTTGTTTGTTTGTTTGTTTTTGAGACAGGGTTTCTCCTCGTGGCCCTGGCTATCCTGGGTCTGCCAGCCTCTGCCTCCTGAGTGATGGGATCAGAGGTGTGCACCTACACCCAGCTTGGTGACTTTTTCTAACCGCTATTGGTACTCAACTTTGAGCCTTGATCATCAGAATTTCGTGCCTGAGTTTAGTCGTTTTTGATCTGTGTGTGGGGCTAAGGATCAGTCCAGGGCCTCACGCCACCTGGATAGGCACACCCTACCACTGAGCCCCCTCCTCAGAACCTTTAAAACTTACTTCAATTTTAACTCATTTTTTTAGATTAAAAAAACTTTTTTATATGTCTGTCTGCATGTACACACATGTACCACATGTATGCCTGGTGAGTTCAGAGGCCAGAAGATCCTCTTGAACTGGAGTTACTGATGGGTCTAAGCCACCATCTGGGTGCTAAGCCACCATCTGGGTGCTGGGTATTGAACTCTGGTTCTCTACAAGAGCAACTAATGCTATTATTATTATTGTTATTGTTATTATTATTATCATTATTTATTAGGGTAACACCCCATTGTTAGTTGCTTAGGCTGGTCCTGTACTTCTGGGCTCAAGTACTTCCTCAGTCTCCTGTATAGATCTGTGTACTGCACCTGGATAAAATGGTGGGGTTTTTTTTTTTTTGATGGGCAAGGATGGAACCTGAGGCCTTATGCATACCAGACAATCACTCTACTACTAAGCTATATCCTCAGCCCTAGAAGTGTGACTTGGGGGTGGGGGGCAGTGAGGAGACTTAGGACCTGAAGTAACTTGTTCACAGGTTTATGACTGAACCCATGGGGCTCAGACTTCATATTTTCCAGCCTCCCTTTAGTGTCTTGTCCTTCCTGAGTCACAAACAACAGAGTAATGTCGCTTGGCGAGTCAGAGAAGGAAGTGAGACTTGGAATTTACTTGTTCTGTTCAGACATGGTTCTCGGACACCTCGGATTCCTGTGTAACAGGAGAATCAACAACAAGGAAATCAAATATTTACTGAGTGCCTGTGATGTCTCTGGGGCTGGGCTGGGCCAAGTTTTATCTCTTATAAATTTTAAGAGATGCCAGAGCCAGGAAAGATATTTGAGATTATGTGTAGTCTCCTTGTTTTACATAAGAAACTGAGGCTCCAGGTGGAAACAGGCTTGTCCAGGGTCAGGGATTTGGAGACATGTGTGGAGGCAGGGGGTTGGAGGCATCTGCGACTAGAACATACAAATCCTTTGAAAATACCTGTGGAGTGGCAGAGGTTGGTTGGTGAAGTTCTGGGGGCATCAGGACCTGGGGGTGAATCCCCAGCCCCCATATAAAGAGCCAGATATGGTGGCTCACACCTGCAAGCCTCATTCGAGGGAGGTGGATCTCTAGGCTTGCTGGCTACCCAGCCCCAGAGTGCAGGGTCTGCTGAGTCTGAAGACCAGAGTCTGACTGCCGTAACCCAAGCTAACTTCTGCCAAGTTCTCCTCTGACACAGCCTTCCCCCAATAAACAAATAAACAAGTGTAAACAAAAGAAAGCAAAATGAATGGTTCCAGAGTTATGACACCCATGGTTGACCCCACCTGCACCCCAACACATGAACATGTACTGGTGGCACACACACTAAAGTAGCCATGGACGTGAATAATCCGGGGCTTGTGCTTTTGAGAAACTTGCTGTCTAATTAGGGTAATTAAGAAACCTGTGTGATGGTGCACACCTTTAATCTCAACACTTGGAAGGCAGAGGCACATGGATCGAGAGAGAGAGAGAGAGAGAGAGAGAGAGAGAGAGAGAGAGAGAGAGAGATTAGTTCCAGGACAGCCAGGGCTACCCCATCTGGAAAAACAAAACAAAATGATGAAAATCAAGATAAGTTGTTGTGCGGGATAGCGGTGGCGCACGCCTTTAATCCCAGCACTCAGGAGGCAGAGGAGGGTGGATTTCTGAGTTCAAGGACTGCCTGGTCTACAGAGTGAGTTCCAGGACAGCCAGGGCTACACAGAGAAACCCTATCTAGAAAAACCAAAAAAAAAAAAAAAAAAAAAGGTGTTGCAAAGCCTGTGTGTGACAACAGAATATCAGATTGTATTCACATATGTAGCCCTGAGTAATAAAGCAGGAGACAAAAAAAAAATAGGACAAACCCCTTCCTTCCTGGAGTGTGTTTTGATGGGGAGAGAGATAGTAAATGTGAACTTCATCGGGACAGATGCTTTGAGGAGAAAGTGTGATACTTTCTCCTCAGTGGGTGGTCAGCAGATATACTCAGGACAATGTACTGAGTGACTACCAGCCTTGGTCAAGGAGAAGGGAGGGAAGGAGAGAGAGACAGAGTTGGGAACTGATCACAAATGCTAAGCACCGGGTTCCCACTGAGCTGTTCTTATAACCCCAGAGAATACTTACCACAGAAAGCAAACTTTGAGAAAATGTAGATAGTCCTTATTTTTAGATGTTTTTAGTGTGAGAGGAATGAGAACAGCAACAAAGAAGCATCCGGCTGTAGAGTAGGGTGCACAGCCCGTGGGCCTCATCTCCAGCAGGAGTGCCACAGTACTCTGTGTGGCAGAGTGTGGGGGCTGGGGAGACCATGAAGCAGAGGGTTGGGGTTGATAAACTGCAGAGCGGGCGCTCTCACCCTTCCTAATGCCACGTCCCCTTAGTACAGTTCCTCGTGCTGTGGTGACCCCCAACCATCAAATTATTTCATTGCTACTTCATAACTGCAGTTTTTCTACTGTTGTGAATCCCAATGTAAATATGTGACATGGGACCCTGACCCACAGGTTGAGAACTTCTGCTGTAGAGTGTTTTGTGCCAAGCTAAGAACTATGCAGTTTCCAGCCCACAGCAGACAGTCTAGGTTTAGAATCACAGATGTCATGATACGGGCACAGGATACCCAATCTGCAGGAAGGTACAGTGGGCCCTGACATGAGGTGTTAGTAGCAATGGGAAGGGCAGCGCTGACCAGGTGCCACGTATTGGAGACAGGGCAGACCAACTTGGGTGGCCTTGGATGTGGGGTGAAGTCACCAGGGGTAGGATCAACCACAAGGTATCTAAGTTCACTAAAACCCATTATGCTTAGGGTATTTGGCCCTCTACATTCATGGTGGGATTTCTGCATACTCTAGCGATGTTCATGCCGGGCCTGGCTCTGGGTCAGTGAGACCTGGGAGGAGGCTGGTGTTTATGGAGTATAGCAGGGAAGGATAGAGACTGTCTATGAGTCATATCGATTTAGTATTTCACTGGGGACTGTAGCAGTGGGAATCAGATCCTTTATCAATTTACATCTGCTACCAGCTAGAACATTCCTTGAACTTCATCCTGGGAGTCTATTTGATGAGGTCTTTCCTCATCTAATCCACTGGACCAGGGAAAAAGCCAGGTGTAGTGGCCTGGGCCTTTAATCTCAGTGCTCTGGGGTCAGAGGCAGGTGGATCTCTGTGCGTTTGAGGTCGGGCTGGTCTACCGAGAAAGTTCTAGGACAGCCAAAGCTACGCAGAGACAAAAAGAAAGAGAAGTTTTGGAGTCCAGCAGTGCTGGCCTGACCCTCTTTGAGGTTGGTCAGGTCATACCTGAATAGTGCTTAGGACACCATGTGACACCTGGTGAGGACTCACAGTAATTTCTGTCACTGAGAGTGAGTAGAGCAGCTGAATGAGAAGCCTGGGGTTGAGTAGCTACAGTTCTCTGAGAGCAGATCTGTTGCAGGCCCCCCTGGGTAAGGAACTGCCGACTCACAGGGAATGAAGTAGGAACCCTACAGCCACAGGAACCTTCTGTCCCGCTTGTCTGTCTACCTTGCAGCCTGTCACTGTGTGTAGCTCCCCTGACTTGTCTCTGACTTATATTCTACATCTTGACTTTCAGCCTGGGCTGGCCTCGAACGCACTCAGGCACGTAGACCAAGGATTTGTTTTGAAACCGAGTCTACTCATGTCAGTGTCTCCCCTTCTAACCTAGAAGTGCTTGTACAGGATGTAACAAAGCAGGCCCATCTCAGGGCCAGGCACCACGAGGTCTTCACCGCCATTATTTGATTTAATCTTCCAGTTAATCTGTAAAGTGGGAACTTTAGCCTTTTTAAAAGTGAGCAGAGGGGTGGGGGCTGGTGTGGAAGGAGCACACCCATCATCAATTCCAGTGCTCAGGAGGCAGAGGGAGGCTGAATTTGTGGCCAGTCTGGTCTACAGAGTGAGTTCCAGGACAGCCGGGGCTGTGACTATCTTGAAAAGTCAAAAATGAACAAAGTAGGCTGGGGGCTGGCTCAGCGGTTAAGAGCGCTTGCTGCTGTAGCAAAGGCCAAGGGCTCTGTTCAAAGCACCCATGTGCAGCTCACAACCATTTGTAACTCCAGTTCCAAATCAGACACTCACGTTTGGCTTCTGCAGACACTGGGCACACACGTGGTATGTTTAAATACATTTAGGCAAATACTCCTACATAGAAAGTTAACAATACGGGTTTTGTTTGTTTTTTAAATGAGGAGAGAAGCTAATACACTGGTGTACATCTCTAATCCTAGCATCTGGGAGCTTTAGGCAGGAGCATTGGTTGTTTAAGACCAACCCTGGCCACATAGCCAGGGCTTCATGAGACCTTGTCTCAAACAAAAACAAAGAAAGAAAGAAAGACAGACAGACAGACAGACTAGGAAACAGGCTCAGAGAGGGTAGATAATATGTTCAAGGACATGGGGGCAGTAATAGAGCCAGGTTTTAAAATTCAGCTTTTTATTTAATTCAAGTGTGTGTGTGTGTGTGTGTGTGTGTGTGTGTGTGTGTGTGTGTGTGTGTATGGGTGTGTACACCACTTGCAGCAGCCAGAAGGGGGCATCAGATCCCTTGGAACTAGAGTTATGGGATGTTGTGATCCACCAGGATGCTGGGAATCAAACCCAGTGCTTTTAGCTGCTAAGCCATCTCTCCAGACCTATTTAAACTACATTAATTTTTAATGTTTTTTATGGGGTGGTGGTGGTAGGTCATGTGCCATGACACTTGTGTGGAGTACATGGAGGTCAGAGGACAGCTGGTGGGAGTCACTTTTGTCTTTTACCATGTAGATTGCAGGGCTCAAACTCAGGTGATCAGGCTTAGCAGCAAGCATCTTTTCTGGCTTAGCCATCTTGCTGCCCCTTCTTTTCTTTTAATTCAAATGGGGCTGGAAGGTTGGCTCAGTGGTTAAGAGTACCTGTTGCTCTTCCAGAGGACCCAGATTCAATTCCCAGCTCCTAGGTGATGGTTTGCAATCATCTGTAACTACAGTGCGGGGAGATCCAGTGCCCTCTTCTGTTGGGGTATTTGGGGGGGTTCCATGCCCCCTTTTGCTTCCGGATATCTGCAGGATGTTTGTACACCCACTTTAGCCCATAATGGCTCCTGAATAAAAGACACAGTGAGCTAGTAGTTTTATTAATAGGCTGCTGCCACTTTCTGGGCAGATTCTGAGCTATTCTAACCCTCTAAGCTGTTAATACCCAGATAAATGCCCCGTTACGGGCCGTCTGCATCCTGCTCTGGCTCGTTCCACTCCGTGTGTGACCTCATGGCTGCTCCTCATCGTGACCTCGCGGTGAATCCTCCTGGTCTCTCCATGTGGTCCCTCTCCTCCTCTCTCTACCTGGGACCCTGTGTCCTACCTTGACTGTCCTCTCCTGCCCAGTCCTATGTTGATCATTCAGCTTTTTATTAACCATTTGGAGATGATGGAGAACAGTTTTTACATAACATTGAGACCGGAGATGCTTGACCATGCCATCCTTAACCAGATAGGATGTCTGGGCACAAAAATCAGCGTCTTAATATGCAGTACACAAGACCAACCCCCGATATTCTTCTGACCTTCATGGGCATAAGACACATACATGGTACACATATGTGCTTGCAGGCAAAACACTCATATACATAAAATAAATCTTTTAAAAAATTCCTGTGTATCTATGTGTATGTCTATGCCATGTGCAGACAAGAAGATGTTGGATCTCTGAGAACTGCAGTTACAGGCGGGTGAGCCACCTGGGGGTTGCTGGGAACCAAACCCAAGCCCTCTGGAAGAGCTGCAAGTGCTTTGAACCACTGAGCCGCCTCTCCAGCTCTAGGTTCCTCTCCAATAGACTAAAAAGAGAAAGAAAGGGGCCACAGCGAGAATGATGCCTAGCCTGGAGGTGAGAGGCCAGGTTTGGCTTTACAGGCTCTTTGGGCTTGTACAGAAAGGAACCTAAGGTCTAGAAAGATGCAGAGGCTGCTATAAAACTCACCTCACCTTGTATACTGAACCCCTCCCTTTGGTGATACTCCGAGGATGAGGAGGCCTGGGCTGCAGGAAGAGTATCAGGAGATGTTTGTTACAGTCGTTACTTCATTACAATGTTATCTTTTGCCTTTGGTTGACAACCCCCCACCCCACCCCACACCCCCACCCCACCCCCGCTGCTGCCCTTCCCTTCAGCTTCCTGCTTTGTGCCAGACCAGTGGGGTTTATACACCTGATCTTTCCGTCCCCGAGAGTCCAGCAGTTGCTGTACTGGTTTCAAGCTGCCCTGGGTCGGCTGCACTTTGTTCCTGGTTCTCACTGTCAGGGGGAACACAAGCCGATTCAAAGGGGTTTTTTTCTTTCTTTCGGTCTTCCCTTCCCCTCCCCTCCCCTCCCCTCCCCCTATTTTTCTTTTTTTCAAACAAAAGGCTGGGCTGGGCTGGGCAGGGCAGGGCAGGGCAGGGCAGGGCTTGGCTTGGTGCACGTGAGTTCAGGCGTCAGGGGCTCCCGAGGTCCAATTGCTTGTGGATTTTCTCACTGCTCTGAAGCCTGAAGTCCAGTCTGAAGAGACCCAGCTTAGACCAAATTTGAGCCAAGGTCAAGCAGTGGCTGACCAGGGCACCCCACCCTACCGAGCCATCCACTGACCTGCTGTGGTCCAAGGAAGTCTCAGATTGTCCGAAGCTGTGGATGATCATAAAAATGCACCTGGTGGTCTTGGGTTCCGGTTCAGGTTTGGGGTTCAGGTTCCTGTGGGACCAGCTTTTGGGAGCTTCATGATGGCCAGGCAACTAACTGCCTTTTCTTCCAAGTTCATGTGTCTTTTAGAAAAATTAAATGATTAGCTTAGATTATTTTAAAGTTTCTCTAAGCCTGGCATGGCACACGCCTGTATTCCCAGCTATTTGAGAGGCAGAAGCAGGGTATGGTGAGTTCTATGCCAGCCTAGACAATGTAGCAAGACTTTGTGTCTAAGTAAGGAAACAAAGTCCCTCCAGCCTCAGGTATCCTGTTGTCCCAGTGCCTGCTCTATTGGAGTCAGATTGTTTGAGTCACATTACCAATGAAGTCAGGAAAGAGAAACCTCTTAAAAAGCAAAAATATAAGCTGGGCTGTGGTGATGTATACCTTTGATCCCAACACTCAGAAAACAAAGGCAGGTGGATGTTCATGTTCAAGGTCAGCCTGGTCTACAGAGTGAGTTCTAGGATAGCCAGGATTACACAGAGAAACCCTCTCTTGAAAAACAACAAACAAAACACAACAGCAAAAATCAGTATTTTATAGCAAGATTGAAAGAGTCCTGAAGGTGAGAACCCTTGTAATAAGCCCCTTGCTGTTCTCAGCCGCCCTCCTCCTTTTTGTTTTGTGTTCTTTGAGGTAGGGTTTTTTGTTGTTGTTTTGTTTGTTTTTTGAGGCAAGAGGCAGGTAGACAGGTCTCCATAGGGATCTAGGAATCACTGGGCTACATAGTAAGTGCCTATATATATATATATATATATATATATAATGTGCATGTCCCAGTACCATCATGTGTGTACTGGGAATCAAACCCTGGTCCTCTGGAAAAGCAGCCAGTACTCTTAACCACTGAACCATCTCCAACCCTAGCTCCTGTGTTAAAGGGGGCTGGAGAGAGAGCTCAGCTAGACCACTTCTGGAGGACCCAAGTGCAGTTACACAGTACCTCTCATCAGTCTGTAATTCCAGTTCCAGGCATCTAACTGTCTCTTCTGGCCTCCACGGGAAATTCACACATGTGGTGAACATACATATAGACAGGCAAAATATCTATTCACATAACAAAGAAAATGCAAAACACAAAGGACTTCCTCTACAGTCCAAATAACATTTTAAAGAAGGAGGGCAATAAATGCAGTAAAAGTTGAAGTTATGGTTCTATTTATTGCACCCTAGTAAGGCCCATTGTTTGGGGCCCCTGTAGATGTTTACTTAGCCGGGCTCCTTTCTAGACTCTGACCAGTAACTGCTGCTGATAGAAGCAGCTGTGAGCACTAACTACTGTAGAGAGGGTGACCAGCCTGGCAGAGTGAAGGAGGAACGTCCTGGGCAGACTGGCCTGGAGATTGCTCTTCTATTGGGCTTCATGGACTCCCCAAACTTCACACAATTACATTTCTCTTCTATTTCCTGAATTAAAAGTTTTGAGAGAATCAGGATTGTGGTTTGTGGGATTTTAAGGGGGGAAAAATGGGCAAGAGAGTTTTGTGCAGAGAGGAGCCTGGAAGGAAGGAACAGAGGAAGGGTATGTGCGTGTGAACTCTTGAATGCCTCAGTGCAGTGTGGGGATCAGAGTGTTATTCTGAGGCAGGGTCTCTTGTTTCTGTGGCTGAGATGCACTTGCTTCCTGTCTCACCAGAGGAGTCCAGGTTTTTTATCTGCTGAGCCATCCGCATCCCCAGTGGTGTGAATCTGTAACAGAGAAACAGGTCAGGTTCATGCACAGGAGATTTTTCCATAGGCGGCTGTCCTGTGAGCCAGAACGAACGCTGTTCCAGTACAGTCGTCTGCTGACCTTTGGAGGTCCACTTGGTGACTTTGTAGGGGGCAGTTACATCCAGCCTTCCAGCTGGATTTGCTGCCAAAATCTTGTGTGTTTTGTGCCAGACCTATGCTGGACCCTGGAAGAAAGAGGATTGGGATGCAACTGTTTAGAGCTGGGAGTGGGGGGCTCAGAGCGCAGGATTGTACACGGGTAGAATTAAAGAACACATTGTATCAGGGGAGCGTAGACAAAGTGAAACTAGCCATGACTCTGAGGGCATGAGAAAGACATTTGATTAAGTGAAAAGATGGAAAAGGTGTGCCAAACAGAAACAGTAGCTTCAGGTGTGGACAGTGAGATGCCCGGCTGTGAGCATGGGGCAGGAATTCAGAGTGTCATCACTGGAACCCTCCTTGGGGTCACCTGGTGAACGCCTCCTCTGTTTTGGGACTTGAGCTCAGTATTCCAAATTGGGTCCCAAGTCCCTGTGTAGTTAAGAATGACTTGAACTTCTGACCCTGTTGACTCCAGTCAAAGTTACAGGCCACAACATTGCAAGCAAGCAAGCAAGTGCGCGCGTGCGCGCACACACACACACACACACACACACACACACACACACACACGTCCAATGTTATAAGGGGGGCTTTGAGGTGCTTGACAAGCATTCTGTCAGCTGAAGTACACCCCTAGCCCACCCACCCCCACCCCCGCACTCCCGCTTCACTCTTTACAGAAATGCTTAGTGAAGGGCTGTATCGTCCAAGACCTAGGCTTGCTTGATTCTCCAAGCTTTTAAAGTCAACAGTAGTTAACATGATTATGATTCAACCATATGTGAATTTTTGTGTTTCCTATCTCTGATGTCTCTTTCTTTCTCTACCCTGCCACCCCCAAGGGAAAAAAGCTCTCTTTACAAGGAGAAACGAGACACCCTGAATTCCTGCCCCATGCTCATAGAAATGGTCCCTCAGAGCTCAGTTTGGAAATTGCTTCTTCAAGGAATCTCTTTTGCCCTGCTCCTGTTTTCCCAGTTCTGAATTCACTACGCCTCCATGCCACTGCCCCAGTTATAAATACAATCACACTGTTTGAAGGCTGGAGGCGGAGCTGGCATGGACTAAATATGTGCTCAAATAATGGCCTGAAATGTGTCTATTGAATTTAACAATACATGGTCACTTGGTGAGGCAGTTTCAGAGAAATGACGGGCAGAAGGTGGATTGCAGTGGAGTGTGAAGCAGCCGGGAAGTGAGGAGCTAAGTCAGTGTGGCACCGACCTTTCTCTGTAGATGCAGCAGTGAGGAGAGAAGCTGGAATGGCTGCTGGTGGTGTTGGGAGAGACTCGCTTATTTAAATGACAATGGGAAGGCCTCAGTGCTGGGTCAGAGCTGGGGAAAACTTTGTGTCTTCTAAGAAGCAGGACAGGGATCCAGAGGCAGGGCCATGTCAGATAGCCTAGCTTTCCTTCTACATACGCCAGCAAGTCCAACCTGGAATAGAGATAGCCTGGAGTATGGGTGAGCCGGCAGCAACCAGACTGTAGACTGCACAAAGGGTAAAGCCAGGGAAGGACCAGGACACAGAACAGAGCCTGTGTCTGAGAAAAGAGGGTGGACTCATGAGGAAGTGCAGTAAATGGGAAGTGTTGGTGCCCAAGTTCTAGAAACAGCCAGGGCTCATCGATTCAGAGCCAAGGTGTCGAGTTGCTCAGTAAGTGGGTGGTCAGATTAAACCCTCGTTTTCTTGGGTTATAAAGCAAAAACAAGAAGGGTGGTGTGACCTGTGGGAGGTAGGAGGATCAGAAGTTGAAGGCCACCCTCAGTTACATAGTATATTAGAGGCTAGCCTAAGCCATATGAGTCCTTATTTCAAACAAACCAAGTCTTGTTTCAAAAACAAGGTGTGGCTTCAAAATAATGAGATATGTTAGATAGAAGTGGAGGTGGACATTTCTTGTAAGTTTATTTGGGGGTGGGGCAAGGAGGCCAAAGGAGGGTGGATCTCCTGGAGCTGAAACTACAGGTGGGTGTGGTTTTACTAAGAAGATTCATTTGACCCTGGCTCATCCCATACCCTCTCATTTTGATCCCTGGAACCCATAGTGGAAGGACAGAATTACTCCCAAAAGTTGTCCTCTGACTTTCATAGGCATAGTGTGGCACACGCATATTTTCCCCTGCCATTCACACACACAATCAATATTTTATGCATTTTTAAGTCCCTCTCATTAAGTAGGCACATACACACATGTTCTCTCTCTCCCTCTCTCTCTCTCTCTCTTTCTCTCTCTCTCTTTCTCTCTCTCCTTTCTCTTTCTCTCTCCTTTCTCTCTCTCTCCTTTCTCTCTCTCTCTCCTTTCTCTCTCTCTCTCTCTCTCTCTCTCTCTCTCTGTCTCTCTCTCTCTCTCACTGGTTCATCATCTTGCTAAGTGTGTCTAACCTGGCCTGGGCCTAGTTTAAAAGAGTAAAGTAAAATCTTTTTACTTTGTAGTTTTGAAGAACGACAGAGTATATCCACTGAATACCACTATTCTGATGCATAAAAACACACATGCATATACATCATACACGCAAATACAATAAATAATAAAAGTATTTTAGTGTACTCCTTTCATCCCAGTATTCAGGAGGCAGATGGAGGAAGAGTCTGTGAACTTTAGGGCATATTGGTCTACACTTCAAGGTCCAGGCCATCTAGTGCTACCTATAGAGATCCTATCTCAAACAAGACAAAAATTATTTTAAAAGAAGCGGGGGTGGGGTGGGGGGTGTTCAGATTCAGGAAGCCTAATTGAAAAGTCAACCTGGCAGCACAGGCCCTTAGGAGGCCTGGCTCCTGCTGAGTCAGAGATGGGCAAGTTCAAGACTTGGTACACAGTGAGTTGGAGACCAGTTTGGACGACGGAATAAGATTCTGTCTAAAAAGAGACGGGCTAGAGTGTTTCCTTTTTGTGCACAAGGCCTTGGATTCAACCCCAGGACCACAAGAAAAGAAAGGACAGCGACTGATGGGCATTCACATGTCCCGGCCCTGAGGAAGCAGTGAGAGGAGCCAGCTTGAAGCTCTGACAGCTCGTGTAACTCCCTCTGGGGCACAGAGACGACAGCCCCTACACTGGCTGCCCCCACAGTGCTGAGCTCTCGTGAAGTCCCCCAGCCGTGCTTTGTCTATTCATGGCCCCTGTGCCTGTGGCAGTCTAGAGTTACCCAGGGGGAACAAAGCTGCACACAGAGTGGACAAGGGAGTCTTGTACCAGCCTTCCCCTGCTTATAGGGTAGAGTTAGGTACCACGGCTTGATTTCAGCTGCCTGTTTTACTTGAAGAAGTTGGCATCTGAGCCACACCGAGAGCACTGCTTTGTTTGGGTTTCCTCTGTTTTAGGGGGTCATAAACTAGCCTGTACCATCTTAACCCACAGCCCAGAGCATCCTTTCTCCACCTCTTCAAATCTTCTCCAGCTTCCAAGGCTCAAAGCTCTGCTTCTGTACAGAGACTTTTCTGCCATTCTTTGAAGGAACAGGATTAGCATGAGAAGAGAGAGTAGAGGCTAGACCTCTGTTTAGTCAGTTTGCTGTGCACACAGGCACATGCACACAAGTGTGCAAACACGCCCTCAGCATTAACCCCTCCATTAAAGACAGCAAGATTATTTGAGATGGAAACCCCTTGGATCTGTGAAAGCAGCAATAGTTCTTGGCATAGGAAACAGGAAACATTCATTAAATGCTTACTCTTCTGTCACCAAACTAAGATAGTTCTGTCTCTGAAGCAAGAAGTTAGAGTATGGGAGAGCACTTTTTTTCCAGTGGACTTGCTCTTTAATTAAGCATCAAAGAGGATGTAACCGTCAGCCTGCATCCTGTGGCTTTGTGTGGAGAGAACCAATCGTGTTGGTTGATTGAATGAATGAGCTCCTGGACCAGGTTAAGGGAAATGTGAGACAGTGTAAGCCAGAATGGAGGTGCTCATGGGAAGGAGGGAGGGAGGGAGACCCTTTCACTTCTACTGATAAGAGCACAGGCTGAAAGCTCTGAAGAAAGTGATGGGTTTTGTAGTTTGTTAGTAGATTTAGGTTTGGGGTTTTTGGTTTTGTTTTGTTTTTCACATTTGTATGTGGAGGGATCGAGTACCATGGTACCCGGTTGGAGCATGAAGGCCAGAGGACACTTAGGGAAGTCAGCTGCTGCCTTCTACCATGTGGGCCACAGGGATCAAACTCTGCTCATCAATGTGGTGGCAAGTTCCTTTACCCACTGAACCCACTTGCCAGCCCTAGTTGAGACATAATCTTGCTGTGTAGCCCAGGCTGGCCCCACAGACTCATGTAAAGGCTGGTTTTGTATTAGCTAAAAAGAGAGACAAGGGTCATGTATGGTGGCAGGCTTCTCCTTTAGTCCCAGCTCTCAGGAGGCTGAGGTCTACCTACTGAGTTCCAGGTCAGCCAAAGCTATGTCGAGAAACCTTGTCTTGAAGGAGAGGAAGGGGAAAGGAAGGGGGGAGAGAACAATAAGTTATTTTAAATTACGTTTTTATTTATTGTGTATACTTTTAGAATGTTTTCAGGGTCTCAGGAGAGACCACCATGATGAGAAAGGTGTTCTCCCCACATTGGAAGGACGGGCAGCTCACTTTCATTCTAACACGAGTGGTCACAGTGTCTTTTCCCCACTGGTGGGGTCTGGCCCATTTAGATGAATTGCATCAATGGACAGCCAAAGTGAAGTTGACCACTGAAGTCACTTAAGTTCTAAGAACACAGCATGGTCATGGTATAAACCAGAGTTTTACCAGATTGGGGGGTTAAAACATTTGCATAAAGGTTTACAAGGTGGGGCAGATAAAAAAGATTTGAATTAATAGTCATAAAAGTTTTACAGTGCTTGATAGGAAATCCACATGACTGAAATTCTGTTCCTTGCTTCCTGCTACTTAGGGACTCTGACAGCCTTGGTTTTGTTTCAGGTGAAGAAACCTGGAGGTGTCGGGGCTGTGGCAACTATGTCCCCCTGAGCCAGAGGCTGTACAGGACTGCCAACGAGGCCTGGCACAGCTCCTGCTTCCGGTAAGAGCCTCTCCTTTCTTCCCGTTGTGCCGCGGCCCCTGCACTGCTCCCACGCTCTGAGAAACGCAGAAAGCAAGCTTCTGGTTAGAGAATTTTAATCTTGGTGGGACGTTAGGGGCGGGGAAGGAATGTGCAAGGAGGAACTGCCCCGTTGCCAGATTACAGTCTGAAAACCACACACGGGTCAGGTGCCCAGGGAGAGCCTGACCAGGGGAGGAGCTAGAGCTTCTCCAACACCCTTGCTCCACAGCCTGGAAACAGGTCAGAAGGAGGGAGAGCCTTTCTTCCCCCATGAGCACACCACTCCTTAGGAAGGTGCCTTGTGGCAGCCAGGATAGCTGGCAGTGTCATCTCTTCCCCACAGGACACCCCACCCTGCGGCCTTCCTTTTTGTGACTGACTTTATTATTGCTTCCATATTATCGTTGAGAAGTGGCTCAGTTTCTTTTGTTTGTTTGCCTTTTGAGACAGGGTTTCTCTGTGGAGCCCTGGCTGTCCTGGAATTCACTCTGTAGACCAGGCTGGCCTCACATTCAAAAGATCCAACTGTGTCTGCTTCCCTAAGGTTGGGAGAAAAGGTGTGCACCATCACCGCCCAGCCGAGAAGCCGCAGAGTTTCTTAATAATCACCATTTTGGGAGAGGGTGCGTGAGAAGGCACTCACTGCCAGGCCTGGCCATCTAAGTTCCATCCTGTCGCCCTTGTGGTGGTAGAGAACCAACTCCCAGAAGTTGTCCTCTGCCCTGCCCATGCATGCCATGGAGTGTGCACCTGCACATAGACACACACCAAACAAACATGTTTCATTTTGTTTTGTTTTTTTTTTAAATTTACAGGCTTTAAAGCCACATTGGTTTCTGCTTTCTGAGACCCAGTTATAAGGAAATGGAGTTGTTACTAGGGACCCCAGTATGCAGTGTGCAGTAGGCACCCACTGAGCACTGTCTCCTTTCAAGGGCAGAAGCTTGCCTTTGCATACAACAGTTCTAGCCCACAGTCATTCTGAATGAGGTGCCTCTCCTGTAGAGGTGGGTGTAGCTTCAACCCAGACTTCCTACTTTGTCTGTGGTTCTGATGGCCTTGGATTCTCCTCCCTCTGCTCCTGGGGAAGTGGATTCTGCTTTTCCTGTGCTGTTGTACATATAGAAGCAGCGACTATCAAGCCTTAAAGAGGTCTGTAGGTAAAGCCTTGGCGAATCCTTTCATTTCGTGGCTGAGGTCAGCCTTGCTTTGGCATGGACCCACACAGTCTTAAGTGTCCTGCTGTGTGCCTAGTCACATCACTGTTCTCTGTTCAGATCAGCAAGGCTCGGTGAAAAAGCTGCACTTGTGGTTTCTTTTCTTTGGTGGGAGGTGTGGGGTTTCAAGACAGGGTTTCTCTGTGTAGCGTGGATATTCTAGAACTTGCTCTGTAGACCAGGGTTATGTGCTACTACACCTGGCTAGTTCTTTCTACTTCTACTTCTGATGACTAGGATAGACCGCCTATCACATCTATAACCCTTCACACTGAGGATTAAAAGATTGCTCAGGGTCACTTAGGCTGTGGATGCTAAGAGCTGACCTTTAGACTGAAGAAGTCCTGAATCCTTTGCAGTTTCGATCAGATGTTTGCTTGTGAGGGCGTGAAGACAGATGTATGGGCGGGGTGGCATGCCTGTTATTTCAACTCTCAGAAAGCTAAGGTGGAAGATTCTGAGTTTGAGGTCAGCCTTTAAAAGAAAAAGGTATGCAGGGTGGCGGCGGCGGCGGTAGTGGGGTGGTGGTGGTGGTGGTAGCGCACACATTTAGTCCCAGCACTTGGGTGGCAGAGACAGTGAGATCTCTAAGACCTGCCCAGTCTACACAGTGAGTTCCAAGATAGCCAGGGCTACACAGAGAAACCCTGTCTCAAAAAACAAACAAACAAACAAAATGAAATAAAATCGTGTTAGCATGTGGGTGTAAGCTATAGAGTGAGTCAGGTTTTCAGATAGAGCCTTTCAAGTTATTATGTGGCCCTAGGTGACTTCCCTGCCCTTTTAAAATGACGATAAGAATATGACCTCACAGGCTTGTTGGGAGTAAGTGATTAAATGTGATACTCTAAAGTACTTGGCAGATAATTTGCCCATGAAAATCACCTTACTACCAGTAGCTGTGACTTTGTGTTGTGTGGAGAGTGTGTGCCTACACACCTACAGGCACACACTCACACCTCTGGTTGCACATTCTTTGGGCTTCTGTTGTAGAGTTCCTGCGTGGCATCTTTGAACTTCTGTGGTGCAGATAAATCAAAGCTTATGCCATGGGGATGGGTCAGGGTGGGGGTAGAATGCTGGTTCCCGATGACTACTGCTTTGCCTAGATAGTCCTGTCATAGCTTTCCTGAAGGATAACGTCTCTCACCTTGTGAACTTTCTCATGGTAGAGATGGGATGCCACAGGGACCTTCCACAGAGCATGCTCATTTGCCCTGAGGAGGGTTGCAGTCCTTTGGATCCAATTTTACTTTTGCTGAAGTCAGGGAAAGCCCTTTAGAACTGGGAAGGGTTATTTGTTTGACCTTGGGCAACCTGGGCTAGGGGGGGATGTGGGGCTGAGGAGCCTGAATAGTCTTTTTTATTTTTTATTTTTATAAGATTTATTTGTTTATTATATCTAAGTACACTGTAGCTGTCTTCAGACACATCAGAAGAGGACATCAGATCCCATTACAGATGGTTGTGAGCCACCATGTGGTTGCTGGGATTTGAACTCAGAACCTCTGGAAGAGCAGTCAGTGCTCTTAACCACTGAGCCAACTCACCAGCCCCCCCGCATAGTCTTTTACAGTCTTTCACCCCGCTCTCCTGCAGTTCCTGTGAAGTTTAGAGTTTCTGGTACAGGCCCCTAGGAGGTGGGACCTTCCTTCCCTGTGCTGCTGAGAGAAGTTCATTCTTCATGACTTCCGTCCAGCCCTGCTCTTCCCAACTGAGCCACAGTTAAAGAAAAGGAAGCAGATGTCTCCCCTCGACACCTTTGTTCTCCCTGGGTGAGGCTAGATTTTGAATGAACAGATTGCTGGGATTCAGTCCAACCTCCACCCTCCCTCCTTAACTGTGTTCCATGGTGCTCTAGAATGACATCCGTAGTCCCACCTCTGAGAGCCTTCCCCGGGTTCTCCAGTGCCCAGGACATCTTAAGACTGGAACCTGGGCCTCACGGGCCTCCTGGAAGTTGCTCAGGGCATGGGCACTTTGGCCAGGATCCTTCTGGTCTACCAGATATATGGCTGACCAAACCCTTGTTCCTTTTCCTCTCCTTCCTGCAGGTTCCATTTAAACGGTATGTGCCTCTGGCCTGCTTTCTGTTTCTCTTCTTTCTTTTTCTTTTTTTTTCTTTTCCTTTTTCTTTTTTCTTTCAAGACAAGAATTTCAGTGTAATGAGCCTTGGCTGGCCTGGACTCCCTTTGTAGACCAGGCTGGCCTTGAACTCACAGAGATCTGCCTTCCTCTGCTTCCCAAGTGCTGGGATTAAAGGTGTGTGCTACCATGCCTGGCTTTGGTCTGCTTTTCTTTGAACAGTGCCATTGAGTCTAAATCTGGAGCTGTTCTCTGAAGCTCCTGGCCTGGGCCCCTCCTGGGGCCAAGAGTGGAACCAGAGACAGCCTGTGGGACTGTGAATGGTGACTCGGCTGTCCCACCTGTCTCTCTTGTTCCCCTCCCCCTCTTTTTAATAGCGTCTCATATCCCAGGCTGGCTTTGAACTTGTGCATGGAGCGGAGGATGAGGATGAACTTCTGATCCTGTCTGCCTCCCCACGTGAGTGCTGGCACTACAGGTGTGTGCCACCAGGCCTAGCTTATGCTGTGCTGATTGAGCCAGAGTTTTGCTGTGTAGCATGCAACATTCTGCCAAATGAGCTACACTCTAGTCCTTTTGAAATTTTGAGGTAGAGTTTTGCAGTGTAACTCAGGCTAGCCTCAAAATCCTTCCTGCCTTGGTATCCTTAGCTTTGAGACTACAGGTGTGCATATCCTACCCTCCTAGCCTCTCGGCGATTTTGTTGTTTACATCATTGGAAATTGGACCCATGGCATCACATACTGGGCAAGGTGTTTGTTCTACTACTGAGCAGTCAGTGCTCTTAACCGCTGAGCCATCTCTCCAGCTAGTGGTTGCCTCTTGTCACGGGAGTTTAGATAACGCTTTTAAGCAGGGAGAAGGAGAAGCTGCCCTGTCAGTCTTCCACAGCCCTGAATGGAACTGCTATTGTTGGATCTGGCTCCCTAGCTCCCTTGACAAAGGGAACCTTCCACCCCTAAGGCCCTGGTGACTGTCTGTCCTCCTTTCTCTGGGTGACAAGTACAGAATGAGCTGCATTTTGTAAGGAGCATTTGGCAGTGCCAGTCCTCTGGGGAAGGGCTAATGCCAGTGGAAGATGGTGCTCACCCCATCAGGCAGCACCCTGTGTCTGCTCCGTTTGTGAGTTCAGAAAGGTATAGCATACTGAGACTCAAAAACTGTGGGGTAACAACTGACTGGCCACGAGGACCTTGGAAGTGCCAAGCCATATTAATTGTACCCATCTAGGTGTGGCATCCTAGTTATAGTTCTGGGAACCACAAATCAGCACTCCATGCCAGATAGTGTTCTTACCACTTTACAAGCAGCCGTTTATTTACTCTTGAAGATAATTCAGTAAATGAATTACTTGTTTTACCTACTTCAAAAATAAACAGCCAGGATTGTTCATATGCACCTATAATTCTAACACTTAGCCGGGCGGTGGTGGCGCACGCCTTTAATCCTAGCACTTGGGAGGCAGAGGCAGGCGGATTTCTGAGTTCGAGGCCAGCCTGGTCTACAGAGCGAGTTCCAGGACAGCCAAGGCTATACAGAGAAACCCTGTCTCGAAAAACCAAAAAAAAAAAATTGTAATTCTAACACTTGAGAGGCTGCCTCAGTGGGACTATGAGCCTGAGGCCAGCCTAGGATATACAGTAAGACCTTGTCCCAAAAGCACATGCATGCCAGACGCAAGCCAGGTATGGTGCTTCTGCCTGTAGTCTGCGCACGAAGGCAGTGGGACCATGAATTCATGGCCGCCAAGTGAGAGACCCTGCTTCAAAATAAACAGACACAGATGTAAATAACTATAAAGCTAGAGAAGTGAGAGTTACCTACTAGCATTGTGGAGCCAGTCAGACACCTGCCTGGGATCTGAACCCAGGCCCCTGCGGTTGTGAGTCTTGTCATATGCTCCTGAATTATGGGCATGTCATTTAACCCCATTTTGTGAGCCATGCACTGCTAGTGTCAGATAACCTTGAAGTCTTCTTGCCTTTCCCAGTGCAAGAACACTGTCAACTCTGTGCCTTCGGTTCCTGGTGGCAGACTGTGGAGCCACTCCGCCCTCTGCTGGTCCCTGCTGGTGCTGGCCCAGGCTTTGTCTGCCTGTGACGGCAGGAAAAGATTGTTTATCCAGTTTATCTCTGAGGAAACCACAGGCAGGCAGGCCACAGAAGCTGGCTGTTGGATGCTGGCTGGGGCCTGCCTGACAGAAAGGAAGGAAGGACAGACACCTGGGCCTTCCTCTTCCCTCTGGAAGCTCTGGGATGTGGCAGCATGTGACCTCAGTGTCCCTGAATCTTGCACTTCACTCTGTGAAGTGATAAAACTTGTAGCCTTTAGGCAGGCAGAAGCGAAGGGTGGGGCAGCCGTCTGGGGGTCTTCGGACTAAGAGCTTTCCACTTCTGATTCAACCCTCATACCTCTGCTTTACACTAAAACAGAAAGGCCTGTTAGAAAGCTGTCTACTGTCATCCAGCTGACTCTGTGTGTGTGTGTGTGTGTGCGCGCGCATATATCTACTTTAAGACTTCATTCATTCTAAGCTCACACTACATATCCACATACCACTGAGCTACATAACCCACTTTTAAAACTAGTAAATTTTTTAGACAGGCCTCGTAAATAATGCTCAAGTTGGCTTGAAACTTTATTTTCTATTTATATTTATTTATTTATTTATTTATTTATTTATTTTGAGAGTCTAACTGTGCACCCCTAGCCGGCCTGAAATTCACTGTGTGTAGATCTTTGAACTCACAGATTGGTCTTCCTCTGCCACTAGAGTGCTAAGATTAAAGGTATACAGCACCAGACACGACATACCTTGAACTTTCTAGGTAACTAAGGATGACTGAATGTCTCATCTTCCTGTGCCCCCTTCCCTTACAGGTGTGAACTGCCCCTTCCAGCTCATAGCTGACATTGGAATTTAGTTCTCTCTGGTTCCCAAAGGACCCTTTTCTCACTGTGACTCCCTGGAGTTAGCTGAACCAGGCTGTGTGTACCTGTGGTCTAGTTCCTTAACCCCTGTGAGCCTTGTTTCTTATCTGTGAAGTCCAAGGAAGTCACCTGCCACAGGCATGGTGGCGTAGACCTATAACCCAGCATTCAGAAGACAGAGGCAAGGGGAGTTGGAGAGTGAGGCCAGTCTGGACTACAGTAAAAGGAAACTAAAAGTAACTACTTTCCAAGTGACTGCGAAAATGAAGAGGGTCATGGAGAAAGACAGCACCCTGGGCAGTGGGGGTGCCACGTGCCTTTAATCCTGGCACTCAGGAGGCAGAAGCTAGCCTGATCTACATATCGAGTTCTAGTCTAGCCAGGGCTACATAGTGAGTCCCATTTCCAAAAATAAAATAATAAATAGGAATTCTGAAAATTCCAGAGTGGGTATAGTGTGGAGGTGGGCAGTGCCTGCTTCTCATATCCAGAGTCACCGCTTAATTCCAGGTGCCCTCTGCTGTTTAAGGCACTCTTGGGGATGCTGAGGTACCGTTCTAGCCCAGTTCCATAACTGACCCAGAAAGCCAGGAACAGCAGAACCCAGCATCCCTGACGCTGCTGCGGTCTGCCCTCCATTCATTCTGGCTCCTGCAACATAGTGCTCTTAATGACATAGCAGAGGCGAGGACAGCCTGGTCAGTCTGTCACAGACTTAGCCTTCATCCTGCATGGCCTCCCAATGTGCTGTGTGGGTACTGGCTGTGTGTCCCCAATCCAGAATCCCAACTCTCCCACTTCTGAGTGCTGGCATGAGTCTCATGCACATGGCCTCATGCGACAGATACGCTACAAATGTTTCGTATGATTACCTGTGGGCTGTATGTGGAAGGGTGGCATGAAGAGTAAAGGAACTTCATGTTTAGACTCGTATCTATAAGATTATGTTCATATCACCCAAATTGAAAACTATGCAAGTGCTCTGAGCCCAGGCATTTAGGTGAAGGGCTGCCCAGTTAGTAGCGGCGGTGGTCGTGGTAGTAATGAAGAACGTAGAGGATATGGTTATGGTATTGGCACAGAAAAATGAAGTGGTGTTCCTGGACAGCTGAGAAAAGTGAGCTGAATGGACCTAAATCACAGCTTCCTGGTTTATGCAAAGGGGCTGGTCCCCACCAAGGATTAAAATTGGCCATACATGCTGTCTTACTTAGGGTCTTACTGTTGTGAACAGACACCATGACCAGGGCAGCTCTTATAAGGACGACATTTAATTGGGGCTGGCTTACAGGTTCAGAGGTTCAGTCCATTGTCATCAAGCCGGGAGCATGGCAGCATCCAGGCAGGCATGGTGCAGGAGAAGCTGAGAGTTCTCCATCTTCATCTGAAGGCTGCTAGCAGAACACTGACTTCCAGGCAGCCAGGATGAGGGTCTTAAAGCTCACACCCACAGTGACACACCTACTCCAACAGGGCCACACCTTCTAATCCTGTCACTCCCTGGGTCGAGCATATACAAACCATCACACATGTGAAGTTCCTCATAATCCGAAATCTTCAGCTTCCTGTGCTGTGATTATCGACCGAAACCATCACGTCTGGTTTTGTCACTTTTGGCTTCTTGGCTTTCATGACATCCACACACGCTCCTGTGTCCCTCCAGCCTCTCTGGTCATTGCAGCTTCCTTTTTCTCCCAGGCCTGTGGTGAGGCTCCTCTCCCTGAGCATCTGACTTCTACTGTCCACTACACACAGACCCCCGAAGTCAGCGCCTCCTGCCCCAGCCCTCCACTGAACTCCAACCCCGCGTGTCCTGCCAGCTGCCTGACACAGCCATTTTGTTGTTCTTATGTTTTCAAATGGAGTCTTACAGTATTGCCCAGAGTGTTTTCAAGCAATCCTTGTGCCTCAGCCTCCTAAGTAGCTGGGACTCACAGGCAAACACTACCATGGCCCGTTTTGGTATGTCATTGAGATGTCTTCTAGGTACCTTAGACTCAGCTGGGACTTGCGATGGTCTCCCTTAAGCTGACTCCTCATCCACTTTAACCAAATTCATCGAATGACAGGCATCACCATCCCACATCCACCCATGTCACAAATGGGGAGGAGTCCTTGATGCTTTACAGCCCAGCCTGTCTGTTTTTTTACATTTCCCTCCTCCTCTTCCTCCTCTTCCTCCTCCTCCTCCCCCTCCCTGTCCCCTTCTTCCTCCTCCTCTTTCTCCTCCCCTTCCCCTCCCCCCTCCTCCTCTTCCTCCTTTCTCCTCTTCTTCCTCTTCCTCTTCCTCTTCTTCCTTCTCTTCCTCTTCCTCTTCTTCCTTCTCCTTCTCTTCCTCCTCCTTTCTTTTTTAAGATTTATTTGTGGCCTTTGTTTTGTTTTGTTTTTTGAGACAGGGTTTCTCTGTGTAGCCCTGGCTGTCCTGAAACTCACCCTGCAGATCAGGCTGACACCAACCTCACAAAGATCATCTGCCCCTGCCTCCCAAGTGCTGGGATTAAAGGTGTCCACACCGTACCTACCTAAGATTTATTTATTTTTATTATTTTTATTTACATGTATCAGTATTAGTGTGTGTACCACATGTGTGGGGATGCCCTCAGAGGCCAGAAGAAGGTGTTGGATCTCTTGGAGTTAAAGATGCACATGAAATACCTGATGAGGGGCTGGGACTGCGCTTGGGTCCTCTAGAAAAACTGGAAAAGCTCTCGACTTCTGAATTGCCTCTACAGCTGTCAGTCTTCCCTCTACTCCCCTGCCTCCCAAGCCACACGTTCTGTCAGGCAGCTGGGGTGTGTGAGGCAGGAAACAGCCAAGGGGGCGAGATGCCTTAGCAGCCATGACTACCCTTGCAGATGACCCGAGTTCGATTTCCAGCACCCATGTCAAGGAGTTCCCAACTGCCTGCAACCCAGTCCCAGGGGATCTGACATCTGTAACCTCCTCAGGCACTTTATCCACATGAACATACCCACACACATAGTTAAATATAGTACCCAGGCTGGGGCGCACGCCTTTAATCCCAGCACTCAGGAGGCAGAGGCAGGCAGATTTCTGAGTTCAAGGCCAGTCTGGTCTACAAAGCAAGTTCCAGGATAGCCATGACTACACAGAGAAACCCTGCCTTAAAAAACCAAGAAAAAAAAAAGTAAATAAATCTTTAGGACTGGGGAGATGGCTCAGTGGTTAAGACTGCTCTTCCAGCGGTCCTGTGTTCAAATCCCAGCAACCACATGGTGGCTCACAACCATCTAGAATGAGATCCGATGCCCTCTTCTGGTGTGTCTGAAGAGAGTGACATTTTACTCACATATATGAAATAAATAAATCTTAAGCTTTCCATACTGGGAAGGAGTGGGGCTGGAGCGAGCAGGGCCTGAGTGAGTGGGCGGAGCAAGAAAAAATATTTAAAAACAAACTCTGGGAACTGGAGAAATGGCTGGGAGGTTAAGAACACTTGAAAGGACCTGAGTTCAGTTCCCAGCACCACATCGTAACAGACAACTGTCTGTAACTCCAGTTCTAGGGGATCTGACATCCCCTGCTGGCCCTCTCTGGCACTGCCGGCTTGTAGTACATATACGTTCATTTATTTTATGTGTCCTAAACACATAAAAAGTAAAATTTTAAAAATATAGGACTGAGGACGCAGCTCAGTGGTAGAGTGTTTACCTAGCATGCAGGTGACAGGCTCCAGGTTAATCCCCATTGCTATTAAAAAAAAAAAAGAAGAAGAAGAAAAAACAACCAATGTGCACATAACCATCCTACATCACCCTCCACAGAGGCACTTCCCAGAGCCTCTTGCTCTCTGCCTGAGTCTGCTACTCTTCTTCCCTGCTGACAAGGCTTATATTGTTCTGCACCCTGGGCCTGGAATGCCAACCCCTCTTCTCTGTGCCTAATTAACCTATGCACTTAATTCAGATGGTTCCCTGGAGGGCTCAGAGATGTCAGTATTCCTCACCCTGGAAGCTCCTCTGGTAGTTTTAGGCTTATGTGCAATTATCTCTGCTCTGATACCCTGTGACTCCTCATGGTAAAGGCCTTCAGGGACTTTTGGGGGTTTTGTCCCTCATTCTGTCACCAGCAACATATCCTTGGCCTAGGAAGCAGAGATCGTTGAAAGAATTGCCCAAGCTGTGATGTAAGTGTGGTCTTTCCTGCACTTCCGCTTTCCTTCTGCATCACATCCTTCCCTGAACAGCTGCAGTTCCTATAGATGGTGGGAGGAATTGGTTCAAGGCACTGAGTTTGGGAAAATTGTCTGTAAGGTCAGGTAAGCAGCAGTTGCTTCTGCTTTCAAAGGAGCTGTCCTATCGTGGGGAGAAATCAAGAGACCCAGGGGCCTGCAGCTGTAGGTACAGCTCAGACAGGAGCAAGCCCTGGATACCCAGGGACTTCTGGAAAGAAGAGCAGGAGAGGGGGACTGGAGCAATGGCTCAGCAGTTAAGAGCGCTGACTGCTCTTCCAGAGGTCCTGAGTTCAAATCCCAGCAAACACATGGTGGCTCACAACCATTTGTAATGAGATCTGATGCCCTCTTCTGGGGTGTCTGAAGACAGCTTCAGTGAGCAGGGCCAGAGCAAGAGTTGGAGAATTAGCTCAGTGATTAAGAACACTGACTGCTCTTCTGGTGTGTCTGGAAAAAACCAGCTACAGTGTACTTACATATAGTAAATAAATAAATCTTTAAAAAGAAGAAGAAGAAAAAAAAAGAGCAGGGGAGGAGGAATAAGTTCAGCTACCCTAGCCCACACTATTTCTGAATTGTAATAAATGTGACCAAAAGAAACTTGTTTCATCTTACACTCTCACACCTAGTCCTTTAGGAGGGGAGTTAGGACTGAACCTGGAGGCAGGAACCGAAGCAGAGAGCATGGAGGATGCTGCTGACTGGCTTGCTCTCCATGGCTTGCTCAGCCTGCTTTCTTATTACCAGGACAGCCTTGAGGTGGCACTGCCCCAGTGGATTGGGCCCTCTCACATCAGTCACTAGTCAAGAAGACTCTCCTACAAACTTCTCTACAGGCCAATCTCATGGAAATATTTTATCAACAGAGGCTCCATTTTCCCAGATGCCTCCAGCTTGTGTCAAGTTGGCAAAAAAATAAATGAATTAAACCAACTAACCATCAGGTGAGTATTAGAGACAGCCTCAGCTACACAGTGAGTTTGAGGCCAGCCTGCAGGCTGCCACAGCTTGTAGCCTGGAACCCTGGCTTGGGCAACAAGGGGATGAAGAAGTAACAGATGCATGTACAGAAAAGCCAGGGTCTGATGGACTGGGCTCCATGACAGAGAAGCACCCAGAAGCTCAGAATGTTTATTACATAGAGTTGGACACAGAGGAGGTATTATATACAGCTGAACAAGGTAGTGGATTGTTACATTTAGATAAGCAGAGAGGCAGGGTTATTACATACAGGTGAACAAGGAGGCGCATTTAGCTGATCTCAGTAGTAGCAGGTTCTATAGGGGAGCTGGCTCCAGGCCACGAGCTCCCGGGAGAGCAATCAAAGGTGAACATTTTCCACACACACTGTCAACATTTAGACTCAGAACAGAGGATGGGGTTGCCGTCACTTGAGCCTCACTGAGGTGACAGGGGACAGTGAGCCTTTGCCAGTTCCCCTTGTGTCTGAGGCTTTGTCCTCAAATGTCTGTCTCATGTCAACAACACACACCCACTCAGGACTTCACACACTCAGGGTTTCCTTCACTGCCCACACTGGAATTTGTGAGATCCTGTCATAAACAAAACAGAAGACAAGTAAGTAAGTGGCCAGCAGTGAAATAGAAGTGACAGCCGGGAGGCAGAAGCATTGATGTGCCTGGGTCAGGTTGCTGAGTGTAGCCTGGCTGTGACCAAGCTGGCTTCTACATTATAGGCTGGCTGGGCTAGTTTGGCCAAAGTAAAGGTCTCTGTGGCAGTTGTCCTTCTGATGCCTAAGTTAACCCCTGGGTGTCTTTTTTTTTTTTTTTTTTAAGCTAGGGTTTTACTGCGTGACCCAGACTGGTTTTAAACTCCCAGGCTTGAGTCAGTTGATCTTCCTGCCTGAGCATCACAGTTGGGTAGGCTCTAAGTGTGGCACCATGCTACTTGGTGAATGTGTTTCTAGACCTAAGGTCCAAAACCCAGGCCCAGATTAGGTTGATTCACTAAGATACCGGCCATAGACAGGTCTGTGGGTGGCTAGCCAGCCCACCTCTGACTACCATTGCTTCTTTTAGCATTGACCTAACGGCTGTGCAATTGTTTTCTCACCTTAATCCTTTTATCAAAGAAGGAACTGAAGCATAGGCTTAAAGGCTTGACTGAGATCACACAGGAAGCTGTTGTCAACCAGGGAAGGGTCTCAGGTCTTCTGACGGCTCTGCGGGCATCGCCCTCAGAGATGTGTTGGTACGGTAAAAGGATTTCTTCCTCCCAGAAGAAGTCAGAAGAATGTCTGTGGGAATGAAGGCTCTGACACTGAGTGTCAAGCATTGTTTGCTGTCATTTTGTGAGGTTTTTAAATAGGGGCTGGAGCAATGGCTCCCTGGTTATTTTAAGGTCTCTTGTGGCTCCTATAGAAGATCTGGGTTTGGTTCAGTTCTCAGCACCCATAACTGTCTGTAACTCCAGATATGTGAGTTGCATCTAAATAATGTACATGGGTGTTTTGCCTGCATATATGTATCATGTGCACGCCTGCTTGCTGCAGAAATCAGAAGAAGCCATTAGATCAGGAAACTAGAGTTACTGTTGATTATGTGCTAGGATTCAAACCCAGATGCTCTGCAAGAGCCTAGGTGATCTTAACCACCAAGCCATCTCTCCAGCCCTGTTCTTGTGGTAGTTTTGTTTTCTGTACAGGGGATCTACCCAGGACCTCATGGATACTAGGCAAGCATTCCACTACTAAGCCTCATCTCATCCCCTGAATTTCTTAGCATTGGCATTACAAAACAAGAGTTCACAATAACCTGTAGGGGCTACCATCTGATTCTTAATAAATTTAGTGGTTAAAATGAGCAGGTTCATAAAGGTGTGGCCTCAGGACAAGGGCATTGTCTACTAGTGGTGGTGAACAGTGGTTGGCAAACAAACTTGGTGTGAACATAACACAAGCTAGCTGTAGACTTGAACTAAGCCAGCACCTGAGAATGCGTATTGTCCTTGGTGGCTCGGACTTTATGTCCTAGCCATTGGAAACCTCTGCTTGCTTCAGTGCTTCTGATAAATAGCCCTCGGCTGCCTGTGAGTGTCTTTAATTACCCAGTTGTCCCAGCCTGGTATACAGTGGTCTAGCACTCCTCACCATCCCTGCTCCTCTGTGGTCACTGCTTCCATGTGGGCTTCAGTGTGACTAATGGATATATTCATGGTTATGCTGTTCCTTCAAGCTTGGAGCCTCTTGTCGGCCTGGCAATCAGCCTGCTTCGTCAGCTGATACAGTGCCTCCTCTGGAGGAACCCACCCCACCCCCATCCCAACCAATCAGAGGAGAGTTTTTCCACCCTCCTTGTTATCTTCCCCCGTACTAAGCTCTATCCCTGTCGGTGCACACCCAGCTGCAGTCTTCGGGTACAGTTTTCCAAGGGTGGGACGATATCTAATCTACCTTTGTGCCCACAGCATAGCTCACTGCCTAGAATGGAGCAGTCTGAGGGTGAATGGCGCCTTTGTGGAAGGGTGTTTTAGAGAACTTGAATAAAGTCCTTCCTATATGCACCCTCTACTGTGCATGTCTCTACTGTGCAACATTCCCCTGGGCAAGAGCTTTTCTTCTGACATGGACAATAGAATAAGACCTCTGTCTATAGCCAGATGGTGGTGGTACTCGCCTATAATCCCAGCACTCAGGAGGCAGAAGCAGGTAGATCTCTGAGTTTGAATCCAGCCTGGCCTACAGAGTGAGTTTCAGAATAGCCAGGATACACAGAGAAACCCTATCTCGAAAAAACAAACACAAACAAAAAAGACCTCTGTCTGTAATGTGGTCATTGCACCATCAGAGCCTTCGCTGCCGTCGTTGTCGTCCACAGTACTGCTTTGCACTCTCTCCCCGGCCAAAGGCCACTGCCCTTCTCCCTGAGCAGTGCTAGAGGAGTGCTAACAAATTCTCTCTCTTTTCAAGGGCAGGGATTCGAGACAGGGTCTCTCTACATAGCTCTAGCTGTCCTGGAATTCTCTATGTAGATTAGGCTGGCCTCAAACTGAAAGATCCTCCTGTCTCTGCCTCCTGAGTGCCAGGATACAAGCATGTGCCACCACACCTGGCAACAAATTCTCTTTTTTCATGTTCCTCACCTTTACCCAAACAGCCCCAGGCATCCACGTCAGACTTAAAGTAAGGCTGTTTACGTCTGTGTCTCTGTCATACTCTGACTAGGTCTTCCTGACAGCACTCTGAAGCACTTGTGACTAGATCAGCGGTCCTCTGTCCCACTCCCTCGGTGACTTTTTTTTTTAAGGTTTATTTATTTATTATATGTGAGTACATTGTAGCTGTCTTCAGACACTCCAGACGAGGGCATCAGATCTTGTTACAGATGATTGTGAGCCACCATGTGGTTGCTGGGATTTGAACTCAGGACCTTCGGAAGAATAGTTGGTGCTCTTAACTGCTGAGCCATCTCTCCAGCCCGGTGACTGACTCTTGTAGAAGCAACAACTGGTTTTGAAGTTGGCAGCGCACATTTGTTTGAGCTTTCTTGCGTGCTCACGCATATGTTGCTGGAATGGAACCCAGCGCCTCATGCTCTGTCGCTGAGTTACATCTACAGCTCAGCTTGGGCAGAATGGCCATGCCTTCTAACTTGTTTCCATACACTGCCATTGAAGAAAGAGGGAGACGGCCACCATGGAGTTTCAAATGAGTAATAACACATCTGGAAAGCGAAGTCCCCACTACATCAAGGTTTAAGCAGCTCTAACCCTGACAGTGACCAAGCAGCCTCCAGAATAAAATGAACTATCTACCTGTGCATCCTCATCTGCAGTGAGGGGGTGATAGTAGTTATTCTGTCTGATTCTAGGGTTACTGTGACAGTAAGATGAAATCCAATGGAGAAATGCCTGGGAAAGAGTAAGGTGGAGTCCTCAGTCTCCAGTGTAGATCAGAACCACTAGGTGTTGTTTAAAACATAGGTTTGGTGCACAGGTTGGGGAAGTGGCACATACCTTTCATCCCACCCAGCTCCCAGAAGGCAGAGGCAAGTGGAGCTCCAAATTTGTTCTACAGAGGAAGTTCCAGGACAGTCAGAGTTACACAGAGAGACCTTGTCTCAAAACAACAACAGAGATATAATAATAATATAAAGTTCAGATTCTTTCCCTCACCCTCAGAAACTGGTGCTGTGTGACTGGGCGGTGCCAGGGATATCTTCGTTTTCCCAGTGGAATCCAGGATAGCTGTTCCTCAACCACACCTTGAAAGATCCCACCGTGACCAAGTACCAAGTATAGAATGGCTGTTTGCAGCCACTTCAGTGTGTCGAACCTGGGGTTCAGATACTCGTTAGATCCTAGCCCTGCCAGTTTTTATTCATGAGACTCTGAATAACCTTCCCAACATTCATTTCTTCATATGTAAAAAGGAGATGGCAACAGTGATGCACTATTTAATCCCAGCACTCAGGAAGTGGAGGCAGTCAGATTACTAAACTCAAGGCCAGCCTGGTCTACGTAGTGAGTTCCAGGATAGCTAGGGCTGCACAGAGAAACCCTGTATTCAAACAAAAGGAGGTAGGCACCCTGACAGTGAGAAATGTAATGAGAATGTGCGTGCACACCAAGCTTACCTCTGTGTCTGTCTGTGGAACACCGTGTTTTCTAGTCTGAAGACTAAATACCTACTACTTCTGGAGCACTGGCCTTTTGGGGCGAGGTAATGAGTGCAGTTACGCTGCCCAGGCTGACTGTGAGCCTGGGTTCAAGCTGTGGTTCCACCATTCCTGACCAAGACACCACACTAACTAGCTCTCACGGGCAAGAAAAGAGAAATACAGCTTGGCTTCTGGGTAGAGTGTAAACTGAAATTAGGAATGGCAAACCCCTTTATATGCCATGTCCCGATCATTAGTATGAGAAAGTCATCCTAATGCACTGAAATGGAGTGACAGTGACACAGCCGCTGATGTGGCTCTAGAGAACCCAGAGAATGGCGGTGACACCCAAGGTCTAATCACTCTCCTTCCGTGTCTGTCTGATGACGAGGATCTGCTGTTGAAATAGAAATAGAAGTCACTGACTGGCCCAGTTTTGTTCTTAACAGAAAAAGCGAGATCTCAGAAAAAATAAATTTATGATTTTTTCAGTGAGTCCCTCGAAAGTTCTGTGCAGATGGTGGACAGGTGGGCAGTGAGCAGCTGGGAGAGGAGCCGATCGTTTAGGCTCTGGAGGAAGTTGATATTTCTAGTTCTCAGGGACTTGCCGGCCATGAAATGTTCTCATGGATTTCCCAAGCGTTAGATACTCTTTCTTTCATCTTATCCTCATAGTATAGACATAGAATCCAAGACCCAGCACATCTGTCAGTGTAGCCCCTGTGCTGCAGAGGCAGGATCTCCAAATCTTTGATTGGGTTTGTATAGAGGAAAGGCCTTGATATTTTAGATCAGCAGACACTGCTTTTACCTCAGCCCTGTACACCCAGTGTAGATTTGGATGACTTGCCTGGCATCTCTGAGCTGGTCTGCCCTGCCCTGCTGCATGTGAGGGACTAAAATCCTTTGTGAACTGAAAATGCTTCATCAATGTTAATTATCATCTCTCCTCTAAGACTGTAGTCTCTCTCACAGTAAGAACCTAGAGTTATGTGGGCAGAAGTGGCTCAGCCTCACCAGGCTGAACACTTGGATAGGCTTGTGTCCTGCCAAAACCTAGCACCTAGCACCCACCCTCTTGTAGTTTGATACAGCAGTGGACAGGAATGGACACACGTCCTTGCTTGTGCGTGATAGGCTTGGGAACATGTCAAGGAAGCCTTTCCTACAAGAGAAAGCGTTCCATTATAATTGGGTGAGAGAAAAGAAAAGTCATAGGCATGATGTTAGATGAAGGCATAGGAGGCTGTAGAAGGGGCTAAGAGCAGAGGTTTGGGAGCAGCTGAGGGAAGCCAGATGTGGTCAGGGCAGCCTGCCTGTCCGGCGGCAATTAAAGCATCAGCCTCAGGTTCAGTGCAGTGTCTCCGCTAGGCTTTTGGTGGGATGACAGCACTGGGGTGTGTGTGCAAGTGCTCGTGTGTGTGTGTGTGTGTGTGTGTGTGCAAGTGCTTGTGTGTCTGTGTGTGTGTGTCTGTGTGTGTGTGTGTCTGTGTGTGTCTCTGTGTGTGTGTGCGCAAGTGCTTGTGTGTCTGTGTGTCTGGGTGTGTGTGTGTCTGGGTGTGTGTGTGTCTCTGTGTGTGTGTCTCTGTGTGTGTGTGTGTGCGCACACGCGCGCGCGGAAGGGAGGGGGGGTGCTAAGGGAATCTGAGAAGGTGAAGCAGTGTGTAAT
Source organism: Tokudaia tokunoshimensis (assembly GCA_036184795.1). NCBI lineage: Eukaryota > Metazoa > Chordata > Mammalia > Rodentia > Muridae > Tokudaia > Tokudaia tokunoshimensis. The sequence continues at coordinate 73,819,279 of BTHU01000014.1, read as the reverse complement.
GGCAGAAAGCACACCCTGCCTTGTCCCTGCTTCTTGAGGCACTACTCCAAAGGTGAAGCAGAGAAGCAAGCAGGGAGTCCTCTGGTGTCTATTGCTGTGATGAAACACCATGACCAGAAATCAAGTTGGGGAGGAAAGGCTTATTTAGCTTACACTTCCTCTTCGTTGTCCATCACTGAAGGAAGCCAGGACAGAAACCTGGAGGGGTGCTACTTACTGGCTTGCTCCCCATGGCTTGCTTGCTTAGCCTGTTTTCTTATAGAACCCAGGACCACCAGCCCAGGAAGGGGCCTCCCCCATTAATCACTAATTAAGAAAAATGCCCAGCCGGGCGGTGGTGGCGCACGCCTTTATTCCCAGCTCTTGGGAGGCAGAGGCAGGAGGATTTCTGAGTTCGAGGCCAGCCTGGTCTACGGAGTGAGTTCCAGGACAGCCAGAACTACACAGAGAAACCCTGTCTCAAAAAATCAAAAAAAAAAAAAAAGAAAGAAAATGCACTATAGGCTTGCCTACAGCCTGATTTTATGGAGGCATTTTCTTTTCCTTTTTTGTTTGTTTGTTTGTTTGTTTGGTTTCCTTCCTTAGTTTGGTTTTTGTTTTTGTTTTTTTGAGACAGGGTTTCTTATGTAGCCCTGGCTGTCCTTGAACTCACTCTATAAACCAGGCTGGCCTTGAATTGAGACCCACCTGCCTCTGCCACATGAGTGCTGGGGTTAAAGTCATGTGCTACCACACCTACTTATAGAGGCTTTTTTAAAAAAAAGATTTATTTATTTTATTTTGTGTATATGAGTACACTGTAGCTGTACAGATGGTTGTGAGCCATCATGTGATTGCTGGGAATTGAACTCAGGACCTCTGCTCGCTCCGGCCCCGCTTGCTCCGGCCCAAAGATTGATTGATTGATTGATTGATTGATTGATTTGGTGTTTTCGAGACAGGGTTTCTCTGTATAGCCCTGGCTGTCCTGGAACTCACTCTGTAGACCAGGCTGCCCTCAAACTCAGCAATCCGCCTGCCTCTGCCACCCAAGTGCTGGGATTAAAGGCGTGGGCCACCACTGCCCGGCAGATTTATTTACTAAATGTGAGTACACTATAGCTGTCTTGAGACACACCAGAAGAAGATGTCAGATCTCATTACAGGTGGTTGTGAGCCACCATGTGGTTGCTGAGAATTGAACTCAGGCCCTTCAGAAGAGCAGTCAGTGCTCTTAACTGCTGAGCCATCTCTCCAGCCCCTGGCGGTATCTTCTTAATTGAGATTCCCTCCTCTGATAACTTTAGCTTGTGTGAAGTTGACACAAAACTATCCTAAGTGTTCTAGGCACTACCAAAGTCTAGAAAGTGAGCTGGAGAGGGGAGGAGCAGAGATGAGAGAGGTAGTCTGTTGGAGGAATGGCCATGCTAAGCAGCAAGGATAGAGGCAGGTCTCCAGACAGCCATGATAGTTCGTTCACACCTGTAGTTGTAACTATTCAGGAGGCTGAGGCAGGAGGATCACAAGCAAATTCAAGGCCAGGCTGCCTACATCGTGAGATCCTGTTTCAAAATTTAAAATTTTCTTTAAAAAAATAAAAAGAGAGCTCCAGATATACAAGCCAGTGGTGGAGTGTTTGCCTGGCACATGCTCAAGTAGTTCCCAACTTGGTCTAAAGACAGCAAGCTGCAACCTTTCCCTGTGTAGAGTCCTCCTCACCAACAGTGGGCCTCGTGCAACAAACAGGTCCCTGTGCTTCAGATCATTTGTCCAGAGCTTTCATACAGGCTGAGGATGGGGTGATTCATTCATTCTCATTCACCACATCTCTCAAGGATGGTCACTTGGGGCTGTCATCTCTGAATGCTATTCTCCAATGCAGGCACCTTGGAGTGCCATCTGGTTCTGGTTAATTGTTTCCAACTTTCCAAGAGTACTGGAGATAGCATCTTGCTGTTTTATCCCAGGGATAGTTGCCAGCGCAGTTGCCTTGTGCATGTGTGACTGTTGGACCTGTCAGAGCAGAAGGGGGAAGTATACCCACAGAGTGATTTTTCACCTCCAGTTTCTGACTGGTTTGGACCCTTTGAAGTTGGCCTGAAGGAATAGCACTACTGAGTAGCCAGCTGAGTAGCTGTTCCCTACCTCTGGTGACCAATCCTTTAAAGGCACCTCCTGAAAGCCAGCCGCATGGAGGTCAGATAGATTCCACCTGGGAGGGGCTTCCGCTTCAGCTGCGCTGCCAGGGGGAGGCACTCACATGGCGCTGAGAAATCCTCTTATTAGTCCCCCACTGGTCCACCCACCAAATCCTTTGTAAGAAGAGTGGGAAGAGAAAGGCTGCAGCCTGCTGCCTGCATTCCTAGACACCGACTCACTGCTACCCGAAGCCACTGGAGCAGCAGAGCTGTGTGAAATGTCAAAAGGAGTTATGCTCAGGGGTCCCTGGCCCCGCCCTGTGCCTTGCATTTTCTTGCACGTACACTCCGTTCATCAGATGGAAATCAAAGGAGGCAATTAGATGCTAGTTCCAGATTTAAACAGGGGCTCCCTCCTTGCCTGATCGAATTACAGGGGAGCATTAGTACATTGGGGCTCTGTCGCTGGCAGGAAGCTTCCAGCCAGCCTGTGGCAGTCCTCTCAGTGTCTTTTGTGTCACCTTCCTTCCACTGCGTCTCAGTCCCCTGCGGCTCTTGTGTGGCCCCCAGCCAAGATCCCAATTCCTTCAACTCTGGCTCAAGAGATTCAGTCTCAACTTAAGACCCAAGGAAAACAGGGAGCCCACCGGCACCTCATAGGAATGAAAAATGTTGAAGCTGGGAGCTATTTAGAGACCTAACCCAAAGCCCAGACAGGCAGGAGCTTTCTAAGGGCCACATAGCTAGCACAGAAGTTGAACAGTAGTCTTAATGATATTAACAGCTAACATTTATCAACTCTTAATGTGTTCCAGAGCCAGTGCCAAGGGCTTAAGTGCATTGTTGCATTCAAACCCAGACAGTCTGGCTCTAGGCCCAGGCTGCACGCCCCAGTACAGCATGGTAGAGCTCAGCCTACACTGGCTAGATTAGGTTCAAATCCTGGCTTCCCATCTTGTTTGTTCAGTGAGATGACTTTAGGTAAGAAACTTAACCTCTCTGTACCTCTGCAAAGAAAAGGGTGTGAGGGGACTACAGCACTGTCAAATAGTGGGGGTTAAATGTCATTTACACGCAATGTTGCAAGCAGTTGAGGTACAGGCTAAGTGTCCACCCAGCGCTCACCCCCTGCCTCCGGAGATGGAGTATATTGTCTGCAGTGGTAGATAGACAGACCTGAGTTCAGCGTCCAGTACAGATGCCAAAATGATTATTTTATTTTATTATAGAGACAGGGTCTTCTGTACTGTGCAGCCTGGCTGGCCTGGAACTCTCTAGATCCTCCAGTCTAGAAACAGAGGTCCACATGTCTCTGCTAGGATAACCACACCCAGCACTCAAAGCCACTTTTAAACCATTTTTCTGTACTGCCTTTGATTTTTACATTTTTAAAAAAGATGTATTTATCTATGTATATGGGTATTTTGCCTGCATGGACATTTGCACACCAGAAGAGGGCATCAGATCCCATTACAGATGGTTGTGATCCACCTTGTGGATGCTGGGAATTGAACTCAGGACCTTTGGAAGGGCAGCCGGTGCTCTTAACCACTGAGCCATCTCTCTAGCCCCGATTTTTACATTTTTAAAAGGTTGACAGGATAGACAATTAAAAAGGCCAAAGACTATTTCATGGCACATGAGAATTATATCATTGTTCACAAATAAAGTTTTATTAAAAACATAGCCGGATCTATTTGTTTCTGTTTTACTGAGGATGTTGTGTTGAAATACTGAGTAGCTGTGACAGGGCCTATGTGACTATAGAACCTAAAATATTTGTCCTCTAACTCTAACAGAAAGTGTTCCGACCCCTGCTATGGAGGTGTTCTTACTGAGGTAGAAGTCCATCTTCACTGTTGACAGAATGTTTGTCTTTAAGCTGTCAATGACCCCCTCAGAGCCTTGGTTTTGGCATCTATTCAGTGGGTGCAACATGTATGCTGAACAAAAGTAATTTAAAAATGATAGCAAATATGTGGTGAGCAGTTGACAGGGGCCAGAACGTACCCATGTTAGCAGTCCTCGTCACACTCATGGTCTCTGTACCCAGCTGAAGAAAGAGAAAACATTCCCTCATAGCCCATGAGTCACATCTGTTGTGGACTTTCCCATCACACTTTACAACAGTTGAGTAACAGATAGCAGCTGCCAGGTGACTTCCAGCTTTTTCTAGTGGAGAGGTATGGTATACCTGGTGGGAAACAGCCCTTGTCACAACCCCTTGTCCATCAAGGTCTTGGGGCTGGGGGGTCCCTAGTCTCTTCTAGTGTGACCCTGTGGACTGGGGGAGAGGAGAGCTTCTTCACACAGGCCCCGGTTTGGTCAGCCCACAGCTGGGCTCTCAGGTATGCACCCATTCCAGGTACCTAGGCTGGTGCTCTCCCAGGCTCCTCCACCACCGGGGTCTCAGTGAGGAGGCAGGGTTACCGTCTGACACTATCGAAATTTCCTCTCTGTGGCTGTGAGAAATGCCATGACCAGAAGCAGCTTGGGGGGATTTATTTCAGCTTACACTTGCAGGTAAAGAGTCCATCACTGAGAGTCAGGGAAGGAGCTCAAAGAACCTGGAGCTGAAACCATGCAGGAAGGCTGTTACTACTTGCTCTTGCATATTTTCTGCCAGCTTTCCTTTTTCTTTTCTTCTTCTGTTTAAAAAAAAAAAAAGTCAGGTCTTGTTGGTGGTGTGTGTGTGTGTGTGTGTGTGTGTGTGTGTGAAAGGTGTCACACACCTTTAATCCCAGCACTTGGAGGTCAGAGACAGGTGGATCTCCTGAGTTCCAGGATAGCAGCCAGGGGTACACAGAGGAGAAAAAAAAGGACATATAGCCACAAAGACTTGCCTGCCATATCTCCCAACTACTGGGATTAAAAGTGTTGGCCGCCATACCTGGCCCTCTGCTGCTTTCTTATATAGCCCAGCCAGCCCCACCTGCTGGACCCTCCCACATCAATCACCCAAGACAGTTCCTCCAGACAGTGCCACAGAATGGTCTGATTGAGGTCATTTTTCAACTGAATTGAAAGGTTTCCCTTTCTCAGGAGGCTCAACGTTGTGTCAAGCTGACAATAAACTCCAGCTAGTACAGACACAGGAAGAAACAGCAATGCCTTCTGGGATGAGTGGCTGGCTTATGGGAACCAGCAAAAGGACACAGAATGATGCTGGCTGTCCCAGCCTTGCCACTGATTGGCTTTTGGTCATCAGTGAGTCACTAATCTCTTGGCATTTCACTTTCCTAGAATATAAAGTGGGAATAATTCCACCTTAGAGGAATCAGTCTACTTATAATTCAAGTCACACAGAGATGCATACTCTGGGCCCTTTCCTCCTCTGCAGCCCCACAGTCCTGCCCCAGAGTGGAAGTGGCCAGTCTCTTGAGGCTGTCCCCAGACCAGGCAAAGGGAGTAGATGAACCGGAGTCCCAACACCAGAAGAGAACAGAGACCAGCCCAGAGCTGCGGATGTTTCTAAGGAGCAGCCCCCTGTGCTGAAGGGTCCCCCCTTCTGTAGGTGTAGCTCTGCCGAAGCTGTCGTCCTGCGTTTTTCACCCCTCCGCAGAGTTAGCGCCCTGTAGGCAGCTCTTCAGGCTGGTGACACTTGGACTCTGATGTGTCGGCCCTCCTGCGCTGCCTGCCCCGAGCTCTGCGGGGACGCTCAGCCAGCTCCAGTTATTGTCTGTGGCGCTTGCCTGCAGCCTCGCTCCCGCCCCGGCTCCACCCCTCGCTGCGAGGTCTGTTTCCTAACAGCTGCTCCAACCACACACCTCGGTTCTGCCCGAGCTCCTCCTCTTCCTCCCTCCCTCATTCAGGGTGGGTGGGACTGCAGGACGGGACCAACTTGACAGCAGCATCTCATTTTTAGCTAGTCACCGGCCCCTTCCCCAGAATGCCTGTGTGTCTCTAGCCTCTGAGGAGAGGTACTCCTCCCGGAGCCCCGGGGAGCCTCGGAGCTCCCGAGATTCTGGGGAGGAGACATACCAGCCATGTGCCCCTGCGGGAATCTGCCAAGGAACCAGGGGCCTGGAATCCTCCCTCTCCTGCTGCTTCGGAGGCAGAGGTGAGCACCGGGCGGCCGGCTCCAATCCAAGGTGCCGGGAACCCGCCTGTCATGGTGGCCGCCTGCAGCCAGCCTGAGGCACTCCCAGACGGGTTTGCAGCTGAGCCTGTTTATCTGGTGTGGGAAGAAGATGGGGAGTTACTTGTCTGTCCCGGCTTACTTCACCTCCAGAGACCCCTTTAGGTGAGTTGGTCTCCCAGACCTACCCCTTATCCCCGCTCCTAGTCCTGAGGGAAGGCCAAAGTCTTCCTTGTTCTCCTCTGACCCCACTTAGTCCTGGTTTTACCAGAAGAGCTGATGCAGAAGCAGCCTGGAAAAGGGCACACCGGTGTCATGAAATCGGGGAGCCGGGACTCCCCTTCCTAACAAAACACACCTCGGTGTTACTGTGTCTGGAGAAAGCACAAATGGGGTGCCATTCTGGGACTCTCACGTGTCTCATCCACAGGCCGTGCTGCCTACCCAGGAATTTGTCCCAACAAGCAGGATGGGCAGGTTTTGCCAAACTAAAAGCTGGCAAGGCCTGGGTGTGGATAGCCTGGTACACAGTAGGCACTGTATACATGTTCTCTTAATGGCTTATTTGCCCCAGCTTTGAAGGGTTCCTCAGCTCCCAGAAGAGTGGAGTTTCTGGGTCAGCCCCCAGATATGTGCATGTGTAGGGGCTCTCTGTGAGGCCTTTCATGGGGAGGCTGGAAACTTTCTTCCTCTGACCTGTCTGTCTTTGCTCTCTGCCCCACCCCACCTTCAAGAGAAACTCCCTAGGGGGTTCTGGCCCTCTGGGTCCCTTCTGAATGGAGCCATTCCTGCCTGGGGTGGGGCTTGTTTTTATTCTTTGGGAGAAACCTGTTTTTCTGAGGACTGCCTCCCCTTCACCAGTCGTCCTGCCCGACTTTTTCTTCCAGCTTTCCCAGCCTGGCTTTGAGGCCAGACCTCACTATTAGGATAGTGATCTGTCCCTGGGCAGAAGAGCGGCTACCATGAGGTTTCAGCGAATGGCAGGGCCCTCGTAGAGACTAAGAGGGACTGGTCCTGGAGATTGCCTACAGCAGCCCTCCCATGGGGGCACTTTTCATCTATCAAGCCTAAAGATACTTTATAGCCCCGTCTGACTGATGAAGCTAGTAGTCTCAACAGCAGCAACAGGCAAGGCCCTCAGCTTGCTTTGGTTGTGGAGTTCCTTGTCCTTCGCAGGGCGGCAGCTCCCTCCGTCTGTCCGTGTGTCCCATACCTCTTCTCAGGTTTGCTCTCCTCCCTCCGAGCAGGAAGGGGATTGTTTGCCAGATCTAGTGAAGATTTTTGTTGTTGTTTTGTTTTTTGTTTCCTGAATTGAGGAAAGAAGTTGATCTTGAGTTTAGGAGGTAGATTTTACATGCGGGATCCAGATGCCAAGTGTCTTGGGAGCGACTTGTTCAGGTCCTCCTCGTTCCTCTAAATCCTGGGAAGGCATCTGGGGGAAGGGCTGTTCCTTTAGCCAGCAGGAACAGTATGCCCCTTTTAATTTGTGTGGCCATGACACTCCTCTGGAGCTGGAGCAGGTAATGAACTTTTGAGAGCCAGGTCCCCAGGGCCTCCCAGGTCCAACAGTCCTTTGTCTTGTTCTACACGCCAACCTCTCTGGGAAACCTGATGACCTCACCTCCATTCTCCAAGCTCTGTTTGCCCAGCTGGAATCAAAAGGCACTGACTTGCAGTAGACCCTCTGCCCTCTCCTACATGAGAGGCCACATTCCTGAAGCTACTGCTGAAGTACACAGGGCTCTGTGGCCCCGGGGAGGGACTGTGCCCTGGGGGAGGGACTGCCTGGACCCTGCTTCCCAAGCTTCCAGGCTAAACCACTACCAAGTCATAAAGCTGCCTCCCATCAGCCCCCTCCTTTGTCATTGCTCCTCTGTGACAGGGATTAGAGTTCGTGGGCTCCTGAACCAGAGCCCTTCCTGGACTCTGTCAAACAAGTTAAGTCCTTGACCCTCGGGCCTCTGGAGGAGTAAAGTCCGTAAGACGTAAGAGGTCTAGGACTGTGGTTGCAAGAAAGGTGACGCAACCAGATTCCATGGGACATGATCAGGCGTGAGCATGTGATGGGGAAAGGAGGAGACGGGAATGAAGGTTGTCATTTCTATGCCCTGTACACCCCTATGCCTAACACACCCCACTCCAGCAGAGAGTACATCATCTTGTCTGCCTGTCCCTGGTGTGAGCAGCGCCGTGTAATCTCAGGTACTCCCAAATAAGGAAACGTCTCAAATTGAAGTTTACTACGGAAGAGGTAAATCAGGGAGTGGTCTTTTTGTCTAGTGCTGTTGAAGTCCTGGCGTCACACAGTTATCAACAGGAACTCCTGTCACTCAGTTATGTTCCCAGTCGAGAGAGTGACGTGTGCTCCTCATCTTTAAAGGAATTCCTTGTATAGGATTTCCGTTAATGTCCAACATGAGTTAGATGAGCTTGGTTTGGACTTGAGGAAAGCAAGCACATCTTTGCATTATAAAGCTATAAAGCAACCCAAGTTTGAAAACTATTCAGCTTAGCAATAACCTTTGTAACTTTTGCAGTCTCCTTCCAGCCTTCCAAAGGGCTTGGTTCCCAACTGTAACTTGTTTGGCTACTCTCTGGGGCATACACACTTTGATACTTCCCCCTCCCAGATAGAGGACCCCCCCCACTCTCCCCGACCCCCCCCAGCTGCACAGATCACAGGAATTGACCACCAGCTCCCTATCCCCCACCCTAGCTACATCAGTTGCTCTGTTACTAAGCTTGTTACAAGTCTGGTTATTTTTGTAAAAACATTGTAGCAACTTACTCCACAAGAATTACAGTGTTTGGCAGACGATTTCAATTCATAAAGTCTGTAAGAAGCAGCAATAGAGTCTCTAGCCCCTGCCATGCCTGTTGCTGCTGTTGAGACTAGTAGCTTCATCAGTCAGACGGGGCTAGATAGTATCTTTAGGCTTGCTAGATGAAAAGTGCCCCCACAGGAGGGCTGCTGTAGGCAATCTCCAGGACCCCTACTTTGTGGAACTCTCAGGCCATTTAGCTTCTTTTTCTCCTTCTCAGCCTAGTCCTGACTCAGAAAGAGGTTAACAGTAGCAGCCACAGCTGCTTAGACTTAAGGGGAGCATCCAACCCAGCCTTTCTCAGAACTGTATTTTAATATGCATGACTCTGGGTTCCCTCACTCCGTGGGGTTGAGTATACCTGTAAACACTGGTCTAAGAACTTAGGAAGTGTGTGGAGGTGGAGCCTGTATCACTTGGCTTCTCTCAGCACTTCATCTTGCCTTTGGTCCTTACATGTTGTGATGCATAGTAAGGGTCCTGATTGCTAAGGTTCTATAGAAAATTCATTTTAGGGCCTTCCTTTTCTCCTGAGGGGCCTGCTTATTAGTTCTAGGTATAAAGAGGCCCCATATTCCCTGGGCATGGGAAGGAAGAGGGCCAGTCTCCATTTGCCCTCGCTGTTCCCAAATTGGAGGAGGAGGAAAGGAGCACTCCTGGTTACCTGCTGTAACTTCCTAGCTACCTGCTGTGGGCATCAGACGTGTGGGCTTTTCACCTGCCTTTTTCACACCTCCCCTTGAGCTCAGCTGATTATTGATTTGTTGTTTGCAGATTAAAGTCTGAGAGTGAACGCTCTCAAGCACCTTCTTTGCCCAGGTCACCTGCAGTGTGTCAGGAGAACTGGTCAAATGCTGGCCTTAGGTCACAGCTTCTCAATGTGGCCTCCTGTGTGTTTTAGCTCTGTATACCCTGGATCCTCAGGAGATAAGGGACTGCACCTGAGCCCTGGTTTCTGACCCACCACTACTGCCTCCTATAGCTGGGTGCTTTGGGGTCTACAGCCAGGGCAGGTGTGACTTTCACTTGAAGCTTTCAAAAATGGAAAGTTGGAGGAAAAAAAAATGCCATGGCTTCCGTGAATCTGAGGTGGGACATTTTCAACTGGTTCCTCACTTCCACAGTGGGTTTAGATTCTTTCACAGACACCGCTACTGAAGAATACTGGGTAAATGGCTGAAGAACTACTGGTACCAGTTACATTAACTATTTGAGCTGAAGGAGAAGCATGATGAAGGGTTAACACTCAAATATGAGCTCTCATGGTTCCAGTCTCCTCATTGTCGGAGGCGAGAACCCTGAAGCCTGGCAGTTAGGACATGCCGCCGTGCCACCGAGGTCCACCGCCTTGGACATGAGAGAGCTTCCCCCCTCACCAGGTACACAGATTCCGGTCCCAGCTCCATCACTTGCATGGACAGCTATCAACAGATGTTGCTAATGTCTAGGTTAGCACTTTAAATTCTCCAGTGGCCCGAGAGGCCTGTTGTGTTTATTGATGAAAGCAGCGCTTAAGGGACCTCCAGCCGGTTCTGTCAGCTGCTCACCCTGCAGAGGCTCCTGTGGCAGGGTGTGCATCTGGTTGTCCTCTACAAAGGCATTCCGCAAACAAGTGAGGTGCGCGCTGGCGCTGCGACTCTCCAGCCAGGTGTGCGTCCCAGCAGGTTGCTGTGGCTGTCCCCTGCATGCCCACGCTTGTTTCTCTGCCCGTTCCCTTGCCTGGCGAGAGCTACTTGCTGTGAACAAAAGCAGGATATTGGCAGTCGAAAGGAGGGTGTGTTCTGGTGCTTCTATGGCCTGAGGTGGCGCACATACCATTGTGAGGGTGTAAGAGAGCCCAGGCCTGCAGTTGGGTATAGATATGCCTGCACCAGCTTCTCACTACAGGGACTGGAAAAAGACAGGCCTCATGACAGGGAATCCCGTGCTCCCATCTCGGCTTCTTGCTCTCCACACTCGTGCCCCATTTTCAGTTTGGAAGCATTCGCTGAAGGCCTTCCCCGCCTAGCCCTAAGCTTGGATGCTGAGGGTACCAAGAGGAAATAGGATCCTGCCTCTACTGTCAAGGACTTCACAGTCTGAAGGAAACTTACTCAAAAGCATTAAGTCAGGAGGTAGGCGGCAAGAAGAAAGCCTCCCCTCAGCTCCCTGCTGGAACGCCCACAGTCACTCAGGACCAGCACGGCCACCGCAAGTGCGTGTGACCATATTACCAGTTCACAAATGAGAAACAAAGATCCGGCAGGCAGCAAACGGTGGTACTGAGGTTGGAACCTCAAGTCTTCCAGGGATAATGTGCCCATCATTTCATAAGCAAAGAACCTCAACCCACAGAAAGAAGGGAAGGGTTTATCCAGGCGCTTGAATTTAGCTCTCTTCCATAAAGGAGCTCATCACACTCTATGCCCATTATGTCCATATAGTCTCTGTACCACACCCAGCCCCAAGAGCCTGATGTGGTACAAGATGTTAGTAGCGCCCATAAGTAAGCAGAAAAGCCACAGACTTGGAACAGCACCCACAGGCAGTTGGGTGCTCCGGGTTCTGGGGCTTGCCTCTCTAACCCCCCCAGCTAGGCAGCCTTCTGCCTACCACTGCTTCAGATCACCCCTAGCTCCCGTGTGAGCACCGCACTCAGGAACAGCAGCACTGGGTGGCCTCTCACCTGGTGTGACTCAGTTTGGTTTAGATCTTCTAGAAGTTGATATATAGAGCACCTTATATCTGTCTCACATCTCTGCCTTGCCTAGCAATTTAATATAGTGCTGTCCTTCATTGCGAAATGCTTTTGCATGCATACATTATCTTATCTGGTCCTCATTCTAGCTGGGTCTTTTTGGGTTTTTCTTATTAATTTATTAGTGTATTTATTTATTCATGGTTTTTTGAGACAGGGTTTCTTTATATAGCCCTGGCTGTCCTGGAACCTACTCCATAGACCAGGCTGGCCTCAAACTCACAGAGATCTGCCTGTTTTTGCCTCCTGTGGGCTCTAGGATTAAAGGGCTATTTTTTAAGACGGGTACATTCATTCATATTCTCTCTCTCTCTCTCTCTCTCTCTCTCTCTCTCTCTCTCTCTCTAACCTTGACTGTCCTGGACTACCTTTTTAAAAATTTTTTGAAATTTAATATAATTATATCATTTCCTCCCTTTCTTTCTTCTAACCCTTCCAGTGTTCTACCTTCCTCTGTCAAATTCATGGCCTCGTTTTCTTTTAATTATTGTTACATTCTTTCCCCTAAATATAAAAATAGAACTTGCTCAGTTTGTATAATGTTACATTGTTACTTGTTATATATAGTTTTCGGAGCTGGCCAGCTAGAGGAGACTATTTCTCCCACTTTCAGCATTCCATAGTTGCCTATAGTTCTTTGTTTAGGGTTGAAGGCCTGTGAGCTTTCCTCCTTCCATATTGGTATGGTTCTTGTTTAGGCAGCCGTGTTGGTGAGACTTCATGGGTATAGCTTCTCTGACATTTCTAGGAGACACAATTTCACATTGAACTTCCTGTGTTCCTCTGGATCCTCCAGTCTTTCTGACCAAAAGTGATCCCTGAGCCTTAGGTGCAGGAGTCGGGTTGTGTATGCATCAGCGGGGACTGTGCTCGGAAACCAGCATTCTAACCAGTTGTGGTTTCATGCAGTAGTCTTGGTCCTGCTAGACCCTGGAGCATTGACTGTTTATAGTGGGATGCTGGTAATTACATCTTGTTAACCAGGCTTCTGAGAAAGCCAGGCACCTTTAATACCAGATCTCTGAGTTACTGGCCAGCCAGAGCTATAATAAGACCCTGCCTCAAAAAAGCCCCTAAGAGAATTTGGGTATAGTGGGAAGTTGAGGCAAGAGGATTGCTGTGAGCTCAGGACTAGCCTGCTCTACAGAGTCAATCTTGATCTCAAAACTAACAAACAGTAACAAGGCCTGGCATGGCGCACACCTTTAATCCAGCAGAGGCAGGGGGATTTCTGAGTTGGAGGACAGCCTGGTCTACAGAGCGAGTTCCAGGACAGCCAGAAGTACATAGAAAGCTGACTCAATACAAATAAAGATAGACAAGCTATTGAAAGCTACCTAACTAGTACAGTGACCATCCAATGATACATGAGCTATCACCTTTAATTGCAGTGAATATTGGGTCTCAGCTGTACTTTTATATAAGCTGTTTGTACTGACCTCTGAGACTGTAGCCAGTGTGGGTCAGACAAAGCCTTTGCCCATTATAGTAAGCAGTGAACTCGCCCAGGTGTGGAGACCTGCAGTGCCTGCTACCTGAGAGGTTATGCAGAAAGACCTCTTGAGCCCAGACCCATCTCAATTAAAAAGAAGTCTGACTAAAAGGAATGAGGTTCATTGGGTTATTGTGTCTTTATAGGCTTTCTCAAGCCCCACCCACTTTCCCCCTGACTTTTGCAAACTCAATAGAAAACCTTATTATGAACGTTCTTATGCAGCTCACATATCACTAGAAATCACACTAAAAGGCCTTTTTTCAGCTCTTTGTCTTTGTCAGGGCTGGAATGGTGGCTCAGCAGTTCTGAGCACTCACAGCTCTTGTTGAGAAACTGGTTTCGGTTCCCAGTGCCACCTGACTGCACAGCGCTGTCTGTCTCCCTCCAGGCGAGCCACAGCGTCTCACCTCCACATACCCTCTCACCTCCACATACCCTCTCACCTCCACATACCCTCTCACCTCCACATACCCTCTCACCTCCACATACCCTCTCACCTCCACATACCCTCTCACCTCCACGGGCACCAGGCACACATGAAGGCACACAGAAAACACAAGAAATGATCTTTAAAATAAAAAAGCTATACTATGGTGCTGGCTTAAATGAAAAGAGTGGTTTACCTCTTTTTTACCTACCTTAGCTCAGAGAAAAGGAGAAACAAAGACGAAAGGGGAATATTTATTTAATTTACTTATTTACCAAAGCCTATGTAGCAGTCCTGGAACTCATAAGATAGAGTAGACAGACCTCAAACTCACAGAGATCTTCCTGCCTCGGTATCCCAAGTGCTGGGATTAAAGGGATGTGCTACCATCCTCAATGAAAATTAACTTCAAAAACAAACAAGCAAACAAAACACCTTATGCTGGGGCCTGAATGGTGACTCAGTGGGCAAAGACCTCCTGACCAGATTTCAGTCTCTGACACACGTAAAGGTTTGGAAGTGGGTAACCAACTCCACAGAACTGTTTTTGAACCCAATAATAAATACTGTGCAGCTCTCTTGTGTCTGGAGCGGTAGTTGAGAGCTACCTCTCGATCCACAGGTGGACCTGGCATGGGCTTTTGAAACCTCAAAGTCCACCTCCAGTGACATTTCCTCCAACAAGGACACGTCTCCTAATCCTTCCAATGCGTCGACTGCTCCAGTCTGGTGACTAAGGTTTCAGACTTGAGCCTGTGGGGGCCATTCTTATCCAAACCACCACGCCCACGTGCTGAATTTGCCTGATGAACTTTCCTTTTTTAATCTTTTTAAGACTTTGTTTTATTGGAGCTGGAGAGATGGCTTGGTGGTTACAAATACTTGTTGCTCTTGTAGAGGACCTGAGTTCAGTTCCCAGCACCGATGTGGCAGCACACACCTGTCTGTAACTCCAGTTCCCCAGAATCTGATGCCCTCACACAGACATACATGCAGACAAAACACCCATAAGCATAAAAATAATAAATCTTAAAACAATTTCACTTTATGGTTTTTAACAAGTTTAATGTATACATGTCAAGTCTAAAAGAAACTGGGAACAGATGGCTAACTGGTGCCTCTTGGCATCCCAGAGTGCACACTGGCCTCCAGGCTCACTGAGTACCACGGCCACCTCTGCTTCCTCTCGGCCCTTCTCACCCCACCCCTACCCTAACCGGCTCCAGCCCATGGGCTGGCTTCCCACCCCTAGCCTGTCTGCCTGCCTACCTGCCTGACCCCTCCCCCGTACAGTCTGCTTTGTCTCCCTCAGATGCCTCTGACTGTACTCTCCCTCATAATAAAAACCTTCCCCTCTCCCATACCTTGGAGAGTGTTCAGTGTTTGTGTGTGTAGGTATGTGCCTGTGAGTGCAGGTGCCATTAGAGCGCTGGATGCTGGGAATAGAGCTCATCCTCTGTGAGAGCAGTGGATATTCTCAGTGCCAAGCCCGGGGGACGAACTTCTCTAGACGTAATTTTTTTGTTCTGTTTTTCATTTTCCCTCAAGAACTCCTTCACAGTGCTGTGGTGACTTGGGTGTTTTGGTTCTCGAAACCCATGAACTTGAGGATATATGCACACCCCACACATAAGTTATGTGTGCATTTTTCTAGGGGAGGTTTCTTGGGTCTTTGTTGCTTCCCGGTGGGCTCCAGGACTCAAAGCCCCTGCTCCCAGAGGCAGGTGACACAGCGTAGCTGGCTCTGGAGCCTTGTTTCCTTGGGAGGCCACTGAGCTGTGGCTTTGCCTGTCTTTGAAGAAGAGAGGACTGCCTATTTTGTCATTAAACTGGGAGCCAAGGGCCACCTGTGTGGCCTGCTCTTGCACCCCAATAGCATTTCTTTTCTGGCCTTGCAGGTGTTCCGAATGCCAGGAATCCCTCACCAACTGGTACTATGAGAAGGACGGGAAGCTGTACTGCCACAAGGACTACTGGGCCAAATTTGGAGAATTCTGCCACGGGTGCTCCCTGCTGATGACAGGGCCGGCCATGGTGAGCTGCCCCTCTAACCCTCACAGTCCGCTGATAACCCTTCCAGGTCCCCTGGTCAGTCATCACCTGGTCATCAGAAAGATGATGTCCTTTATCGTTCATTCAACCATAGGAGTCCACCAAGTCCTTACTAAAGACAGGTCTAGCCTTCCCTCTGTTTTGTGTGGTCCAGAGGACTATCTGGGATAGCTGTGATCTGGGTTTCCAGTGAGTGAGTCTATTGCATCTATGGCAAGCAACAGTAAATGTGGGAGTGTAGCAGCTGGTAGGAGGCAGCAGATCCACAGGAAACACCGTTACATCAGGCATCCCGAGTTCTAGCAGACACCACCAGAGCAGCCTCATCAGATCAGAGGCTCACAAACAACCCAGTAGAGCAGCCACAGACCCCCGTGAGGAAGCCAGCCGCAGCTCCTGAATGAGAGAGTCCTGGGCTGAGTAGTGCATCCCCTCAGGTGAAGCTTCCAAGTGAAAGAAAGGAACATCAAGTCGGGCGGTGGTGGCGCACGCCTTTAATCCCAGCACTTGGGAGGCAGAGGCAGGAGGATTTCTGAGTTCAAGGCCAGCCTGGTCTACAGAGTGAGTTCCAGGACAGCCAGGGCTACACAGAGAAACCCTGTCTCAAAAACAAAAGAAAGAAAGAAAGAAAGAAAGAAAGAAAGAAAGAAAGAAAGAAAGAAAGAAAGAAAGAAAGAAAGAAAGGAAGGAACATCAAGCCAGGTGCTTGCAACATCCGCAGACGCTGACAAAGTTGAGACAGACTCCCTGACTGGCTCGCCTTCCCTGGGTAAACATCGGTGGCTGAACTTTCAACCCCTATAAAAACCCTACGGTGGCCACTTTTATATCACAACATAAACACCGGTGACCTCCGTAGAGTGGTTTTCCCTCCCTGTCACAGCAAGGAGAGCAAGCTCCCACCCAGGCCAGGGCTCTTGGAAGACACTTTGAGACAAGCATGCTTAGGTCTGCAGTGGGAGCGGGCAGCCCTGCTTCCAGAGCCAGCTTCTCCAGTGAGTCCTTACAACACGGGACAGATCGGCAGCTTGGTGTCTGCTACACCCTCAAAGACTTTACACTGTTGGGTGTGGGTGGGTGGATGGGGAGAAGAACAGTGCAGTGAGGAACCCTAAAGGACAGAGTGACAGATTGAGAGGAGGATGCAGTAGGGCCTGACCAGAGAACCAGGTGGCGGGAACCAGAATGGGTTCTGCTGCATGGGAGTCAAGCATGAACAGACCAGCCAGCCCTGTGTTGGAGGAACAGTGAGCCTCCGTGGTAGGAGCCACTACTCTGGGGACATGTTCTTATGACTGAGGCCAACATTTTTCTGTAGTGTTAGAAATGGCAGGAGATATATTCTCCCCCCTCTGGTGCCCCCCCACTTCCATGGAAGCTCTAGGGCAGCTAGGACAGGGACTGAAAGACTGGATTTTGCCAGGGATCTGCGGCTCTGTACTTGGAAAGAGTGGATTTTGGTGGTAGCTGGCATCAGCACATCTCTGATGGGCGTCGCTCACCCACCATTAATCCCGCCCACTCTAACAACAGTGATAACTCGCTCCCTCCCTCCATGGTGTTTCTGTCTGCTCACAGGTGGCTGGGGAGTTTAAGTATCACCCAGAGTGCTTTGCCTGCATGAGTTGCAAGGTGATCATTGAGGATGGGGATGCATACGCCCTGGTGCAGCATGCTACACTCTATTGGTAAGATGTGCCTTGTGTGTCCTTCGCAGTAACAGCGGCCAGGAAAGTAGGACAGGAGCAGTGTGAGTTGGGGGGAGACAGTTGGATGGTGTCCTAGGAGGGCTGCCAGATAGCATCAGTCTGCCCGTAGTCCTCCCAGAGGGAGAAAATGGCTGGGAAGATCCCTCTTAGGGGCAGCTTCACATTAAAGGAAAGACTGCAGAGTTGACCTACATCCCCTCTCCAGCCGTCTTGGTTAACAGAAGAAGGCAGCTGAGGCCCAGAGAGGGGAGAAGAGTCTAGGACAAGGTTCTTCTTAACTGTGAGTCAGGCAGGGCTAGAAAACCCAGTCCATCTCACCTCCAGACCAGGGTCTCCAGTATTCTCTCTGCTGCTGTCCCAGCTTGTCACCCAAGTCCTAGACTCTTCCTTTTGGACAGGCCATCAAGACTTGTAGCAAAGACAGTCATGGTGAGACTGGGGTTGCCGCTTCAAGCCATGTGATACAGTGGCTGCTGGAGGGCTTCCGGGTGAGCCTGCAGGATCTCAGCTCCCTTTGTGCCCCTCTCCCCAGCGGGAAGTGCCACAACGAGGTGGTGCTGGCACCCATGTTTGAAAGGCTGTCTACAGAGTCCGTCCAGGACCAGCTGCCCTACTCTGTCACTCTCATCTCCATGCCTGCCACCACCGAGTGTAGACGCGGCTTCTCTGTGTCTGTGGAAAGTGCCTCTTCTAACTATGCCACCACCGTGCAAGTGAAAGAGTAAGTGTTTTGAGAGCCTTGCAGCAGAGGCTCATGGACAGAGCCCACAGGTAACCCTCACAGGCCTCAGCTCACAGAGCTTCCTCCATCCCACCATTGCCTTTCTCCTGACCTTGGCTCTTCATGTTTCTTCCGCCCAAGTTGCTTCCCACTTAAGGCTGCCTTCCCCCCTGACTTTTCAGGTGTCAGGTTTTGTTTCTTCTCCTGGAAATTATCTGGCCTGATTAATGTGTATCAGCTTGATTAGCAACTGTTCTCCCAACTTGTGGTTTGAATAAGATTATATATAGTTGAATATATATTGAATGTATTGAATGCTTAGGGAATGGCATTAGGAGGTGTGGCCCTGTTGGAGGAAGTGTGTCACTAGGGGTGGGCTTTCAGAAGCTCAAGCCAGGCCCAGGGTCACTGTCTTCCTGCTGCCTGCAGATCCAGATGGAGAACTCTCAGCTACCTCACTCCAATCCCATGTCTGCCTGCATGCTGCCATGCTTCCTGTCATGATGATAATGAACTAAACCTCTGGACTATAAGCCAGTTCCACTTAATTGTTTTTCTTTATAAGAATTGATGTGGTCATAGGGTCTCCTCCCAACAATAGAAACCCTAAGACACCACTCCAACATAAACTCCAGAAGGACCTTCCTTTGTCTTGTTCAGTACTGAATACAAGGGCCTACCATTAATAGGAAGTTATTGTTTTATTGATTGCACTTATGAATGGAGAATGAAGAAAATAGGCCCCAAATTGGGTAAGATCCTACCTTGGATCTCATCCACAGATTAGAGGAGAGACTACATTCATGTAATTCCAGCTTCATTTGTTCCCTGGGTCTGTGTTGAGGTAGAGCATCATGGCAGGGAGCACGTGGCAAAGCTACTCAGTTTGTGATGGCTGATGGCGAGAGGGAGAGAGAGAGAGCCCTGTAAATACTGCGAGGCTGGATCTGTGTAGGTGAGAGCTTACTAGGATTAAGAATTCAGGAGGAGGCGAGATCTAGTCTGTAGCTTCATTAGATAAAAAGGAGAGGGAATTGTGTTTGGGGCAGAGGGAGGCCAGATATCCCCAGAGATGGGTGTCTGATTGTTTAATGTATGTTGACAGAGTAACCCAAGTGACTGTTAATATGGAGAACCTGTCTGTGAAGGTCCAGGAGGTCTATTAAGGGCTTTAAGCATCAAGATAATATAACCAGATTGGTGTTTGAAAGGACCACTGGTATGGAGGTTAGGAGAGAGGAGAGGCCCAGAGATGTAGAGCTGTTAGTAGGCTCCTATGGTGATCCAGGAAGAGATGTTGGTAACTATGGTGATGGGGAGAAGGCAGGATTCTCAGAAGTGGGTGGGGGTTGGGGGGGGAAGGGGAAGGATTTGAAGGAACTCCAAATGGGGACAATGTCCAGATTTCTGGCTTAGGTCAATAGGTCAGTGACAGTGCCCTTCCCTGAGAGGAAGCCTTCTGGGTTGGGTACTACATTTTGGTGTAGGTGGCCTTGAGCGTGTGGCCATTGGGGGCTGGGTACTTGGTGAGCTTTCCCTGTACAAGTGGCCAGGCGAGTTTTTAGAATGCTTTCATCCTGCCTTAACTCTTGTCCATCTTTAGGGTCAACCGGATGCACATCAGTCCCAACAACCGAAATGCCATCCACCCTGGGGACCGCATCTTGGAGATCAATGGGACCCCTGTCCGCACTCTCCAAGTAGAGGAGGTACGCATGTGTCCAGTCTGTCTGTGGGCCTGGTGCACAGAACAGGCTCCCTGAAAGATCTGGCTAATCTTAGCAGCGAGCCTGTAACAACCAGTGGCTTTCTGGGTCAACCTAACAGATTTCCAGGGCAGAAGAGATGGGCTGACAGGCGGGGAGGTGACAAGGTGCCTGGCGGAGGCATTGAATGACCTCTGGCAGCCAAAGGCTACTTCTAGGCAAATTAAATGTTGGCTATACTGTGCTTAGACTGTTTGGGTAGGCAGTAGGTAGCTTCAGGTAGGACAGCTTGTGGAAACCGACCTTATCTTGCTGTTGGCCACAGGTGGAGGATGCGATTAACCAAACAAGTCAGACACTTCAGCTGCTGATTGAACATGATCCTGTCCCCCAGCGCCTGGACCAGTTACGGCTAGATACCCGGCTTTCTTCCCACATGCAGAGTACTGGACACACTCTCATGCTCAGCACCTTGGACACCAAGGAGAATCAGGAGGGGACACTGAGGAGACGTTCTCTGAGGTGCTGTTCTGTCCCATGTCTGTCTTGCTCCTTGTCTCTCCCTCAGAGGCTGTATTGGCTTTTGGAGGCCAGCAGCCTTAGGGAACCAGCAGGCTAGGTCAAGATATGAGACTTGAGCTGACCCAGCTACCCCGTGGGACTCACAGTTCATAGATAGAGTTTCTGTATAGACACGGAAACAGGTATCTATCAGGTTTCCTTAGAAACCACAGGGTCAGAATCTTGGTGTGGTGGCACATTTCTCTTATCCCAGCATGTGCAAGGCTGAGGCAGGAGTATCATGAGTTTGAGCTAGCTACAGTTACATAGTGAGACTCTATCTAAAAAAAAAAAGTTTTTAAAAATCATTGCTCTTGCCGGGCGGTGGTGGCGCACGCCTTTAATCCCAGCACTTGGGAGGCAGAGGCAGGAGGATTTCTGAGTTCGAGGCCAGCCTGGTCTACAAAGTGAGTTCCAGGACAGCCAGGGCTACACAGAGAAACCCTGTCTCGGAAAAAAAAAATCATTGCTCTTATCCACAATCTCAACACTTAGGAAGCTGAGACAGGAAGATTGCCACGAGTTCAAGTAAAATGCTGTCTCAGAACAGAGGGATCAGCCTGGGGATGTGCTCAGACTACTTGCTAAGCAAACAGGATAACTTGGATCCCTGGGACCCATGTAAAAAGCCAGGCATGGCTATACACGTTCTATAACCCAGCACTGTGGGGAGTGGAGACAGGAGGATTAATGATACTTGCTGGCTGCCAGCCTAGCTCCAAGTTCAGGGAGAGATCTCTAAAGGGAGTAAGGTGGAAAGTGGCAGAGAACTCCTGATCTCCTCCACTGGCCTCTGCATGTCTACACAAGTGCACATACACTCATCTGTACATACACACACATGTTCTGTCTCTCCCTCTCTAACAATGTCCACAGGTACACACAAACACACACACACCAAAACAGAAAATTGGGCTTTATCCATTAAACTTGAACTAGACTGGAAATTGTAATGCCAGCAATCTTTAAAAATCCATCATGGAGGAAATGTGGGGCTGGAAACCCAACAGGGCCAAATAAGTACACCAAAAAAAAAATGGTGAAGAATGAGATGGACAGATGCCGGGCAATGGTGGCACATGTCTTTAATCTCAACACTCAGAGGACAGAAGCAGGCAAATTTCTGAGTTCCAGGACAGCCTGGTCTACACATTGAGTTCCAGGACAGCCAGGACTACACAGAAAAACTCTGTCTTAAAAAGAAGAGAGGGGGAGGGTATGAACATATAGGGAAGCGTGACAGCATGGCATTTGGGGGGGGGGGGGTTGTTGTTTTTGTGACAAGATCTTACTGTGTACCCCTGGCTGTCCTGGGACTGTAGAACAGGTAGGTGTCTTAGTTAGGGTTTCCGTTGCTGTGAGGAGACATCATGCCCAAGGGAAGTCTTATAAAGGACATTTAACTGGGGCTGGCTTACAGGTTCAGAGGCTCAGTCCATTATCATCGAGGCAGGAGCATGGCAGCGTCCAGGCAGCCGTGGGGCTGGAGGAGCTGAGAGTTCTCCATCTTGTTCCAAAGACGAACAGGAAAACACTGCTGTCTTCCAGACAGCTAGGAGGAGGGTCTCAAAGCCCAACCCCACAGTGACACACCCACTCCAGCAAGACCACACCTCCTAATAGTGCCACTCCCTAGGCCAAGCATATTCAAACCACACTACCAGGCTAGCCGCCAACTCACAGAGATCTGCCTGCCTCTCTGAGTGCTGGGTTAAGGGCACTGCTGTGCCCAGTCACACACAGATGTTTTAAGACTCAGGGGACAAGCATCCCCATATCCAAAGCCTGCAAACCCGTGGAGGGCAACAGCTACCTTGTGTGTGAGTCCTGTTAGGCTACTTACAGGACTGGAGACAGGTCTGTTCTCAGGCAGAAATATCCATAACATTCATTTCCTCTCATACCCTGTACCCTGTTTCTGCATCTGTGATGTGGGGTTCAGTAAGAGTTAAATGTAGCAAAGGGCATGAAGGTTGTACAATCAGCACTCCTTAATGTCACATACTGTCAGAACTAGGAACCAGATACTTCTCCACTCCCTGGCTCCGATGGACTGAATCAGGCAGGCCCTTTTGTCTGGCTTCTTTTGGAAACACAACCTCCCCACAGATCATTCCTGACTGCCTCTGGGCCTTGGCCAGCATGGCTGAGTTAGTGGAGGCAAGGTACCAAAGGGCAGGCAGGGGCTGGAAAGGGAAGATTGGGTGGCCAGAGAGCTGCTCACATAACTTGAAGAGCCTCTATTCAGAAAGGGCAGCTCACTTTGTGTGGGCTGTGAGCAAGCAGGGGTTGGCACAGGATAGACAGTCAACTTTTTTCCTTCAGTAAGTCAGAATAACAGTCACCAACCATATGTAACTGTAACTGGTCGCTTTTGCAAATATAAACACAATAGCTTCATTGTCATAAAAATCATGTATGTTTATTATCTTTTTTTTTTTTTTTTTTTTTTTTGGTTTTTCGAGACAGGGTTTCTCTGTGTAGCCTTGGCTGTCCTGGAACTCACTTTGTAGACCAGGCTGGCCTCGAACTCAAGAAATCCTCCTGCCTCTGCCTCCCAAGTGCTGGGATTAAAGGCGTGCGCCACCACCGCCCGGCTGTTTATTATCTTAAAATGTAAGCCAGTACACATTTATTCAAAATTGGATCTAAGATGCCATTTGCCCCTTTTGTGGATGGAGTCATCCGTCACCCTTATGGTACCTTGATCAAGCAGCCATGGGGCTGGAAACAGAGTCTAAGGTGGTGGATTGCTGTCTGCAGCGCTGTTATGTCTGGGGCATCATGAGCTAGTAGGTCATCCTGTATATGAAGTCCTCAGTCCATCCACCCCCAGCCTGCTTCTCTGCACTTCTCAGTGCAGGATGGAGTCCATGGTGGTGCACATGCTGGGCAGATACTTCCCCACTGAGATTCACCTCTATTCTCCCGATTTCCCATTTTTAATGCATTTTTCCTATGATACTGTCTGCAGCTCCCAAATAG
Source organism: Tokudaia tokunoshimensis (assembly GCA_036184795.1). Taxonomy (NCBI): domain Eukaryota; kingdom Metazoa; phylum Chordata; class Mammalia; order Rodentia; family Muridae; genus Tokudaia; species Tokudaia tokunoshimensis. Next base: position 73,795,869 of record BTHU01000014.1, on the reverse strand, counting down.
CACATCCGTCTGATTAAGAATCCCCTCCCCCAGAGATACCATCCAAATTACAACCACTGGAATGACAGGTGCCCCCGAGCCTCCTGTCGGGCTGTGTTGCCTACTCTCACCCTTCCCTCATCCTCAGGCGCAGTAATAGCATCTCCAAGTCTCCTGGCCCCAGCTCCCCAAAGGAGCCCCTGCTTCTCAGCCGAGACATCAGCCGCTCAGAGTCCCTCCGCTGCTCCAGCAGCTACTCACAGCAGATCTTCCGGCCCTGCGACCTGATCCACGGGGAGGTCCTGGGGAAGGGCTTCTTTGGGCAGGCCATCAAGGTGAGCGCAGGAGCAGCTGCTGCACGCTTCCTTCAGCTTTCCTTTCAGAGCTTTAGTGTGTGTGTGTGATGTTGGTGTGGGGCCCGAGGGCAGCTCGGAGGAGTCCACTCTCCCACCTTTACGTGGGCTCTGGATTCAGCTCTGGTCATCGGGCTTGTATGGCAAGTTTACCTGTTGAGCCATAGTGCCACGCTGCAACCCTGTAGGACACCGGCCTCCTGCCTGGCTGAGTGATGGTGTCTGAGGTGCCCTTTCTGTCCCTCCAGCCACCTGCGGGCAGCATGGCTGCCGTAGTGAGTGGCTCTGGAAGTTCAGGTTAGGGTCCACGTCCCTGGCCCTCACGCCACCTACCAGTGAGGCTGTGCTAGGTGCCTACAGACTCCAGGTTGCAGGGCATGCCTCAAGGTGAAGGCTCCTGCTACCCTGGTGAGCTCAGGAACTAATCTTTCTCTCTTTCTCTTTCCTCCTCCTCCTGCTGAGAGCTGGGAGGGGGGGTCAGGTAAGCCTTGTGTGTCAGCCTTCTAGGCAGCAGGGATGGAAGGCTCACCTCTGACCCACCCAGCTCCTGGGTGCATGTCTGTGGCGCTGACACCCTGCCCCCAGACTGTCCACCCACGGGATCTAGTCCTGCGCCCGATGAGCAAAGCCCCTGCTTGGCTTGGCAGCACCCCCTCCCGTCCTCCCGCTTTCCTCTTTTACAGTCCTGGCTTTCCCTTGTGCATGCCAGCGTCCTAGGGGAGAAGCTGCTAAACTTCCTTCCTGAGCCCCTTTGCCCTGTGCTGCTTTCTACACACGATCTCTGGCTAGTCTGTTCTCCAAGGAATAGGAGGATGCTGCAAAGATTGTTTTTTCTTTCTTATTTTCTTCCTCCTGGTGCTGGAGGTCAAACCCAGGACCTTGAGCATGCCAGCCGAGCTCTCTACCACTGAGTGACTCCCTTACCCTACAGATTTGTCACAAACAGAATGCCAGGATTGTCTTTGTTCTCTGCGCTGTTAACACTTGCCCTTCCTGTAGGTGACTCACAAAGCCACAGGCAAAGTGATGGTCATGAAGGAGTTAATTCGCTGTGATGAGGAAACCCAGAAGACTTTCCTGACTGAGGTAAGAAACGAGCTTGGGCTTTCCAGCTGACCTATACTTGAGCGGAAACAAGAGGATCATGTGACCCCAAGAGTGAACCCAGGCCAGATGTGGCAACTCAGTGAGACCCCATTCAGAAAAGAAAGTGAAATAGGTTTTTTGTTTGTTTGTTTTGTTTTGTTTTCCAAAAGAAACTTGCTGGCAGACCTAGGTGCCCAGTCCTGTCCCTGCAGCTACTCTGGAGGCTAAGGCGGGAGGACTCCTGTTCAAGGGCTGGAATGGAAGTTCAAGGCTAGCCTAGGCAACAGAGTGAGGCTGTCTCAAAATAGAAAATAAGAGAGGGGAGAGGCTGGCGAGTCAGATGGCTCCGAGGGTAAGAGCACAGCACGTGCTGCTCATGCAGAGGACCTGGGTTCTGTTCTTAGCACCCACATAGTGGCTCACAACCATCCCTAACTCCAGTTCTGACCCACCCTGACCTTCCCCAGCACCAGGCACATGTGTATACTGCACGTACGTGGAGCCGAACACTCATACACACACAGTAAATTAATGAATGAATGAATGAGGGTTGAGCTAGGGAATAGCCCTGTAATAGAGAGCCCGCACAGCCTGCACAAGGCACTGGGTTCAATCAAGAAACAGGAGAGAGGGGAGGAAGAACAGGAATTGGGGGGTGGGGTCTGGGGAAGAAAGGGTGAAGAGAACGAGAAGTCTCGTTTCAGCCATTCTTTTATTAACCTGAAGGTTTATTATGTCTCAGTCTTTTCAAGTTTCATTATTATCATTTATTGTTACTGACTTTTCTGTGTATGGGTGTTTTGTCTGCGTAGAAGAGGCCACGGGACTAGAGCTGTAGGTGGTTATGAGCAGTCCTGCGGGTGCTGGTGATTAAACCCCAGGTCCTCTGGAAGAGCAGCCAGTGCTCTGAAACTCTGAGCCATCTCCCCAGCACTCAACCATTATCTTAAGCCTGGGCAGAGATTCTATTGTGGTAATGCGCACCTCTAATCTCAGCACCCTCAGGGGCAGGTGGAGCTCTGAGTTCAAGGCCAGCCTTGGCCACATCCACTCAAGGTATATTAAAAAGACCTTGTCTTGAGAGAGAGAGAGAGGGAGGGAGGGAGGGAGGAGAGAAAGAAAAGAAAATGACTGAGGGGAAAAACTCCTCTAAATTACAGTGCATCTGTTGAGTGCACACTTAGACACTACCAGCCAGACTAAGGCGAGATGGGTTACGGGGTGATGGTATGAACGTACCAGTTAATACATGCTGTTATGGTCACCACCATATCCTGAAGTGGGACTCCAGGGAACAGATACCCCATCCCATGAACATGTCATTTGTAATGCCTCCTGCTCCTTAGGTAGCTGCAGTGAGCCAGGCGGGGCTTCCTGCTCGGCAGCTCCACCACGGCCCAGTCTCACTCTTGGACCCTCTCACCTGGTTCTCTAGAGCACATCCTAGAAAACAAGGCCCAGTGTGCAGAACCCGTGAGGCCGTGCTCATTTTGTCCCCCTCCCCCAGGTTAAAGTGATGCGAAGCCTGGACCACCCTAACGTGCTCAAGTTCATCGGTGTTCTGTACAAGGACAAGAAGTTGAATCTGCTGACAGAGTACATCGAGGGGGGCACGCTCAAAGACTTTCTGCGCAGTGTGGTGAGCAGTGACCCCACGGTCAGGAAGAGCCTTGGGGGTTGTCAGAGGGGCACCTGCACTCATTACTCTGGAACCCTGACGGTTAGAGGGACCTTGTTTGCCACCGAAGGTGTACACTGGGAGGGACTGGAGTGGAGTCTGGACCAAGTGCTGGGAAGGGCTCCTCTTATGGACATTCTCTACCCTGCAGGACCCGTTCCCCTGGCAACAGAAGGTCAGCTTTGCCAAAGGCATCTCCTCTGGAATGGTGAGTCCTACCAACAGCCTTGTGCATGTGTAGACTGAGGCGCAGGGATTGCAGGCTGCTCTGGAAGGCAGGTATACCCATCATGGGGGCTGGAACATGGAGCAGCTGCCTGCTGAGTTTCTTTTAATGCCAGGGAAAGTTGGCTAGCTACTCTCTTTCAGGCAACAAGTCTATTCTCAAAGGATGCCAGATCTCTTTAACACCAAACGGCATGAGCAAGGCAAACCATAGCTCAGGGTACCCTGACCTTGCTGTCAAAGAGGTGCTCAGGTGCAGCGGGACCTTGGAGTAAGCACCTTACCTACAAAATACGAGGAGGGAGAGGGGACATGTATTCTAGATGAACTCTGAAGAATGAGCCAGTAGTAGACTAAAGCTCCTATTGAGTGCATTGTGGGAATAAGCCTCGCCGTCCTCCAACTGCTAGGCACTGTGCGGAGGGAGGGGCTGCACCCAGGACTGTGCGCGCCCCTGCAGGAGCCTCTGTTTACCGTGAAGAAGTGAGGTAGTAAAGGGAGGGCTAGGGCCTGGGCTTCTCAGGAGTTTGCCTGTGGTCACCTCGCTCTGTAAAGAGAAGGGCAAGCCAGAGCTGTGCAGGCAGCAGGGGCCAGCACAGGAGAAGATGGCTCTGCAAAGGGATGACCGGAAGGGAATCACAACACACAGGGGTCTCAGGAAGGAGGGTGCATGGGGGAGGAACGGCAGCCTTTGAGGAAGGGTTGGCAGGCAGCCAGGCTGTGTTCCAGGATAGGAAAAACTGTGGGCCTGGGAACAGTGAAGCAGTAGGACGGGATAGGGAAGAGGGCAGTGTCGCCTTCCCCATCTACAGGGAGAGGAAAGACTAAGAAAGTAGCTCCTGAGAGTGACACGGGAATGTCTAGTAAAAATAGTTTAGAAATGGCTGGACAGGAAGAGGGAGGGGCTGAAGTACAGACAGAGGAGGAGGGTGTCTCAGGGGAGGTGAGTCAGGAGGTCACTTCTTCCCCACCACAGGCAGGAAAATGCAAAGTGGCTGAAGCCAGACCCTGGAGGAGGAGGGAGGAACGGTGTGTTTGAGGGTGCTCACTTTAGATGGCCTCAATCTAAGTAAAGGCCGAGGGACTCAGAGGCCAGTAGAGTTGGAGACGGTTGGGAGAACCTGGGCAGGAGCCGGCAGCTCTCTGTTGGTGTTAGGACACAAGTGTGGCTTGGGGGTGGGGGTGGGAAGCTAAACAGGCTTGGCCTAGAAGACAGTAGTAGCTGGGGGCTGGGGGAGGGGAGGCAGGTGGGCGTGGCCTGGGAGAACAGGCCTCATGGCTCCTGCTTCTGTCGCAGGCCTATTTACACTCCATGTGCATCATCCACCGGGATCTGAACTCACACAACTGTCTCATCAAATTGGTACGTCCCACTGTGCTGGCCTGAGCTGCCTGGGGCTACCCCTCTGGCTTCAGACCAGACACACCACCTATGGGCTTCTATTTTGGGCTTTCTGCTACCTCAAGTGCCTTTTGCCTTCCCCATCTTATGGAAGCTCTCAGACACACATGCAGGAACAATTTCACCTCCCCAGGAGCAGCCCTTGAGGTGATTATTATTAGAAGGGATTAGCTCGCCTGTCTGGCAGGCAGAAGGCCCTAGGCTCAATCCCCTACACTGATTTAGTGTGGCAGGAGTCTGGATGGGGGCTGAATTCCTTGTCAGTGTGGAGCTCTTGCCTTGTAGCAGCCCCCCTAAAACAGTTTGCTGATCCCACTTTACGACATGAACAGGCTGCAGGGGCTTTGATCCACATAGCCAGCGTGAGGCCAGCGTTCCTCACAGCCCGCAGTTACAGTTGTTCCAGTGTTGCCTTCCTGCCGACTCCCTTCCACACCAACTTGAAATCACCCTAACCCCTCTTAACCGTAACTGCCCCATAGCTCTCCCCTGTCCCTTACTGCCTTTGCCTGACCTTTTCTCTTAGCCTATTCTGGCAACTACAAGTCCTTGTTAAGAACAAAACAAAGGGCTGAAGATAGACAAGCAATGCTAACCCACCTGAGCTGTCCTCTGCAGGTCATTTCCCTGAGGCTCCAACCCCTTTAGTTTGGAATCTGTGGGCAGATAGATACCAGACTGACAAGAAAAAAATCCACAAAGGCCCAGCCACCGCCTCCCAGGAGAGCTTTTTTGTCCTCTGCTGTGTAACTTCACTCCCCTTGAAGGTGGCCTCTCTTGCCTGTGCCCACAGCCCAGGGACAGGTGAGAGAAGCCCACACCCCAGGTCCTGACCTAGCCCTTGTCCTCCTAGGACAAAACGGTGGTGGTAGCCGACTTTGGGCTGTCGCGTCTTATAGTAGAAGAGAGGAAGAGGCCTCCGGTAGAGAAGGCTGCCACCAAGAAACGCACCTTACGCAAGAGTGACCGCAAGAAGCGCTACACTGTGGTGGGAAACCCCTACTGGATGGCCCCCGAGATGCTGAATGGTAAGTTCTGAATCCCTGGAGGGAAAAGAGCCAGAGAGAAGACGGAAGCCATGTCTTAGATTGAGTGCTGTAAGCTGGGGAGGCCTGTGACAGGGACAGGCACGCAGAGAGAGGGGGCGGGCAGTCTTTCAGGCTTGGCCAAGCCAGGCCTCATAAACTCCTTTCCCAAACACAGCTGGGAAGGCAGCCTGCCATCCCGGGTGGCAGGTGAGCTCTGAGGATCTGTCTCCAGCGGCCCAGGCTGTTCAGAGCTCTAGCCTTAGCCTCCTGTCTCCAGATCAAGAACTGAAGTGTGGTGCCCCCTGGTGGATGCTGGCTAGCATTCTTGGAAAGCCGTGGGTTTGCCTGTCAGTTGAGATGACCCTGAACCTGTGTGGACGTCTTTATGACAGACACGCGTCGACGGCTGCCCTGGGCACCTGTGGGGCTGTTGTAGCGCGAGTTCTTGACTCTGGCACCTGACAGCCACTTTTCTCTCTTCCCCAAGGCAAGAGCTATGATGAGACGGTGGATGTCTTCTCTTTTGGGATCGTTCTCTGTGAGGTAAGCTCGGGCTCAGACACCCGAGGAGCCCTGCCTCCCCGAGATCTGGGTTTCTCTCCTCCAAGGAAATGGTTTGCCACAAAATCAGTGCTTAGGCCGCAGCCCAGCCCAGTACCTCTCAAAGCCCCGAGTCAAGTAGACACTTCAAAACCTTTTCTCCCTCTTACAAAATTATGAGGAAGAGGAGAGACGCACGATGGTTAGAATAATTAAAGTATTTTTACAAAGTTGCTTTCTTCAGTAGATTGCAATAGAATATCTGTCATCTACAGAAAATTAAGGTGATGGCAGCCAAAGGGTTTCAGACATCAGTCAGACCCCAGCCCTTCTTCACCTTGTAGAGCTTTGACCTGGTAGAGGGCATAGCTACAAAGGGACATGGGCAGGGTAGGGTAAGTAGAAGCTTCTAGCTTTCAGGTATCAATTACCAACATGGCTTCTGCTGTAGGGAGGCCTCTTCTAACCCCTCCTCAGTATCCAGACTCAGTGTAGAGAGGGGTCTAGATTAGTATGGTAAGGAGAGGTGGGGCACAGGGCTGCCCTCCCTCTAACTTAGGGGTTTACTGCCTTGCATATCTGTCTGCAAGAGCATCCCTTCCTCCTCTGTCTGTGGCCTCTGTAGTCCTTCCTGACCATCCCTCTTCTTGCCTGCAGATCATTGGGCAGGTATATGCTGATCCTGATTGCCTGCCCCGCACACTGGACTTTGGCCTCAATGTAAAGCTTTTCTGGGAGAAGTTTGTCCCAACAGACTGTCCCCCAGCCTTCTTCCCCCTGGCTGCTATCTGCTGCAAACTAGAGCCTGAGAGCAGGTTGGTGTCTCACTCCCTTCTCCTGCCGTACAGCCCTCAGGTCCTGAGATGCTTGCTTACATCATCCCATGCCCTTCCCTGGACAAGCAAGTAGCATCCTTGAGCTCAAGAGTAAACTGCTAAGCCACTGACACCCCTGTCAGCTCTGGGAGCCACAATAGGGAACAGAGGCAGCACAGAGGCAAGGGGTCTGGACAAGATGGAATCACAGACATTAAGAGCAGTGGGGTTGCCAGGCAGTGGTGGCGCATGCCTTTAATCCCAGCACTTGGGAGGCAGAGGCCAGCCTGGTCTACAGAGTGAGTTCTAGAACAGCCAGGACTACACAGAGAAACCCTGTCTCGGAAAAAAAAAAAAAGAGCAGTAGGGTTTTTGTTGTTTTGTGAGGTGGTATGTCTGAGGAACAGAGGGACTGCTGGCCTGGTATATGCCAGGTCCTGAGTGGCACCTTTAGTAAGCGTATATGAGCAGATCCTCCACAGGCCCTCACAAAATACAGTGATTAATTTTATATCATCTGACTTTTATCTCGAACAAAAATGCTTATAACTCTTAAAATAGGGTCTGTGAATGTAACTCAGTACTGTACTTGGCTAGAATACATGAAGCCTTGGGTTTGATCCCTGCCTGCCATTGTGTAAAAACTGTCATGGAGGTAAATGCCTCTGAAGTCAGGATTTGGGAATCCTTAGGAAGGGGATCAGAAGTTCAAGGCCAGCAGGCATGGTAGCATACACCTTTAACCCCAGGACTCAGGAGGCAGAGACAGGTGGATCTCTGTGAGTTCAAGACCAGCCTGGTCCATAGAAAGTTCCAGGATAGCCAGGACTACATAGTGGAGTGGAGGCAGGAATATCACTCAGTGATACAGCACTTGCCTACAATGCTCAAGGCCCCAGGTTCTATCCTCAGTACCACATAGGCAGCTATATACCCCTGACATACATGCAGAGATGCTGCTACCTAGGGAATGACAGTGGGGCCTGTCGATAAAGCATCTAACTTTGGATAATAAGAGACTTAGAAGCTGTCTTAGTTAGTTTTCTATTGCCATGACAAAACACCATGAGCAAGACAGTTTATAAAAGAAAGCATTTAATTTGGGAATTGCTCACAGTTTCAGATGTGGGGTAGGGAAGCAGGGCAGCAGGCAGGCAGCTGGTGGGTGTGGTACTAGAGCAGTTATCTGATCCACAAGCAGTGTTTGAATCCTCAAAGCCCACCCCAGTGACACACCTACCCCAGCAAAGCCAGTCGTCCTAATCCTTCCTGTGAGCCTATGGGACCATTCTCCTTCAAGCCACCATGGGAGCTGAGGGTGTGGCCTAGTGCTGGGTCTCACAGTTTTTCTGTTGTTTGCAGATCTGTTTATCTTTGAGATAGGGTCTCATGTCACCCAGGCTGGTTCAAATTAGACATAAACTTGAAGATGACCTTGAACTTCCGACCCTCTTGCTTCTACCTCCTACGTGCTAAGATGACAGGCATACACCAACACGGCCAGTTACTATGCTGAGAACTGAACTCAGGGCTTTGTGGGTGGTACAGCAGGCACTGTACTTACTGGCTGGGCCCTATCAGTAGCACCCACGTTTTCTTTTAATAAGTATAGAAACCAATCTTAACCTTTGCTTGTTGCATTCACTCTAAGACATGAGAGGGTTTCATCTCTTTGGGTGTTTTTACCTTAATCCAGGATCTCTAGCCTGGCCAGACCTGTCACAGGTTACCTTGCAAATTTACAGCAAGAGGGTAACGGGTTTGCCTGAGGTGGTGGGATCTGGAAATGGGAGCCTCAGACCCATCCCTCCCCTGCTCACGTTCTGCCGGTCATCCCTTCTTTTGCAGACCGGCTTTCTCAAAGCTGGAGGACTCGTTCGAGGCCCTCTCCCTGTTCTTGGGGGAACTGGCTATCCCACTTCCAGCAGAGCTGGAAGAACTGGACCACACTGTGAGCACGGAGTACGGCCTAACCCGGGACTCGCCACCCTAGCCCTGGTCCACCCCCGCAGGGGACATTCCACAGCCAGCATTGCCCCCGTGCCCTGTCCTTGCTGTGAGCAGGACTGCCTGTGTTTCCTGTGGATTGACGGCTTGCTTAGAGGCACAACAAGCCATCCCTACTACCTCCCCAGGAGGCACTGGGTGCAGGAGACAATTCTCCGCAGGTTTTGGGGCCTAGTTTCTATCTGTAAATCCAACACTCACCTGAAAGCTGTGAAGAGGATAAAGAGCCTGGATTCTAGACCAAGAGTCTGTTACTCGGGACTGCTTGGAACCTCTGTGGATTGAGAGTCTGGGAGGCTGTAGCTTTACACTAATCTACAGGACGGAGTGAACTGGCCTGAGGGCTCTGGAGTCTCTGGTTCAGCAAGGTGCAGGACTTCAAGCGGTAGTATGAGTGAGAGAAACTGGGAGCCTTCAAAGCATGTGAAATGACAGTAGCGATTTCTCCTTCCATCCCGGGCCATGCCCTTTGGAGCAGGTTTTGAAGAGTCTTAGTATGTGGTGAAACCTACAGGATCCAAAAAAAGGACTGGTTTCTGCTCACCAGCCCAGGGACCACTTCAGCATCCTGTCTCAACAAGCAGTCACTCACAAAAACACCAAAGAAGCTGGGGCTGGAAATAAAGAGGCCCTGCCCTCTAAAAGTCCTGTATCCAGGCTGCTGGGCTCAGTCAAAAACTCAAGATGTTGCCTAACAATAGATGGGTCTTGGATGCCAGTGTGGTTTGCCTCCGTCTTTGGGTCTAAGCAGAGAGAAGGGGATCCCATCAATTTGCACCCTTGTGGCAGCTACTGCACATCCTCTAGAATGTCTGTCTGGTCAAGGCAGCAACTCGGGACAGGCATTGGTGGCTGATGAGTCCCCAAACTGAGACAGGAAGAGGGCTCCCTGAGCTGGACCTTGTAGATTCTACCTCTTTCGTTGCCGGTCCAGCTTACTTCCTGAGCCACACTTGAGGGCCATGGGCATGGGAAACTCTGGGAGCACTTTCCACCCCTGGCTGCCAGGTGTCCAGAGGCTCTAGAGCTCCCCAAGGTTTGTCATCTCTTAACCAGGAGCTCACACCATATTTAACAAATTGGGAATGGGTTTGGTTATAAATGCGTGTGATGGGTTGTAATGGTGGGGGGTCCGGGAAGAGTGTTTGCTGTTACTAGCTTTTATCTATGGGGTGATATGTGAAATATTTTGTACATAGACAAGATGAATTATGGGATGGGAAGTCTTTGGCCACTTTACTTGCTGTGTAGACTGTACTTGTGTGTGAAGTTTGCAAACTTGCTGCAGAGGGACTCCTGAGCCCCTGACAGCAGCATGGTTCAGCATCCTGTGGCCGATTATGCCTGCGCTGTCCCCAGCAAGTGTGAGAGTGGGGCCTTGTGCTGGGCCATGAAGCAGACTAAATAAATTAAGCAGTTAACATAGCAATGACAGGCGTGCACCGTGACTCAGGACCTGACTGAAACATGGAGAAAGACAGGACAGATGGTTCCAGCACCCACATGGTGGCTCTCTACCATCTGTACGCCAGGTCCAGGGATGCGCTGCCTCATCTCACCTCTGTGGGCTCCTGCACACGCATGGTACACGTACATGCTCTTGGGTACATAAGAAACATCATCTGCTGGCCACTATCATATAACTTATCAGGGAATTCTCGATCTCAAGTCTAATCCCCTCTCCTAGACACAAACCTTTAGCGATCACACACTTCCACTTGAGGTAGCCCTTCTGAAGAGCAGGTTCATGACCTCATTTTAGGCCTGAAAAGCTCTTTGCCTGGCTCTCAGCTGCCGACTGACCCAGTCTGGGGCGGGGGTGGGGGGGGGAGGAGCTTCTGCTTCCAAAGCTATTGCACCAGACCCAGTGGTTCAACATTTGGCCCAAATAATGCCAGTGTTTGGTAAGGTTCTGGGCACCAAAAAGAAGCCCCACAGCCTCTGTCAAGTGTGGAAGTATGTGTTAAAAGTCTACACATGGGATACAGAGGCTGGGGAATCACTGAATTAAAGGCCAACCTAGTTTACCTAGTGAATTTCAGGCCAGCTATGGCTACAGCACTAAGAGTCAGGCCTAATAGCTTTGTGGCCCTAAAATGAGGTCATTTTGGCTGGGTGTGAGACCCAGCCAGAAATAATTTCTCCTAAGCATACTGTGGTAGAAGACTTCAGATTATGAACAGAATGTATGTTTGGCAATGCTGGTGACACACCTTTAGGCAGAGGCAGGTGTATCTCTGTTTGAGGCCAGCCTGAGCTGTTACACAGAGAAACCAAGAATGGAATAGAATACAGTCCCTAGTAAAAACCTCCTCTGAGGTTTCCATGGCTGTGCTTGAGCATGCGCAAGGTCAAGCCAGCTGGATATACCTACAACTCAACCTGTTGCTGAGTCTACTGCTAAAACTTGAACACCAGTCCTGCACCTTCCCGACCCCACCACAGCTTCCCTCCTAACCCTAGGCAACCGACTAGAGCCATCAAGCCCCAGGCAGCCCACCTACCTACTTCTCCCTTGGCTGCTGTAGAATTGCCAACTGCTCCTTTGTCTCTAACCCCCCAACAAAGGCTGTAGGGAGGCTTCATCCTAAAACCTCACTGCTCTACCTTGGAAAGAAACTGAAGGGGAGAAGACATAAGGGATCAGCTTGTGGCTTCAGCCTTAAGATAGTCATGGTGACCCTGACATACGGTTTCTAGCAGTTCAGCTAGCACTACCTCCCAGTGACTGGGAAATGACCCGGAAGGCAAAGGTGTGGGCAAGGTATTTGGGGAACGTTCCCACCACCACAAAAACGTGCAAGGTAAAATCATGTTTGTGTTTATATAAGTCAAATGCAGAGCAGTTTGCCATAGTTCATACACAGGTGTCAGAATGAGGTATATAAAACATACAGAAATACTTTCACAGGAAAGTAGGAAGTAGTACTGTTCTCTCTCCCACAGTCAACACCACCATGGGAACCCTGAGATCCAGGCCCCCTCAACAAATGGCTCTGGAGAGCAGCCTGGTGAAGACTGCTCTCAGTGTCAGGAGTGGAAGGGCTCCTGGCTGGGGACACTGCCAAGGCCAGGAGGCTGGGCACTCTCGGTAGGACACTGCTTTGATCTTGGGCAAGACACTTTTCCCTTTCTGGAACACCCTTCAGGTCCTTCCCAGTAGTTGACTGTTTTGTACCAGTTACAACCTTAACCCCATGCAAGGAACTGACCTGGGGATCATGGGGCTGCCTGCAAGCCAGGCTGGACTACAAAGCAAGCCCCACCACGCCTTTGTTAACTCAGCCTCTGGCTTAGTCTCTAGGCTCACCTTTCAGATGCAGGTCACCAGACCCTCAAGTGTATAATTCCCATGGGTTGGCTGGCTAATATTTTTATCAGCACAAAATGGAGAGATTCCTCTATCCAGCCCCCAAAAGACAGTCTGGATATTCAGATCTATTGCATGAGGCTGAAGGCAGAAGTGGGTCCTTCACCTAAGTGGAAGGTTTAGTGCAATTCTTCCCTTTCCTTACAAGACGGGAAGAGACCCTTGGGCCCGGGCCTAGCCCACAGTTGTCAAGGCACATCACATCGCTGCACCAGCTGTACCCATCTAGAACCCACCTGCAGCCCAAAGTTCTAGCTTTTGTACAAATTCATTTCTGGTACTTAGAAGTCAGAAGGGACTTCCATCCCAAGTATTTCATTCATTCATAATTACGTGTGTGTGTGTGTGTGTGTTTAATGCTTGACCTTAACTATGAATAACAGTATACGCCACTCAAGTTCCTGGATGACAAGTGGAAAGGCAGAGACGGAGGCCACCTTCAGTACACAGGACAGAGGAGCTTTAGCGAGCTCCCCATCTTTCCTCGGCCCAGGCAATTTGGAAGCCCTTATTTGCCACAGCACCACTGTGGCTACTGTGCCAGTCTCTCTCCGCAGGCAAATCCTGCTCTAAGGGATAGAAAAGGAGCGTTGCTAGGACCCTACCCAGCCTCCTCGCTTTCACCCAATGCTACCTGCTTCTTGTGTCATGAGGAGTCACATCCACCCCCCTAAAAGAAAAATGGGATAAGGTTTTAACCACAACACAAAATGTAGCTCCTCCCAAGTGCAGGAGGGTGGCCTGTCCTGTACCAGTGTCTACATGGGCACCTGCCCACTGAAGGGGCTCAGGCCCCAGGAGTGCCAGCCTGGCCCGTGAGGAGGGTGCTGCCCTCCTGCACGTCAGCAGGGGTCTGGTTGCTGTGCACGATGATAGTCTTTTCATCCATGATCTCGCAGGTGGGGTTGGTGAAGGCAGACAGGGGCAGGGTGATTCGCTGCATCTCCCTCTCACACACTTTCTGCTCATGTTGTTCTTTCAAGTCCTTCCCCCTGTCAGGAAAAGAAAGCATCAGGTTGTGCTTCTAACATGGCTTTGCTCAGTTAGCCTTCCTGAAGCCTGAGCAGGTGCCCACCTAGGTCAAAGCAATCACTTGACCAAGCCAGGACTAAACCAGCCCAGGACCAAGAGGTTGGCTGGCCACCCTACCCAGCAGCCTTAGACTCAGCAGGGCCGTGCTGCCCACTCCACTCTGCTGGCTGCTCCGTGGTGGGGATAAAGTACAAGACAGAAACAGAGTAAGACAGGGCTTTGTTTTCAGAGACCCAGATGCTACAAGACCTGCCTTCCTGGGCTGGTGAGACCACTCAGCAGGTAAAGGCACCAACCACTAAGGCTGACGACCCAAGTTCAAAAGAGTAAGGTCACAAGTAACATCTCGAAAGCTGCCCCCTGACCTCTACACCTGCAGTAGCAGGCATGCGCCCTCTCCACCACAAAATACATTTTTGTTTTAAAAGACTCTTCTCATTACAAAGTCCTGGAAAGTGGGAGCCCAGGCTGGAAATGAACCATTCCCAACCCATGCAGTGGCAAAAAGGACTCAAGGGCAAACAATGGAAATAGCTATCAAACCTCAAGTTTGTCAGTGCCTTTGGTTTCTCCTGATCCTCTGTGACCCATGTGGGCCACGGTGCTGCTCTGTTTATGTAGAATAATCACACCATGCCCAAGATATATGTGTTTGTGTGTGTGTGTGCACGTGCATGCATGTATCACTTCAGTCTCTGTTCAGTCCTAAGATTTAGTTATTTAAAAAAAAGGGGGGGGGCTGGAGGGTTGGCTCAGTGGTTAAGAGCATTGGCTGCTCTTCCAAAGGACATGAGTTCAATTCCCAGCAACCACATGGTGGCTCACAACCATCTGTAATGGGATCAGATGCCCACTTCTGGTGTGTCTGAGGACAGCAAGTGTACTCACATACAATAAATAAATAAATAAATAAATAAATAAATAAATAAATAAATAAATCTTAAAGCGGGGGATGGGGAGTGGGGGGGTGGAATGGGAGACTAGAGAGATGGCTCAGCAGTTAAGAGCACTGAGTTCAGATCCCAGCAACCACATGGTGGCTCACAACCATCTGTAATGGGATCCGATGCCCTCTTCTGGTGTGTCTGAAGACAGCTACAGTGTACTCATATAAATGAAATAAATAAACCTGTTTTAAAAAGTTAAAAACAATAGTCCAAAGCATTTAAGGGATACAGGATAGACTCCAACAAGTTCATTGGGCTCTGGCTGCTCTTGAGAGAAATTGTGTCCCAGAATCAGTCCCTAAGGCATGGTGGTACAGGGATTCAAACCTAGGTCTTCTTACCCCATATGTGGGCCCTTCCCACTGAAGCCCTGCCCCCTGCATGCACTATGTCCAGTAGACTGCACGCCAGAGCCAGTACCGAACCCAGGACACATCCTTTGAAGCCAACAACTTGGGCTCAACTCTCAAAAGCTGACCGGAACCAAGTGGGTGAGTAAAACCACACAGGCCTCGGGAGCAGGGGCTGGAGCAATGCAGTGCAGGCGGGAGTGATCTTCTGGAGACACCTCCGCCACAAATCTCAATAAACCCAAGAGCCAGATAACTGCAGAAGCGGGAGGCGGGGGAGGCCGGCACAGCTCCCCCTCTGCTCATGCAGTCACTCAAGAACACTGGTGTTCAACTGTTGCAACAACAAGCTCCCAGGCCAGGTGAAGGACTTCAGCCACCACTGCAGTGTGGTGCTGGAGAATGTGACAGAGATGTCAACCCCGAGAGCAACAACAGCAAGAAGTCATCCAAACCAGTCTACAAGGATCTCCAAGATGGTCCTGCCCATCATGTGGTACGACCCCACTCATCCTCTTTCCCTCCATGAGAACCTACTCCCTGCCTTGCCAAGACCCGCCCAGTGCAACTGAAATAAAATGCTGTGTGTTTGTTTAAAAACAAAACACAGGGGCCTGGTTTAGATCTCAGGGACAGGGCTCTGATCATCTGTATCCAGCATCCACCACATGATAGACAATGATGAAAGGTAAAGAAAAAAAATACCGGAGGACAAATTCACAGGAGCTTCAGTTTAAATACCCTCTTAGTCAATTCCCTTTACTGTGTATACCAGCGTCAGCCTAGCCTATTTGTTTAACACTTGGCAAACAGCTCCCTGTGCCTCGGTTTCTTCACCTGTGAAGTTCTTCATACTGTGAAATACTTTTGAAGCTACTTGCCCAAACCAGTAGTGCTGTTGCCTGAACTCCTAGGTTAGGATGCCTTGCCCTGGAGCAGTCCTGACTCACACAGCAGGGCAATGTTACCCTCATTTCCCTTAAAAGACCTCTCCTATTACCCAGCCAAGGCAAGAACTATTCATCTTACTTAGTGGTATCGTCCTCTCTGGGCCTTAATTTCACCATCTTAAAATAAGGAGTTGGGCGTGATAATCTCTAGAGCCCTGGACCGTCTGTGATTCCCCCATGTGACATATGATCTGATCCCCTAATCCCCACTGTAAGGTCACAGGAGGCTGATATAAAGTCATCCCCCTGTGGCACCTGGTGACTAGGACAACCAAGTTTCTCAACATGCAAGCCCAGGCCTGGCCTATGTTTCCTGTTAGCATCTTGACTGGATATCAACTCCCACCTGGTACACTATTCACGGAGAGAGGGTCTTCTGGAGTAAGCATTCCCTCACTGTCTCCTCAGTCATCCATCAGTTGTGGTTGACAGCCAGACAGAAGGAAAACACATATATGTATAATAGAAGGCCATGTTCTTCAAGACGGCTCATGTAAGCAACCATTTGGAAAGTCGGGTTTTAATTTTAGTGAGGAATCCTCCTCCCCAAGCTAGCAGTGATTCACAAAAATAATGCACTCAAACCAGGTGGGGAAGGTGCAGGCCTTAAATCCCAGCACTCAGGAGGCAGAGGCAGGAGCTCTGTGAGTTCGAAGCCAGCCTGATCTAGAGTGAATTCCAGCACAGCCAAGGCTACATACATAGAAACCCTGTGTAGGAAGGGGCATCTTTTACGAGAGACTAAAATTCAAAATCTACAAGAAGGCTGGAGGAAGAAAGCAAGCCAGGAACCCACCACTTCCAGAATACCCACCGGGTACCAGGAGTGTCGCGTCATCCAGGAAGAGAGGCAGCATTTAACTGCACCTTTGATGGACGCCACACACTACACAGGTCCTGCCCTCACTTCTGTCCATTTCCAACATGCAGAAGCCTGGCTTTCCTGTACTCCCTCCCCTATGAATCATGTGTCATAGGTAAGGCAGGCTTCACCACACACTAGTCTATAGAGGTCAAATCAGTTTATCAGTGGAGTGCTGGAGCAGCAACCAACGGTAAAGGAAGCGGCCGCTGTGACTGGTCTGGATCAGCCTCTTCCACTTAGGAGCCTGGAAGCATGCCTCGCCCCACGTGCCTGCCTAGGGATCTGGAGATGGAGGGGCGGAGGCTGCCAGGCTGGAATGACCATTAGGCAGCCCAGCACCCTCCGGCTGCCGTGGGGGCAGGGGTCAGTCTGGCTGTGGTCTGGCAGCCAAGCCAGAACAAAGGCTTACTCACTGAGTCAGCTTCTCTCCCAAGGGGGTGGAATGGTGTTGCCTTACTGCTCTCCCTTCCTTTGTATCAGGCTAAGCCCCTGCAGAGCTAAGACAGCACTCAGCAGGGTCAGGGCCAGCCCAGCCAACGGCCTGGCTCTATCTCTGCCTCTTGGCCTGAGTCACCAGGACAAAGGCCCAGCCAGACTGAGTTCCCTTCCACCCCCACCTTCAGCTCTCCTTTCCAGAAGCAAGCCTTGGTACCTGCCCAACCTTCCCAACTCTGCCTTCCCTCCATCAGCCAAGCCCCCGGGGCATTACAGAGTTCAAGACTTGCAGGAATTACTCTGATTGCTCTGGGGCCCACATGCAAGCTTGGCTGGTCAGAGAGAGGGGAGAACCAGAGCTGCTACCTGTCTCCTGCATCCTACACCACCCTAGGGTCTGCAAACAACAGAGGCCTCTGTGGCTGTTTTCAAACCAGAAGCTGTGTTGTGCCACGCGGCTGCTGCTCTGGGCAAGTTTCCGAGGAGGCTACTGTACAGGCGCACAAGTGTATACCCAAGTGTACGCACACTGATTCTATCCTCACAAGACACCCATGTGCCATCTATTACCATCTCAGACCTGAGACGGCTGGGGGGGGAGTGAGGGGGGGAGAGAGGGAAGGAGGGAAAAGGGGGAGAGGGGGGATGGAAGGAGAGGGAGGGAGGGAGGGAGAGGGAGGGAGGGAGAGAGGAGGGGGAAGAGAGGGGGAGAGAAAGGGGAAAGGGTGGAGGAGAGAGAGGAAGGGACAGGAAAGGAGAGAGAATGACTGAGAGGGAGAGATAGGAGGAAGAAAGGGAGGAAGAGGAAAGAGAGAAGGAAAGAGGGAGGGAGAAAGGAGTGAGTGGTGTAAAACCGCCTGTTTAAGAGCAGAGCTAGGATTTGAACCAAGCAATAAAGCCCTCTAAAGGAATATCAGTGCTGGGAGGTTCTTCACTCACCTCCGACCTGATGAGTAAACTGAGGCCCAGAAAAGGTAAATAATGTGCCTAATGTGTGCGGTCAACAACTGGAGGGAATTCCGGAATGAGATCTTGGGTTGTTTGTTTTATAAATTTCTAAACGAAGTCATTCTTTGAGAAGTTTCTCTTTTTTCTACTGCCCCGGAGTGGTTTAAATTTAGATAAGGCTACTGGGTTTTGTCAGCTGTTCTAGAGATAACTGACAGTATTCAGATATATCTTCCTGTCCAGCCAGCCATGCTGGCTCATGCCGCATGCCTGAAATCCCAGCACTCAGAAAGTTGAGGTGTAAAGACCAAGAATCCCTGGCCCTGGCTGAAGAGATGGCTCAGCAGTTAGGAGCACTGGCTGCTCTTTTAGAGGACCCAGGTTTGATTCCCAGCACTCACACGGCAGCTCACAACCCTCTGGGTATGCCCACAGTGCAGACACACATGCAAGTAATACACCCACACAAACAAAGTAGTGTTTAAGAGGCTGGAGAAATGGCGCAGTGGCCTAAGAACACTAGCTGCCCCTTCAGAGGAACCAGACTGGATCCCAGCACCCACATGGTCATTCACAACCATCTGTAACTCCAGTTCCAGAGGGTCCAATGCCTTCTCTGGCTTTTGAGGACAGGGTGCACAGACATACATGCAGGCAAAACCCACACACATACATACATAGATAGATAGATAGATAGATAGATAGATAGATAGATAGATAGATAGTTAGTTAGTTTCAGGCCAACCTGGGTTAAAGAGTAAGAACCTATCTCAAAACAAAACAAGAAACACTCATGCACACACACCAATACATATGGTCTAGACTGGGCACCAAGGACATGATATATTTTAACTCTTCTAGGTCTCAACTCTTCACTGGGAACAGAGCTCCGAGGGAAGTGATGATCTGGGTAAAAATCATGTGAGGAAGGCATAGAGCAGGGCCTGACTTATCAAGAAAGCATGAAGCCAACAGTGGCCACTGTGATTAGTGTCTGATTACTGTCCTACTGCTTACGTAAATGTTTGTGCAGGAGAAACAGCCACATTTAGCAGACATGATACCTACCAAGCAGAGGTGGCCTGAAATGACATTCAGCTTACAGCTCTTGCCCTGACATCTGTTCCCTATGGGTGGGGAGAGGGAGGCTCGGAGCTTGTTTCTAGCCCACATGCGGTTTCCTGTTGTACAGGTTGTTCTCAAGAGCCTGTTTGCTAAGGAAAGGGGTGGTCCGGAGGTTAGTGACAGGGAGTCTGGTGACTTAGTGCCTTCCCCGTGTTCACCGGAAAGCTCACTCAAGGTCACGCCCTCATGACAGCCTAAAAAGAGTAAAACTAAAAGAAAAAGACCTGGCTTCTGCACCTGGCACCAGCAGAGCTTGGAGCTAAGGGCAGCTAGTGCAAGCATCTGAAGGTCTGGAAACTGTTGTAAGATTGGAAGGCAGCCAAATGCTGTCCAGAGGCTGAGGAACATGGGAAAATCGACATGAACAAGTGGGTGTCCCTGGACCTGCAAGTCAGCGATGCTTCTGAGGACCACAACCTCCGTCTGGGAGTCAGGATGCTCCCTCAGGTCAATGGTTCCTGACTTGGAACCTCTCTGTTCTCTGACTCAAGGGAAATCAGAGAAATCCCTGTAAAGTAAAATCACCTGTTCATGCAAATGGTAGGGCTGGGGTTTAAAGCAATACAGCACCAGTGTCCCCTTCAGAAACAGCAGGGCTGCCGTCATCATCCCTAACTCGCCACCTGATAAACTGAGGCCCAGAAAAGGTAAGTAGTCAGGACTCCCATTCTATAGATGCACACCAGCTACTGTTGATGCCTCGCCCGCTGTGTGCCACGCACCAAAGCTAAGAGCCACACACCCTCCCCACAGGAAGCAACCTGCCGGGCCACGCAGACGGCAGCTTGTTCCGCCATATTCTGAACGTGTAACCACGGGCAGAGCCCCTATTCTCTCTTGCCTCAAGTTTCCTCATCTGAGAACTGGAAAGAACGCTGTTTATAAGGGTGATTGTGAGTGTAATCTCAGTCCTCAGGAGGAAGCAGGATTCAGACTTCAAGAAGCCAGGCTTGCTGATTTAACACTTTAATCCTAGCAACCAGGAGGCAGAGGCAGGCATTTCTCTGAATTTCTGCCAGACTGGTCTTTCTAGAGACATCCATCCATGACAGCCAGAATTACAGGGTGAGTGAGACCCTGTCTCCAACAAATCGAAACAACAGAACACCAACATCGAACAACAACAATCAAGAGTTCGAGGCCATTATTTTCACTATAGGATGATTGCAAGGCCAGCCTGAGCTACATGAGACCCCGTCTCAAACAAGAAGCGAAGCCAGGGCATGCTAAGCGTCCCAGCAGTAGCATAGCAGCAGGTGAGAAGACGCCTCGCCTTGTCCATTTCCATCTACAATGTGGCTGACTCAATACCTCTAAGAACACCTCGGGTTAGAAAATGATGGCTGAGAGGCACTTCAACACATTTCAGATTGGGCTCCCACTGCAGGACAGCGCAGCCCCCGATACCACTTCCCTTACAAGAAGGTTGGAACTCATACCCGGATTTCGTCCGAGAACACTCAGTGCTGTAACAATGGTTTTGATTCTTAGAGCCACACGCCACTGATCATGACAGACTTGTCCCGTGGGGCTGCAAGTTTGTCCTTGCTTCCCAACCAGTCTCTTGTTCTTTCATATCTGGTAAGGAGTGGCAAGTGGATTTTCTTTTGTAATCATTTCTTTTCTTCTCCCTACCCTAGAGGACACTCCACTGATGACATTTAAGCCCCAACCTGAGACTTCAAGACCAGGGACTAGGAACCTTTTTCAACAGCAGAATGTTTTGACACATGTCTCACTGTCTCACAAATGGAGGTAAATCACCTCCTGCCTGCTGAGATTAAAGATGTTTTACTTTCTTACTTTTTTGGGGGGTCTTTTTTGAAATGGAGCCTCGGTTTTCAAACTTGTAAACCTCCTGCCTCAGTCTCCTGAGTTCTGGGATTAGAGTAGGTAGCTATGAAGCAGGACACCAACTTAGTAGCAGAATTTTAAAACTCAACAAAATGAATCTCTTTTTCCTTCAGAGCATGATGAAAAGGAAATCCCATTCCTCAAGAGGTTGAGGCAGGAGGATTATGAGTTGGAGACTACTCCTTCAAGGCCAGTAAGGGCTATAGTGTGTGTGTGTGTGTGTGTGTGTGTGTGTGTGTGTGTGTGTGTTGGGGGGGGATCAGTATCTAAGTCCTTGCCCTGAGGGCCCAAGTGACGCCAAATCTCTACTCTGGAGCTGGTTTTTCTTCAATACCTTACTTCCTTTTGAAAGACACCAAGAAGTAGATCTGATATTGTATCTCTTCCTTAGCCCTATACCACGGGAGCCAGGGAGAGAAACTACCCACCTCTTGTATGTGTAGCCCAAGATGATGCCAACTCCAATAGCGATGATGATCACCATCATAGTAATGGCCAGCACGTAGCCTGCAAAGGACCGGACACCAAGTCCCATTAGCCACGCCCTGGCCCATCAGCACATGACATCATCTGACAAATCCCAACACACGCAGCCATACCCAGAGTTCCCAGGTCTTTTTTTTCCTTGGAGTTCGTCCTCACACGCTGACTGATCCCAATCACCGGCTGCACCTCTACCGCCTCACTCCTGGCTGGTAGGGCGTTAGCAGGAGGGAACGCCTGGGCCTCTGGGTCGCCTGGTGCAACAGACTTCTCTTCCAGCTCCGTTGTGGAGGATGGCGGTGGTGCTTGGGAAGTGGTCTCTGGAGGTGACGTGAGATATAATAGCTCTCATCAAGGACTGCCCTAAGTGCATTCTACAGCCAAACCTGACCTAACTGTCGGGGCTGTTACAGGAAGGGTCCGCCCTAAAATGCTCTCAAAAAATGACATAAAATCCTGACCCAGGCCAATTGTGGTGAACACCTGAATTAAAGTAAAGAGGCAGGAGTATCTCTGCGAATCCCCGCCAGCCAAGCAAGCCAGGGCTGCAAAGTGAGATCCTATCACGAAAACAGAAAGGGGGGGGGGAACTCCCCTGCCCCAAGGACAAAACCAGGCCTGAAAGGGCTGCACTGTGGCTGGCAAGTTACAAGGCAAATGTGAGGAAATGGCCTCAAGAAACAATAGCTTCTCGCCTGCCTCCCACTTGTCTGTTCAAGTCCTTGCTATCTTCCAACTCCTAGCTGGGATGGCCAGAGGGTTTCTCCAGAGACTGCATGGGTCTTCACAGCAAGCGACAATCCACACTGAGTGCAAGATTCGTGCCAATCCCAGTGTTAAGTGCTTAACCTTGAGAACTGTTTTGGTTTTCTGAAGTCTAAAAGCTTTGAATTCAAATCAGAACACACCCATTGTCTTTGGCAGATGGTCAGACTTCTGGGTGACTCAGATCCCTCACACAGCTTCTTCCCGGGGACTGCGAGCATGGTGCCTAGCTCAAGCAGCCACTACACACAGTAGAGACTGATGGGGCGCTTTGCGGAATAAGCAAAGCTGCCTCCCACCGTTGTTTACAAGTGCTCGCTGAGGATGAGCTCACTCCGAAGGCCGCGGTGGCCAATGGGCTTTGGGCTCCGCGGCCTGGAGATAGCTCTGACCAATCGGACGGCGCGGGGATGGAACGGGGCGGGGCGGGCGTCGAGCGGCTGCACGTGCGCAGCGGGTGTAACCGCTCCTGCGCTGCCTGGCGCGCGGGGCTGGTGGCCCCTACCCCGGGTCCCCGGGCGGGTACCTGGGCAACGCACGTCCTCGCAGGGCCGCTTTTCAGGGACGCCGGTCTCGCTGCTGATGTAGCACCAGGGGCCTCGCGGGTCCCGGTCCGGGTTCCGACAGTAGTTGTGGTCGCCGGGGCCTGAGGTGGGGAGAAGAGGCGTCAAGGGCCCGCGGCCGCCGCCCACCAACCCCGCCCGTCTTCCCGACGGACACTCACTGGGCTCGGCGAGCGACTCGCGGCCGCCTTGCGCGGCCAACCAGTTGAGGCAGCGGAGACCCGGCGCGGGCGAGGGCTGGTCCTCCCGGTACAGGTGGCCGTTGTCCCAGAAGCAGCCTGTGAGGAAGAGGAACCCGCCCGGGAGGGACCCTGAGTGCGGCTCTCTGGCCCCGCGGGAGAAAGCCCTGTGCACTTCAGAGTGAAAGTGGAGAGCTCGTGTCATGCCCCTAGCGGCGTTTGCTCCACAGACAACAACACGCAGACTTAGCTTTTTTCTTTTCTTTTCTTTTTTTCCTTTTTAAAAACAAAAAAGGTTGAGATCGCTGCACAAATGCAAAGGGTTGTTACTCTTGGACTTGGGACTACTCTGAAGGTGCAGGAAGCCTGGCTAAGGTCTTTCTGTGGAGATGGTGAGTTTGGTTCTGGACAGACATGGAAGTCATCCCAGTGTTGAGAAGTCAGTGTTATATAAACTGATGTTCCCTTCTCCAGGAATACAGCCACCTTCTGCTAGTTTAACACACATCACCGGCTCCCAAGAGAATCCCACAAAAGCCGTTGATTCAGTGAAGTCAAAGACTCAATAGAGACTCGAGCTGAGGGACTGCCTCGTCTCTTCAGCTCCCACTCCCCTCAGCAGAGAGCCACAGGAGGAGGCTGGAGAGGGAAGGGTTGTGCGCCTGCCGCACGAAGCAAACGGACTTTAAAAGGGTAGGACTCTGGGGAGTAGAAGGGATGAATTCCCAAGCTCCATCCACTAAAAGGAAAGAGAAAGTGACTACTTGTCTTTGTTCTTAATGGTAAAGATGGAGCTGCAAGCTTCTGGCAAGGAGGGAGCGAGAGAGAAGAATGCTTTCGCAGGATAACAAGAAGAGCATCCAAACCTTCCTTCCCTGTCAGCCCGGCCACATTTGGGAAATCTGGGGGCTTTACCCGTTCTGCTTCACTTAAGTTGCTGCAGAAAGGAGGAAAAAAAAATGTAATCTCACCTCCAGATCCATAGGCTTCTGCCAGAAGCATGTTGCTGAGAAGAAATGTGTGCAGCCAAGCTAACAGCATCCTCCCCTCTTCCGGCTTGCAGGTGACTGAACAGCCGGTGTCCAAATGGGGTCTCCTTGAAAGCAGTTTTGTCTCCTCGCAGTCAGACCGGCCCTTGTTATGCACTTCTGGTAAACAGCCTCTCTTTAGAACTGGGAGCTTCCCAGCTAGCTTGCTGCAGCCGAGGTGGTTTTTCAGCTGAAAGGCGCCCCCTGGGTCCTAAGCCTCCTAGACCGTACCAGATCACTAACCCTGAGCCAAGAGAGGAACTCAGCCAAGTGGAGAGTGGCAGAGAGGTTTTGCTTAGCCGCAGATCCGTGTGAGACCTGCACGGCTGCATCCCCGGGGATTTCCTTCCTTTTCCATCAGTGTGAGTACAGTCATTGTGTCAGAAGGCATCATGGAGTGGAGGTGGGTTAGGAGCCCCAAAAGCACCGCACAGTTGTAAGAGAGGATGCTGACTGCAGAAGCAGGAAGAATTTAAGACCACATAATCGGCACACATAAGAATTATCTGTTTGGAAGCAATGTATTTAAAGTGCTCTTTGCCAGGGCCAGTTCAGTCACATTACTAACATTTGAGGTTTGGGTTATCCATATATAGTAGGAATACAGAAAGGGTATCTTTAGTTGAAAATACATGTCACACAAACATTGGATTTGCTTAGCTATATTGTAAAGTCCACCCTTTCTACCAGCCCAAAAGTAAAATGTCTTCCATCCAACTCCCCTCAACCAGTATATAGGAAATCCAGTTGCAGTAATTTGTACTGTTAAACCACATCCACATAACTTGGGGGCTTTTGGAGCTAGGAAAAGGGCTCTTTCTATTGATGAAGCTCCCACGCAGCCTCAGTAAACTGAGAGATAGAACAGAGTGGTTTGCCAAGACTACCTTGTGACTGGGGCAAATCCAAGAATAGAAACTCTGTTTTGATCTTGCTACAATGTAGGGAGGGAAAAATAACACTACTAAGTAAGTTTTATAGACTTTATTTATCATAGTGGAAAGCTAATGTGATTCTAACTATGAGAAGTGATTGAACCCTGATGTGTCTTTTAAAAGAAGAAGGTTTATTTTTATTTGTGTGTTTATCTGTGTCTGTACTCAGACCCCAGGAAAGCTTCCGGGCCTCTAGAACTGGGGTTATAGGCAGTCATCGTTTGTTGTAGGCCATGGGAGGTGGCTGATGTGGGCAGCGGCAACTTGGGCCAGCTCTTCTGGAAGAGCAGCAAGTACTCCTAATCTCTGAACTATCTCCCCAACCCACCTGACAAGCTTTTTAAAAACATTATGTCCAGACTGGAGAGATGGCTCAGTGGTTAAGAGCACTTGTTGCTCTTGCAGAGGACCTACGTTCAATTTCCAACACCTAGCTTAAGGCCATCTCTATCCAGTTCCAGGATGTGCAGCTCCTTCTGACACTCAAGGGTGCACTTACACACATGCTGGCAAAACACACATATAAATAAACACCCCCCAAAAGAAGGATGTGTGTGTAGGGTAGTATCACATGGTGTGTGCCCATGTGTGTAGATAAGGAAGTCAGAACAGGATGCCCAGTGTGTTATTGCCTTGAAACAGGGTTTCTTCCTGCACCAGAAGTGTAACCTTTAAGCAAGGCTGGCTGGCCCGTGATCCTCCTGTCTATGCTCACCAGTGCTGGGTTATAGGTACACATAACCATGTCTGGCTTTTAATGTGTGTGCTGAAGATTTGAGCTCAGATCTCATAGGTGCTGAGCCATGTCCTTTATAAACACCTCAGTTGATAGTCTGTTTGCCTAACATGCCAGAAACCTTGTGTTTGATCCCTAATGCAACATACTGAGTAGGGGAGTAGAGTCTGTAATCCCAGCTCCGGCAGTGGAGACAAGAGGATCAGAAGTTCAAAGTCATCCTTTGGTTTGTACAGAGGAAGTTTGAAGATAGCATGGGCTACATGAGACCCTATTCAAAAAAGTTTTTAAACTTTGATAAGCATTTTTGTTAATTTTAAAAATATTTATTTTTGAAAACCTACTACATATTAGCTGGTATTTTTAGATACCGGGACTTCATTGTGTGAACAAAATATTTGAATTTGTACTCTCATGAATCTTAAGGGAGAGACATGATATTTAAAGCATTGGCATTATCACAGAGAAGAATGTGATACAGGCAAGAGACAGACAAATGGAGAGTGTTTAGCTGGATAGAGAATGTATACAAGCTGGGTGCATGCCCGTCTTAGGAAGGTGAGGCAGGAGGGCTGTTTACCACACTAGATGGTGGCATGAGTCTGGGAGAGTGAGGTGGACTAAAGTCACATGCTTTACTCAGAACATCAGAAAGTTTACACTCTGTGGGTTAAGAAGAATCACATGAGTAAGGTGTTCAATCACAAGGACAAGCCACAAGTCACAAAAACATATTTTTCTATAGAGGCACATGAGTAACAGCTGAAGTAAATTCACTTCTATCTGCTACACTTGGGAGGGAGAAACACAGGAACACATTCCAAGAACAATTCTGTGTTTTGAAGAAACTGACATCTCAAGACTCTTGTTTTCCTGGAGTTCTCACACAACTCCATTCTCGGACTCTGTTCTCATAGAGGATCATGAGTTTTTGACACTTACCTGGGCTACACGTCAAGTTCAGGGCTAATCTGAGAAATTTAGTGACAACTTGTTTCAGAATAAACATAAAGAATAGTGCATGGGTGTGCCGGAGGCATTTGACAAAAGTGAGCTTTTGAATTTCAGAGCAGCAAAGGTTCTTTGAGGTTGATCTGTCAGCACCTAATCTAATGTTCCTCCTGTGACTCAGAATGGGTACTTCTGCTGGACTATTTCTCCTGAAATCATTACAGGAACAGGCTGGTACAGCTGGTCAGCACTTGCATCATTTGCAGATGTGTAGATAGATGCCAGTGTGTCTACATCAGAAACTCCAGGGGATCTGATACCCTCTTCTGGCTCTACGAGCACCAGCACTCAAAAATACAATAATTAAAAATGAATCTTAACAGCCGGGCGGTGGTGGCGCACGCCTTTAATCCCAGCACTTGGGAGGCAGAGGCAGGCGGATTTCTGAGTTCGAGGCCAGCCTGGTCTACAGAGCGAGTTCCAGGACAGTCAGGGCTATACAGAGAAACCCTGTCTCAAAAAACCAAAAAAAAAAAAAAAAAAAAAAAAATCTTAACAACTAAACAACGTGGGACTAGGTATGTAGCTCAGAGACAGAAGGCAGAGCATGCACAGGGCTGTGAGGTCCATCACCAGGACTGAAAATCCAAACCTATACATCAAGCATATATGAAATGGAAGTCCATACTTTTAAAGAGATAGCCTTGCAATTTGTAATTTTGACTAAAATATTATTTCTTTGACAAGATTCATAAAACTATGGCCTACACTTTTTGTTTGTTTTGGCATTAATATTTTTTGAAGGAATTAGAAGTCTGGAAAAACAGTCCATAAAATATACCCATAATACAATACCACAAGAAGAAAAGTTCAAATGTGCATGATCAGAAAAAGACCAAGCCGGGCGGTGGTGGCGCACGCCTTTAATCCCAGCACTTGGGAGGCAGAGGCAGGCGGATTTCTGAGTTCGAGGCCAGCCTGGTCTACAGAGTGAGTTCCAGGACAGCCAGGGCTACACAGAGAAACCCTGTCTCAAAAAAAAAAAAAAAAAAGAAAAGAAAAGAAAAAGACCAAAACATCAGTAATGATGACAGGCATATCTGTGAACTAAGCCTGATTTCTTTTTTTTTTTTTTGGTTTTTCGAGTCAGGGTTTCTCTGTGTAGCCCTGGCTGTCCTGGAACTCACTCTGTAGACCAGGCTGGCCTCGAACTCAGAATCTGCCTGCCTCTGCCTCACAAGTGCTGGGATTAAAGGCGTGCGCCACCACTGCCCGGCAAAGCCTGATTTCTTAAGCTGGGCATTAAACCTATTAGAACGTGCATTCGAAGGACTGAGAATTCCTTTATGTCTGCTGATTTTCATATAGGCAGGGTCTCAGGCTATCCTTGAATTCCTGATCCTTCTGTTTCCATCTCCCAAGTACTAGATCACAGGCATTCGCCGTCACACACACCTACAAATACAAACCTCTTATTTTGCGGGGGAACGGGGACTAAATCATGCTGATAAATTGGTTGCAGGGAAGAAGAAAATATGAAAAAAACTAAAAAAAAATATTGTAGTTTCTCATGTTTTCTATGTAGTATTCCAAAGACACAGCACTGAATACAATATTGCAAGTTTTTTGGGTGTTTAGTTTTGAGATAGGGTCTCTCTACATAGCCCTGGCTGTCTTGGAACTCACTATGTAGACAAGGATGGTCTTGTACTGAGAGATCTGCCTGTTCTGCCTCCTGAGTGGTGGGATCAAAGGTATGTGCCACCCATCACACCTGGTGATGGCAGTTTTTGAAAAAGAAAAATGAAGACCATGGCAACAGGTTATGGAGTGGCCAGAAAATTGTTAGTTTTCAGATACTTGAAGCCATTGGTCAGTTTATAAGTCTTTTGGGCCTGGCAGTGGTGGTACATGCCTTTAATCCCAGTGCTTGGGGTGGATTTCTGAGTTCAAGGCCAGCCTGGTCTACAGAGTGAGTTCCAGGACAGCCAGAGCTATACAGAAAAACCCAGTTTCGAAACCCCCCCCCCCAAAAAAAAGAAAAGTCTTTTGGGCCAAAGTATTTTTGATAGGCCATTAGGCCATCACATCCCCTCTCGGGATTGCTAAGAGAATAACCTTGACTTGCCTGCCGGATGGGATGCGTAACCTAGCTATGTCTGCAGAGTGATACACATTTTATCTGACCACCCAGTACATTACAAATAATGCTTTTCCATGGAACAGTAATAAATGTATCTAACATTGGGTTTTTCATGAGACAGATGCTGTTGATAGTGCTTTCTATACCGTCTCTACAATCATTCAGAAACTGTGTGTAGACACACATCCTTGTCAGAAACTGTGTAGTCAAGCAGTTTGCTGAAACCCATAAGGATACCTGGACATGGAGGGCTGCTGACTCAGGCCCATGTTCTCCACACCTTGCAAGGCTGAGAGGCTGAGATGGAGGATCACAAGCTGAAGTTCTGCCTTGAGTGCAGAATGAATCCCAGGCCAGCCTGGGTAACTTAGTGTAACCCTGTCTCAAAAAAGAAAAACATGTAAAAGAAACTTTTTATACATAGGACAGAGCTATGGGTAGAGCTCAGTGCTGGAGCACTTGCCTAGCAGGCAGAAGGATCCGGTTCATCCCCAGTATTGCCTACCTCCTAGTAGATAAGTAATAGAGCAGTGCTGGGTGTGATCTCATACCTGTGCAGTAGCCACATGACTGGACGTGGAGGAGCTTTGATCTGAGAGGCAGAATTCTAAGTCTGGTCTCACCTCCCACTCCCCTATCTCAGATTGAATGACTTTGGAGAAATTGTCGAACCTTGCTGAACCTCAGTCTCCTATCTGTAAGATGAAGATGGTAATGTACAGTTCACAGGATGGCTGTAAAGAATGTCTTATACTTGACTGTTACAGTGGCATATACCTGTGTCACTGCACTTGGAAGACAGAGTCAGGAGGATTGCTGCAAGTTCAGGGCCAGCCTATTTTATATAGAGTTCCAGGTCACCCAGGGCTTGAGTGAGAACCTATCTCAAAAAATAAATGTGTAACTGAATTATGAAACATTGAGTTAATGTCATCATCTCTGGGTTTTTTTGTTTGTTTTTTGTTTTTGTTTTGTTTTGGTTTTTGTTTTTTAGGTTTTTTCGAGACAGGGTTTCTCTGTATAGCCCTGGCTGTCCTGGAACTCATTCTATAGACCTGGCTGACCTCAAACTCAGAAATCTGTCTGCCTCTCCCTCCAAGTGCTGGGATTAAAGGCACGCGCCACCACTGCCCATCCATCTCTGTTTTCAAAGCACTGCACTACAAAAGGTAGAATAAGAAAGCTGTGCTTCTTTAAAAAAAAGAAAAAAAGATTTATTTATTGTAAGTACACTGTAGCTGTCTTCAGACACACCAGAAGAGGGCATCAGATCTCATTGCGGATGGTTGTGAGCCACCATGTGGTTGCTGGGATTTGAACTCAGTCAATGCTCTTAACCGCTGAGCCATCTCTCCAGCCCAAGCTGTGCTTCTTTGAGGTTCCAATGCAGAGTGGAGAAAGCAGGACAAACATGGGACCTGTTTACATATAGGAACTACAGGAAGCCTGGCATTGTCTCAAATGCCTGTAATCACAGCAGTAGGAGGCTGGGGCAAGAGGACCCTTAAGTTTGAAGTTGTCTTGGGCTCAGTGAGATGCCATCCAAACCAAAACCAGAAGAGATGGGAGCAAGGGAGGGAATGAGAGAAAGAAAAAAAGCTGGGAAGATGGCTCAATGGGTCAGAATAATTGTGCAGGCATGAGGCCAGAGAGGACCCCGGGTGTCTTCCTCCAACTCTCTGGCCCTGTAATTTCCCTTCGGGCATGGCAGCAGTCTGAGGCAATGGCTTGTGAAGGTTCTCACAGGCTTCAGGTGTTGGGTCCTTAGCAGTTGCCTGTGCCCAGTGTTACAGATCTAATCCTGGGGTGTGAGACTAAACCACTCCCTGGAATTGTTCTTCTGACTCACACGTGTGCACGCACACCTGCGGGTGCCCTACCCCCACCCTGCTTTCATTCAGGTCCTCTTGAATATTAGGCAAGCACTCTATTATTACATCTCCAGCCCCTTTCACTTTCTTGATAGTCCTTCTGTGTGTAAAAGTTTTAAATCTCGATGAACTGCAGTTATGTTTTAAGTGGTTTTAATTCCACTGTGGAAAATTAATAGTCCATAGATCTACTTATTTTTTGACGCTTTAGTTTTGTTCATCAAGGTGCACACACCCTCTATACCAGTATCATACAATTTTATTTAGTTTTGTAAATGTTCCTTTTGATTCTCCTTTTTTTTTTTTTTTTTTTGGTTTTTTGAGACAGGGTTTCTCTGTGTAGCCCTGGCTGTCCTGGAACTCACTCTGTAGACCAGGCTGGCCTCAAACTCAGAAATACCTGCCTCTGCCTCCCAAGTGCTGGGATTAAAGGCGTGCGCCACCACTGCCCATAAATTTTAAGTTTTTTTTTAAATTTATTTCATGTATTCATGTACACTGTCGCTGTCTTCAGACACACCAGAAGAGGGCATCAGATCCCATTACAGATGGTTGTGGGTAACCATGTGGTTGCTGGGAATTGAACTCAGGGCCTCTGGAAGAGCAGTCAGAGCTTTTAACCGCTGAGCCATCTCTCCAGCCCCTGATTCTACTTTTTAATTATTATTTTTTTAGCGATTCTCACTGTCAGTCAAGCTGACTTCAAACTTCCGATCCCACCCCACCCCACCCCCGACTCACCCCTGGATTTCTTTCCTGTCGTTGTTGAATACTCTTTTCCCTTTGAGCAGCACAGAGAATGTGCATCTCAGTGTTTTTCCATGGACAGTTTTGAGTTCCTTTTCTGAAAAATCAAGTTGACATTCCTTTCTAGGTTCTGTGCCCATGACAGTACAGTTCTTGGTGCATAATCTTTGTAACGTAGCTCTTTAGTCTTGGTGCCTATTGAAGTTAGTATAAATTAAATGAATTGACTTTTTTTTTTAAAGATTTATTATTATATATAAGTACACTGTAGCTGTCTTCAGACACACCAGAAGAGGGCATCAGATCTCATTATGGATGGTTGTGAGCCACCATGTGGTTGCTGGGTTTTGAACTCAGGACCTTTGGAAGAACAGTCAGTATTCTTAACCGCTGAGCCATCTCTCCAGCTCCCTGAATTGACTTTTATACAAGATGAAATTAAATTCTACATACGAGATGGGTAGGGTAATATAAATCTGAAATTCAGGCTACTTGGGAAACTGAGTCAGAAGGATCACAAGTTCAAGGCCTGCATGGGACACCTTAGCAAGACCCTCAATGGGGAAATTAAAAAGAACTGAAACACAACTAAATGTTAGAGCACTTGTAATGCCTGTGATTCAATCCCCAGCACCATGTTTAAAAAGGGGGTGGAGGACTGAAGAGATGGCTCAGCAGTTAGATCACTGATTGCTCTTTAGAGGGACCAGGTTTAGTTTCCAGCACTCATTACAGCTCACGACTATAACTCCAATTGAAAGGAATCTGATGGGCTGGAGAGATGGCTCAGCGCTTAAGAGCATTGACTGCTCTTCCGAAGATCCTGAGTTCAAATCCCAGCAACCACATGGTGGCTCACAACCATCTGCAATGAGATCTGACGCCCTCTTCTGGTGTGTCTGAAGACAGCTACAGTGTACTTAGATATAATAATAAATAAATCTTTAAAAAAAAAAAAGAAGGGAATCTGATGCCGTCTTCTGGCCTCCAAGAGCACCGGACTAGCACACACTATACAGACATACATGCAGGCAAAATACCTGAACACATAAAATAAAAATTATGCAAAGATCATGTGGTAAAGGAGACTTGAAAGTATATGGTATGTAGTTATATTTTGTGTGTGTGTGTGTGTGTGTGTGTGTGTGTTACTGTGCTTCTGCAGAAACCAGAAATCAGTTTCAGGTATTATTCCTCAGGCACTGTCTACTTTGGTTTTTTGAGACAGGGTCTTTCATTGATTTAGGACCCACAGATACTCAGCTTTTTCTTTTTTTAAACAGGAGTTCTGGTGATCAAACTCAGGTCATCATGCTTCAAGGGACGAGCTTTACTGATTGAACCGTCTCCCCAGCCTTGATATTTCTTGTCTTGGATTAATAATATTGATTTTCAGTGCTGGGGAGTGAATAAGGGTCCATGCGTGCATGCTAGGTAAGCACTGAACTACATTTGATTTTTCTTTATTTTTAGTGTATGTTGTTGTTTTGTTATTTGGGGTTGTTTTGTTTTGAGACAGGTTCTCACTATACAGTCTCCACTGGCCTGGAGCTTGCTATGTAGTCCAGGTTGGTCTTGAACTCATAGAGATCCGCTGGCCTCAGCCTCTCAAATCCTGGGACTTAAAGGCATATGCCACCATGCCCAGCTTTGCATTTAGTTTATTTTTAGACTTTTTTTATGTCAGTATTTTGCCTTGCATGTATGTCAAGAAGAAGGTACCAGATCTCTTGAATAAGAGCCAAGGCCATCTGTAAGCCTTCCCATAGATGTTCTAAACTGAACCTGGGTTCCCTGCAAGAATAGGGAGTGCTCTTAACTGCTAAGCCATTTCTGGAGCTCTGCCATCATTCTGTAACTTCCAAGAGTAAGTGTATAAGGTTACAGTTTTCACACACACACACACACACACACACACACACACACACACACCCCGCTTGCCTCCGTTCCTCCTTCCCCTTCCTCCCATTGTAACCGTCCTTAGTTAATGTGGAAGTGCAGTGAATATCTCTAAGCAACCATGAGTCATGACCCAATATCATACTTCATATACAGTTCTCTTAAAGAATCACAGTGTGCTGGATGCTCATTCCACAGATTTTTGTTGAGTTATAAATAGATTTTTGGCATGGACCTGGGCATCCAGAGATGAGACAGGCCCAGTCTCCTCCATGAACAGTACAGCGAGGAGCACCGAGTGGGAAGCTTCTGTACTTGGTGTTGCTTTCTAAGGATTGGAACCATAGGTATTGATTGCAGACGTGACATTGGAGGACTGGTGCAAAAATGTTCACAGTTCAGTGAGTCCTGGGCTCAGTTTTCTTCCCTGATCCTCTGTAAAACTTGACTATGGTGGGTACTGACTACATATAGATTGATAGATAATTGGATTTTCCTATAAGAGTTTGAAAACATGAAAAAATGAAGAGATTAGCACACTGAGCTTCCAGGTAGTTCTCAGTCAGCTGAAGAGACCACAGACAACCAGTCTCATCCAGCTGTCCCTCTGCTCCCTTCTCCTCACTGGGGTGTCCTGAGGCAGAAGTGTATTCATCACAGTTTTGTTTTCTGCGTGTTCTTGATGCTGTTCCCCTTGGATGATGAGAATATGCTGAATTTTGATTGCTTTTGGAAATATTTTTATTTTATGTAAATGAGTGCTCTATCTGCATGTACACCTGCATGCCAGAAGAGGGCACCAGATCCTCGTCTGTGTAGATGGTTGTGAGCCACCATGTGGGTGCTGGGAATTGAACTCAAGATCTCTGGATGAGCAGCCAGTGCTCTTAACCGCTGAGCCATCTTTCCAGCCCCTTTTGGAAATTTTATTGTGCCTAACATTCTCTCTGTGTCTGTGTTGGGGGGTGCACAAGTACACTTGTGTATACATTTCTCTATGTGCATAAAATATACTGTAAATTCAAGTTAAAACCTGGTAAATGCCAGGCAAATGCTCTACCATTGACCTATCTGTAGAATCAGTGTTTTCTGGCCTCACATTGTATTATGTTGTTGTTGTGGTGGTGGACTGGGGAAGTTGAGGCAAGGCCTTGCTTTATAGCCTTTGCTAGTGTTAAACTTGATATGTAGACCAGGCTGGCCTTGAACTCAGAAATCTGCCTGCTTCTGCATTCTGGGTGCAGAGATTAAAGGCAAGCACCATCATGCTTGCCTTTTTCTTTTAAAAAATTATTTATTTTTGTGTATGTGTGTATGCCTGCATGAGTTTATGTGCACCACATCCATTCAGGTGCCTGTGGAGGCCAGAAGAGGGTGCTGAGTCCCCTGTAACCAGAGTTGAAGCTGGTTGTGAGCCATCAGATGTGAGTGTTCAGATCAAACCCGGGTCTTCTGAAAGAGCAGCAAGTGCATTGAACCATCAAGCATCTCCCCAGCCCTGGTAATATCCTTTTGTCTGTCCCACTTGAGTCCCAGGAACCTCCTACCCACCACATTGTCCCAAATGCTTGGAGCTTTACCACCAGGTCTTCCAGTTCTTCGTGGTAATGCCTGAGGTTAGGGATGGAGCACGGGGCCTCGGTGCTTCCTAGGAAGCACATCCCAGCCCCTTAGTAAATTGTTGGTGAATGGATGGGTGGACTCCATTGTTGTATGACACTATTCATGGGGAGATGTGCACAAATTTTTATTCATCCTAGACTGAATGGCAACAGAACAAAGAAAGATACCACCAAAGCCAGCTGGCAAACGATTGAGTGCCTTGGTGTTACCTACAGGAGTATGGGCGAAGAGTTACGAGACAGAAAGACTCAAAGACTGTATCACCAAAATCCCCACACATACACCGGGGGCAGCTGGACAGGTTGGAGAAAGTTTCAGGCAGCTCAGCTGCTCCAAGCCTCTCTGAGGTAGCTGGTCCTGTCCGAGCTGTCTCTCATGAGTTCTTACTGCTTATATATTTTGGGGATAAAGGGGCCTAGTGATTTTTGCCCATTTCAGGGACTTGCTGAAATCTTTTGAGTTATATACTTCCTGGGTTTTAATGAGTTTGCCCTCAGGATTGAATATTCACCACAAAGCCCAGAACATACTTCATTTTAACAGTTCCACTTCAAGATGCGATTATTTTTTTAAAGATTTATTTATTATTTTATGTAAGTACACTGTAGCTGTCTTCAGACACACCAGAAGAGGGCATCAGATCTCATTACAGATGGTTGTGAGCCACCATGTGGTTGCTGGGATTTGAACTCAGAACCTTCGGAAGAGCAGTCAGCACTCTTAACCGCTGAGCCATCTCTCCAGCCCAAGATGCAATATTTTATCCCTGAGGAAAGTACTATATAATATCCATATGGCTTTTCACTCACCTGAACCTCAAAACTGCCATTTCAAATATGCACTTAGTATTGTGTATCTATGTGTTTGTATGTGCGTGTTCATGTGTGTGTGTGTGGGGGGGTGATTGTGTGTCTATGAGACAGTGTGTTTTTCTGTATGTTCATGTGTTAGTGTGTGTATATTCGCATGAGAGTATATGTGAGAGTGTATGAATGTGTATGTGTTTGTATGGTCATGTGTGTCTGTGTATGTGTGTTCATGTGTGTGTCTGCATATCTGTGGGTTCATGTGTGTCTTCATGTGTATCTCTGAGTTCATGTGTGTCTATGTGTGCATATCTGTGTGTTAATGTGTACGTTTTTATCTGTTCATGTATGTCTGTGTTTGTGTGTATCTGTTCGTGTATGTGTCTGTATCTCTGTGTGTATCTGTGTCTGTGTGTCTACATGTGTGAATCTGTGTGTTTTGTGTGTGTGTGTGTATCTGTGTGTTCATGTGCGTATGTTTGTATCTGTGTGTGTGTGTGTGTGTGTGTGTGTGTGTGTGTGTGTGTGTTGTCTTGGTGGTGTCTGAGCCCAGGGCCTCACAGATGTTAGGCAGTGTTCTTCTATGGAACTATACCTTGTGTTTGTCTAGCTGAAGAATCTAATGTTTTTTCCTGTCTCCCCTTTCTGGTCTCCTCTAGTCATATGCTTACAAGTACTCCTGATGGCAGAGGACTGGTGCCAGAAGCAAATTCTGGAAGATAAAAGAGAATACTATGGTGGAACACTCCAGCCAGTCCAGACAGGCTGGGGGAGGAAGAGAACAGCTTGCTAAAAAACTGTCCTGGAAATGTAAGGGTCAAGAGGATAGGGTCCCCTGGTCTACAGTGCTATAGGAGCAGGATTCCAACTACATGAGTCCAATTATATTGAGTTAACTTTTGTAAAGACCGGACTCCACACTGAGAAGGGAAATGGGTTTCCTCTTTGCCTTTAAGACAAGGTAGCCTGAGGTCAGGTATGGCCACCTTGCAGGCAGAGTTGTTACAGAGTTTAGTTTGGGACTTCTGTGAGTGAAAGTGGAGTGTCCTCAGAGTTCACAGTCCTGTGTGGGGTGGCCTCGGAGTTCACAGTCCTGTGTTGAACGCATGATCCCATCCTTCAATCTTTAAAGTGTTAGTGACTCTGAAACTGTGGGTGGGGGTTCTTCTGGGGCCACTTCAGGTCAGTAAGTCCCTCACATCTACCACAGCCCACATCACATGCTTATAGTTGTTTGCACATGTTTACTTTCCACAAGGCACTGCTCCCAGAAAGTGAGCTAGAGCAGAATGAAGCTCTACAGACTCCAGCCCAGGCAGGCTCCAGTGAGGGAGTTAAATGTGGTCAGAGGCTAAGGGTGGAAGGCCACCCCACACAGGACTGTGAACTCCTCTCCAATACCAAGGCCCAAGCACCAGAGTGATGCCACTTAAGTTGGAACAAAAAAATACGCTTTGGGGGCCAGTGGATGGCTCAGCTGGTAAAGGCTCCTTCCTGCCAGTTAGACTGATGGACATGAGTCTGATGGACATGAGTCTGATCACCAAACCCACATGGTGGGAGGAGGAAGGAATTGATCCCGCATACACCGTAGTGTGCACACACTTGCGCGCGCGCGCACACACACACATACACACACACACACACACAAATTTAAATGTGGAAGTATCAGCAGCCAGCATCAAATTAATAAAACAAAATAAATAAGTTTGTGTCTCTCTTCAGAACATAGCAGTAAACAAGATTTTCTTTGATTTACAAGAAAGAAGTTCAGAAGAACCCCAGTTTATGAATTTTGCCAGTGGGTTTAATCACTGAGATGATAGTTACTAATAAATGTTTGAGAGCTGGAAGAGCTGGATCAGTGGTTAAGAGCACTCACTGCTATTAGAGAGGATCTAGGTTAAATTCCCAGCACCTACATGGAAGCATCCAACTATCTGTAACTCAAGTCCTAGGGAATCCAATGCTTTTGGGTCTCTGCAGGACCCAGGCATGTATATGATACACATACATAAATGCAGAAAAAACACACATACACATAAAGATGTTTATACTGTTTAAGCTTTAAAAAGGAAAGAAATATTTGAATTTGGTGTCAGCTGAGTTTTTCCAGGACCCAACAGTGGGAGGAAGGGACTGACTCCTACCTGCAAGTTGTCCTCTGACCTCCATACGTCACCACCGTGGTGTACACACATTAAATTAAAGGTAACAAAGATTATTTATTTCATGTATGTGAATACACCGTAGCTGTCTTCAGACACTCCAGAAGAGGGCATTGGATCTCATTACAGATGGTTGTGAGTCACCATGTGGCTGCTGGGAATTGAACTCAGGAGTAGTCAGTGCTCTTAACCACTGAGCCATATCTCCAGCCCCTAGCAATCTGTTCTAATCTAGCTCTTTCTCATTCACTGGCTTTTTCTGTTTTCACCTATGTCTATCTTATTCTCTTCTTAACATGTTTCTGTAAAACTCTCCCAGTGGAATCGCCTCTCCCTTTCCTCTCTCTGTGCTCTTCTCTCTTAAGTAGCTTCTTTCCCCTCTCTTCTCTGAGAGTTGGGCAGATCCTATTCTGTTAAATCTTCCTATGATTCGTCACTTTGTCTGCCACTCAATTAGACATCATTTTCAAACATGGGTGTTTCCTTCTACAAACTAACTTTACCTCCACTGTTTGGGATTAAAGATCTGTACTAAGGGCTTGTCTGTATTTCCAGCCAGAAAGATTAAAAGTATGTGCTAGGGGGCTGGAGAGATGGCTCAGCAGTTAAGAGCACTGACTGTTCTTTCATAAGTCCTGAATTCAATTCCCAGCAACCACATGGTGGCTCACAACCATCTGTACTGGGATCTGATGCCCTCTACTGGTGTGTCTGAAGACAGGGACAATGTATTCATATACATAAAATATTTTTTTTTAAAAAGTGTGTGCTAAGGGCTGAGCTACACCACAACTAGAAACAGTTTTTTTTTCAGTAAATAACATAATTTCTGGGTTCAGAGTGTAAACAAAAATCCTGCAACATATACTCTTAAAACTTAACCCATTTTAAAAATAAGTTAAAGCCGGGCAGTGGTGGCACACACCTTTAATCCCAGCTCTTGGGAGGCAGAAGATTTCTGAGTTCGAGGCCAGCCTGTTCTACAGAGTGGGTTCAGGATAGCCAGAGCTATACAGAGAAACCTTGTCTCCAAAACAAAACAAAACAAAACAAAAAGTTAAAAGAAAAAAAAAAAAACAACCTCTCCAAACTGTGACTTAGTGTCAAGACACTCACTCAGATTCAAAGGGCCTGGCTTCCATCCCAGCATTCACTTTAATCAGAAGGTAAAGGCAGGAGAATCTGTGAGTTCAAAACCAGCTTTGTGTATGTAATGAAACACTGTCTCAAAAAAACAAAACAAAATCAGAGCTGTTTGTGGTGCTGTATACCCGTACCCAGTACTTGGGAAATAGAAGAAGGATGTGGAGCCGGGCAGTGGTGGCACACGCCACTTGGGAGGCAGAGGCAGGCGGATTTCTGAGTTCGAGGCCAGCCTGGTCTACAGAGAGAAACCCTGTCTCGAAAAAACAAACAAGAAGGATGTGGAATTTGGGGCTTCCTTGAACTGATTATGAGTTCAAGGCTAGGATATGCTAAATAAGATTCAACAATGAAGGAGGAAGAGGAGGAGGAGGGGAGAGGGAGAGGGGGAAGAGAAAGAGGAGAAACTGTGGAAATGGCTCAGCGGCAAAGTGATTGTTGCCAAAGTATGAGAATCCTGAGTTTGGAACCCTTATACCTTCCTAAAGCCGCGCGTGGTGTGTGATCCCAGCTCACTGGAGCTGGCTCACAAAGGTGCCAGCCAGCGCGGCCAAATCGGTGAGAAGAATCCCAGTATTAGCCTCTGGCTCACACACACAAGGAAAAGGAAAGGATTGCCATGTTCCTACCATATGTTCAGCAAGCATGTTCTTTGGTATTTATACAAAGTTGTTGAAAGCATATGTCGGCCCACCCAGCTATACATGGATGTTTATGGCACCTTTATTCAAATTTACCAAAACTAAGAGTGCCAAGCTGGGGACCAAGCCTCTGACACACAGGCACTCGGAGGACATTCTAGATCTGAGTGATAACATCTGCCTTCCACATGAACCACCGAGAAAGGGAAGCTGGAGACACACGTCTCAAAAATAAATATTAGGGCTAGGATTGTTGTCTGATGGCAGTGTCTTTGCCTAGCACAAGCAAGCCCCTGCATTAACATACACAAAATCAAAATATTTTTGTTGTTTTTTTAAAGTTTAATTTTATACTTATGGGCATTTTGCCTGCATGTATGTATGTGCACCCATGTGTGCCTGATACCTGTGGAGGCCAGAAGAGGCTTCAGATACACTGGAACTCAATTAGTTACAGTTGTAAGCTACCATCTGGGTGCTGGGAACGGATTCTGGTCCCCTGGAAGAGTAACTGTGAACCACTGAGACATCTCTCCGGCCCCAAAGTGGATCATTTTATATCTGTAAACATTTAAAATGAGTATTACAAAACAGAGACACTTCTTAATGGTTTTAAATTCTGTGTTGTTTCTGGTACCCAGCATCAACCCCAGACTTTATTCCTGGCCTTATACCAAGCATTCTTAGCCCTGAGCCAACACCCCAAGCACCTGCTTGGAACACATCAAATATCCAAAGTTACATCTTTATGTTAACTGTGTGAGGGACTCAAGCAAACCAGCTGTAATTACATTTCCTGTGTCTTTTAACTGTTCAAACCTTGTCACAAAAGCAATGTTTCCTTACAGCTGCTGCTTTCTAGTAACTGCTTTTTCATAAATTTTAACATTTTATACAAATTTATTTCATTTGTGTGTATATGTGTGTGTGCATGTGCTTACATGGGTGCAGGTGTCCTCAGAGGCCAGAGCTGTTACATCCTCTGGAGCTAGAGACACAGGTAGTTGTGAACTAACTTCCTGCTGCAAGTGCTAGGTGTCACACTTGGGCCCTCTGGAAGAACAGCATGCAAATTTAACCACTGAGCTATCTCTCCAGCCCCTTGTATCATTTTTAGATTTATATTTTATTTATGTTGGAAGAGGGTGTCAGATCCCTTGGAACTATAGTTATGGATGGCTATGAGCTACCATGAGTAGTACCTTGAACCAACCCAGGATCTCTACAAGAGCAACAAGTATTCTTAACTGCCGAGCTATGTCTCCTGTACCATAATTACTTTTTTGGCTGTTTGTTTTGTTCTATGTATTTTGAGACAGGGTTTCTCTGTGTAGCCCTGGCTGTCCTGGAACTCACTGTGTAGACCAGGCTGGCCTTGAACTCAAGAGATCTTAGTACCTCTGCCTTCCAAGTGCTGGGATTAAAGGCATGTGCCACTACCACCTAGACCATAATAGCTTTTTTTTTTTTTTGGTTTTTCGAGACAGGGTTTCTCTGTGTAGCCTTGGCTGTCCTGGAACTCACTTTGTAGACCAGGCTGGCCTCGAACTCAGAAATCCTCCTGCCTCTGCCTCCCAAGTGCTGGGATTAAAGGCGTGCGCCACCACCGCCCGGCTGACCATAATAGCTTTTAACGTAAGCATTTTTTTTTCTCTCATGGTATCAAATGTTTTGAAATGATCTTTTTATATGAGCTAACCGATGGACATTTTGCATGAGTTTTGTACAATAAGATCTTTAGAGTTACTTTGTTGTTCAGCTTCAAAGACTGGGATTCCTAATTTAAAGGGGATACATATTTTAAAGATTGTTGACAATTTTGTGGGGATTTGTGTGTGTGTGTGTGTGTGTGTGTGTGGTTTTTGAGACAGTCTGTGCAACCGGGGCTGGTCTCAAACTTGCTATATAGCTAAGTGCGACTTTGAACTTCTCTTGCACCTTCTAAGTGCTATTATTGGTATGCGCACCACACCCAGTTTACCATGATGCTGGGATAGAGTACAGGGCTTCCTGCACATTAGGCAAGCACTCTACCAAACGAGCTACATCCCCACCCCATGCTTCTTATTGGGCATTCTTATGCTTCTTTTTTTCCAAAGTGGGGATGCACTCTACAAAATAGTGGGAGGAATTTTGAGTCCCTGAGGGTGAGGGTTGGCCCAGAATGAAGGAAATAAGAAGGGAAGCTAATAGAGGAAAGCAGCAAGGAGGGGAGAATGACCAGCCACCAGGGGGCAGTCAGGGACATGCTCTCTGTCTGGAATCATGGAAGGCCTGAAGCAGAAGGTGTATCTGCACTAAGACTAAGGCCCTCTGTGACCTTGAACCTGTCTGTGTCCACATCTGAACACACACTGATTTAGAACAAAGTAAAGGAACAGGTCTAGGTTCCAAGACTGAGCTGATGCTGGAGGAGGAAGGGCTCAACCCTTTTTTTTTTTTTTTTTTGGTTTTTCGAGACAGGGTTTCTCTGTGTGGCTCTGGCTGTCCTGAAACTCACTTTGTAGACCAGGCTGGCCTCGAACTCAGAAATCCGCTGGCCTCTGCCTCCCAAGTGCTGGGATTAAAGGCGTGCGCCACCACTGCCCAGCAGGGCTCATCTTTAAGGAGAAGGAAATCCCACTAAAACAAATTTAAAAAAAGAAAAGAGCCCCCAAGGTTCCTTGTCAGTGTTGGGGTTGATCCTTGTGGGATGGACCAATGCATTTTGGTCTCAGTTATTAGTATGAAGAGTAATCTCCTTGTGGTGGTAGGGGTAATTGGAGGGCAGAGTCCAGGCCCTTGTCCACAAGAGACAAGGATGACCTATTTGGAGTTCCAGGGTGCCTTTTACAACTTAAGGCATTTAAGATGACTCCAAGACCTGGAGGGGAAGGAATCCTGGGAAGGGTCCCAAGTAGTGGAGACGTCTACCAGTCCCGGGCATCCACTTCTCCCCTGTGTCATCTCAGCTCAGTCTTTTACTCTGCTCCAGCCCCAGCTTTGCAAGGAGACTCCAAGTGAGAACTGTCAGTGAGATGCAGGTAGCGTTGAGAGACCAGGTTAGGTGGTTTTTCTTGTGTTCTTCCTGGCATGCAGCTTCAGTAAGTGCTCACTCAACCAGGTTCTTTTCAGCCTGGTAACTGGCCAGCTTCTTCCAGAGGCTCCTACACCATCTGACAGGGCTTTTCCCTGGTAGAATGAGGGTCTGTCACTGTGATGTCCCTTGGTATTTGTCCTCACTAAGCCAGCCCTCGGTTCCTGTCTCACCCACCTCTACATGTCAGCTCTTAAGCATGCTCGGGAGAACTTATCCAAGACCACCACTTTCTCAGACCTCAGCTTTTGCCAGAACATTAGAGCACTTGGTTTTCTTCATCCTCCATTATGTTCTCTCTTGTATTAAAGAAATTTATTTATGTATGTCCTATCCCCTATAACTATATGCTGAGTATACTTAGGTTCATAATTATATAAGTAATTGTTATGCATATTATATACATATATAACTAAACATATAAAACATATGTATATAAAATCTCCTAAGGCAAGAATTAAATCTTTTTTAGCATATGGTAGCCATTTAGAAGGAACAGGTGTTGAAAGGATTAGTGGCTGTAAAGTGTCAGGAACTATTCTAGGTAATGGGAAAACAGAGATGAATTGTTTTTATACTTAACATACATACATATGCATGCCTTCTACCTGTTTGTATCTGGGCATAAATAAATGCCTGGTGCCTTTGAAGGCCAGAGGAGGACACAGACCCCTGGGTGCTGGGAATGGGAACACATGTCCTCTGGAAGCAGTCAGTGCTCTTCAGCAGTGTGCCATCTCTCCAGCCCTCAAGATGAGCTGTCCTAGAACTCACCCTGTAGACCAGGCTGGCCTCGAACTCAGAAATCTGCCTGCCTCTGCCTCCCAAATGCTAGGACTAAAGGCGTGCGCCACCACTGCCTAACCAAGATGAGCTTCTTTACACCCTATTTTCAAAGAAACTTGGTCTTATATGGGGAAAGTCATAAAAAGATGGTGACAGACGGGATATACTTTGCCGGTAGAGTGCTTGTCTAGTGTGCCTGTCCATTTGAGCCTGAGTATCACAAAGGGATAAAGGGCCACAAGTGGAAACCGTGCAGACCAGGGAAGTGTGCAGAAGTGACACACTGGGCTCCACAGTCCACAGCTCAGATCTGAGCCTTCACCTTGCCCCTCACAGCGTCTGACATTAGCAGTCACTGCACTTCTCTGAACCTCCTCATGGGGCACAGTGCCGGGCACACAGCAAGCACGCCAGCTGTCTCACATTAGAGGTGGGGGCAGGGAAAACTGTAGACAGCAACAGTCAGATTTGGGCCTCTGGAGTTTCTCAGGCAGATAAAGAGATAAGAACTTTACAGGCAGAAGAAGCAGCTTACACAAGCATATAAACAA
The DNA here is from genome assembly GCA_036184795.1 of Tokudaia tokunoshimensis. Lineage (NCBI taxonomy): Eukaryota > Metazoa > Chordata > Mammalia > Rodentia > Muridae > Tokudaia > Tokudaia tokunoshimensis. Next base: position 73,751,786 of record BTHU01000014.1, on the reverse strand, counting down.
AGCTGTGACGTTAAAGGGCTCAGGACCCCAGTACCAGTGCATAGGGAATTCGGGCTAGCAAGAGCTACTCTGTGCGACCCTGTTCTCCCCCACACACACACACCCCTTCCCCCCAAAAAGGTTAAATGCTTCCTGCAAAACCCTGGGTTGGATCTGTAGGCTCCACAGGAGAAGGTCAAACTCTAGCTGTCCTGTAAACCAGGTATGGTGTGCTTTAACCTCAGTCCTCAGGAGGCAGGTTAGGCAGGGCGACGCAGAGAAACCTTGTCTCAAAAAACAGGGTAGAAAGTGAATTGGTCAGGCAGCCCTGGTAATAAGCACATTGGACCTCCTTGTGTAACTTCCTCAGCACAGCCTTGCTAGAGGATATGCCACTGCACAGCAGACCAGCCTGGAGCCGGCCAGCAGGAGGCTAAACCCTCTAAACCGGGATTAGGCTGGTAAAAGCTGCACTTAGGGTAAAATGGCAGCTGGGGGCCCAACTCCAGCCGGGCCTCAGAATGACTGACTTCACAACTAAGTGCTTTACTTTCTTTGAACACAGCCCAAGCAAGCTGGCCTTGAACTCCCTATGTGGCCGAGGCTGGCCTTGAACTCCTGATCTTCCTGCCTCTACCTCCTGGGAAGTGCTGGGATTATAAAAGTGTGGAACACCCAACTTGCAGTTTTAAATGGTCAAAATAAAACAAATCCTTCCTCTTTCGATGACAAACATGCTTACCTGTTGGCAGTGCACAGAAATTGTTTGATCCTATTCTTGTTCACTCTCCTCATTACAATGAAGGCACTGAGGTAAACTGAAAGGAGTTTTGAGTGTTTCCTAGTGTGCTTTACCAGGTATCGGCTACTTTGTTCTCCTAGCAGCCCTGGAAGAACTGCTGTTATAGTTGGTTTTGGTGAGGAAACAGACCCACATCACTCTGACAGAGGTCCTGTAGGGTCTGCGCCAGGCTGGCAGTCTCCTGGGTAAGCATGAACCAGGGCACAGTGCTGATAACCCAGAGGAGAGACTGTTTAGAGCAGCAACAGTTAAAGGTGGCCGTGGGCCGTGGAAGATGCACACATACAGATTGGGGTGGGGTGGGGGACCTCAAGTGAAACACATTCTGTGGTGCAGAGCAAAGAGGCACTAGGCTGGGGGTAAGCTTGTCACCATGGACGAGGCAGCTGGGGTAAGGTTGTGACAGTCCCACTGGAGGATGGCACAGACGCTGCTCAGGTTGCCCGGCTGGGTTCCACTCTCACTGCTTGCCTATAGCTGTGTTTGGATCAACCCTGGTGATTGTTAAAATAGTGCATGCCTTATTCTAAGTGACTGTGAATTGATATATGTGAAGGCTAGACAGGTAGTTGGCACCTTTAGTGTGCCATTATTAACAGTTAGTGTATTTATTTGGAACAGCAAATGACCGGAAAACATCATAAAGGCTGACACGTTTAAAAAAAAAAAGAGAGAGACCTACAAGTGTGGACTTGTGCTCCGGAAATACCAAGTAGGAAGGAAATTCAGCCTGGGAAACTCAGAGATGAGCTACACTACAGAGTTGTCTTTTGAGGAGGTGGGGGCGGGAGGACTGCTAAGAAAAGGAACAGGAGGCCAGGGTAAGAGCAAGAACCATTTACTCATTCCCACAGGGTCTGCTTTTGTACCCTCCTGATGACATTCTTAAGCTTACGACAGCCCTCCCTATCAATCCTGTCACCCACTCTACAAAGGTCAGGCCAGAGTTGCATAAAGCATCGACTGTGTCCTGGAACTGCCACAGATCCACCTTGCTAGGCCTCTAGCTTCTACTTTATGGTGATCACATTTCTCTATAGCTATGTTCATTTGGACCATGGGGTCTCCCTTACCTTTACACGGTAGTCTGCCGTAAGTGGTAAGTGCAGGGCCCTGGTCTTGGTTTGTTCGTGGCCCAGACCCTCTGGCAGTAGCTGGGCTAGCTCTATGGTGTGCTCACAGGCAAATCTACCTTTACTTTAGTAAAGTCCAGGGAAGTTTGGAGTGTGGTCCCAGTCGCTACGGGAGGTCACTCTAAGCATGGGTAGATCCTTAACTTGTGATGACGGTCTTTCAGCCTTCCCTTGGTCTGCCGATGGGGAGACTGACCTTTGGAAATTTGCTCAGGACTTGGCAGCTCAGGAGCAAAAGCACACATCCTAGGCAGGTGTTAAAGCCATCACCCTTTATGCATCATGATCTCCACAGCTTCTGTCTCCGGCATGGAGACAGGAGGGGCAGGCAAAGGCACCTGCCTGATTTGTTGTTCACTTCCTGCCATAGGACAGTGATAGAAATAAATGCAGTGCCAGGGGTATCTAGGGCACAGAACTAAGAAAGTCTTTGGAAGGACACAGGGCAACTTCATCAAGTCCTTGACTCAAGGCCAGGTCAGTACTTTAACACAAGTATGATCAGTTGCAAATTCTGTAATGGTCACAAAGCCACATCTATAACACTTTTGAACATGCTACGTCAGCCTATTTGCTAAGTCGAATCAAATGGTCAACCCTCTATTTTACAGTCCACAGAGCCCAGCAAGTCACCCAAGAGCTCATGTAAATGCATGGCTTGTTTTTAAGAAAATCTAACCAGAAGGCTCTGCCTTTAAATCAGAACAGCAATGGAATTACTATTAACGTGGAGCTAAGTAAAGTGCTTTGTCCCTTCTGGTCTGTTTCTTTCTATCACTGACTATTTCTTTTTTTCCTATTTGGAGATGAAAGACATTTTGAGATTTTTCAAGATCTTTGGAGTGCTATAAGCTTGCCAGTCCCTCTGGCAATTGGTTTTTGTTCCCATTAGTCCTGTGGGGCTGGGAGATAGCTCAGTCAGTAAAGTGCTTGCCTTGAAAACATAACCTGATTGTGAGCCCCAGAACAAGAACCCATGCAGCCAGGCGGTGGTGGCTCATGCCTTTAATCCCAGCACTTGGGAGGCAGAGGCAGGCAGATTTCTGAGTTCGAGGCCAGCCTGGTCTACAAAGTGAGTTCCAGGACAGCCAGGGCTATACAGAGAAACCCTGTCTCGAAAAAACCAAAAAAAAACAAAAAAAAAAAACAAAAAAAAACAAACCCATGCTTATAAATTAACAAAGTGATGTGAACTTGTAATCCCAGAACTGGGGAGACAGGTAACCCCAGGGGCCTGCAGGCTGGCCAGCCTGGCCTACTTAGTGAACACCCCGGTCAGTGAAAGAGCTCCTCAAAAAATAAGGTGGGGGCTGGAGAGGTGGCTCAGAGGTTAAAAACATGGCTGCTCTTCCAGAGGACACAGGCTCAACTCCCAGCACCCACGTGGCAACTCACACCTGCCTTGTAACTTTAGTTCCAGGATTCCTGACATCATCAGACATACACACAGGCAAAAGACCAGTGAACATTTTTAAAAAAAAAAAATGGATGGCTCCTATAGAACAGCACTGGAGACTGTCCTGACCACATGTGCTCATCTGTGCAAACATTAGCAGGCATGCACACGCACAGGCATACTTCTCAACTCCTGTCCTGTTTGCTGCTCGCCACTCCTACCTCTACCTCAGAAAAAGGCTGGGAGGCCTCCAGGACACAGAATAATGTCTTCAGAAAAAAAAATATCTTTTCTTCATTTGTTCACAACTAACGAACAGCAAAGCAAGCTAGATAACATGGGGGAGCAGACCTGAAGTGGCCGCTTAGAGCACCCGCCCACCCCGAGATGATTTTTTTCCTGCCACGCCTCTCCATAGCAGATGACTGCCTTGAGCCCCCTCCCACGCCCTTGCCTCACACCTTCCTGGACCACCCTACCAACTGCAGACTCCTGCTGTCCCTGACCCAACACTTTTGCTGTCTTTCCTCTTGCATTTCTCATTATCCAGAAGCCATATCCAAATCTGCTTGTTAACTCTCTCTCCAATTAAGTCCAAGGGCTATTTTGTTCATTACAGACTCTGGAACATACCTGGTACACAGCAGTGAAAATATGGGCTTATTATTTGTTGCATTAATAAGTTTTTTGGTGGGAACAGCTATCCAGTGTTCTGCCAGGCACACTGGAACAGGTGCAGTGGAGAAGAAACAAGGTCTCTACGGAAGCACTCACTGCCCCTCCTGGGCAGTGGGTACAGACTGCTGATTCCAGGTCCCAAAGACACAGCTGAAAAACTGGACTCGGGAGAAGGCAGAGGTATCGTACTAACATTTTTAATATAGTCCGATCAGGTCAATTCACATCGAGGTCAACCTGGGCTTGCTCAAGTGTAACAATCAAGGTACACAATGTCTCTACCTGAGGTTCTCCCACCTTCCCGGCTCCCAATACCATTGAACCCTCTTCCTGATCAGACTGGAATTTTTTTTTAAAATTTTGCATAAAACTATTTCTTCCATAGACTTCAAACAACTAGCCAAGTTAATTATGGTACACCTAAACAAAGTTTAATACTAACCCTAATGTGTGACTGCGGTTTACAAAGAGTTCTGTGTCACCTGGGGTAGCTTTCAGTAGCAATTCACTACAACTGGTCCTAAAAATAACAATAATAAGAATTAGAGAATCAAAACCCAACAGCAAGTTGAATGGTTAAAATCAAGTAAGAACTGGAATTTGGGGTAGAGGTGTCCTCTGTAGATGAGCTTGTCCTGGTGGTGAAATGTCAGCTTCCAGCAGCTCGGGAAGACCAGGGCCGACCTCAGAGGACCCACGGGATGCTGTAGGTTTCTGGCTTCCTTCAAAATAGTCAGCCATGAGAGGGTAGAGACCCTACCTTAACTTCTTTTGAGGACAGAGGAAAGGAGGTGAGGAATGGAATAAGTGGGAGGGACCAAAACTACCGCGAGAGGCCCAAGAGTGCCTTGGAGTTGGGGTTAGGATCACCAAGAACTGAGCACCAGAAATTCTGGCTTCAGACTACTAGAGAAACCAGGACTGGTGCTGCCTCAGAGGCCTATGTAGTGCTTTCTGCTCTTGTCCCATACTGGATCTCTCAGGTATTTCTACAGAGATATCAGATGAGAGTCTATTTCTAAGATCACAGTGGGGTGGGGTAAGGGAGGGAGGGAGGGAGGGGGGGAAGGGACAGGGTTAAAAATGAATAAAATTCTCTCAGCTACAGAACCCAAAGGCATCACTTCCCCCGCATTCCCAGCAGTGCTCGAATTCCCAGCAGTGCTCGGCAGTCCCCAGTGGCGGCTCTGTGGGGACACAGCATGTCTCACTTCCCTTCGGGCCCCATGGGCTGCTGGTCCACCTCAGGATCCACTAGAGACGATGCAAATGCTGACTGAACAATCTGAAATCCAAAGGACTCAAGAAGAGACATGTTCTGCTGGGGAGAGAAAGGTGAGCCAAGGGCAGGGCCCAGGTCCCCCAAGGGACCCCCGAGGGCACGAACATGCACCTTCTGGATGTGTTTGTTCAAGTAGGACTTCGATCGGAAGAAGCTGCCGCATTCAGGGCATGGGTACTTCTTCTCCCCGTCAGACTCCATTTTGTTTTTAGGGACTGCCATGTCGCAGGAGAAAGAGCTGTTGGCACTCTGTTTCTCTGGCGTCTTCAGGTCACTGGCGTCTGACAGGTCACCATAGGAATCAGAGCTCTCAATCAGATCCTGATGTGAGCATTTCTGGCCTTCTATGAAAAAACAAAACAGGGAAGAGATGAGGCCAGGCATTAGAGCTGTCCCCTTCTGGAGGGGCCACGAGAGGCCAGCTCACAGGCCCTGGAGGGCCAACTCTGGCCAGTCACTAACCTGGCAGAACCCATGGAGGTTTGGCTGGTCTGATTAGGAGCGTGGAATGCCTGTGGGGCAAGATGATAGTGCCCTGGAGCCACCAGCCTCCCTCACTATAAACTCTTCATGAGGATGTGTGCAGATTTCACCATCACCTCAGCCTGCTTCAAGGGAGGAAGGCCAAGAAGGGATCCCTGCCTACTCCTGCCCAGAACAACCCAGAGAGCCCCAATTCTTAGGTGCTTCCAGAGGTGCCTCGGGAGGAAAACTGTTCTGATGTTGATGAGCAGGTGTCAGTGGCTTGTCCCCGCGCTACACCAGTGGCTACCTTCACAAAGCAGAATCAGAACCATGAGTTCCTCTACTCAGCTAGCTCCTTACTGATGGCTCACACAGCAACCAACACTTAGACAAGGCCTCCCTTTGCACTTCTGCAAAGACCTTTCCAGGGCCATGCAAGCCAAAAGACACAGACAAAACGCAACTCTGAACATCTCTGTCAGCTGGGTAGCCCATCTAGACCAAGACATGGATGGCCCTTACTGCCCTACCTGGCCTGGCCTGGCCCACACTGGGGTCTACTACCAACTACGAGCTTCCTGCCTGGGTCCAGAGAGCCATGCCAAGATGGGAGGTCTGTGATGGGAGCATGGAGCATGCCATCTCTACCATCTGCCATGCCCCTGGCAAAAAGGCAACAACATGACACCCCCAAACAACATGAACCAACAAGTTAACAGTGAGCCTGGAGACTCTTGTCACACCAATTCCAAATCAGAGGCAATCGGGTAGCCATTTCCTGCCATGCATCTCACAAACCAGCCACTTATGGCAACAACCACCAATATCATAGAAAAGCCAGCCACTGATCACCCACCCACAAGATCAACCAAGGAGAAAGCATTCAGCGCCAGGTCCACACTGCCCCAGAGGGCAATAGGCAGTATCTAGGGCCAGAGTAAGTTGTCATGCAGTGCTCCTCTTCCTGCCCTAGGGCAACCCTGTAGGGCTCAAGTCAATGGGGGCTAGCCAAGAGGAAGGAAGAAGGCTGGGGAAGAGGAGGCAGGCTGGATCAGCAGCACCCTAAAGCCTCACTCACTGTCCTGGAGTGAGATACCCGTGGCAAACTTTGTCCTAGAGTGCACTGCGATTCTTGCCTCCCCACCACCCGGCCCAGCGCCCCCACAACACAGTCTGCGCAGAGAAGCAAAGTGCAGAGCAAGGGGTCGCTTGCCTTTGTTGCCATAGGTCCTGGCGCAGTGGAACGCTGCTCCCCCATTCAGGATGGGTTCCTGGTGCCTGGAGACCTGGGGAAGGGGAACACCGTGGTGGGTTTTAACATGGACCTTTAAGTAGGAGGCAGAGGAGAAACCTAAACAAGACAAAAGGAGATGAGATCCCACAGCCAGCAAGAGATAGCTTTCTGCTCCCCATGCCTTTTCTCTGGCAGCTCTGGCTAGCACTCCCTGGTCAGCTGCACCTGGAAAGGGTTCTCGCCTTGGCTCAAAAGCATCTGCAAGCATCACATGAGGTTCAGGATGGAGAGCTCCGTGGTCCACGAGTCGGTTTCTCTGTAAAGGCTACACTGAAGGGCCCAGGCCAGCCACTGTGGCTCACTTGATGCCACAAGATGTCCCACAGGCCCATGTCAGCTGCAGAGAACATGGCTAGAAACGTGGTCAGACAAGTATATGGGGCTCAAGCCAGTAGAAGCTGGTAAAGAGAAACCAGAAGGAGACAAGTGAAGTCCCCAAGGACTGCTTCCAGGGGTCCCTTTCTTCTACCTGTTGGAGTGTGCTCTAATTTAACCTTCCCACTTTCAGAACAATGACTTAAGAGATGATTCCACCTTTTGAAGAACGGAGGCAGCAAGTTACACGACTGTGACATCATGGTCGTCCCTTATCCGTGGTGGTTTTGGAAAAATCCATCAAGTGCACCCAGAATGCTCTGGCCATCTTGAAGTAGGCTCCACTTACACCTCAGGTTTTGTCAGTTTAAGGAATAAGTATCTCAAGCCGGAATTGCAGATGGTGGGCCAATCTCCACAAATGTCTGTCACAAGGCCTTTGGAGGATGACAGCCACAAAATCAGGCAAGAAAGAGGTATGCCATTGAATCCCACCATAGTCAAGGATCAGAAAGCGCCTTCAGCAGGAACCAAAGCGTTTAATATAAGGCTCACTTGGGGTGTCAGTGCCCTAATCGTGTTCCTTTAATCCACTCCACATCTGTCCAGCTCATTCCTCAGGCACTTATACTTCCATTTAAGTTTGTTTTATTACATGTATTTATTTACTTTGGGGGAGCAGGGTAGGAAGTGGCAGTCACATGACAGTTTGTCAAAGTCAGTTCTCTCCTACCAAGTGAGTCCCAAGCAGTAAACTCAGGTCTTCAGTCTTGGTGCCTTCATTCGCCCCTTGTTCCCTTTTAAAATTACAGCCACAGTGAGATTCCCCCGCTAAAGGTTCAGGGGTGGAAATGTATTGTGTGATTTCTTTTTTTTTTTTGAGACAGGGTTTCTCTGTGTAGCCCTGGCTGTCCTGGAACTCACTTTGTAGACCAGGCTGGCCTCGAACTCAGAAATCCTCCTGCCTCTGCCTCCCAAGTGCTGGGATTAAAGGTGTGCGCCACCCCTGCCCGGCGTATTGTGTGATTTCTACACAAAACTTTTTAAAAAGTGTGAATTGCAGGGTGGTGCATCCCAGCACTCGGGAGGCAGAGGCAGCTGGGTCTCTCTGGTCTACAGAGTGAGTCCCAGGACAGTCAGGGTTACACAGAGAAAACCTGTCTCAACAAACAAGCAAACAAAAAAGTGTGCGTTGCTAAAGTATTCATACATTCACTCATTTTCTGGTTGTTGTTTCTGTTTTTGTTTTTAATAACAGCCTCCGTGGCCCCCAGCTTCTGAGACTGTGGCACCCTCCCCACAGCGGCTCCCCAAGCACAGAGATTCTCGAATACTGCTTCAAGTGTAACAAATGTTTCACTCATTTTTTTCTTTTTTTTTTAAGATTTAATAACTTATTATAATAAGTTATCTTATCTAAGTACACTGTAGCTGTCTTCAGACATACCAGAAGAGGGAGTCAGATCTCATCACAGATGGTTGTGAGCCACCATGTGGTTGCTGGGAAATGAACTCAGGACCTCTGGAAGAGCAGTCAGTGCTCTTACCCGCTGAGCCATCTCTCCAGCTCCTTCTTTTCTTTTTTTAAAGGTTTACTTGTTGTTATCTGTAAGTACACTGTAGCTGTCTTCAAACACACCTGAAGAGGGCGTCAGATCTCATTATGAATGGTTGTGAGCCACCATGTGGTTGCTGGGATTTGAACTCAGGACCTTTGGAAGAGCAGTCAGTGCTCTTAGTCGCTGAGCCATCTCTCCAGTCCTTTTTTTTTTTTTGGTTTTTCAAGACAGGGTTTCTCTGTGTAGCCCTGGCTGTCCTGGAACTCACTTTGTAGACCAGGCTGGCCTCGAACTCAGAAATCCTCCTGCCTCTGCCTCCCAAGTGCTGGGATTAAAGGCGTGCGCCACCACCGCTTGCTTTTTTTTTTTTTAAGTTTTTCCAGACAGCGTTTCTCTGTGTATCCTTGGCGCTCCTGGACTTCGCTCTGTAGACCAGCCTGACCGGGAACTCAGAGATCACCTGTCTCTTCTTGTACCACCACTGCCCACCTCCAAGTTTAACTTTTAAATGCTGATGGTATCCTAGATCCCAACATGTTACACTATATAGTCTAGAGAGTTCCCCACACTTTCTACCCACTGTAAAGTATTATTATATCCATCTTGCCAATGAATAGAGAAAAGGCTTAATGTGGTAAAGTAATTTTCATGCATGTAACATATATGGTCACCACCAGCAGAACCTGACCTCACTCCAGGAACCCTAGAAATGCATGCCATCAGAACTTGGCCCTTAGCCACTGGTCTCTTGAATGTGTCCGTGCCTTGACTAAGGGTAAGGACACCCTCTGGGACAGCTGTTGACACACCTTTGCAGCCAAGCCTGCCCACTTTTCTGGGTTCTAACTCAAACCAGTGTAACGTTTTCTTTTCCTTTCTATCACTTTTTCAGATTTGACATTCATTCCTAACTTAAAAGGCAAGACCCTTCTCTTCTGCATCTCTTTTCCCAGCGGCTGCTGAGTTTGCAGCTTGTTTTCCTATGTGACGCTGCTCTCGATTGTCAGCCTGGCTACCTCTGGAATTAACTAAAGCCCAAGCAGCTGGGGACACCTGCCAGAGAGTGTTTTTTCTTAACTAATTTGAAGTGGGAATAAAATAATTTTAATCTGGGTCTTTTGAGGTGGGAAGATCCAAATTTTAATCTGGGCCACACCTTTGGCTAGTAGCCTGTATAAAATCACAGAAGGAGGAAGCTCTCGCTCTCCCCGGCAAGCCCATTCCTCCATGGCATTGGAGCCTACTTCTTTGGGATTCTGTAGTGTACTGAAGACCAGCCGAGCATCCAGCCTCGTGGACTGAACAACTTGTTGTCCTTGGACCTTGGGCTGGCAGACAACTGCTGTTGGACTAGCTGGACCACAGCCTGTAAAGCATCCTAATCAATCCCCTTTTCACGTATCTACTTTTTCACATTCTATCAGTTCTGTTCCTCTAAAGAACTGAACTAATATACCCTGACATTTTCTTTCAAACTCTAATAAAATTGCCCTTGAGCTTCAAAACAAACAACAAGAAAGTCCTGGGCTTGTATGATGCTCATTATCACCACTATTGTGTGATAATAAATGTGTTAGAGTGGCTGCCAGCAAAAGGCCCTGAGGACAGCCGGTGGTAGTAGTGGTCCTAGAGGCAAACCGGGATCAGGAAAGCATTTCCTTTTTAACGCAGCTACTTTAGAGATCTACCAGGATCAGGTGCTAGCTTTCTAGCCTGCCTGGAAAGCTGTCTTGCGCTGTACTTAAGTGTTTGGCTTGGGGCCAGACACTGGAGGAGAGCCATTCCTAAGAAGCAGGTTGCAGTCAGGGATGGGAGGCAAGGCTGAGGGGAAGGGGAGGAGGCTCTTAGCCCTTTAAATACAAGCCAACAAGGCACAGTGGCTCCAGAAACACGCACAAGACATCGGAACTTTGTGAGGACAGTGCTGCCACTTCACAAGGGAACTTTCCTCGGGTTTTCATTCCTTTGGGGCCTTTGAAGCAGTCTGAAGCCCTGCTCCCGGCATGCCAGGGCAGGTCCACTACGATCAAAGAGAATGGGGGGAAAAGCACCAGAAATTACTGTATTCCCTCTGCGTGGGGAGAGCTATCCACCTCCAAAGTACAGTAGATACACAAGAAAAACACCCTGCATATTCCTAAAAATGATTCTAAGGAAAATGCAGCGGATCCTCCTGACTTTCCTCTGTTTCGAATTGTACTATCTATAGCAAAGTCACTTGGCAAGTGGCAAGAACGGATCCACAGCTGCCACTTGAAGCCTACAGCTTAACACAGCAGCTCGGCAGTCCAGTCAGGACCACACAGACGCCGTTTCTGAGCAGAACACATCTTTGAGGCCAGATGTATTTAGCTGAAATTCTGAGCTCACCCACCCTCTCTCTGACCAAGAGCCAAAGAGGCAGCTTGATGAGTGCCTCCGTGACGTGAAGACGGGAGGGCCGAAGCTTTGTGCCCACGTCAGCAGGTCCCTCCCCCTCTCCAGAAATGAAGTTTTTTTTTTCTTCTTCTTTTTTTTTTTTTTTTGGTTTTTTTTCGAGACAGGGTTTCTCTGTGTAGCCCTGGCTGTCCTGGAACTCACTTTGTAGACCAGGCTGGCCTCGAACTCAGAAATCCTCCTGCCTCTGCCTCCCAAGTGCTGGGATTAAAGGCGTGCGCCACCACCGCCTGGCGAAATGAAGTTTTTTAATGCCAAAAGTCATCAGTTATATTTTCCTGCCCGGTGTCCCCGAGGCTCACATTCTAGCCCTTGTCCATGCTTTTGATTGGGGACTGCTTTCTCTGTGTCCAAACCCCAAAGGGGTCAACTCAACCAGTGCATTTAAGCCTCTGCCAACACAGGAGAAAAGACACAGCCCTACCTCGCTACTGTACAGTCATCTAACAGGAAGAAGAAGTTTCCTCCGTGTGTTTTTCGTTGTTGTTGTTTTGTTCTGATAGAAGGTTCTGGCTGGCCTACTACTTGCTATTTAGCCCAGGCGAGACTTGAATTCATAGGAATACTGCCTCCACCTTCCAAGTGCCACAGGACTAGGCCACTAGGCCTGACCCTTTCTCCTCTGTGACAAGATCTCACCTGTGCAGCCTTGGTTGGCTTGGAATTTGAGCTGTCTTCTTGCCTTAGTCTCCCAAATGCAAACAAGCAAGAGGGGAAACTTTGAGGACAGCCTGGACTTCATGTTAAGGCTAGCCTGGGCTTTATGACAAAGCTGTAAGGACGGCTCAGTGGTTAAGAGCACCCAGGTTTGATTCCCAGCACCCACATCATGGCTCACGACCACCTATATATAACTCCAGTTCTAGGTGATCCAGTGACTTCCATGGGCTCCTGCCTGTACATTGTGCACATACACATATTCGTACACACATATATACATAAAATTTAAAAATGAATATTAAAAAGTAACAAAGCATTATTGGGACAGAAAGCTTTCAGAAGACACTTGTAAGACATTTGATTGAGTCTTACCTGAGACTACTGGGCAGTGCCTGGGACTGAACATAAAGCTAGGCCATGCCAGGGAGGTGGCTCCACCACTGAGTCGCAACCCCAGCTCTCAGAACAGTCATTTAGGCCCGATAGCCTCAATGGCACAGGGCAAAGCCCCCTCATCCTCTTCCAGAAAAAAAGTCTTCCTTCCACCTCTTGCTGGTTTTGCTGGCATCAGTGTGCTGCAGTTGCTTTTTGGTATTTCTGCCGAAGAATGAGCCCAGAGGCAGCATCTACCTTTTCCTCTTCCACAAAACCTACACGTAGTCCTCCTCTCTTCCGAGTGCCCAGTGAGAGCGAGACTTGGAAGAGTGGGGGTCTTCCTGCAGTGGGCTGTGCTTTACCGGTCATCCCCACACCCTGGCCACACGGCTTGTGGCTGCTGTTGTTCAAGTCCTCTTTGCAGATCTTGAGGACGACTGTACTGTGACGGGCTGACTTCCCCGCTGCCCTCACCTGGGCTTCCTCACAGCCCCGCGTCTGCGGTCCTGTGTCAGCTCCTTGCCCTAGTCCATCATCTGGGCAGGACTGTCTGGTTTGGGGTTTTTTTAATTTTATTTTTCTTTCTTTTGACTTTCTGGTTTTATCATTAACATCCTTCACCACTTTTAGCAGCTTTCAGCTCTGGAACCGGCAACTTTATAGGAAACTTAAAGTCCTGCTGATGGTGCAGTATAGAGTTTAGTGCTACTTGGGAGAACACTCTGGAAGCCAGGTTAGGATGAAGCAAGGTTAAGGACTGGAGCATCCCCAGGCGAAGATGTCCCACACCACTCCTTGTCCTCGCCCCACCCCCATCCCACCCCCGTTTGCTCCTAGAGGGAAACAAGAAGCAGCTGAGGCCGCTAGAGCCCTCGTGCTTGCATTCACGGCACGTTTCCTAGTGGGACAAGCATCGATGATCATCGATCGGCAAGGCAAATCTGAGGTGGGTGTGTGGAGTCTCTGAACAGCACCCAGTTCCAAGACTGCAATAAAACCATCCACCCAGCGAGAGTACTTTGGGACCCATGGAGACAGCAGCCTGTCCAAACCACACGATCACCAAGCATTATCGAACCATTTTACCGCTTCTCAATGTAAGGTCCTGAAGGTGCAACTCTGGTTCCAGAGAACTCCCAGCCACTTCTGCTTAGGGTCCTCACAGAAACCCCATGAGATGGAAAGGGGGAGGGTTTAAGAAGCAGTAACAGCAAGGCAAGGAGAGCCCAAAGCTACCTAGAAAGGGGCTGGAACTAAACCCCGAGTCTCCTGACTCCTGATTCGACCTGTTACAGACTAGACTTACAAAAAAACACTGAAACAAGAGTGCCCCAGGAAAACAACAAGCCACGCCAAACTGGCCAAAGCAAGAAGAGGAGGCCAAAGAAGCAGCCTCTGGCTCACACAACAGCCGCCCCAGCCTCTGCAGCAGACACTGTGCTTGCTAACAAACTCTCAGAACTTCCAACAGCCGGCTCAACCCTCAGACATGCCGGAGTCCATCTAACACAAAACTGCAGCCACCGCTAGACTGCGTAGGCCAGCCTCAGCCTCAGGCATACTGCCCTGCCCAGCCAACTCAGAACTCTGTCCACTCTTGCCTTTCCTCAAGGCCACAATCTGCTCGGAATCTCTTTTAAACATTTATACTAGAAAGTTTTTGTCTCTTGGTCATCTCCAGAGCCAGCCTCTTTGCCAGTGAGTGTGGGCTAACAGGATCCTCTTATAGCCCATTCAGGCTAATGACTCCCAGCCAACGCCTGAAAAGTATATCTGTGAATTCTTGCATCCTGCCCCTTGAGCAGGTGTATCTGACCCCGAGCTTGGGAATCACGTCTTTCCTTCTGTTCCCATCATTAAGTCTCTTGGAAAGGAAGAGGTTTCAAACAGCTAGCTGAGTGGTGTGGTCAAAGCCTGGGTGAGGGCATGTCTCATTCAGTAGGGAGGGTGGGCTCCCCACAAGATCAGGCCAACTCCGAGGTGAGGAAACAGTGGGGGAATTACCTCGGTTGCAGATGCTGCAGAAGCTGCTGGGCCCCTCGCTGTGCTTCTTCAAGTGGTCAGCCATGTACGCGGCCCGCAAGTACTTTCCACACACCTGGCAGGGCACCTTGTCTTCATGACAGGCCAGGTGGGAGCGCAGGCGGTCTCGAGTCGCAAAGGAGGCGTTGCAGGTCTGAGTGCAGAAAGGAGACCAGCGTGAGGAACAAGACATCCGCGGCTGACCAAGCACGCCTGGTCCCTTTAGAAAGCTGGACAGCGCAGCATGGCTCCTCTCACCATGCCAAGTGGCTGCCCTTCCTTCCCACAGTGCCTTCTCATGGGGTACCGCCGTTGGAATTATTGGTTCTTTACCACAGGCAAGCTCAAAGCATTGACAGCTAAGGCCTATGTGCTTCTGAGTGAAGAGTTAAGTATTTATTCATTCTCCTCCCCAGCCCCTTGGTTTTTGAGACACGGTCTCATGTAGCCCAGGTTAGCCTGACTCTTACGTAGCTGAACTTGATGTTGAGCTGCAGCTCCTCTGCAGAGCGCCGGGATCACCTCCACCGCCATTCACTCTTAACTAGAAGCACTGACTTTAGGAACACTGGCAATAAGTGAGTTACAGCATATGAGCCAGGCTTCCTGTTCTCCACCTCAAGGTTCTCCTTACTGCCTTATCCAAGGAATCCAATGCACCCATTTCATTCAAATATGACATTTGTGTTGGCCACAGGGAAATGGAAAAGGCAGGACAAAGTACAAAGATAACACTTCCTAATATTCTTGTAATTCGAATAAAAATGCAACTTATAAAATAAACGAATGTCGGTTCTGCTGAGGTGAGAATGGAGAACGCAGACTGCAGGCATCAGAGCATCTGTGCGGTGTTACTGCGGGGAAGTGGTGGTAAGGACAAGGACGGCCTGCCTGCAGCACTGAACAGGCTCCGAGCGCAGACTGAGAGAGACTTGTGTAGTTCATCCACAGAGCAGCCCTCACACCCTAGGAATGTGTAGCCACTGAAAGGCACAACCCAGCACGACTCACAGCCAGGTCACGCAGCTATGACCTACACCCTGAGGATGAGCGTCTAGCTCCCTAGCCATTCTCTTTCCAACATCCCTTCCTCTGTTGGGGCATGCAAAGGCTGGGGTGCCTTGGGGAACACAGAATGTCACCAAGGCCTAGAAAAAAGGCCGACCCAGTAGCTTTCAAGCTATTTTTGGTTTCATAGGGATGCCTTGGGGCTAACGTCACACTGGACTTCTCTCTCTTCTCCATGCGGGCTCTCTGCTTTAGGACCGAGTGAAAGCAGCTTTCACATCTAGGGTGAAGAGGTGCCATTCCATTAACTGGCTGGAAGAAAGCTGCCTCTATTTCCTCGTTAGAAGTGGATCTTGATAACCTGAAATCTCAAGGTGAGTACTGTCCGAACACCATCAACACACGCACGCACGCACGCACGCACGCACGCACGCACGCATGCATTTATCTTACTGTATGGTCAAAGCACAAAGTCGACAGCAGTGCTGTGAAGGTAGATGATGCCCCAATTGGTCTCAACCCCAGATATGCGCGGCACAAGCTCCCCCGTTCCCCGTAGCCACAGGTAAACAGTACTAACTTAAACAAGACAACTCATCCCAGTGAAACTCTGCTTCTATGCTTTCTGTTTAATCTTGTGACAAAGAAAGCTTAACTTTGGAACGTGAACTTGCCCAAGACACAGGACTCAGGTACTAGAGAAAGGAGCAATCTAACACCTGGACAAGACCAGTCTTCAAGTAGTCCTCCCAGCTAAACAGAGATCTCTTTGCACTGACCAATTTATAGCTGGGCAGACACATCATGCCTTATGAGGCTACAGGATGACCGAGTTGAGAACAGGTCTCACATCTATGCCCTCAGCGTTTCTGAAGTCAGTACAGGTACATTCTATGAAAGAAAGGAGCCAACCCTAACCCTATGTACTTGGTATCCAGTTCTATCCTGGGGCAAGAGACCGCAGGTAAAGTCCAGCGCCTGGGCAACCCAGAAAGCATCAGGAGGACCAAAGGCAGGCACATCATGACAGTGAGAGGCCATGGTGACAGGGAAGTCAGTCTTCCAACCAGCCTGCAATCTGTAAACCATAGAAAGGGTTCTCATAAACACCTCGGGGGACCGTGAACATGCTCATTTATCCAAAGACGAGAGAAGGCTCTGCCAAAGATCCAAGAACTACCCTAACTCTGCAGCTGTGAGTGGGGGTGGGTTGTGTTGTTGTTGTTTTGAGACAAGGGCTTACCATGTAGCCCTGGCTGTCCTATAACTCACTCTGTAGACCAGGCCACCCTTGAACTCAAGAGATTACCTGCCTCTGCCTCCTGAGTGCTGGAATTAGAGGTATGCACTTCAATCACCAAGAAAGTTTAAAGCCTCAGAACAGAACTCTAAAGAACTGACATGAACCAGGTGAAAATAATTAGGATTCTTCCCCTTTCCAGAGAGAGGAAGCCCGAGGCATGAAAGATACGTTTACCAACCACTTGGGAGCTTTCCTATAAAGGCTTTGCCTTTTCATACTCTGGTACCCAAGATAATGGACAGCCAACCCTCCATTATCCCCAACTGGACTAAATATTTAGGGATTAACTAAGCAAAGTTAAAACCACAGATGCAGCTGGCATCCCCTACCCTGTCCTCCACCGATTATCTCTTAAGGAACCTGGAGCAAACATAATTAGGAACACTGGTCTTCTGCTGGGATAAAGAAGCCACAACAGAAATGACCACCTTGTCACCAAGCCAACCTAAAAGAAGTTGTTGGCGTCCCTGTTGAACTAATCCTGTGACTGGAGTCCCCAGGGTTTTCTGTGTTTAAGTCCAAGTCTGGACCAACCAGAACTTCAGACAACACAGAGCACAAAACAGGCTGGTCACATGACTCAGGAGAGCCGTGAGGGTCTGAGAAGACAGGCCTTAAAGAGGACCAGAACCTGAGTCTCAGAACTCACCATCCTGTAGACAGGGAGTAAACAGAAGGGCCTTGAAAGGAGGCACAGTGTGACTGCCTGTTGGCTTGAAGTGCCTACTGTGCCCGCAGCCAAGGTTCAGTCTGCTGCTCTTAGGAGGCATGCTAACACTTACTGCTCCTCCCACATCCCCTAAAGCTTTCAGTCCTGAGTGGAGCCCCAAGAACACTAGCTAGTGCCAAGTCCAGGCAGCCTTAGCAGTTTGAAAGCGACAGGGTGCATCTTGTGAAGCTTCCTGCAGCCAGGAAAAAAAAAATCTAAGGGCTACACATGGAAGTTCGGCTCCACTGGCTTTAACCGCTTTGTGTATCCTCAGCTCACCCTTATTAACCAGCCCCAGACATGGGATCACCAGAAGAAATGGGAGATGGCCGAGACACTCCAGTCTCTCAGCTCTGGCTAAATTCCAGGCGCAGGCAATGGCTGGGGCATGCAGACCAGGTAAGGGAGACTCAAGGCTGAGTCTTCCTTCAAAAGGCTTTTCTCTCAGCCCGCGTAACTGGCCCATTTCATCCTCCATGGCTAAAGAGGCCCCTGCACCTTAACCGAGCCTACAGTGTGACAGCCAGCGCCCCTTGCTGGGTCCTCTTTAGAAGGTTCTGGCTACAGAGTCAGATCTGTGAAACTGTGTGCTGAAGGGCAGAGGCAGGGCAGGCGCTGGCTCAGGGGACAGCGATGCCAGTTGTCATGACAGACCAAGGACAAAACACACAAAGCCTCAAATGTTAGAATGAAAACTTTTATCACCAATCCTGCTCTCCAGGCAGTCTGAAGGGGCTAAGGACACACCAAGGGGCCCTGGGGGAGGGAGTGTCTACCTGCTGTCAGCCCCTAGAGCCATGTATCACAATACAAAGCTACTGGTTAGTTTAGTTCTGAGCAGACCAGCTTAAAAAAAAAAAAAAAACAAAAAACCCTCAGTCATGAGAACTCACTAGCCAGAACAGAAAGCAGGCCCTTGTGAGAGTTCAGCTGTAGAGCTGAACGTAGTCGAAGCTGTACCGGACACTTCCCTGGAGGTGGGGTAACTCCCCCCACCCCCAAGTAGGAGGAGGATGACTAGGAACCCCAGTGTGAAAAGTGAGGCCAGGGGAGGGGACACAGAAGCTGGGGCTTAACTCCCTAGAACTCCCAACTTCTAGATTCCCCAGACAAAGTTGGCTGCCCTGTTGAGGTAGGGGAGACAAGAGCATTCAGAAAGGAGCCTACAGGGTAGGGGAAGCCCTCAGAAAGGTGGTCCTTCCTATCACCACTTGAGAGCTTTGAGCTGGGAAAAGTGTTAGGACATCTTGGGACGAGCTGGGAGTGGTGGGCAGGAACCATCTTGCTAGCTAGCCTCTGACAAAAGCAGGGGTCTCCAGCCGGCCGCCATTCGCCCCCACCTCTCCGGAAGGACCCAGGCTAGCCTACAGGCCACTGAGTAAAAGCCCGGCTGCCCTCAGGGGTTGTCCATCCCTGTCTCAGGTATCCTGGTGGGGCTGAGCAGAAGAGTGCATTGCTGGAGTGTGCTGGACTCAGGTTTTCAAGGGCTGGAAAGGACTTTTTTAGAGAGAGGGAAAAGGCGGTATCAGGAACTGAATGGGACGACCTCCACAAAGCAGGCTGGGCAAAGTCCCATGATGGCAGGTCGCTAGGAAGAGGTTCCAGGGGCGGCAGGCCGCTGCTGGTCCCAACCCACACCTGGAAAAAGGGCAGAGAGTGCAGGTTACCCCCCCAGGCCACCGGGCATACCCCCACTGCCCTCTGGGATTCTCCTATCCTGTCTGGGGCTGCTCAGCTCACTACCTGGGAGTCAGAATGTGCTCTGTGACAACAGAGATCAGAGAGGGAGAGACAGAAAGCAGCAAGGCAAAGACAGATCCCAGCAGGTCTATCTGAAGTCAGCATCCCTGGAGAGGCTGCCTGGCCCAGCATCTGTGAACAGTGCTTACCCCAGTCCTTGAGGCTGTGCTGCTGCGTACAGCCATTCCTCCCTATACTCTCCGGAACCCACCCTTGCCAGCAGGTCAGGAGAAGCAGGTATCCCCTGTCAGAGGCTGTAGGAGAGCTCATGACACTGCCTTGACATCAGTTGAAGGCACTTGCCACAGCAGAAAGGAGATAACCAAGAAGACAGTGGTGTACTTTGCATCAGAGGCCAAGAAAGAAAGCTCATTTTCTAGGTGCCAGCATAGTCCCTAGATAGAATTCAAACAGACTGGAGAAAATCCAGCCCAGCCTTCCCTACTCGATTCCACGCTAAAGAGAAAGCCTTGCCTTGCTCTTGCTGTTTGTGTGGGAGATGGGACCACCCTCTCCCTACCTACAGTCTCTTCGGCCACACTTTCTCCACTGAAGGGAGAAACCCACGAGTTCCCACTCAGCTCAAACCAGGGGAAGGGTTGTTGGCTGGGCTACCAGAAGCCCTTTTGAAACCCCTACAGTTCATATGAATTACTGGGAACCAGCAGCCAGGCCCAGCTAGGTGTCAGATCCACCGGGACAACACTTGCGTAGTGTGGCCCACCAACCAAGGAGCCCACAAATACCAGGACAGGAGAGCTAGGCAACAGAATGGAGGAAAAGACCATGGAGACTAGAAACAAGTGACCAAAAAAAAAAAAAAAAAAAAAGTCTGATAGCCCTAGGGAGGCAAAGGAGGCTGGGGATAGAACAAAGGAGACCAGAGGAAGGACAGGGGCGACAGGGGGGTCGGGGGTGCAAAGCAGTGCTCAGGCCAATGCTGGGAGGGCAGCAGCATTCTTCCACCCAACTATGCCCTGGCCCAGTCCCTACCTGACACTTGTGAGGTCGCTCAGAAGTGTGCACCTGCTTGATATGTCCGTTCAAGTGATCTGGCCTGGAAAAGAGATCAACAGACTTTAAAAACAAGGCATCAAAAAAGATGGGCCAAACTTGGCCAGTCTCCCTCCCTCCCTCCACTCCCACCACCACCACCCCCCCTTCTAGGGAGAACTCCACCCCAGCAAGACAAAGACAAAGTCACCACCCAGCTCTAGCTCCAGGGGCCCAAGCATCTCAGCCATTTCCCCCCTTGGGGGGGGAGGGGAAGCAAATGTTTCCCTCTGATCTAGCTAACCCCACCCCACCCCATCCCCTGCAGAAATTCAATGATTCCTAGGACCTGAGGCAGCAGCTTTGGAATGACACAGGGATGCTTGGCCCAGCCTTTCTGGGAGGGGTGGGTGTGGGACTCATTGTCCAGACCAAAGCCCCTTAGACTGCGTTCCCCTCCCCCCAGCCTCTCCCGCCACCGCAGCCAATGAACGCCACCCGCATGGAATTCAGTCCCCAGAGGCCAGGGATGGAGCTCTAAGTCCCCAGCTGGACTGGCAAGCCAGATGCCCGCCAGAGCAGGTGGGCAGGGGCTGTCTGACCGGTAGGACTGGTTCCTAGTTGGGGCCTCTCTGGGGGAATTCTGTCCCTAAGCTCTCACACATACAAGATCCTTGGGGTTTCAGTTAAAAGCAGGCTTTTTCTCAAACCGGGAGAAAAACAAAAACAAAACCAGCTCTCTGCTCCCAGGCAAGTCCTCAGTTCCCAAGGCTCACTAAAAGTTGAAAAGAAGGTCTGTCCTGAGAACAGACGGAGGACCTGTGGGTCCCCTGGATTCTGGAGCCACCAGGTCAGAGCACATCAGATTCCAGTATTACTATTGCAAAACAGCCCTGCTGCGTAGCCGGCTTTTATGCCTCTCAAACCTAGGGTCACATGAGGGGCAACGCTGAAACCTAGTACTGCAGGCCAGCCTACTCAAACGGACGGAGGCTGTGGGCCTCGGGAGTGTAAGGCGTCCCAGACACACTTGTTCAGTTCCTCCCTCCGAAGCCATTCAGGCGGGGAAAGTCGAGGGAGGAGCCCAGCCTCCCGCCCCCAGAGGGGGCCCCACGCCTGGTGCCGGAAACACAAAGGGAACCAGGGGAGAAGAATGGGGAGGCCCAATGGCTCTGGCCTAAGGAATCTGGCCCCTTCCTACAGGCCCCCGGGAGGGTGAAGCTAGTAGGGCACCCTGGTGCTGGAGAACTTGCCTGAAGGCATAGATACAGCTCTTGGCCACACCATCTCAAAGCCGGGGATCTTAAAACATTTAAACATGGTATGCTTTACTAAGGTCCAGTGACCCTCTACCCCCACAAGATCCACATCCCCAAATCCTGGCAAGGATCTGTCTCGAGAGAGAACTAAGATAATACCAGCAGGAGTGGTGGGGGAAGGGTGCCATCCTCACCTGGAGAAACCTTTCCCACAGCTCTGGCAGATGTACGGTTTGCCCACTGACCCATCATGGGACCTCACATGGTACGACATGCGGTCTTTTCTCTTGAACCGCAGACCACACACCGGGCACGAGTACGGCTTCTCCCCAGAGTGGGACAGCTTATGCCGGTTGAGATGGTATACATCACGAAAGATCTTGCCACAGATCTCACAAGCCACTTGCTTCCTGGTCCGGCTCCTTTTTCTGGGGCCATCGGGGTCCTCGGAGACAGGTAACCCATTCTCACCCAGCCTTGGAGGAGGAAGATCAATATAGCCCAACTGGAGGCTTGTGACGCCGTGCTGGGCCTCATGTTGCCGGAGCCGGTTGGCGTCAGTGAACACCTTCCCGCACAGGCCACATGGAAGGATGCCTGCTTCCCTCAAGCCCCCTGGAGACCCAAACATGGAGTCCAGCAGGTTGGCCTTCCTGGGGCGTCCCCGGCCTCGCTTGCTAGTCAGTGGAGGTGCACTGGATGCCACATTGGGGAATGGAGAAGTCAGTAGTTGGGGGGAGAGGGGTCCAGCCACCATGGGCAATCTGTCCACCCCAGGTAACACAGGCAGGGAAGCTTGGCCCGCAATAGCAGCAGCACCTGTGGCCCTGGCAGCCTCCTCCTCGGGCTGCATGCTGCCAGCAATACCGTTACTGTTGGCTGCCATGGCTGCCCCGTTGGTCATGTCCAAAGGGAAGCCCAAGTCGGAAGTCCCAGGAGGGCGAAAGAGCATGATATCAGCCCGGGCAGGGGGCACCAGGATCTGCACGTTGGACTGTTTGATTACTTCCTGGCAGATCTCGATGACCGACCTCATCAGCAGGAACTTGGCGGCCGTCATGAGCTCGGGGAAGCTCTCTAGGCGCACAACGATTCGGGACGTGTAAGCGAAGTCCAGGATGTCTCCAAACACTTTGGAACTGATGGTGTGCATCTCCAGTTCGCGACTGCCTCCAGCCCCGCCGCCTGGAGCCGCCGCCGCGCCTCCCACATCAGCAGGACCACCGTCTGCAGCTCCGCCGTCCCCTAACTGGGCGCTGAACACAGACTCAAAGTACTCGCTGCAGGCAGCCAGTACGGCGCGGTGCGCTGGGAAGCTCTCGTCACCTACCCGTAGGAGCACGTCGCAAAAGCGCCCGCCGTTTTTGCGTTGTTGGTTCAGGTTGTGCAGCATCTCCGTACTGTGTCTGCTCACCTGGTAGGTGTAGCAGCCCGACGGACCGCAAGAAGCGTCGTTGACCCGCTCCATGGTCGCTGCCCCTTCCCCACTCGCCGGGCCGGGCACCCACCAGTCCCTTGTCCCTTCCCTTAGGCAGCGAGACGCCTTGTGCTGCGGACCACTCACACTCCCGGCACGTGCGGCCCAGGGTTCGGTAGTACTCTCAGGTGCGCCCAGCGCACACGCCCCCTGCTTTAATAAAAAGGGCTAGACCCAGCGGGGCACTGCCCCCCACATAGCCGCCCTTAACCTCCGCCGGACCCGCGTAGCACTCCCTCTCCGCCTGCCCGCCTCCCTCTCTAGGTCTACCTTCCAGGGGGTAAACGAGCGAAGAGGTGCGCCCCTCCTGCAAACGCGGCTGCCACCTCCCCTCCCGCCCGCCAGGCGGCGCCGGCGCGCAGCCAAAAGACGCGCGCGCGCGGGGAGGAGGAGGGGTCCGCCGCGCAAGCGCAAGCGCGCGCTCGGAGGCTTTTCCCGGGCCCACTGGGGGCGCGCGCTGCGTCCCCTGCAAAGCGCGAGCCGGGGTGGGGGCGCCGGAGCAAAGGAAACAAAAGGCGAAGATGAAGGCGGCGGTCCGCGCGCACGGGGGCGGTGGCGTAGGCCGAGTCTTGGAGCGCGGCGAAGGCGGCGGCCGAAGCGAGCGGGTGGCAGCAGCAGGGTGGGCCCTTTCCCAAGCCTGGCACGAGTGGCGGCGGCGCTGCGGCCCCAGGCTCCGTGCGTTCGGAACGGAGGAAAGATGGCAGCGGCTGCACTTCCTCTTGCACTTTCACCCCTGGGGGGAGGAGAAGGAGGGGGCGATACCAACAACACCCCCCCCAGCTTGCAGAAAGAAAAAAGCAGCGAGCTCGGCGTGGGGGGTCTCGGTGGCCCGGGCCCAGCACGTGCGCATCGGGCTCCCTAGCCTGGGCCGCCTAGCGCTGCAAACTTTCCACTTTCTTTGTGCCGAGCGGCCCCCCCCCTCACCCAGCGGAGGATGCACGTCCCCCATTCCCTATTTATACACCCCCCCCTGCAGCTCCGCTCCCCCCGCTTCCTGCCCCCACTCCCCAGCTCCGCCAATGCTAGCACAGCCTGATCCTCCGCCTCCCCACCCCGCCCGCGGGGCCGGGGGGCTGCAGCCTCAGCCCCCCCCCCGACCCCGACCAATACGATCCGAGCGCCGAGCCAGCAAACCAGCTACAGCCGCCCCTCCGCTGCCCGCCCAGAGTGTAGGCGAGCGTGCGGGAGGGGCGGCCGGAGCCTGTGGATCTGAGCCCCCACAGCCTGCCTTGCGCACCCGCAGGTCGGACGGGCATCAGCACCCTGCCTAGTTCTCCTTTGATGGCCGAAATCCCTAGAAGTAGGCTGAGACCTCCCGCTCTGCAGCCCTAGGAAGGACGCGGGATCCCGACCCGACGCAGGCGGAACCTTCTGCCTACCTCACACTGACCGAGGCAAATGCCCTGCACGCCTGGATAACTAGAGATAGGTCGTTTTCCCCACCCACCGCTACTTGGGCTTTGTGCCCCAGGGAGCGTGAAGTCGCCATCCAGCTCAGGGAAGGGACAGTATGATGGCGATGGACAAAATCAACAGCAGTTTTGTAAGAAAATTAGAGAATTCAGAGATCAAAAGCCCCCTCGATCTTCCCCAAGCAAGAAGCATGCTTATTAGCCCTTGCCGCCCTGCAAAAATGCCGGCCACTCTGACCACGGACCGCGCGTCCAGGCCTGAGCGCTTTGTCCCTAAGACGCCTGGGGATGCTATTAGGCGAGGGTTGGACACAGGTTCGTCTGCTGGGGCTGTCGCTGAGCTATTGGTCTCAGAGCCTGTAGGCAAAGCACGTGTACGGGCGCGAAGTTCCCACAGTTGCAAGAGGAGCTAAGTACGCATTCCAAACTTTGCACGGTTCCAAACTGAGCGCTTCCATTAAATGTAGCGGTGTGTGTGGAAAAGCATTCTGGGTATTACCATGCAAATGAACGGCACCGGCTTTCCACTCTGCTAGGGGTTCCCACCACCGTGCACCTAGCCTCTCAGCTCACTGAGGCTTTTCGGGCGGTGTAAAAGAGGACCCTAGTTCAAATCCAAGACCTGAGCTCTCTCTCGTTATGTCTTGGTGCCAGTTTTGTAACCTGTGGCCCCGGACAAAGTTGAGAATTCGCCCTCCTCAGACAGTACACTCCAGACTTACTGGATAAAATGAGGAGTTGTGTTAGAGCAGTTTAGTTATTGCTTTTAATTTCTCGGGCACAGTATTTTGGAGGCAGAAGTTCTTGTGTTCAACTGTGCTATTGAGGGTTCCAAGGTAGATCATTTATTTACCTAGTCTGTGCTAGGCTCCTGTTCTTTCCCAGGACTGTGGAGCAGAAAGAGGAAGGTCTACTTACTCAGTCCTCACTGTACTTACATTTCCCCAGGCTAGAGAAAATGGAAAAGTGAGTGACTTGCCCAAGGCCACACTGTCAGTAGTAGAGTCAAGAATCAATCCAGCTGTGTGTCTTCCTCCCCAGGGAACTGAACCCCATTAGTGGCTTCTGTGGGTCAGGCACTGGATCACAATAGGCTGTGTTTAGAAAACTGGATGGTATATCTAGAGGATTCACCTTGCAAAGTGAAGTTCACAGGGCTCCTCATCTACAGTGCTCTGAGGAAAGCTAGGGACACACATTAGCCCCATTTTGCAAATGCTGAGACTGGAGTAAACCTAGTGATTCAGGACCCCACCTTGGAGAAGAGGCAGGTGATTAATACCAGTGTTGACCCCAGCCCAGAGTTTTATCCTGCATGTCACCTTGGTGCAATTGACTATACAGGCGTCACAGTTTTTCCATACCCCTGTTTTCCATCATATACCCGTCTCTTGGGCCCACAGAAACGTATTCTGTAGCTTTAGGCTTCCAGATGTGTTGATAAAATCTCATTACTTTCTCTCTGTCTCTCTCTCTCTCTCTCTCTCTCTCTCACACACACACACACACACACACACATGCACCCACACACGCCGAAGAATGAGCAAGCTGAGATTGAGTGGTGTTAAATAACGGGTCCAAGATGACACAAAGGCGTCCAAGCTAGAACCTCCAATCTTTAAAGCTGTCCTACCAGAGCGTCCATCGACTGGCTTAGCAAGCCTGGCTAAGATAACTATATTTATGATCTTTCCCCCTCCACATCTGTCAACAGAGCCTACTGCCTCATTCCCAGTTTCTAGGCTACACCTTGAAGAGAAAACAGAGCTCACAATCCCTGAGTCTGCCTCCTGCTGCTGGTCTGCTGGACCTTCTTCAGTTGCCATGGAAACTGTGTACCTCAGTCTTGGCTCAGAACCAGATGGTTAGCAAACTGAAGAGCGGTCGTTGTCTCTCTGGCTAAGCGAAGCTGTCAAGGTCATCCATTCATTCATTAGATTGGTATTGATTGAGCACCTACTAAGCACCAGACTTTCTTTGTTTTGTGTGTGTGTGGGGGGGGGTTAGATGCTAGAGAGAGTACAGTAGTAAACAAACTAGACTTCAGACCTTGCCGTCAAGAATTCCAAAGCCCAGACAGACAAGACAAAAAAAAATAAAATAAGGACATAAAAACATTCTTCTCCCTGCTTCGCTGGCCAATCCAAGTTCCCCTTCCCGTGGATCCCCTCTCCTGGACCATCCTTGGCCAAAGCCCAGACTCACCCAAAGCCTCACTCAGCCTTTACAGCTTCCTTTCTCTTGCTAATTATTTTTCCTGACTGTAAAGACCGTAGGAATTTTAGAACATATATGAAAGCAACAAGAAAAATTAAACAAGAGCCTGTGATTTCTCCACCAAGAGTTAAGCACTTCTCTCTTCTTTTGAGGCTTTTCTATACCTGTATACCTTTCTTTGTTCTCTCTCTCTCTCTTTGGTTTTTCGACACAGGGTTCCTCTGTGTAGCCTTGGAGCTCACTATGTAGACAAGGCTGACCTCAGACTCACAGAGATCTGCCTGCATCTACTTCCCCAGTAACAGGATTAAAGGCCTGTGCCACCACCGGGCCTCTCTCTTGTTTTTTTGTTTTTAATTTTTTTAGAATTTTTTTTATTTCTTCATATATATAATTTATCTTGATCACATTTAACTTAAATGTTCCCTCTTATGATCCCAACTCCCCTATACTTCTTCCTTTCATATCTTTTTAAATATTATTTATTTTTATGTATGTGAGTACACTGTAGCTTTCTTCAGACACACCAGAAGATATCAGATCCCATCACAGATGGTTGTGAGTCACCATGTTTCTGGGAACTGAAATCAGGACCTCTGGAAGAATAGTCAGAGCTTTTAACCACTGAGCCATCTCTCCAGCCCCCTTTATATCTTTTTTTTTCTTAAATAACTGTCTTAGGGTTTCTATTCCTGCACAAAACAACATGACCAAGAAGCAAGCTGGGGAGAAAGGGGTTTATTTCAGCTTACACTTCCACATTGCTGTTCCTCACCAAAGAAAGTGAGAACAGGAACTCACAGAGGGCAGGAACCTGGAGGCAGGAACCTGATGCAGAGGCCATGGAGGATGCTGCTTACTAGATTACTTCCCCTGACTTGCTTAGCTTGCTCTCTTATAGAACTGAGGATTACCAACCCAGGGATGGCACCACCTACAAGGGGCTGGGCCCTCACCCCCTGGTCGCTAATTGAGAATATGCCTTACACCTGGATCTCATGGAGGCATTTCCTCAAGGGAGGCCCCTTTCTCCATGATAACTCCAGTTTGTGTCAAGTTGACACACAAAACCAGCCAGTACAATAACTCAGTGAGTGCAGTTGGTGTTGTCTGTGACCAGGGCATGGGGCCACCCACTGATGGCCTAGCAGTGACTACACCTTCAAAGAGAAATGAGGCCTTCCGCCCCAGCAGCCATTACCTGTCCATTACTTCTCAGTGAACAGTGGAACCCTTCCATCCCTGCCTAATGATAACTGGCTTAATCTCCAGGTAACCACAGTTGCTGTGAGTTCCTGCTGGAAGTGACCCCAGTCCTGTCCTGTAGACAGCATGTGACAGCACTCCTCGTACCTAAAAAACAAAACAAGAGCCGGGCCGTGGTGACCACACCTGTAATCCCAGCACTTGGGAGGCAGAGGCAGGCAGATTTCTGAGTTCAAGGCCAGCCTGGTCTACAGAGTGAGTTCCAGGACAGCCAGGGCTAGACAGAGAAACCCTGTCTCGAAAAAAACCAAAAAACAAAAAGAAGATCCAAAACCAAAACCAAAAAAAAAAAAAACCAAGGCTGGCCCTTAGCTCACAGGCAGATGCCCCCCCCCCCCACACTTCCAATGAATAACTGCGAAAACAACTCCATCCACCAATCCCAAGATTTTCCTAAATTTTTTTAGTATTATTTTCTCTATGTATTATTTTATAATCATGTTTTCAAAATATATAGTATGGACTGGCATAATATCTTAGCAGAAAAAAATGGACTTTCCGTTAAGCCTGATGTCCCAAGTTGAATCCCCGGGTGCCAACATGGTAGAGGGGTAGAGCTAACTCTCAAAGGTTGTCCTTTGGCTTTTGTAACCTCCTCATACACAAGTAGATAAATTAATTTAAACTTTTAAAATGTATTTTCTGCATGGCATGGTGGCACGTATCTAAAGGCTCAGCACTAGGAACCAAAGGCAGGAGGACTGCCCACAGGTTCAAGGCCAGCCTGCTCTACATAGTGAATACCAGACCTACCAGGGCTACATTTTGAAACCTTGTCTAAAACAAAACATTTTTAAAATGTCAAAGGAATAAAAAAAAAAATCTATGTTTTCCCAGCACCTTCCAAAGTTCCACAAGGACAAGACCTAGGCACTGAGAACAGCCAAGCTGTTGGCTACCCGAGGTAATGAGGGCCTGTCTTTGTAACCCTCAACAATGAGCCTAAGAGAGTCGTACTCCGAGATTCCCATTTTACAGACTGAGGACTGGCAGGTGACAAAGCTGCTCACACATCCTGGGCCCCTCCTGAGGTTCACTGATGACAGCTGGGGTGTGAGGAGCAGCACACGGTTGAGGCAGTGCGAACCCAAGGCTCTGAACAGCTGGCTCTCCGGTCACAGCAGCAAGAAGAGCACTCAGGTGGGAGTGGAGGGCGAACAGGTAGGCTTGTGATGTACGTGCCAGTTGCAGCTTTCCTCTTGCTGACGCTAGAACTTTGGGTAAAAGATGCAGGTTCATTTACGCCCTCTCAGACGTCCTCTGGGGAGTAGAATCATTGCCACCTTTTTTATCATTTGTAGGAGTTGTTTGTTTCAGACAGGGTCTCTCCAGGCAGCCCCAAATGGTCTCAAAATCCTGGGAGAATTTGGTGGTGTAGGGATCAAACCTTATTTATGCACTCAGGTAAGTACTCTACCCTGAGTCATGCACTCAGTTCCTCTGGTTTTTCCTTGGCAGGCTTCCTTGGCTATGGAGAAGGTGTGAAAGTCACAGCCACTGCCCTAGAGGCCACACCCTTGTGCCCCATGATTGATCCTATAGGAGCCAGGGAATTAGAAGTTCCCACCTTCCATCCAGAGGAGTTATCCTAGCCCTTCTCTTCCGTGGTCTTCGGTCATGGCAAAGACCTAGTGGGTCATCATTTATCTTTGACCATGTTTCCTGTTTCTGTGTGGCCAGCACAGACCTTAGCCCTTTTAGAAACAAAAATGGAGAAAACAACAAATAAAACCCCCTTCATGTGTATACACACGAATGCATTTCTGTATTTATGAAGTTTTCTTTCTCCTGGGATTCTGAAAAGGAAACCCAGGAATTCTCTCCTGCTAAATAAACCTGGGATCAGGGATACTGAGCTACACTACCAGCCCCAGAATTGTTTTAGGAAAGGAGGCAGGAACTGAACAGAGTCTTACTGTTACCCAGGCTGGCCTCCAACTCACCAACCCTCTAGCCTAACCCCGCCCCCCCAGTGCTCACTTGCCGATGTGAGCCACCACACTTGTGTTTGCTTCTGCTGTCATTGTTCCCAACTGAAGAGTCAAGGGTTTTTTGCTGGGCAAATAGGGCATCTCTCTCTGTCTCTGTCTCTGTCTCTGTCTCTCTCTCTCTCTCTCTCTCTCTCTCTCTCTCTCTCTCTCTCTCCCTCCCTCCCTCCCTCCTCCAAACCAAATGATCAACTGAAGAAAATTCACTATATATTATAAATAATATCTTTAATAATAAAATGTAATATGAAAATAGTTCTTGGATGTGTGTGTGTATGTGTTTGTGGGTATACAAGTGTGTGCAGGTGTGAGCACTCATAGAGACCAGAGGAGTTCTCTTTATTCCTTTTGAGACAGGAGTTCTTTTTTTTTTTTTTGAGACAGAGTTTCTCTGTGTAGGCCTGGCTGTCCTGGAACTTACTTTGTAGACCAGGCTGGCCTTGAACTCAGAAATCCGCCTGCCTCTGCCTCCCAAGTGCTGGGATTAAAGACATGCGCCACCACTGCCCAACTTGAGACTGGAGTTCTTACTGAAACCAGAAGTAAGCCAGTGGACAGCAAGGCCCAGTGACCCTTCCGTCCCCATCCCCCACAGCACTGGTGTTGCAGATGCACAGATGTTTTTTACCTGGGTGCTGGGATTCACACTCAGGTACTCACACTTGCACAACAAATGCTATTATGAGTTGGAGCGTTTCTCCTTATCACAACCATGTTTTTTAAAGATTTATTTTATTCATATGAGTACACTGTCTCTGTATTCAGACACATAAGAAAAAGGCATCGGATCCCATTACAGATGGTTGTGAGTCACCATGTGGTTACTGGCAATTGAACTCAGGACCTCTGGGAGAGCAGTCAGTGCTCTTAACTGCCTCTGAGCCGTTTCTTTAGCATGTTTTTACTTTTTTGTTTGTTTGTTTGTGTTTGTTTTTGTTTTTGTTTCGAAACAGGGTTTCTCTGTGTAGCCCTGGCTCTCCTGGAACTCACTCTGTAGACCAGGCTGGCCTCGAACTCAGAAATTCTCCTGCCTCTGCCTCCCAAGTGCGGGGACTAAAGGTGTGCGCACCACTGCCTGACTTACTTTTTTTTTCTTTTAAACAAGTATTTATGCTGGCCTCAAACTCATCGTCCTTCCTCCTCTAGCTCCTAAGTGTTGAGATCATAGGAATATACTACTAAGCTGACACAAAAATGTGTGTGTGTGAGAGAGTATATCAAAGAAAAACTTGCAGAAATCTGTTCACTCTTTGTCCCATGTGGGTCCCCAAAACTGAGCTCAGGTCATCAGGCTTTAGGGCAGACACCTTGCCAGGTTAGCCATCTCACCAGGCCTCCATTTGTTTGTGGGGTTTTTTGTGGCTTTTGTTATTTGCTTGTGGAGTACTTATATATGCGTGCTTTACCGTGGGAAGCTACTTAGAAGTGAGGGTTTGAATACACTCACTCGCAGAAGTACATGGAGGTGCAAGGTTGACTGGTAGTTCTGCCACCTCATTCATGAGGCAGGGCCTGTCACTCAAACCCAGTACCCATCAACGTGACCAGTGTGGCTAGCAGGCTGGCTCTGAGCACCCTGACTCTGCCTTTCACAGTTGGAATTTACAGGTAAGCCATTAAATGGATTTTGAGGGGTCCAGACTCTGGTTTCGACACTCCCCAGACTTTGGTTTCCTTTTTGAGTGAGTCAGGCTTTGAACTCATGACCCTACCACCTTAGTCTGCCATGTCCTGGGATTCACAAGCCTGTGTCACTGTGCCCTGCTTGCACGTTTCTTCTCAACACTTACCTCATTATCGTCATTGCCCAGCTCCAAGTATTGCACATAGAAGACACTCATAAATATTTGTTGAATAAATAAAAATATCATTTTGAGGGAGTAATGGTGCTGCACAGCAGTTGACCTGTTTGCCTAAGATATGCAGCACTCTAGGTTCAATCCTGGTACTAAATCATTCTCAGCTTTCAAACTACCAAATATTTCGCTTGATGTAAACAGGAAGGACTGTGTGTTTACAGACACTGCTGCTCAAAGGGTGAGTTGGTGCCACTCTGCAGAGAGATTCCGCAGTCTATTTTCAAGCCTTGGCAATGCATTTAGCTTTCAATCCAGTAATTTCAGTTTTTGGTATGAGGTACAGTCAGGGTGCTGTGTGCCGAGAGACAGAGCGGGCTCGGGTATTTTCAGGACATCGAGGCTGTACCTCAGGTCGGGTGAGGGAGCGCTTGCCTAGTAACGGGCAAAACCCTGGGTCATTTCCTGGGCCAGATAAGCAACACAGAAGCTGCGCTTGGTGGTACATACCTGTAATTGAACTTGTAAGCATGAAGATGCCACTTGGAGGATTAGAGGGCAACGTGGAGATGCAGTCAGGTCTATCTAACATGGCGTTCAGGTCATTAAGCCAGTAAAGTGCTTTGAACTGCTCGTTCATCTTGCCCACCCACCTTGAACTTTTTTTTTTTTCTGAGAAAGAGGGTTTCTCTGTGTAGCCCTGGCTGTCCTGGAACTTGCTCTGTAGACCAGGCTGACCTTGTACCACAGAGATCCACCTGCCTCTGTAACTTTAATTTAATTTTTTTCAAATCCTATTTTTAATGATGGTTCTTAAACGCTTTAAACCTCCCTTTAGCCCACCACCCACCAGAGGTGATGGGAAAGGAAGGATATGGGGGAAGTGGACCTGTTTAGAAAGGTTCTTCGAAGCAACTCCCGTCTGCGTTGTCTGGAAATCGGCAGTTCAGTTCACAGGTCAGCAGGCAGCGACGGCTCGATCCACTCACAAACACCTCATGGATACGCCAGCAGTTCAGTTCAGTAGAGTTGAGTTAGCAACAGCAGTGTCCCGACCTAGTAGAGACAAACGGACCTCAGCCTCTGCCTCAGTCAGCAGGAGGGACCAGTAGCAACACCAGGAAAAGTTCTCAGCTGTGCCTTTCTCAGGGAAGCAAAGATCAGGAGACCCACAAGCACCGCACAGCTCGCTCTATAACCAAGCCCACCTCAGCCTCAGTCACTGTCCACCAGTCCTATTTATATTCTCCAAACACCCACGTGTCCTCCACGTGTCTTGCCTCAGCATGTACATCCAGTCAGCCCGAGTCTGAAGAAGAGGCAAGAAACTGCAGCACACCACCACAAGTATTTTGGTGCATTTCTCTCTGTGGTGTCCTGACAAATGCAGCTCAACTATGCAATATAAGGCAAATCAATATATGTGCGTACTTAGCAAAGAATCTATCGTCACGTGTCTTTTCACCTACTTGCTTTAGCAGAACATCCTCTTTCCTGTGTCTGCTTCAGCAAAATGTTCCTTCAACAAGTCTGCCTTAGCCTTTCACCTGTGTCCACTTTAATAAAAACTTTCCTTCACATGTTTGCCCCAGCAAAACACCATCCAACTGACTTTCCAAAGAACCCTTAAGTTTCCACTTCAACCTCTGCTGGGATTAAAAACATGCACCACCACCTACTGGCTACAGACCTTGAACTTTTGATCCTCCTGCCCTCAGCTGGAAATAGCTGAGATTCCATGTGTGCACAAAACCTCTGACCTAGATTTTGTTTTTTCTTGAAGATGAATTTATTTAAGTATATGAATGTATGCATGTTTTCGTACCACGTGCCCATGCAAATCAGAGCCATTGACTCCCCTTGAACTGGAGTTAAAGAGGTCGAGAGCCACCGTGTGTGTGCCGGGAACTGAACTTCGGTTCTTTGCAAGAGTAGCCACCACTCTTAACACCGCAGAGTCATCGCTCCAGCCCAAACTGATCTTTTTTTTTTTTAATATAAATAATGAAATCTGGAAACCATCTATACGGCCACCACCAGGACCCAATCAATGCCATGGGTAAAAGTGACAAAGCTTTAACTTTGACTCCTGGGTGATGTCTGATCCCTTCAGCTCCCTTTGTCCATGTTGGATAGTCACACTGGGAGGAAGGCTGAGAAGGTGGCTAGGGCACTCCTGACACATGGCAGCAGACACTTGAAGTAGGTGACGTCTGTTGAACCGGGCTGATCCCAGCTGAAGAGTGGACAAGCTGGGCACAAGTTGACTTCTGATGGCTGTCCATGCCGGGTCTCTGCTCTGCCTCAGACACTTCCTCAAGCGCTGCTCTTGTCTACAACTGTCTTTAAAATCAGCTTACAAAGTAATGCCTTTCTTTTTGGTAATTTATGTTCTGTTTTTCTTACTCATATTCCTTCCTCCCTCACATTTTATTTGAGATAAGGATCTCCCTGTAACCCAGGCTCTTGTGTGTAGCCAAGTCTTCAAGAATCTAGAAATCAGGCAGTTAAGAGAAGTAGCTCCATTCCCAGAGGCCCTGTCTGGGTTAGGGTCACAGTGACCACACACTGCCTGGCGGGGTTAAGGTCACAGCGCAGGCACACCAGCTCAATGGGTTAGGGTCACAGCGGGCACACACTGCCTGCCTAGGTTAAGGTCACAGCGTTCACATACCGCCTTGCTGGGTTAGGGTCACAGCAGCTGGGTTAGGGTCACAGCGCATGCACACACTGCCCCACAACTGTCTGTGACTTTAGCTGTTCTGCCCTCAATGCCTGCGCAGATTCACACTAGCATCTGAGGTTCCCAGGTACCTTTGGCTTGACAATATGAGCTATGCCATTACTCCCTAGTGGTGGTGGTGGTAGTGGTGGTCGTGGTGGTGGTGGTGATGATGATGATGATGATTGTGTGTATGTGTGTGTCTGCGTCTGTATCTGTGTCTATGTCTGTGTCTGTGTGTGTGAACTCATATGCTTGTCTGTCTCCCATCATCATCAAATGGCAGCTCTGGGACTGAAGAGATGGCTCAGTGGTTAAGAGCACTGACTGTTCTTCCAGAGGTCCTGAGTTCAGTTCCCAGTAACCACATGGTGTCTCATAACCATCTATAATGGGATATAATGCCCTCTTCTGGTGTGTCTGAAGGCAGTTCTGGATCACCAAATTCAGAGAGAGGCAAATTCAAAGAACAATTCATTGAGTCTGTGCCTCATGTGGTATGTATACCAATAATCTTAGCACATGGGAGGTCGAGGCAGGAGGATCAGGAACTTGAGTTCATCTTTGGCAGAAGACGAACCTAAATTATTTGAGTTTTTTTTCTGAAAAAGAAAGAAAAAGATTAGGTTATCATGATCTGTGCAGATGTGCACAGCCAGGCATCTTCCTAATGTCATGTTGCATTATGCTCTGACTGTAGAGTAGAGGGCATCTCTAGTTTCACACCAGAAGAGCCAACGCAGGGAAAAACCAGACAGCGTTTCCTTTTAAGGAAATCATGATTAGAAAGGGTTGGTTGGTAGGTTGGTTTTTCAAGACAGGGTTTCTCTGTATAGCCCTGACTATCTTGGAACTCACTCTGTAGACCAGACTGGCCTCAAACTCAGAGATCCCACTGCCTTGAGTGCTGGGGTTAAAGGTGTGTGGCACCACTGCCTGGCTTTTAAGCTTAGAACCTTTTACTTACACTGTCTAATTAAATTTCACTAATACATTGAGCAAATATCTTCGCATACTGTTGGAGGAGGATCTTGTACACTGTGCATTTAGATGCTGATTTCTGTGCAGAGAGCTAGTTCACAATTTAAACATAGGCACTGTCATGAATGTTGAAGAATCTCCTGTATCACTGTCATATAAAGAATGCTCCCCAATTATCTCTGATTGACTAATAAAAGGCTGAATAGCCAATGACTGGGCAGAGGAGATAGAAAGGCTGGACTTCTAATCTGAGCTGGGGGGTCCCAGGGAGAAGAGCAGAGAGGAGTTCAGCAGGTGAGGGCCCTGGAGAAGAAGGGCCACAAGTCAGGTAGAGGAAGAAGAAGGTCACCATGAGGTTGGGCATGAGGAGGAGTTGCCAAGGGAGCTCTCTGTGAGGACAGAGAACAAAGCAAGCCAAGGATAGACTGAGCGAGTAAATGCATGAGTGTGGGAAGGATCTGCATAGCATAGAAGGGTTAGGAATAGCTGCTCAGTTATTGTGCGTAAAGGCTGTTGAATAAGTCAATAGGTCTCTGACCCAATTTGGGAGCTAGCTTGGTTAGAAAGAACTGCCATCTTTAAATCTCTTCCTATAAGATACTATCCAGTGTGGCTGAGAGAGGGCTCAGCAATGCAAAGCACTTAATGTCATGCACAGAGCCTGAGTTCTTTTCACTTTCACATTGGGTAGCTCACAACTGTCTGTAACCTCCAGCTCCGGGGGATCTGATACCCTCTTCTGCTCTGTGGACATCTGTATTCACAGTTATACATACACAGACACATACAGATATGCACGTAGTTAAAAACATAAATAAAATAAAAAGGAATGTATAGGCGATGGGGAGATGGGGAGGTCAGCCAGGGTTGAGTTTACTCCCAGGACGTGTACTGGAAAAGCCAGGCAGATACCCAGACTTGTAGCCCAATGGTAGGAGGTTAGTTCAGGGGCCTCCTGGAGCTTGCTGACCATCCAGCTGAGTTAACCAAGGGATTCTAAGCCAGTGAGGGATCCTGTCTCAAAAACCAGTGGATAGCACCTGAGGAGTGACATCTGTGTTGACACCCTCCTACCCCAACCCTGCCAATAATGTTGTCCTGGCCTCATCAAAGTCCAAGTCCAAACGTACAGCTCATCCAGGCTCTAAAAGAGGCCCCTCCCACTTGGTCCAGCCCTCTCTTCTATGCTTCACTGCTTCAGTCCAATTCAGTTAGAAATGTGTTATCTGTGCCAGGCATGGCACACACACTTGT
This sequence comes from Tokudaia tokunoshimensis, assembly GCA_036184795.1. NCBI lineage: Eukaryota > Metazoa > Chordata > Mammalia > Rodentia > Muridae > Tokudaia > Tokudaia tokunoshimensis. The sequence continues at coordinate 73,715,265 of BTHU01000014.1, read as the reverse complement.
TATATAATGGGTATTTTATTACAGTTTTACTGCTGTGAACAGATACCATGCCCAAGGCAACTCTTACGAAGAACAACATTTAATTGGGGCTGGCTTACAGGTTCAGAGGTTCAGTCCATTATCAAGGTTGGAGCATGGCAGCGTCCAGGTAGACATGGTGCAGGAGGAGCTGAGAGTTTCACCTCTTGTTTCAAAGGCAGCCAGGAGAAGACTGGCTTCTGGGCAGCGGGGGCGAGGGTCTTAAAGTCCATGCCCACAGTGACACACCTATTCCAACAAGGCTACATCTAATCATACCACTCCCTGGGACAAGCATATACAAACCATCACCATGGGTTCCAGGTAAATCTGAACTACATAGTATAAGACTGTGTCTTAAAGAGAGGGAGTGGAGGGTAAAAGATAATTTTTAGAGGGCAAAACTTATATCTCACTTCTGAGGCCTAGGAAGTCCAAGACCAGAGCCCTGGCAGATCCGGTGTTTTGTAAAGTTGTCCTATGTCCTGGGTGACCCCTGTTCAAACAGGAGACGGGAGGGTAAAAGGCACTGGGGTGCTCTTGAATAATTTTCTTTCTCTCTAATTGAACTTTGAGAAACCCTCACATCTGGCCTCCTAAGAGACCTCAACTCTGTTAAAAAAAAAGTATCTTTATGTGTATGGATGTTATGACTGCTTGTATATTTGTGCACCACATATGTGTATGATGCCAAAGAAGACCAAAAGGGGATGTCAGATCATTTGAGACTAAAGTTACAGACAGTTGTGAGCTGTCATGTGGATGCTGGGACTCAGACCTGGGTACTCTAGAAGAAGGGACAGACTGTGTTCCTAACCCCTGAGCCATCTGCCCAGCCCCTTAAGTATGTCATTGTTGATAGTTTGTTTCTTGGTACTTTTTTTTTTTTTTTGAGATGGTATTTCACTTTGTAGTCTAATGCTGATGGATCGGGAACTCGCTATGTAGCCGAGCCTGGCCTTGAACTCCCAGCAATCCTCTGACCTTGGCTTCCCATATGCTGGAATTACAGGCATGAGCCATCTCGCCTGGCTCCAAATTGTGATACTTATTTTGTGTCTACTTTAGCCAGATTTTACTGTAAGTGCTGCTAGGACATGCAGTGTATTAGGTTGGCTCTTGATTATAAAAGGGTTTGGGAAATGGGTCTGACCAAGGGCCAAGCTCCAGCAATCCCTCAAGGGATTTTAACCAAATGTTGCTGAGTCAAAGAGATAAAAGGTACAAACTAAGGTGTAAAGAATGAGCCCCGATTTTATGCAGGAAAAAGAAAAGAAAAGTAGCGGGGGCAGGGCTGGAGAGATGGTTCAGAGATTAAGAGCACTGACTGCTCTTCCAGAGGACCTGAGTTCAATTCCCAGAAAACACATGTGGCTCATACCCAGCTGTAATGGGGTCTGATGCCCTCTTCTGGTGTGTCTGAAGACAGCTACAATGTACTCATATACATAAAATAATTCTTATTTTATTTTATATTATTTTTGGAGACAGGGTTTCTCTGTGTAGCTCTGACTGTCCTGGAACTCACTCTGTAGACCAGGCTGGTCTCAAACTCAGAAATTTGCCTGCCTCTGCCTCCCAAGTGCTGGGATTAAGTGCGCCACCAGTGCCCGGCTTTTTTTTTTTCTTTCTAATAATTCTTTAAAATAAAAAAAAAAAGGAAGAGAAGCTGTGGGAAGTATATGTAGGATACAGGTATTATATACAAATCCTTTATATATTTTAATCTATATTTATAGACATCCTTCTGTCTTTCTCTTTCTTGCTTTCCTTCTCTCTGCTGGTGGCTGTATAGGGGATTAGCATTCATTTCCCCCATAACAGATGGATTCAAGACATTTTATCCATCACTTAACATTCTTTTAGTGACTATTCACTGGAAATCCTATAATAGCCCTGTGGACCTAAGACGGAGTGTCCCAGCCTCTTCCCCTTCCTGGCTGGCTTCTGCTCTATAACTGCCCTTACTTGTAAGGGGTGCTAGGGTGTACTTCTTTCTGAGACTGCTCTCTGCTGTCCTGCTCCAACACGGACCTGCACAGTTTTACATCACTGGTCTGTTTTGCTTCTCACCTACCTTTCAATGAATTTTGATTCAATCCATCCCACTTCCTTCCCTTCCAACTCTGCTCCACCCCCTTGTTGGGCGTGACTGTCCTTCAAGCCAAGCAGCTACTGGCCATCTTGGGGCATTCAGCTGTACCCCATACAAAAGGATCTTCCTAGCTGCTCTGGTTGACATTCACACCACCTCTGTGGAGGGGTGGCAGAGTCACAAGACCATCACATGACTATCCAGCTGCTCTCTAGTACCAATCGTGTATAACTCCCTGAAGTGCACGTGATCCCAGAGAATGGGCTCCACCCCTCTTCCCTGCTGGGCAGGGCTTTCCAGATGAAGGGGGAGCATCCACACCCCTGTAAGTAACCCCCTTGGTCTTCTCTGAGGAAGACCAAGAAACGATTTGTTCCTCAGAGAGAACATTAGCAGAGTGGTGCCTCAATTGGTCTTTGGGACCTTAGGAGAAGGGGTAGACATCCTGTATGCATTTCCCTGGGGAGGGATTTAAGCAACATCTCCCACAACCTCTACTTTCCACTCCCAATTCCATATACTCTTTTTCTAAAAAAGGAATTAATTTTTTTACATTTATTTAATTATACAATAATACATGAGTATTTGCCTGCATGAATATATATATATACCACGTGCATAACTGGTACTTAAGGAGGTGAGGAGAGGACCTCAGATTCCCTGGAACTGGTGCTACAGATGGTTGTGAGCCACCAAGTGCATGCTGGGAGCCCATCCGAGTTCCTCTAGAAGAGCAACAAGTGCTCTCATTTACTCACAGCCAAAACTGCAGACGAGATGAAAGGCTACCAATGGTACCTATTAGCATACCAAAGCATATGCAGGTATGCTAATAGCAGGCTCCCTCCTGTCCCAAGGTCACACATTCCAAAGACCCTGCCATCATCCGAACTCTCCTCACTTCCTCCCTCCCCTGAACTCCCCTAGTTCAAGGCTTCCCTCCCACAGTTACTCATTCTGCTTATAACCCTGCTATTTTTGGTGTGTTCTTTCTCTTTGACCAATCCCTTGTTGTCCCCATTCACCACCCCCCACCCACATCATGCTCCTGTTCCCTCATGTCCAGCCTGCTGGCCATCTTCAGTCTACTTTTTCTCTGCTCAGGGCTCCCTACAATACAAACCTTCCCCTTTAACCGTACCGCGCATCGATACATTGTCAGGTTATACTTCCACTTGCATATATGCTTGGTCCTGTCCCTTTGTTCGTGGGTGCAGGGCAGTCTGCTGGAGTATAGGTGGCCTCTCAGTGGCCTCATCTCTGAGGAAACGGACCCCCTCCCCCAGCCGCCTTAGACTGCCAGGTACTCCTCAGCTGGGTGTAGAACTTTTTGAGTCTCTCCCTTGACTGTGGTGGGGATTTGGCTCCTTGATCTCGGCAGGTCTTGTGCCCGTGTCAAGGCTGCTGCGAGTTTATGTAGGCAGTGGTGCTGTGGTGGTCAGCAAATCCTGTTTGTTTTGGTGCACTGCCCGTGCGCTGCGTCTGGTTCTCCCCTCTTACACATAACTGCTCCTTAGCAAGAGGGGTGTGGTGTAGAAGTCCCACTTAGAGCTAAGCACCCCTCAGTCTCTCATTCTTGGGACACGGACCTGTTGTCATCTACTGTCTTCAAAAGGTTCCTTTTGTTTTGTTTTGTTCTTACTGTTTTACTGTCCTATAATTTCTTTGATGAGATTTGAGCAATGGGCTGGTCTGATCCTGATGGGCAGACCAGCTGATGACCTGTTTTTTTAACATCTCTGTCAATAATCAGGTGAGTCCTTCTCTCACAGTGTCTCTACTGCCACTGAAAAGTGTCACAAGCTGGGGACGAAGCATTCTTTCAGCACATGGGAGACATCCAGGACCCAAACCACAGTACTGACTTACCACTGTTGGCATCAGTGTCTGTCTGATTTTCCCCTTGTAAAGTTACTCCACATTCACTCTTCAGAAAACCACTGAGGTGAGAATATGCATATCCTCTTAAGCAGTGAGGCAGCGCTCTTCCTTGAGGATAGTACACCTGCACCAGGCGTTTGGAATTCTTCTGAACGTGAGCTTTGTCTCTTTTCTTTCACTTATTTACTTGTTCAATTATTTTATTTTATTTATTTATTTATTTATTTTGAAACAAGGTTTCATTGTGTAGTCCTGGCTGTCTCTCTGTAGTCCAGGCTGGCCTTGAACTCAGAGATCTGCTTGCCTCTGCCTCCCTCTGAAGTGCTGGGATCAAAGGCGTGCTCTAGCATCAACCAGCCTTATATATAAAATTTTGTATAAATTTGTTTTACAAAACTTCATTTCAAGTAAACATTTTGATCTTTAAGATTTTTTTCCTTCTCAGCAAAAAAAAAAAAAGAAAGAAAGAAAAAAGGAAAAAGTATAATGTAGTTATCTCCTTAAAAAAGGGGGGGGGGGCTGGAGAGATGGCTCAGCGGTTAAGAGCACTGACTGCTCTTCCAGAGGTCCTGAGTTCAATTCTCAGCAACCACATGGTGGCTCACTACCATCTATAATGAGATCTAATGCCCTCTTCTGGGGTTCAGAAGACAGCTAGAGTGAGCCGGCCAGAGTGAGCTGGCCCCGAACGAGAGCTGGAGAGTTGGTTCAGCGGTTAAGAGCACCAACTGCTCTTCTGGAGGTCCTGAGTTCAAATCCCAGCAACCACATGGTGGCTCACAACCATCTGTAATGAGATCTGATGCTGTCTTCTGGTATGTCTGAAAACAGCTACAGTGTACTCACATATAATAAATAAATCTTTATATATAAAAAAAGACTTCTGGGGCCCTGGCATTGTAGTTTAGTTGATGGTAGAGTGCTTGCTTGCCTAGCATTCATGAAGCTCTTGAGTTTGATCTCCAGCATTTCCTTAACTGGTGCGGTGGTGTTGCATGCCTGTCACACAGTGCACAGGAGGTGGGGACAGAGAGTTCAAGGTCATCTTTAGCTATATAGTGAGTCAGGGTTAGCCTGGGGTACCTGAGACTCTGTTTCAACCAACAACCGTACTTCCTTTTTTTTAAAAAAAGATTTATTTATTATTATAATATGTGAGTATGAGTACACTGTAGCTGTCTTAAGACACCAGAAAAGGGTGTCAGATCTCATTACGGATGATTGTAAGCCACCATGTGGTTGCTGGGATTTGAACTCAGGACTTTCAGAAGAGCAATCAGTGCTCTTAACCACTGAGCCATTTCACCAGCCTTGTACTTCCTTTTTAATAGCACTAAAGGATCTGGTGAGAAGACTGGTGTTTTGTATAAGCTTGGCCCATAGGGAGAGGCACTGTTGGGAGGTGTGGCCTTGCTGGAGGAAGTGGAGGTGGGCTTTAAGACCTTCCTCCTAGCTGCTTACAATAGTCTTCTGTTTGCCTTTGGAACAAGATGCAGAGCCCTCAGCTCCTCAAGTGCCATGCCTTCCTGGATGCTGCCATGTTTCCTGCGATGATGATAATGGACTGAACCTCAGAACCAGTAACCCAGCCCCAATTAGATGTCCTTTATAAAAGAGTTGCCTTCGATACAGAGAAGATTAGTATGGCCCTGTGCAAGGATGACAAGAAAATTCGTGAAGCGTTCCATATTTAAAAAAATAAAATAAAATAAAATAAAATAAAATAAAAGAGTTGCTTTGGTCATGGTGTCTCTTCACTGCAATGGAAACTCTGACTAAGACAGGACCTGAGTTCATGGACGCTCAAAACTATAACTCCAGTTGCAGGACATCTGAAGCCTCCATATTGTGTAGTATATATGCAAACAAGATGTGTATATACAGAAAATATGTTTTTTTTAAAAAGGCCTTGACTCTAATGCTATTATGTAGACTCAGAAAGAAGTTCAGTTTCAAAAAAAAAATGAAGTGGAATATAATTACAGAACTCACTTAATGTAAACCTCAGGTTTCCACACATATGTGTACACATGAACACATGTACCCCCAACCTCAACATCGATGCATGCACATAAAAAAGATTTAAAAAATAAAAAGAACTGTTGGGTGATGGTGACACACACCTGTCACAGCACTTGGAGGCAGAGGCAGGTGGATATCTCCAGTTCAAGGTCAGTCTGGTCTACAAAGAAAGTTGCAAATCAACCAGGGCTACACAAAGAAACCCTGTCTTGAAAAAAAAAAAAAAAGAAGGGCTGGAGAGATGGCTCAGTGGTTAAGAGCACTGGCTGCTCTTCCAGAGGATTTGAGTTCAAATCCCAGCAACCACATGGCGGCTCACAACCATCTGTAATGGGATCTAATGCCCTTTTCTGGTGTGTCTGAAGACAGCTACAGTGTACTCATATATATAAAATAAATAAATCTTTTAAAAAAAAGAAAGAAAAGAAAAAGACAAAAAGAAAAAGAACCTTTAAAAAACTTTTTTAAAAAAATATGACAGACCAGTGACAGCAGTGGTAAAAGAACTTACAAAACTAGAATTATCAGAGAGAACTTATTCAAATATGCAAATATGGTGCAAGACAGTGTTACTGAGTGCCTGGGGAAGATTATCTAGAAGGGCAGGATGTTTTTTTTCTGGCAGTTTTGAGGGAAGTTACTCTTCTTATCACACAGACCATTTGTGTGGGGTCCATATCTGGTCATTATCTTGTTGAGTAGTAGATTTTCAGCTTAAGTCCTTAAGTAGTCATTTTTGAGACTGGCTATTTGTGTCGGGTGCCACGGCTCACTCCTGGTTGGGCTCCAGATGTCTGTGTGAGAAGCCATGAGTCAGCCGCAAATGGTGGCAGCCTGATAGTGTGAATTTTTGTTTCAGTATATTATCCTTATGTTTGTGTCTTTTGTGTGTTTCTTTCCCTTCTCCTTTCCCGTTATCACAACTTGACAGAATACAGTCCCTCCTTCTCTTGCCTTTCCTTTCTTTTCAGTTATTTTAAACAAATTGTTATTTTATTAATATTTTGCTTTTTTTTTCTTTCTTTTTGATTTTGATTTGCTTTGGTTCTTCCCAAGCTAGGTTTCTCTGTGTAGTCCTGGGTTTTCTGGAACTCTCTATAGACCAGGCTGGCTTCAAACCCAGAGATCCACCTGCTTCTGCCTCCCAACTGTTGGGACTAGAGGCATGCACCCCCACCACCCTGCCTGCCTGGTTCTTTTATCAAGTCATTTGAAGGATGTAGCTCAGTGGTAGAGAACTTCTTGAGGCTCTGAGTTCAGTCATCAGTACTAGGGGAAAAAAAGCACGCTTGTAATTAATTTTTTTAAAAAGAGATTTATAGCTGGACAGTGGTAGCGCACGCCTTTAATCCCAGCACTTGGGAGGCAGAGGCAGGCGGATTTCTGAGTTCGAGGCCAGCCTGGTCTACAGAGTGAGTTCCAGGACAGTCAGGGTTACACAGAGAAACCCTGTCTCGAAAAACCAAAAAAAAAAAAAGAGATTTATTTATTTTATGTATGTGAGTACACCGTAGCTGTCTTCAGACACACCAGAAGAGGGCATCAGATCCAGTTGCAGATAGTTGTGAGCCGCTGTGTGGTTGCTGGGAATTGAACTCTGGACCTCTGGAAGAACAGTCAGTGCTCTTAACCATTGAGCCATCTCTCCAGTCCCCCATGTAATTAATTTGAACATTTAATTTATGTATCCTTTTCCAAATAAAAATAAAAACCTAACACTGGAAAATTTCCTGTAATTATAGCTCTACAAATATTTTTCAGTATTACTATACATTATTTTATTTCATTTTTTTTTACAGTCCACGAAGGCTTTTTATTTATGCTTTACATTTTTAAAAAAAGAATCCCAGGATTTTCCCTCCTATATGTTTTCGTCTTGCCTCTTCATGGTCCATGATGCCAGCCAAGGTTGTTAGCACAATGAAACCAAAGTGCCGTGATCGGAGCAGATTGTTCTGTCATTTCTCTAGGTCTTTATGCTGAACATCAAATCTAGGGCTCATAACTCCACATTCGTTCAACCTGCCTGTGAGGTTCACAAAGATCTTCCCAGCTCTGTGATCATCAATGATCTCTAACTCACCAATACGTCATCATCACAGTTAAGAACCCAACGATAGCCGGGCAGCAGTGGCACACGCCTTTAGTCCCAGCACTCAGGAGGCAGAGGCAGGTGGATTTCTGAGTTCGAGGCCAGCCTGGTCTACAGAGTGAGTTCCAGGACACCAGGACAGCCAGGGCTACATAGAGAAACCCTGTCTCAAAAAACCAAAAAAAAAAAAAAAAAAAGAACTGAAGGATGACTTTAGAACATGGCCTGACGAGGACCTGGCGTTTGTCTCTCTTCTCAGCATTGTGGATGCTCTTGAGAGCATCCGCCAGAGCTTTCATTCACACCATAGTGACGGTGAGGGAAGATGGCAGAAGGAGCTATTTCATTTTTTAAAATGCTTTTTTCAAGTCAGAGTTTCTTTGTGTAGTCCTGGCTTTGCAATGCACACCAGGCTGGCCTCAAACTTGGAGCTCTTCCTGCCTCTGCCTCCTAAGAGCTGGGATCAAAGATATGCACCACCTACCCCCTTGTTTTCTATCTTTGTTGTTACTTTGTTTTAGTGGATTATTTTTCGACAGTGTAGTCTTTAAAACATTTCTCCACAGTTAATTCACATCATTCATTTGTTATGCTGCCGTGGAAAAACATTTAGTAGTTGTGCTCAACAGGAGAAGTGAACCAGCCCGGCAAGGCCAAGCACTTGGTACATGATTCACGACACAGTGAAAGACGCACTTGGACATGATCAAGTTTCACTACCACAAAATGAGGCAGAGGGATGCCGAGATGTACAGAATGAGGCACCCCACCTTTGGAGGTCAAGGAGTTTCTTAGCAGGGTTCTGTGGCTGTGATAGGACTTGTGCTCTCAGAGGGCAGAAGAGGATATTCATCAGATGCCCTGGACCTGGCGTTCCAGATGGCTCTGAGCCCTCAGGTAGGGTGCTGCCAATGGAACCAGGGTCCTCTGCAAGAACATCAAGTCCTCTTAACTGTTGAGTGATTACTCCAATCCCTAAATTTAAAACAATGTTTTTAAAGAAAAAATGAATGAAAAATTTTGCCACTGGGGAATCCACAGAGAGGTGAGAGGAGAAAAGTAACTTCGCTTCCTTGTCTGCTGATCTGCACACATTTACCTTGCATGTGTGCCCCCCCCACACACACATACACTCACACACACAACTCACACACACTCACACACAAACACATTCACACACACACTCGCTTACTCTTACACTCATACAACACACATTCACACACATACTCATATACACACACATACTATAATAGATAAAACATTTAGAGAATTACATATTTTAGAACATTCTTCTTTTTATTGCTTAAATAATTGTTCATATCAAGCAGATCCATGATTTGAGGTAAGCATTTGCCAGCACAGGAGAGGAGGCCGGCGGATTGTGGAGTGACAGTTTGTGGTCAGTCAGTGCTACAGCAAGGCATTGCCTCAGAGGAAGAGAGGTGGGTGGGGTAAGGCAGACAGACTGGCTTCAGGACTTTCTCCCCATGTATGCCTTTCCCACCCGGTGGCAATGTGGGGCTCTTGCAAACACATCCCTACCCCACCTGCCCTGTTTTTGATTTGACCATAGTTTTCCTTACTCTATTTCCATCTATGACTTCCCAAGTCCATCTCTTTCTGTCCCCTCTGTCACCTAAACCAGATGTCCTGTAAGGACCTTCCTGTTTCTTCTGACACTTGTGATTTTGGGCTCTGTATTACTGAGGCCTGGCTGTTCATGAACTTCATCGCTCTCTCTCTCTTTGCTGTTGTTTGTATGAGGCAGGGTCTCACGATGTAACCCTGGCTGACCTAGAACTCAATACCGTAGACTGCCTGATGGTCCGGGCTATGAGGCATTGGTTATTCAGCAGATAGTATTAATAAGCACCCATCACCGAGGACTTCCCACCCTCTCCTGCTGTGATAGGCTGGAAACCTAGATGTGTTTAGAAGTGGTAACAGCAGACAGGGGCACAGTTGTAGTATTGCCTGTCTAGCATGTGTAAGGCACTGTGTTCCATGTGTAGCAACGTGTATAGCAACATGCATGCCAACATGGGTAACAAGACCAACAAGGCTTCTTGGGTATTGTTGTCATGTTGGGCCAGTGAGACTTAATTTGCTCTAAATTATGTAGCTGTCTGCATAAATACTCACTTAAAAAAACCATACACTTTACCAGTTATGGTAAATCTGGCATTCAGGAGTCAGAGGCATGAGTTCAAAGTCAGCGCAGAGTTCCAGACCAGCCAGGGTGAAAGAGTGAGACCACCATCTCAAAAGGAACAAAAATGAAGAATTGCTAGTTCTGCTTAATATGAAAGAAAAATTTAATAATAGTTTTATGGGCTAGAGAGATGGCTTAGCAGTTAAGAGCACTGACTGGCCGGGCAGTGGTGGCACATACCTTTAATCCCAGCAGTTGGAAGGCAGGTTAGATTTCTGAGTTTGAGGCCAGCCTGGTCTACAGGGTGAGTTCCAGGACAGCCAGGGTTACACAGATGGTTACACAGTCTGTCTTGGACAAAAAAAAAAAAAAAAAAAAAAAAAAAGAGCACTGACTGCTCTTCCAAAGGTCCTGAGTTCAAATCCCAGAAGCCACATGGTGGCTCACAACCTTCCATAATGAGATCTGACACCCTCTTCTGGGGCGTCTGAAGACAGCTACAGTGTACTTACATAATAAAGAAATAAATCTTTAAAAAAAGAGTAGTTTTATGTGTATCTGTATTTTATCTGCATTTATGTGCATGTCCCATGTGAGTGGTGCCCTGGGAAGTCAGAAGAGAGTATCAGATACCCTGGAAATGGGGTTATGCAGAGTAAACTGCTATGTAGATGTGCCCTTGGGTCCTCTGGAGCTGGAGTTACAGTGGGTTGTAAGCTGACTGAAAAGAATGCTGGGAACCGAGTTGGGTCCTATGCAAGAGCAACATGAGCTTCTGAGCCATCTCTCCAGACCTTGCTCAAAAACTTAAAACATTGGCTGATCATAGTGGCACAGGCCTTTAATCCCAGCACTCGTGACGCAAATAGATCTCTATAAGTTTGAGGCCATCTTGGTTGGTCTACCAAGTGAGCTCCTGGACAGTCTGGGCACAGAGAAATAATATCCTCTTTATTTTATGTATGTAGTTATATCGCTTGTATATATCTATGCACCATGTGCAAGAAGTGTCCACAGAGGCCAGAGGAGGACATCACATCCTCCTGTAACTGGAGTTACAGAGGGATGTAACCTGTTATGTGGATGCTGGGAATTGAGCTCAGGTCCTCTGGAAAAGCAGTCAATCATCTTGATTACTGAGCTGTCTCCCTATGCCCCTACTCCACCCACAGTATAAAAAAATATTGCATATGGGGTACTGTGCATGCTGTAACATGAGTGTTGAAGTTAGAAGACAATTTGGGGGACCTAGTCTTTGTATTTTGTCATGGCTGCTGCAAACAAATGCACATTGTCAGGCAGCAAGTGTCTCCTTTTGCTGAGCCATTTTGTAGGCCCTTTAATTTTGTTTATTTGGTTGGTTCAGTGTTTTTGGGGACAGTGTTTCTCTACATAGTCCTGGCTATCCTGGAATTCACAGAGATTTGTCTGTCTCTCTCTTCTGAGTACTGAGCTTAAAGGCATGTACCACCAGACCTAGCTAAATTCTTTTAAATAATTTATTTATTTTTATTTTTATTTTATGTGCACTGTTGTTTTTCCTGCATGTATGTCTGTGTGAGAGTGTCAGATTCTGGAGTTACAGACAATTGTGAGCTGACGTGTGGATGTTGGGGTTTTAACTCCAGTTCTCCAGAAGAACAGTCAGTGCTCTTAACTACTGAGCCATCTCTCCTGTCCCAAACAAAAACAACAAACTGGGCATTTTAGCATATGTCTTCAATTCTGACGCTGGGGAGTGGGAGGAGAAGGATAGAGGGTTTTTGATCCTGAGGTATGTAGCAAGACCCTGTCTTAGTTAAAGTTTCATTGCTATGAGGAGACACCATGACCAAGGCCAGCTCTTATATAAAGGGAAACATTGAATTGTGGCTGGTTTATAGGTTCAGAGGTTCAGTCTATTATCATGGTGGGAAGCACGGTGTGAACAGGTAGACATGCTTCTAGAAGAACCAAGAGTTCTACATCTTGATCCAAAGTAGATGTAGACTATCTTCACCAGGTAGGCAGGAGGAGGATCTCTTCTGAACTGGGTGGAGCTTGAGCACTAGGAGACCCCAAAGCCCGTCTACACAGTGACACACTTCCTACAACAAGACCACATCTATTCCAACAAGACCCTACCTCCTAAGTGCCACTTCCCATGGGTCAAGCATATTCAAACCACCACAGACCCTGTCTGGAAAAATAAATAAATAAATAAATAAATAGCACAAAGTCCTGGGTTTAATCAAAGTAGCACATAAAAACCCTCATGGTGGCACATGGCTGTTGTTCAGCACTCTAACCTACATACCGAGTTCAAAGCTGATAGAGTGTCATGGCTGTAAAAACAGAATTCCTGTGATATTACAGCTGACCTTGTTAAACCCTTATTGATTGGTCAGTCACAATCCTGAGACAAATGTTTGCTGAGACAGTCTGTTGCCACAGATTGTAAAAGTATTTTTTATTTGCTTGGTGTAATTGTCATTTCCAAGAATTATTGTCTTGTCCTGGAAGCTTCTGGTCTTTATACAATCTAATCTAGGCCTAGAATGTTTTCAGCTTCTGAGTCTGATTACGCTCATTCTTTCTAGTTCTTTCTGAACTCTGACAGGCTGGTTCTATATTCTCTCTCTCTCTCTCTCTCTCTCTCTCTCTCTCTCTCTCTCTCTCTCTCTCTCTCTCTCTGTCTGTCTGTCTGAATTGCTCTACTTGGCCTCAAACTAACTCTGAGAATTTGTTCTAATCTCCTGGATCCTTTTTACTTTTTGGCTCATTATGTCTTCACCTGTGTCTAGCCTGTTCTCTCTCTGCAACCTGCCTCTCTATAACTGTTCCAATAAAACTGCTTGCCCACCCCTCATGTGTGTGTGTGTGTGTGTGTGTGTGTGCTGCTCCCCTAAGTATTCTCTTTGTAAAGCTTCTCTCTTCTCATTAGAGTTGGGCATATCCTGTTCTGTCAAATCTTTCTCTGACTCATCACTTTGTCTGCCACTCAATTAGACAACACTTTCAAACATGGCTTCTTCCTTCTGCAAACTAACTTGACCTTCAATGTTTGGGATTAAAGACATGTACCAAGGGCATGTCTGTATTCCAACCAGAGGGATTAAACATATGTTCTAAGGGCCGAGCTATACCACACTTAGAAATGTTCTTTTCTTTTTTTTTCTTTAGTAAGTAACACATTCTTGGAGGTCCACAGTGATCAAATATCCTGTAGCAAAAGCTAGTCTGTCTTGTCTGAACCGACAGAAGAGAGACCCAGGTCCACAGTTGCTCCTACAGGTTCGTTAGCTTCCTCATTCTCAAACTTTATTTAAACTCCAAGTACTCTTGACCCCCATTAAACCATCCACTCCCCTTTCCTGGGGAAGGTTTATGTCCCTTAATGTGTGTACCAATAAACACAGTATCGTCTGCTGAGGTCAGACTCTGGTCTCTTTCTTTTTTTTTTTTTCTTTTTTCTTTCTTTCTTTCTTTCTTTTTTTTTTAGGTTTTTTGAGAGAGGGTTTCTCTGTGTAACCCTGACTGTACTGGAACTCACTCTGTAGACCAGGCTGACCTGGAACTCAGAAATCTGCCTGCCTCTGCCTCCCAAGTGCAGGGATTAAAGGCGTGCGCCACCACTGCCCAGCTCTAGTCTCTTTACCTTTTGTCTCTTTTACTCTGTGCTTTGAAATCTGACAAAGGTCAACCTGGACTGCAGGAGACTTTACTGTGTACCTTTCCCCCAAAAGATTAGCAGATGGTTCATGTGGTAAAAGTGCTTTCTGCTGGAATCTTGATGGTATGAGTCCATCCTGGGCCTCACAGGGAAGGTGAGGGAGTTGACCTCTGACCTTCATGAGTCCATACTGGGTCTCACAGTGGAAGGTGAGGGAGTTGACCTCTGACCTTCATGAGTCCATACTGGGCTTCACAGTGGAAGGAGAAAGAGTTCATCTTTTGTAGACACACACACACACACACACACACACACACACACACACACACACAGAGTTTTCTTTACGATTTATTTAATTTCATGTATATGAATAATTTGTCTGTGTACATCTCTGTGTACTTCATTCGTGCCTGGTCTTCTCAGAGGCCAGAAGAGAGCAATGGTCAGATCCCCTGGCACTGGAGTGGGTTATTAGAAGGTTCTTGGTTCTGGGAATCAAACCAGGATTCCCTACAAGAGCAGCAAGTGCTAGTAACTGCTGAACCATTGTTCCACTACACTAGACACCCCCAGCCCATTTTTTTTTTTTTTTTTGGTTTTTCGAGACAGGGTTTCTCTGTGTAGCCTTGGCTGTCCTGGAACTCCAGCCCATTTTTTAAAAACAACAACAACAACAACAAAATCAAAATGTGCCATTGGGGAAGCAAAACCTAGAGCCCCTACCCAGTCTTGACTGCCAAGGAACACTTAAAAACTGTGAAGTGGGGCTGGAGAGATGGCTCAGCCGTTAAAAGCATTGACTGCTCTTCTGAAGGTCCTGAGTTCAAATCCCAGCAACCACATGGTGACTCACAACCATCTGTAATGAGATCTGATGCCCTGTTCTGGGGTGACTGAAGACAGCTACAGTGTACTTACATATAATAAACAAATAAGTAAATAAATCTTTGGGCTGGATTGAAAAGAAAAGTGAAGAGAGCTTCAGAGTACTTACATATAATAAATAAATAAATCTTTAAAAAGCGTAACCAGAGAGATGTGATGAAGTATCCTGGTCAGAGAAAGCATTGTTGAGCACAAAAGCAAGTGCTGCAGCCTGGGCTACATAAGACCCTGTCTCACAAAACCAAGCAAAACCCAAAACCAAGAACTACTCAAGAACTTTACACATCTAAAAAGAAAAATATCCCAAAGCAGTAAAACAACCAACCAATCAAAAAACCTAACAACTGTAGTTCGTTTCTTGTCTTGTCTTTTCTTTCTTTCTTTTTTTTCCCTTGAGACAGGGTTTTTCTGTGTAGCCCTGGCTGTCCTGGAATTCACTCTGTAGACCAGGCTGGCCTTGAACTCAGAGACCCTCTTGCCTCTGCCTCCTGAGTGCTGAGATTAAAGGTGTGCACCACCACCAGCTATCTTGCCAGGAGATTTTAACTGCTAGAAACTAACTGCTGGGCAGTGGTGGCGCACGCCTTTAATCTCAGCACTTGGGAGGCAGAGGCAGGTGAGTTCCAGGACAGCTATACTGAGAAACCCTTTTTGGATGCTGGCCCCTTCCACCCCTGCCTCCAATCTTGTGGCAAGAGATGAGGCTTCTTTATTTTTCTGCTTTGTTTTGTTTTTAGATGAGGCCAAATATACCATGGCACCTTGTCCACCTCCCAAGTACAGGTGTGCCACCACATCTGACAAGAGTATTTGTTTTGTTTTGTTTTTTTGTTTTTTCAAGACAGGGTTTCTGTGTAGCCTCGGCTGTCCTGGAACTCACTCTGTAGATCAGGCTGGCCTGGAACTCAGAAATCCGCCTGCCTCTGCCTCCGCCTCCCAAGTGCTGGGATTAAAGGTGTGTGCCACCATTGCCCGGCTTGACACAAGTATTTTATGTGAGGCAATCTATCTTTGAACTTACCATGTAGCCCAGGCTACCTCCAAACCCACAGGATCTGTCTGCCTCTGACCCCAATGCTGAAGTTACAGGTGTGAGCCGCCACACCTAGCTTCACAGTTTTATTCTTCTTGTTCTATGGCCACAGGACCTCCCTGTAACAAGCAGTTGACACGGAGGGGACCTAGGTTATGGCTGTAGAGAGCTGATTTACAGGGCTTAGACTTGCTCCTGATATGCATACGTACTAACATTAGGGACAGTGTTTGTTTTGCTTTCTGTTGTCCCCAGACCTGTCAGGCACCATCACCGCTCAGTAAATGATTACTGGATGGATAGGATGGCCACCTGACGCTCTGAAGGTGACTATTGCCGTCTGGCACACTATGGACAGCACGTTCCAGCCTCCAGCGTGTCTTTGAACAAGGGTTAACACAGCTACAGGCCCTATTGAGAGATTTGTCAAGGAGAACCTCCTGCAGAGGGGATGCTTTGCTAAGGTCCTATATTCCATGAGCACTCAGGGTGGAAGGACTGCTGATTTGATTTTATCTATCTTTTAAGACCGATCTTTGATCACACCCCTTTCCAGCTGGACTTCCTGCCTCTTCTTCCCTTCTCCATTACTAATGGTGTTGGATCAAGTTACCTCATTATTCCTTAATTTATTTATGAAAAGGCTGAGGTTAAAGAAAAGAAGCAAAGCCAGGGTCCTTCGGGAACTTTCTGTAAAAGCTTTTCTTTCCCTTTTCCCCTCCCTACAGCCAGATACAATTTCTCATCTTACCCCTGGCAAGCTGGAATAGTTTTTATTTACAAACTCATATAAATAAACCCTTCTCTGGGCGGGGCGGAGGCCATCTGTCTGGGTAAGCCTGTTCTGTCCATTCCCGATGGATTAATCTATCAACATAAACTCAAACTCACATAAGTGAGTTTATACAGAGCAAGCTTCTTTCAGAACAGCAGAACAGTCCTGGGCATGCTGGCTACCTTTCCATAACCAAACACTTGAAGAAGAGAAGTCTTTTTTTTTTTAAGATTTATTTATTATATATACAGTGTTCTGCACATCAGAAGAGAGCACCAGATCTCATTATAGATGGTTGTGAGCCACCATGTGGGTACTGGGAATTGAACTCAGGACCTCTGGAAGAGCAGTCAGTGCCTTCAACCTCTGAGTCATCTCTTCAGCCCTAGAGAAGTCTTTTTAAATTTTATCACTACATAGTAATTGTATGTGCATCAATCTTGTATAAAATGGAAACAGAAGTATATGTGAACCGACAAGATCGCTCCATGTGTAAAGATACCTCCTGCCACGCCTGAGGACCCAGGTTTGAACTGTCTTCTGCTCTCCATGTGAGCGCAGACCTCCAGAGACAGGGAATTAAGAGATGTTTCAGCGGGCTGGAGAGATGGCTCAGTGGTTAAGAGCACTGACTGCTCTTCCAGAGGACCTGAGTTCAATTCCCAGCAACCACATGGTGGTTCACAACCATTTGTAACAGGATCTGATGCACACTCTTCTAGTGTGTGTCTGAAGACAGCGACAGTATATTTATATGAATAAATAAAAACAAATAATATTTAAAAAAAATAGATGTTTCAGCAATCAAGTTCTTCCAGAGAACCCAAGTTCAATTCCTACCACCCATATGGCAGCTCACAACTCTGTATCTCACACCACTGCACATAAATTATATTTGTATATATAATTTTTATATAAAAATATCTATAATTTTATGTATATAAATCATACATACCCTAAATATATGTATAATTTTTAAAAATTTAAAGAGAAAGTAAAAGCAAGTAAAATAAGATGAAAAAAAAAAATCAGAAAACAAAGTGTCCTAGCACTCAGGACTAAGAGGCTGGCAAGATCTCCGTTCGAGGACAGTCTAGTCTACAGAGTGAGTTCAGGGCAGCCAGGGCTACATAGAGATTTCTGTCTCGAAAGAACAAAAACTCGAAAGTAAAAGGTGGTGGAGTGGTGGTATACTCCTTCAACCTCAGCACTGGGTCAGCATATCTGGGTGAGTTCCAAGCCAGCTTGGTCACATAATGAATGTCAGGTCATCCAAAGTTACACAGATAAAAGAAAATATGCACCCCGCTTGCTCCCAAAGCCCAAGTAAACAATTATGCAAGGTGAAGGGTCCCTCTATGTCCTTCACCATCACCACCACCACCACTACTACTTCTTCTTCTTCTCCTCCTCCTCCTCCTTCTAGATTTTTCGAGACAGGTTTCTCTGCTTTGACTGTCCTGGAACTTGCTCTGTAGACCAGGCTGGCCTTGAACTGAACACAGAGATCTACCTACTTCTGCTTCCGAGTACTGCGATCAAGGCATGCGTCTCTATCATCTGGTTTATCTACTTTTCCAAGAATGTACTTTCTGGCCTGGCGTGTGGTAGTCGAGTGTTTGCCTTGAACTCAGGAGCCCCTAGGTTCCACCATCAGCCCCACGAAACAGATTCGTGTACTTCAGCCTAAAGGGTATAGTGATACAAGGCACAGTTCTGTTTGTTCATCTGACAAGACCGGGATACATTTCCAGTCAGACTATATGTGCACATTTCAGTGGCTGTAACCTTATTTTACAGAACAGAGATGATTTTATTTCTATCTACTCCCTTCTAATGAGTGCTAATATAATTTTCAACTTTTCAACATTATAGCTGTTGCAAGTAACGGTTTTCTCTGCACTAGATCAGTCGATCCACTAACTGTGGCTCGTTGAGTGCCACCCTCTTTCTTCGGGGTTCCTGGTAAACAAAGGATCCCTCAAAAATTGTCCCTCCCTGTCCCCAGAGGCGCTCCACAACCCAGAAAGTCGAGGTCACCGGGGCGCCTCTCCTGATGAGGAAAGGGGGCCCCAAGTATCTGCGCGCACTTTAATGGGCGCCGGGACTAAGTCTTTCACTGCTCGCAAGCTGTACACGGAGCCGACAGGCGAGCGCAGGTCCGGCGGGGTGGGGCCGAGCTGCGCGTGACCCCGGGCGCGCTCCGGGAAGTTGGCCCGAGCGACCGCTCTGGTCACCGCGGCCGCGGGCTCTATGACTCCGCTCTGGCTGGCGGAACAGGGAGGAGTCGGCGGAGAAGGAGGAGCCCGCTGGGCTCCTAGAGAGTCAGCGCGGACTTCTCGCGGAGTCGTGTCGCGAGAATTAGCAAGGCCCGCGCTTGCGCACTGCAGCGGCGGCCAGCGGCGGGGCCGGCGCGTGAAGGGGATCTAACTAGGGTGAAGGCCAGTGCGGCCTAGAGCCCCCGCCACCATGAGTGGGACCTTAGCGAAGATCGCGGAGATCGAAGCCGAGGTAAAGGGCGCAGTCGGCGCTTCCCTCCCGGCCCGAGCGTGACTTCTGCGACAGTGCCGCTTCTCCGGTGTTCGGTCCGCGGCGTCAGGGCCTGGTTTCCTCCCCAGTGCCACCGACTCCCATCGCTCCCTTATCCTAAGCCTGCACTACCTCAGCCCCGTATCCGTGCAGCCCCCTCCCTGGGCTCCTCTTGGGCCTGGGCCTCTCAGCTTCCATCAGCCAGCTCCCTGTCTGCTCTGCCTCCCATACCGCACACCCAGCCCTTTGCCAATGCTCGCTCCGGTTTTCGGCGCAGGTCTCGGTATTATTTCTGGTTTTCTTGCTTTTCTCCGAGTCACACGACTCTGTCCCAGACTCCGTGACTTGATCACTTATTTTGAGGTCTTGTCCCGTTATTCCTTGCCTGCTTGCCACTCACTCTTGATCCCCTTTGGCACGTCATTGATCGTGGCGGTAAGATCTGGAATAAATTGATTGTCCCTGGATAGTGTGTCCTCCCTGAGAAGTTCAGGGCTTTTTAAAGTCCGTTAAGTGGTGCCCTTCTTTTGGATCAGGTGCAGTAGAAACGAATCAGCAGATGGATTTTAATTCCATCTGTGGATAGGAATTGGAATGACCTTGGGTCCTGTCACTTTGGGCCTCATTTGTTTCTTCTGTAGTGCAGAAAATGAACTGGGCCTGGCAGTGGTGGCGCACGCCTTTAATCCCAGCACTTGGGAGGCAGAGGCAGGCCAGCCTGGTCTACAAAGTGAGTTCCAGGACAGCCAGGGCTATACAGAGAAACCCTGCCTCGAAAAACCGAAAAAAAAAAAAAAAAGAAAAAGAAAATGAACTGGATGGTGGGGAGAGGGAGTTCAGAGTGTGTGTGTGTGTGTGTGTGTGTGTGTGTGCGCGCGTGCGTGCGTGCGTGCGCGCGGGCACGCGCGCATAACTTAGGGAAATCATTCTGTTCAGTCATGGCTTCTGGAATTGAGATAGGTCTTCAAGTTTGGCAGCATGTCCACTTACTCTTAGAGTGTATCTAACTGGCCCTGGATTTTTTCCCTCCCTCTCTCCTTTGTTTGGAGAAGGTCTTGCTACATACCTCTGGATGTCATGGTGTAGATCAGGCTGTCCTTGAACTCAGATCTGCCTCTACCTCCCCAGTGCTGGCATTAGCCAGACTTGGATTTTTCTTTTTAAAAAAAATACTTAGGTGGAGCTCAGGAGGCAGAGACTGGTGGAACACTAACGAATTCGATGCCAACCTGGTTTACTTTTTTTTTTTTTTTTTTGGTTTTTCGAGACAGGGTTTCTCTGTATAGCCCTGGCTGTCCTGGAACTCGCTCTGTAGACCAGACTGGCCTCGAACTCAGAAATCCACCTGCCTCTGCCTCCCAAGTGCTGGGATCAAAGGCGTGCGCCACCACTGCCCGCTGTCAACCTGGTTTACATAGTAAGTTGTAGGACAGTTAGGACTACATAAAGAGACCCTGTCAAGAAAAATTAAAATGGTTACACTGACATTAGTAGGAACTAGAAAACCAAAACATTATGTTCTCAGTTTTTGGGAGCATTCAGGATTTTTTTCCTGAATTGCTGCAGATTTTATGGCTGTGATTCTTCCCTGATAGATGGCTCGGACTCAAAAGAACAAGGCTACAGCACATCATCTTGGACTACTTAAGGCTCGCCTTGCTAAGCTTCGAAGAGAACTCATCACTCCAAAAGGTGGTGGTGGTGGTGGGCCAGGAGAAGGTTTGTAGTTCCACGTAATATGTGTGTATATATAATATGTATGTGTGGTTCCTATTAAACTAATACAAAAATCTAATGTGTGTATGTGAGTGTGGTATTCATATACCCATAGGATTTTTTTGTTTGTTTTTCCTTTCAAGACAGGATCTCACTCTATACCTCTTATCCTGGAACTTACTATATAGTCTAGACTAGCCTTGAACTCACAGAGATCCATTTGCCTCCCAAGTGCTGCCATTAAAAGTGCACACCACTGTGCCAGACTTCTGAGAATGTGTCTATGTGTGTATATGTGCTTAGGAAAATCAGACATTGTTATTTTATTTCCCTTTTTTTTTTTTCCAAATTGAGGTAGGGTCTTACTGATCCTGAAACTCTCGAGTTCAACTAGGCTACTGATCCGTCAGGCTCTGGAGACCTGCTGTAATCCAGCAGGGGGACTATGGGTGTGTGCCGCTGTTGCCAGGCGTTTGCCCGTGGGTGCTGAGTCCACAGACAGGTCCTTACGCTTGTGTGTGATTGTTCTGGACTCTCTGTAGACCAGGCTGGCCTTGAACTCAGAGAGATGCCCAGCTCTGCCTCCTGAGTGCTGGGAGTAAAGGCATGCAACCACCACATTAGGCTGTAGTTAATGTTTTATTTGGATAGTGGTGGCCAGTAGTGAGAACTAGAGGGTAGAGGAAGAAACCTGACCTCAACCTCCAGCTTCTGCGCATACGCACAATCTCGAAAGCTACTAACATACCCGTAATCACAGTACTTGGGAGTGAGGCTGGAGGATTGCAAAGTCCAGCCTTGCAATGTAGCCTAGGCTACGTAAGTAATCCTATTTCAAAAAATCTGGTCGTACCATTCCCAGGGATAGGATAAAATTCAACCAGAACTAAACACAGAGCTTCAGTCTCTGTCTTGTTTCTGTGGGTCTGTTTTTTGGTTGAGACTCTGTCATTCTGTAATGCCAGGCTGACTCTAACCTCTCACAGTGCCCTCTGCCTCTGCCTCCAGAATGCTGGGATTAAAGGTGTATACCACTAATCCTGGCTTTAATTTTTTCTTTATTTTTTTATTTTTTGGTTTTTCGGGACAGGGTTTCTCTGTATAGCCCTGGCTGTCCTGGAACTCACTCTGTAGACCAGGCTGGCCTCGAGCTCAGTGATCCACCTGCTTCTGCCTCCCGAGTGCTGGGGCAAAGGCATGTGTTGCCACCACCTGGCAGATAAATTCTTTTGTAATCTTTGGGCCTTAAAAATTAAGTGATAAAGATTTCTTTATTTTTGTCAAGTACTGCATTACATTGAATTATGAATGTCATGCTTCAGTTGTATTTTAAAAGTTAGAAAGTTAGAAAACCAAACCAACAACAATATGAAAAGAATTAGGTGAGGTGTACTATGCCCAAGGTAACACCTGTGTTTTTGATGTTTCTTTACTGTTTTAGGTTTTGATGTTGCCAAGACAGGCGATGCTCGAATTGGGTTTGTGGGTTTTCCATCTGTGGGGAAGTCAACCCTGCTAAGTAACTTGGCAGGAGTGTACTCTGAAGTGGCGGCCTATGAATTCACTACGTTGACCACAGTGCCTGGCGTCATCAGATATAAAGGTGCCAAGATCCAGGTGAGGAAGAGTTTTTTCAGGTCAAGAAAGGGAAGAAAACCATTGTTTTCATTCATTTAGAAAGCACTTCATTAGTAGCCCACAATAGGTTAGGTCTGTCTTTTTATTTAGTAGGCCTCTCATCTCTTCACAGTTACTACATTTAACAATAATGTTGTTACAGTGAAATAGGGCCCATGAAAATATATGGAAGAAAGGGTCTCCTTTTTCATCTGACAATGAGGGAACAACATGAGACAGGGCTTTATGCACAAAATGACTTGCAGAAGTGAGTCTTTTTTAAGAAAAGGTCTTTTTTAAAAAAATTATTATTTATTTTTATTTCATGTTCATTGGTGTTTTGTCTGAATCTGTATCTGTAAAGGTGTAGGATTTCCTGGAACTAGATTTACAGATAGTTGTGAGCTGCCATGTGGATGCTGGGAATTGAACTCAGGCCCTCTGGAAGAACAAGCCAGTGTTCTTAACTGCTGAGCTGTTTCTCTAGCGCAAGAAAAGGTCTTATTATATAGTCAAGTCTAGCCTTGAACTCCCAGGTTTGTCCTTGCTGCAGCAGCCTATGGAGTGCTAGAATTATAGGCGTGTGACACTACACTTGGGTTGGCAGTGTCTTGAAGTTAGTGTATGTCCTAGTCATAGTGTCTGGAATACCATGACCAGTTGGAGAGGAAAAGTGTATATGTGTATGTGTGCCTGCTGTTTGTATGTATGTACATATAAAGACTAGAGGTTGAGATCAGAATGTCTTCCTTTGTTGCTCTCCACTTTAATTTTTTTGAGACATAGTTTCTCCTCTGAATTCAGAACTCATTGTTTTTGCTGGCCCTGGGAATTCCCACTTCACCCCACCCCCCTGAGGTTATTAAAAGAGCTTCTGTTCTTGCTTCAGTGTGGTTTCTGGGGATCTGAATGCAAGTCCTCCTGCTTTTTGTTTACCTCAGACCCTATAATCCACCAAGCTCCCATCTCCCAGCACTAGTAACTTGGTTTTTGACACAGATTCTTTCTGTGTAGCTCAACCTGGCCTTGAGCTTGAGATTCTGCCTTTGCATCTGTTGTGGGAGCTACAACTGGCTTGATGTTAGTTTCTTTGATGGTATTTGCAGAGTTTCTGAACTGCATGTGTTCTTTTCAAAGTTAGTAAGTGTTTGAGGGGAGATACTTTGAAAAAAATCTGCATTCTGATTCTCAAGATTTTATTTGATTATTAGATTTATTTATGTGTGTGAGTATTTTTCCACATGTGTGCCTATGTACCACTTATATGTCTGGTGCCTGTAGAGTCACAAGAGAGTGCTGGGATCCCCTGGAAGTGGAGTTACAGATGATTGTGAGCAGTTACGTGGGTGCTGGAAACTGAACCTATGTCTTCTCAAAGAGCGGGTTCTCAGTGCCAAGCCCGCTCTCCAGCTGTTCTGTATTGTTACAGTGTTCAGACGTGTGCTTCAGAACCCAGCACATTCCTTAAACTGTCTTCTCCTTTTGGGTGTCCTAACTGTGACTTTCAGTGCTTTTTTTTTCATTACATTTGTTAACTGAATTTCTAATGGAAGAGTTGTCCTTCGCCATTTAGTCAATAATTTATATAAATGTTGGGTTGTGGATATTTTGTTTTATGTGTTAGAGTTCAGTGTTGTATTTACTCACATTTTACCAGCTTTCACCATTAGAAAGTTTTTGTTTGTGTGTTCTGTTTTATCTTTTCAGTTTTTCCAGATAGGGTTTCTCTGTGTAGTCCTGAGTGTCCTGGAACTCTGTGGTCTCAGTCATCCAGGTAGCATAGAGGTCATCTAAACTATTACACCTCTGGTCTTGTTGTGGGAACTGGTAGAGCTACTAGCCCTGTAGATCTGGTTCTGCTTGTAGAAGCTTGGAGGGCCCCCGGCCATACAGATAATGTAGAGGTCAGCTAGATTATTAGCCACCTCTGGTCCTGCTTGTGTGAGATTGGTATGGCCTGGCCCCTTCAGATAGCACAAGGTTCACCTAGGCTGTTAGCCACTTCTAGTCCCAGGCTTAGGGACAGAAAACAGGTTATCCATTTTTTTTCCTTTGAAAAGACAGTCCTTTGAGTATGACATTTCTGGATTCCCTAATGCTATCTGGGAGTTCAAAGACCTTTGTGCTCCCAACACAAAGAAAAGTTGGACTTAATTCTAATAAATCAAAGAAATACAATCTCAAAGAGAGATTGTCACTGTGATTGGTCTATTCGTATTTATAGCTGGTTGTTCCTTTTTCTCCCACTCTTAATCTTGCAGCTCCTGGATCTCCCAGGTATTATTGAAGGTGCCAAGGATGGGAAAGGTAGAGGTCGTCAAGTCATTGCAGGTCAGTGGTCTGGGGCTACCCTCTAACGTATCACAGATAGCTTCTGTTGGATAACACTCTTAATTACCCAATTCTTTTAAGTTCTGGCCATTGCACATGTCATCTTCATTTTTTTCCAGCATGATCTTCATTCAGTAGAAATCCTTAATTTTGTTCGATTGTAATTTGTCTCTAATATTTTTTGGACTTATTTTGTAGGTATTATTTATAAGGGTTGCTTTGGCTTCATGTATATATGTGTACCACATGTGTGCCTAGTGCCTGGGGGAATGCCAGAAAAAGTGGTCATATCCCCTTGACCGGAGGTTTATTAAGGGCCTGACACCATGCCCAGCATTTTTACTTTTATTTATTTTTTTTGGTTTTGGTTTTTTTTGAGAGAGGGTTTCTCTGTGTAGCCCTGGCTCTCTTGGAACTCACTCTCTAGACCAGGCAGGCCTGGAACTCAGAAATCTACCTGCCTTTACCTCCCAAGTGCTGGGATTAAAGGTGTGTGCCACCACTGCCTGGCTTTTATTTTTTAAATTTTTAAAAATTTTTAATTCTTTCTTTTTTTTTTTTTTTTTGAGACAGGGTTTCTCTGTGTAGCCCTGGCTGTCCTGGAACTCACTTTGTAGACCAGGCTGGCCTCGAACTCAGAAATCCTCCTGCCTCTGCCTCCCAAGTGCTGGGATTAAAGGTGTGCGCCACCACAGCCCGGCAAAATTTTTAATTCTTTTTGGGATCAGTTCTGGGGTTACTGAACTATCTCCCCTACCTTGGGAGTTCTTATCCTTATCTTTTCTTAGGTTTTGTTGTTATTATTTATTTTTTTTTGTGTGTGTGAGGGTTTTGTCTGCATGCATGTGTAGCTTAGTGCCTGTGGAAGTCAGAAGAGTGCATTGGATTCCTTGGAACTGAAATTGTGGGTGGTTATGAGTGTGAGGAAACAAACCTAGGTTCTTTGCAAGTACTTTCGGTCACTGAGTCATCTCTCCAGCCCTAGGACTTAATAGTCTTAATAATTATAATGCTTTTAATTTCTGTGACAGAATGTCACAAAAAAAATTAAAAGGAAAGATTTATTTTGCTTTAATATGACAAGGAGGACCTAGCAACATCTTATATTGGCTAGGAGAAGAGGTGGATGGAAAGAGGATGAGGAGGGGACAATCTAATAAATACACAAAAAGATTCAACATTGTCATTGCAAGAGAGGTCATTAAATACTAATTAGTAATACCACTGACTGTTCTAAGGATGCAAAGTACTTGAGAGGTTTTATTCACTGCTAATGGGAATATAAACTTATATAAACACTTAGGTGACTGTTTAACAGTTTCTAATAATCTATATTTGTGATTTGGTGCAACAGTTTCACTAGTATTTATCTAGGAAAAATGAAAACTTACCCTCAGAAAGACTTCTACATGACTGTTTATAGCAGACTCAAATGTCCCTCCATAGGTGGATAGGAGGTAATAGATTACTGTTCAGTTATAAAAGAAACAAGTTGTGGTTGAATATGAAGAAGTGTCAGAATAAAAGATTTGAGCAGAAAAGATGACATTTTATTCCATTTTTTGTGAAATTCTAAAATGAATAAACTACCTGTAGTGATAGAAAGTAGATAACTGATTAGCAAAGGATAAGAGAAACTGGTGCAACTCTCAGGGGTGATATGAATTTTCTGTATATTTTGACTGGCTTGTTTTTCTTTTTCATTTTTTTTTTTAAATTTTGCCTATTTTTTTATGCATGTGAGTACACCACCACAGTCCTCAGGGCATCGGATCCCATTGCAGATGGTTGAGGGCCACCATGTGGGTGCTGGGAATTGAACTCAGGATCTCTGGAAGAGCAGCCAGTGCTCCAGCCCCCACTGGCTTGTTTTTGACATAGTCTCATATAGCCTAGTTGACCTTAATTTGTTATGTAGCTGAGCCTGTCCTCATCTTTGTGCTGGGATTGCAATTATATGCTGCTACAACTATCCTGACTATTTGGGGTGATTATATATCATTAAATCATCTGCGAAACAACTACAATTTGTTTTTGTAAATTGTAATTCAATAAGGTTGATTAAATAATGTTAAGTGAGGGCTGGGGAGATAAGCTCAGTGGTTAAGAGCAATGGCTGGTTTTGCAGAGAGGATCCAGATTTGATTCTCAACACCCATATGATGGCTTACAACTCTGTCTCCAGTTTCAGAGGATCTTCTGGCCTTTGGGAGGAGTGTTCAGGCAAATACTCATACACATTAAAAAACAATGTAATTATTTTAGAGTTTGTACTTAAAAAATGTTTCTAAACTTATTTATAGTTATTATTTGATGTGTATCTTTCTTTTGATTGTCTTAATATATAAAAGACGGGGCAGTTTTTTGGGTGGTTATCTGATGACTTTAAGACATAACTGCAAATTGATAGATAAATATTTGGGAATCTTAACCATTTTATATGTGTATAACAAAGAAAAACCATCTCAGTCAGGGGCTACAAACACTTCTGTTTGAGTTTTTGAGGCTGTTTGTATTCAACTTAGGGTATCATTTTCACCCTCAGTGGCCCGAACGTGTAATTTGATCTTGATTGTTCTGGATGTCTTAAAACCCTTGGGACATAAGAAGATAATTGAAAATGAGTTGGAAGGCTTTGGGATTCGCTTGAACAGCAAACCCCCCAACATTGGCTTTAAGAAGAAAGACAAGGGAGGCATTAATCTCACAGCCACTGTAAGTAGGGAAGGTGACATGGGACAGATCTACTGAGGGATTGGAGTGAAAAGTGGATTCAAGTGTGCAGAAATGAATTATTTGGGAATTTTCTGGCTTTT
The DNA here is from genome assembly GCA_036184795.1 of Tokudaia tokunoshimensis. Taxonomy (NCBI): domain Eukaryota; kingdom Metazoa; phylum Chordata; class Mammalia; order Rodentia; family Muridae; genus Tokudaia; species Tokudaia tokunoshimensis. Next base: position 73,687,651 of record BTHU01000014.1, on the reverse strand, counting down.
TCCTACCTTTATTGAGATCATTCTGTAACCTTTTAATGACTGATTGATAAGAAAGACAAGGTTAGGACAGGAGTCATTCTCAGATTTACTTTTTCAACTTTATTTCTTCTTTTTGGTTCTCTACCTAGGGTGGTGCAGACATTTGGAACAGTATGTCTATCAATTAGTTGCCAATATCTTGTGCTTTCATTTATTTATCATGACTTTATAAAGCACTAACAGAGGCCAAGGGTTATTTTAAGCTCTGGACAGTGACAAAGGGAGGGAGGATGTAGAGGAAGGCACAGAGTAGTCAGGGATCCCCGTTTTTGGGTAAGTGAACAGTGACTGAGGAAATAGTAGACAGAAGTTTCTTTCTTTTTTTTTTTGGTTTTTCGAGACAGGGTTTTCTCTGTGTAGCCCTGGCTGTCCTGGAACTCACTCTGTAGACCAGGCTGGCCTCGAGCTCAGAAATCCACCTGCCTCTGCCTCCCAAGTGCTAGGACTAAAGGCTCAGAAGTTTCAGATGAAGAGTAGCATAGAGAAGTGAGGAGGCCGTGTTCATCCCTCCTCCCTGGAATGTTGGTGTCTCAGGCGGGCCTCAAACTTAACAGTGTGGCTGAAAATGATTTTAAACTCCAACTCCTCCTGCTTCTGCCTCTTGAGAGCTGGGGTGACAAGTGTGGCCCAGGCTGGCCTTGAACTCAGAAATCCACCTGCCTCTGCCTCTCTAGTGCTGGGATTAAAGGCGTGCGCCACCACCGCCCGGCTGGTGCTACCTTTCTAAGTGCACAGTTCAGTGAAATATTCACTGGAGTTACCTGAGGGTCAATTGCAAATCCTGGGGAAGTTTGTTTGATGCCGGGGAAGTGCAAGTTCCTGTGATATAGATGGGAAGAGCGAGTGAACAGGCCCCTTGGATAGCCAGAAATGGCATCGGCCACTTGTTATATTCTGATCTGTGCAATAACCTTGACTGACTTGCATATTTTGAATGCTTTTAAAAGTTTTTATTTATTTTTATTTTATGTGCATGAGTGTTTTGCCTGCTTTTATGTATATCGCAATTGTGCAGTGCCTGAGGAAACCAAAAGAGGGCATCAGAACCTCTGGCGTTGCAGGCAGTTTGAGCAGCCTTGCAGACCTGGGAGCTGAAGCCAGGTCTGCAGGAGCAGCGTGCTCTCAGCTGTGGGCCACGTCCCCAGCCCCAGGCTTGATTTTTTTATTCTATATTTTAGTGTTTTGAGACAAGGCCTTTTATATACCAGGCTGGCCATGAACTTGGTATGTTTCCAAGGCCTTTAACTCCTGGTTCTCCTTTCACTTCTTAGGTTTTAGTCATAGGCATATGATACCACGTCTGACTTTTAGACTTAGGTTCTAATGGTATCTTAATCCAAATAAGCTTTTGTGTTTAATTGGTTTAAGAGATACAAAGAAGGAACCATGTAAGAGAGTATTACAATGCTTCCTTGAAGAACTGTGTCTTGTAGTATAGTGACATATTCCTGTAATTTCAGTAGTTTGGGAGTTGAGGAGACTAATTGTGAGATTGAAATAGCTCGAGCTACATAGCAAAACCCTGTCTCAAAAACAAAAGGCTTTGGTTTGGCACTAGGAAGGCAGAGGCAAGTGGATCTCCTCAGTTCTAGGGCAGCCAGAACTTCACAGAGAAAACCTGTCTTTTTTTTTTTTTTTTAAGGTTTATTTATTTTATGTATATGAGTTCTGTCGCTGTCTTCAAAAGAGGGCATTGGATCCCATTACAGGTGGTTGTGAGCCACTGTGTGGTTGCTGGGAATTGAACTCAGGACCTTTGGAAGAACAGTCAGTTCTCTTAACTGCTGAGCCATCTCTCTAAGCCCTGAGAAACCCTATCTTTAAAAAACAAAAACTTTTTTTTTTTTTTTTAGTGCATATGGCTGTTTTCTCTGCATGATACATTAGAGTCATTACATTAGAGTCATCATTTGTGTGCCCGGTGCTAGGAGACCAAACATGGTTTTTTAGACAGGATCACACTATAAAGTACTAGCTGGCCTGGAAGTCTCTGTGGAGACCATATTGGTTTTTGATTCAAAAGGGTTCTACTTTTCTCTGCCTGCTGATGCTGGCATTAAAGGTGTCCATCACCAAGCTAGATAATGACCTCTGCTTAAGGAAATTATATTTTATTTTGTATGTGTGTGTGGGTGGGCTTGTATGGTGTGGTGGAGTGGGTGTTTGTTGTGGTGGTGAGAGAAGAAATGACAGACATCTCTTCCAACTGTGAGTCCTGATAATTGAATTCAGGGTGTCCGGCTTGGTAGCAGGCCCCTTTGCCTGCTAGCCTCTCACCCTGAAAACTTAATTCATTTTATTTTTTTAAACGTTGTCGCCGGGCAGTGGTGGCGCACGCCTTTAATTCCAGCACTTGGGAGGCAGAAACAGGTGGATTTCTGAGTTCGAGGACTGCCTGGTCTACAGAGTGAGTTCCAGGACAGCCAGGGCTACACAGAGAAACCCTGTCTCCAAAAAAAAAAAAAAAACGTTGTGTATATGTGGAGGGGTCTGGTATTTCCTTGTGAGTTCAGGTGCCAAGGAATCCTGGTGTCAGGCCCTTAGATAAGAGTCACAGATGTTTGTGAGCCTCCCTAGGTGGATACTGGGAATGAACTGTGGTTCTCTGTAAGAACAGCAAGCACTTTTAAGTGCTGAGCCATCTCTCCAGCCTCCTCGGTAACTTGTTAAAGCAGGGTTGTAGCAGGAGGAGAGGTAGGTGGTTCTGAATGCAGCCAGGAGGGCTTAGAGCCTCACTGTGAGCAAGAGGTGATCATGCTTCTTTGAAGTCCTATGTCTTGTAAGAGGTGATTGTGGATTTTTCCTGAACTAGAAAATGAATTTTTATTATATATCTGTACTTTGACTATACATTTGTACTTTTTTTTTGACACATTTGCAATGCAAAGTCATGGGAAGATGAGGACAGTGGATTTGAGATACTAAATAGATATCCCTGTGCTTCTCTTAGAAATGCCTTTGGCAAATGGTCTAGACTGAAGATTTAAGTTTGGTGAGAGCCAGAAGCCTAGCTGATATTACTAAGGATGTAAGTATAGATAGAAAAGAAAATTTAAGACAAGACAATTTAAGAAGGAAAACTGGAGAAAATTAGGCTATTATTGAAAACAAATAAACAAAATGTTTCCAATAGAAGGAGATTGAGCAGTGTTATCAAATGCTGCAGTTTTGTCAATGAATTAAGGTCTGAGAATTACTTGAGAGTTCAGATAAACATAGGTTTAAGCTATCTTTCCCAGGAGATATCCCCATTTATTTAGTTATATTTGAATTAGTATGCTGTAGCTATTGTTAATAACTCTGTTGGATGGCTTGAACAGCAGGATTACCAAAGTGATTGTTAGGTTGATACTGAAATTAGGACTGCCCTAACGACCTGTTCTATGTCATCAGTTATTGTCATATTCTGAGATACTGAATATAGGACTTCAGTGTATGAATTTTAGGGAATGGGCTAGGATACAGGACACAGATTAGCACATTACACACCTACCTATGAGTTTAGAAAGGTTTTTTAGTTATATTCTACTATAAATTACTTACCCTCATCCAGGGCAATGTAACGAGTTTAAATTTTAGCTAGAATTTTCTAGGTACAGGGCTGGGATATAGCTTAGTAGGTTGGATGCTTGCTTAGCATGCACAGAGCCGTGGGTTGAATTCACAGTGCCACATTGACAGAGCATGGTGGTGCATGCCTATGGTCTAAGCACTTGGGAATTCTAGATAGGAGGATTAGTGTTATTCTCGGCTACTTGGTGACTTTGAAATCATTCTGAAGAAGAGGCTGGGCATGGCTGTGCATGCCTTTAATCCCAGCACCCAGGCCGAGGATGGTTGATGTCTAAGTTCCAGGCCAGCTAGAGCTGTGTACTAAGACACTGTCTCAAAGAGAAAAGGACCTGCTTCCCTGTCCTCCCTAATGTGTCATTGTTTACTCTGTCTGTGCAGTGCCCTCAGAGTGAACTAGATGCTGAGACAGTGAAGAGCATTCTGGCTGAATATAAAATCCATAATGCCGACGTGACTCTGCGCAGTGATGCCACAGCTGATGACCTCATTGACGTGGTTGAAGGAAACAGGTACTTAACAAGTCTTTGTGACTGAGTTTAAAGCTTTGGAGGGAAGCAGTAGTAGGTCATGGATCTGGGAGATGTGGGTCAAGGCAACCCCACTGTGCTGTTGTCCTGAACAGTGGGGCCTTCAGTTCTTCAGCCGACACGTGCGGGCTGCTCTTCATCTCTCACTTCTTTCCTACCTCTGCACGTTGATCGATAATGATGATGTTTCCTGTTTCAGTTACTTGCTGTGATCGATGCAGCCTCTTCCGCTCTGTCAAGTGGTCAGTCTGCTCTCTCACTTGCCCAGTTGAGCAGCTGTTCAGGCCATCTTGTAGAAGTCAAGAAGCCAAGATATGTCTCTTCCGTGCATCCTAACAGTATATGGCTGAAACCTTGTTTTATGAAACACTACTACTGTTAGTTAGCACTTGTAATTTAAACCAGTCTGTTGAAGTTATTCCTAGCATTTACAGAGAATCTTCTTCCTTTGTGTGTTTATATGAAGAATTTGACTTTAACTGAAAATAAATGCTTTGTGCATTTTAAGTGAAGCAATTAAAATATGAGAAATTGCAACTTGCCTAATTTTTAGTAATCTTAGCTGTGATACTGATTGGATACTAGGAACTTAGCATTCCTAAATGATATATTTTAAAAATAAATTTGGGGCTGGAGAGATGGCAGAGTGGTTAGGAGCACTGACTGCTCTTCCAAAGGTTCTGAGTTCAAATCCCAGCAACCACACGGTGGATAACAACTATTTGTAATGAGATCGGATGCCTTCTTCTAGTGTGTCTGAAGACAGCTACAGTGTACTCATAAATAAAATAAATATTTAAAAATAAATAAATAAGTAAACAAACATTTTATTTAAAGGCACACATCTTTAATCCAAGAGGCAGGCAGATCTTTTGAGTTGGAGGCCAACCTGGTCTCAAATTGAGTTCTAGGACAGCAGGGACTAATTGTCTTAAGAAATAAAAGTTTAAATAAGGGCTTCTGTTGTGAGTGGCACACGCAGGGAAACTCAATTGCTCTGCGTGTGGAATTGACATCAAGAGATTTCGGAAGCATAATTTTTTGGTATTTGGGCAGCTGGTAATCGTTGGTTTAAAAAAAAAAATTTAGTCTTTAAAAATTACCATGACCTGGGGCTATTGTAATTCAGTGACTCAGTGCTAGCCTACCATGTACAGGTTCTTTTTTTATTTTTATTTTTTTAAAGATTTATTTATTGTTATATGTAAATACACTGTAGCTGTCTACAGACACACCAGAAGAGTGTGTCAGATCCCATTACAGATGGTTGTGAGCCACCATGTGGTTGCTGGGAATTGAACTCAGGATGTTCAGAAGAGCAGTCAGTGCTCTTAACTGCTGAGCCATCTCTCCAGCCCCATGCACAAGGTTCTACATTTATTTATGTATTTATTTATTTTTGTTTTTTTCGAGGCAGGGTTTCTCTGTGTAGCCCTGGCTATCCTGGAACTCACTCTGTAGACCAGGTTAGCCTTGAACTCAGAAATCCGCCTGCCTCTGCCTCCCAAGCGCTGGGATTAAAGGCGTGCGCCACCACCGCCCAGCTAAGGTTCTACTTTTATGTGTACATGCCTGGACCTGTGTGCAAGTGCCCAAGGAGGCCAGAAGAGGGTGTCCACTGCAGGCCAGAGAGGGCTCCACTGGAGTTAGGCAGTAGTGAGCTCTCCAGTTTGGGTAGTGCTAACCAAAGTGAGGTCTTGTGGAGGAGCAGCAAGAGCATTCATGTTTGTAGAGAACTAAAAAAAATACATTTACTGTTATTTTGTGTGTGTGAGAAAGAGACAGAGACATTTGTGAGTGTGTATACAATGGTCATGTGGAGGTTAGAGGACAACTTCTTGGAGTTGGTTCTCCTTGCACCTTCAGTTCGGGGCATCAGGCTTGCCTGGAAGGTGCTTTTACATGCTACTTCCTGTGAACTGTGATGATTGCTTTGGAGAGCCTCTGATTTGGGGCTTAGGTGAAGGAACTCTAGTGGTAGTCACTGTTTTGTCAGCAATCCGAGTTAATAACATTTCTTCTCCTTCCATAGAGTTTATATTCCCTGTATTTATGTATTAAATAAGATTGATCAGATCTCCATTGAAGAGTTGGATATTATCTATAAGGTGCCTCACTGTGTACCCATTTCTGCTCACCACCGCTGGAATTTTGATGACCTTTTGGAGAAGATCTGGGACTATCTGAAACTAGTGAGAATGTGAGTCTTAATGATAGCTTTTGGGGATCTGTCACAGAATGGCTCTTTCCTGGAGAGAGAAGTAAAATGCTTCCTATAGACCATTGGTCATGTTGAGGGCTCTGTCCTCAGATTGGAGATCATCACCCTTCTTACTTGATCTCAGAGCAATAGAGGGTTGGTTTATGTTCAGCTCATGCACACTTTTAAGAAGGCAGCAACTCTTGTGTCTTTTCTCTGTTCCAGTTACACCAAACCCAAAGGCCAGTTACCAGATTACACATCTCCAGTAGTACTGCCTTATTCTAGGACCACGGTGGAAGATTTCTGCATGAAGATTCACAAAAATCTTATTAAAGAATTTAAATAGTAAGCATCATGGGCATGTGGTACCTCCTTGTCTTGTCAGTTGCTGATTTTATTAATAGTACTAATTCTTAGAGGAGGATTAAAGAAGCCAGGTAACAAACAGGCTGAAGGGATTTCTTTTCTTTTCTTTCTTTCTTTTTTTTTTTTTTTTTTTTTTGGTTTTTCGAGACAGGGTTTCTCTGTATAGCCCTGACTGTCCTCAACCTCATTCTGTAGACCAGGCTGGCCTCAAACTCAGAAATCCCCCTATTTCTGCCTCCCAAGCGCTGTGACTAAAGGTGTGTGCCACCACTGCCCAGCTCTGAGGGGTTTTCTTGATTTCTCTCTATCTCTTTTTGTAATTAGATAGGCCTCACTGTGTAGCACTGCCTAGTCTGGAACTTGGTTTTTAGACCAGGCTAGCCTTGAGCTTACTGAGGTCTGTCTACCTCTGCCTCCTGACAACTGGTGTTAGAGGTGTGTACTAACATGACTGTCTTCCTCTTATTGTTTTTTTGTTTGTTTGTATGTATGTGTGAATGTATGTATGTGTGTATGCATGCATGTATGCCTCAGTGTGGTCCTGGGAATCAAACTTTTTGTTCTCTGCAAGAGCAGCAATGCTCTCAACCACTTAGCCATCTCTCCAGTTCCCTTTCAGTGTCTTCTGAAACAGCGTTTCTCTGTGTGGTCCTGGTTATCCTGGAACTCACTCTGTAGACAAGGCTGGCCTTGAATTTATAGAGAGCCACCTGCCCCCCCTGGAGTGTTGGGATTAAATGTGTGCGCCTTCAAGGTCTAACTTCCTCAGTGTGTTCTTCAAGCCATGCCTGCCTAGTTGGAGCAAGAGTTCCAGATGCCTCTTTAATTCGGGAGTGTTGGTGGGACAGAGGTCTAATTAATTCACCTTCCCTTTGGCAGATATTATTAGTTTTAGGGGCTGGGGAGATGACTCGGTGGATAAGAGTGCATGCATGGAAAGCAGGGAGACCTGAGTTCAAATCCCCTGCTGTCACATAAAAGCTGTGCATGTCCCACATGTCTATAAGCCCAGCATTAGACAGGTGGAGGCTAGCCAGTCTCGCTCTTGTGGAGATACTCTAAATGCATTTAACAGCTTAGACACACCTTTCTAGCCTGTTTTGCTTTTGTTTTTGAAACATGGTTTCTCTGTGTAACATCCTTGGTTGTCCTGAACTCATGAAGATTTACCTGCCTCTGCATCCTGAGTGCTTCCACTCCTGGCTCAACCAGTTTAAACGTTCATTGGCTGTGGAATGAGAGCGATCCCTGACCCAGTGTGCAGCCCTGCTCTAGAAAGCGGCTTTGACTGTTGGTTTATTCTGATGTCTTTGGAAAAAGGCTTTTGTCTGTTGTAGTTCTGTGTCTTTTAAGATCCAGGATGATAATTTGATAAGTTTATCACCTAGGCAGTTAGGGCAGCAGCTGCTTGTAATTGCCACTGACTTCTTATTCCTCTCTGTGCAGCGCTTTGGTCTGGGGTCTCTCTGTGAAACATAATCCTCAGAAAGTGGGTAAAGACCATACACTGGAAGATGAAGACGTCATTCAGATTGTGAAGAAGTGAAATCCTGTTCCCATCTGCGCGTCGGCCACAGCAGTGTTCCTTCTGATCAAGTACCTTCCTCAGCCCCTTCTGTCTTTGGATTAGGACACAGGGATGGATATGGAGACTTCCAAACTGAAACGCTGCTTTTTTGTTTTGCTTTGTTTTGTTTTTGAGATAGATTCTCATGTATTTCAGGCTGCCTTTGAACTCTTTGCAGCTGAGGCTTGCCTAACATTCCTTATTCACCAGCCTCTGTGCTGGGCCTACTGCTGTGTCCTTGTAACATCTCAGCAACATCATCTTCCCTACATTGGTGTCACTTCTATTGAACCGTATAAAAAACCTGGTGGGCCCGTTGGCCATGTGTCATTCATTGTCAGATCTGCTGTGGGATGAGGTGAATGGGGTAACGCCTGCTCCGTCCTAGGAAGTGGGATGTAGAGAATGAGACGTGTGCTGTCCCTTTGTCTATTGGTGGTGTGCCGCAGTGATGGGCTTTCACCTGGGCTTGGGTTTCTGTCCTTTCAAGTGGTCCTTCTCAGGACACTGGAGAGGAAGGAATACTAGGGAAAGGTAACTGCGGATTTCCTCCAGCTGGTCTGTTTTGAGATATATAGTCTATGGATAGCAGTTGAGTGGACTGCCATGATGAGGGGTTTGAGAGTGGGGTTTGAATTGCACTTTTTCTATTAGCTATGCACCTAAAGAGATTACTCAGTTTTTGTGAGCTTCAATATCATCGTGTAATACAGGGACAGTGGGACAGTGGCATTAACTTTTAAGGTTGGGATTGCTGGTTTTAGGGGCGGGTTTTAGAAGTTGCATAGCATAGTGTAAGTCATGGGAAGTATTCACTATATGGTGGTTCCTGTTGTCACTCAGCGTGTTTTTGTTTTTGTTTGTTTTTTTTTTTTCTCCAGACAGGGTTTCTCTGTGTAGCCCTGACTGTTCTGGAACTCACTCTATAGACCAGGTTGGCCTCGAACTCAGACATCCGGCTTGCCTTTGCCTCCCGAGTACTGAGATTAAAGGTGGTGCCACCACTACCCGGCTGGAAGATTATTTTAATGTGGTCTGAAGGGACAATAGAGGAAGTCTTGAGAAAAACATAAATGGGTTTGTAGGAGAGGAGATAGGCTAGAGCCTTTAGAAGCCTGAGGAAGGCAGTGGGGCTAACCGCGCACCGCCCTGTGCCTGTCCTGCTGTCCTAGAGCACTGTCCTTGGATTCAGGTGGGGCTCTCAAGCCTCAGAATATAGACTGGTTTGTGACTGGGACATTGACTGATGGGCTGTGATTGAAAGTCTGACCCCATACTACAGTGAAGAATTGGCTTTCAGAACTATGGAATTTCCGACTAGGTTTCTTCCCCAGTGAGAGCCTAGATTTTTGGGAGTCATCAGGCAAGCAAGATTCACTTTGTTTAAACTTTGTACTTCAGGATGCTAAAGAGAGAAGTCCAAATCCTGTGCAAGGCCTTGGTGGTTTTGAAGAGGCCTTGAGTCCATCATTTAGTCCCCTCTCCATTTCCCTACCTTCCTGCCCAGTCGCCACTCACAGGATTTCAGAAGCTTCACCTTCAGCCTGGTGTAGCAAATGCCTATGATTTTGAACGTAGAGGCAAGAGGGTTAGGAGTTCAAGATCGTGCTTGATGGCATGCATAATAGTTCAAGGCTGGCCTTGACTTCATGAAATGCTATCTCTAGCCTGTCACCAAACATACATTAATTTACCTTTGCCCTTCTTTGGGGCTTAGACTTGATGGTTCTGAAGGAAGACACAATTTGTGTCAGATACACTAGCTGGGAATGTCTGCCAGTGGTTAGGATCTGCCACAGGTGTTTCCAGGTTCTGGCCTCTTATCCCACAAAATTGAAACTAAGGCCTCACATAGATTTGCACTAGAAGCAAGGTTTGAGGCAAAGTAAAAGTGTAGATTATGGGAGGAAACACTGTCAAAGATTGACTACAGGCTGACTGAGTAGGGGTACTTAAGGGCCCAAGACTATATAACCTAGGGTCTCAAGGTATCTAAAGAAAGGAAGGGTAGATTACTAAAGAGCAGAGTTTGGGGTTCTCTATTTTTAAAAAGTTTTAAAATGTTTATATCAAGGCAAGGTGTCTGTTGTCCTTGCTGGCCTGGAACTAGATTGGTCTTGAACTCACCGAGTTGATACTTCTGCCTTCCAAGTGCTAATAAAAGGTATGTGTCACCACGCCTGCCTCGATGTTTTCTATTTACAGGTTATATATTGATTTTTCCTATTGCATATGTCACTTCGCAAATTACATCTCAGTTTAGTCATCTGTGCACCCAATCATGAATAGACATAAGATGGTAGATTTCTGCTAAAAGTTACTTAGAAGGCAGTTTGCATTACTGCATATATACCCAGAATCAGTTAACGCCAGATCAGCCCTTCTATTCATACCTATACATTGGTAATACCCTTTAAGAGGAACTTTCTAGATTTATTATCACAGGCAAGCCATATTACTGTTCAGCCATGGGAATGTGTGTAGTCTGTTGCAGTTGAAGGTTTGAAAGCAGTTCTGATATGTTTTAAGTGCACAGTGTATTTGGTATAGAGACTAGGCTGCCTAGTCCCCTAGTCCATTATGAGACGGTATTATGTATAACGCAAACCATGTAGGGTCTCAGGTTAAATTCTCTTAGGTTCCTGCCTCAGACAGGAAGAGTTGCACTCTTATTTATTCATTTGTTCACTCATTCTTTGGCTTTGTGACAAGGTTACAGCCGGGTGGTAGTGGTTCACACCTTTAGTCCCAGTGCTCAGGAGGCAGAGACAAGTGGTTCTACAGAGGCCAGCCCGGTCTACAGATCGCATTCTAGGACAGACAAGACTACATAGAGAAACCTGTTCTCAAAGAATAAAAAACAAAAACCATGAAGGGGGTGTGTGTGTCAGTGTCAATCATCTGGCTAGAATTGAATTTAGAGATCCTCCTGCCCCTGCCTCCCAAGGGTATGGATTAAAGGCAGTCTACCACATCCACTGAGGTGTGTTCTTATAGCCAAAGACTTTCCTCCTGAGGTCTAAGGAAGACTTGTAGTATGAGTCTCATGGCATGGAATGAATTTGTTTTGTTTCCTTGGCTTTATTATAGCTAAGCAGACCCAGCATTCTGCACCACTCATTTGTTAGGATGCTAACGCTCATTTAAGAGCTTAATATTGAAAAGGCATCCTCATAGAATTCCTATGGTGCTCCAGTGGCTTTCATTGGGTCATTTGAGAAACCAGATTCTCTCATCTATATTTACCACAGCTTGTTAGTATTTTTAGGCAGCTAGCTCCCTTTGAAAATGAAGACGTGTCTGACAGAGCCTTGAGCTGAGTATCTAGAGAGTATTTGCTAGAGACAAGGTCTTAAGTCTCATTGAATTACTGAGAAAGAAGTGTGTTTAGTCCTATAAATCATGTCTCATTTGTGTGTCCTTCACAAAGAGGGCTAGTGTCCATCATTGACTAGCCTAACCTATAAAAGTGGCAAGACCCAGCCGGTCCCTCTGAATACTGTTCCCACTTCTTATTTCTACTGCCTTCCCAAGGACTCCTGGTTCTTCAGTTTCCTTTGGGAAGTGTCACTTGTCCTCTTTAATGTTAGTTTTTAATTGTGTGTTTTGCTTATGTATATATCTACATACCACATGTGTGCTTGGTCACTGCAGAGGCCAGAAGAGGGTATCAGATGCCCTGGAACTAGAGTTAATGACATGTTTCAATGACCAATTGGTGCTTGAAATGGAAGCTGGGTCCTCTAGAACATGTTTATTCTTAGCTTTTCTTAAAGCTTTGTTTTTCGCATCTTTCCAGTCTAGTCCCAAGTGCTTCTTATGTGATACATACTAGATGACCACAAAATTGCTCCAAAGACCCCTTTCCCTTATGAGACTGGAATCTGAGACTGGCCTTACTCTAGGTAATCCTTCTGTGTTAAATTTAGAGTAACTGGATTACATGTGTGAGGCACAGAACCTGGCAGAGGCATCTATCTCTTTTTGCCCCAGGCATTTCTGTTTTTTCTGTAAGGTTCTTATCCCTTGGAAGGTTGTGTTTATGTATTCATTTTTTTGAGATTTAAGTTTCAGGTAGACAAAGCTTACCTTGAACTCTTGAGTTTCTTCCACCTTTCTTCAGTTAGCTTCTGTACACATCATTTACATTTATGTTTATGAATGCTCTGCTGAATGCACACACCACCAGACAGAGAATCAGATCCCTTTATAGACGGTTGTGAGCCACCGTGTGGGTGCCTAAAGTTGAACTCAGGACCTCTGGAAGAGCAGCCAGTTCTCTTAACCGCTGAGCCACCTTTCCAACCCGTCTGTACACATTTAATATCTCGTTCCCTTTGTGCTTAGTTTTGCTGATGTGTGTTAACGCCTTTGTTATCTGTTCCACCAGCTTCAGCCTTTAGAGTGATTCTCTACTGGCAGTTTGACCCATCCTGCCCCTTACTTGACTACCACTGTTGGCTCAGCAGAACACCCTGGGGTAAGTGCACTAGTGTGCCTTTGCTGACAGGTGGGACTGCTTTTTCCAGATTCCTCTTGAAGCGGAGGAATCACTCAGAGCATGATGGCATCTGTTGAGCTTGGAAGTACCAGATCGCCCTGACAGGTTTTGTTGAACAGTGATCTTGTTCCCCAGTAAAGTGGGCAGCTGAAGGATTATAGTCAAGATTTGGGAGCCCCTGCAGTCAAAGCCCAACAGAATATTGTGAAATGGAGAATGGCTTATTTTAATCTCTACAGTGGAATTAAAATAGCATTTGTGGCCTTAAATCCATAATTACTCCAGTGATTGGGCAAATTAATTTGAACCTGATAGTATACCAAAGGGTCTGAAAAACCTGCAATCAGTTTACTATCCTTCAGAATGCTTTACATACAATTACGTAATACTGGATCTCAAGTAGTAAGTTAACAATTTTGAGAGAAACTAATGCAGCAGAGGCAAGGGAAAGACTCAAGTTGGAGTCAGGCTGGATTAACAGTGTACCAGTAAGTTTCAGATAAATTACCATATATGATTTCCCTAAAGGTCAGTTTGATTTTGAAAAGATTGAAAGTATAATATTGATTCCTTGATACTTGCCACAAGCTACTTGTACAGAAGAAATTCCAGAATTCCTAAGGTAAAATTAAAACGTGAAAGGAATTCATTTAGACTGTCTTAAGTTCATGGAGGAAATAAACACAGTACCAGCCATATCGTTCACACACGTGGCATATGCAACTTTTAATAAACCAAAAGAAAAAGTCCCAAATATACAAGTGAAAAAAAATCCAAACAGTTGACACAGGCCTAACTGATAGTTACTTTATGTACAGCTGTATGTATAAGTTCAAAAAAAGCTATCCTATTTGTATATACAAAAGTTTTATACACAGGTCTGTACATAAGGGTCTATACATTTTATTTTCCCAGAACCCTTAGGTGTCACCTCTAGAAGACACCAACACTTCATTCACATGTTATATAAAAGAAAGACTTCCAGAACTGACAATCTTGTGTCCCTTATATTTGAACCATGTAGGCTCCATTTGATTATTTAACAGCCGTCTGTCATAATGTAGATCATGGTAGGTATGTGGATCCCCTAAACATCTTCACACAGTGTGCTCCAATGTAAAAGCCCATTACAAAGATGGGGAATGAGTCACGACCAGGGTGCCACCACAGGTCCAGGTATGGGTGAGCCAGCCTGCCCCCTTCACTGTCTATATTCCAGTTCATCTACACTGATGACTTTGGTGGGCATGGAGGGCAGAGGCTGCTGTAGCACATCTGAGCCAAACCATTTGGCAAGGCCTACAGGGGAGCTGCTCCTTTGGCTGGTGCGATGCTCCAGCTGGGAGTGCATGTGTGGCAGGCCCGACCGGCTGGGTACATTCTGAGGAGTCTGAACGTTGATAGCTGCTGCCTGGGAACTAGAGCCTGGAGGATGCAGAACTATGGAGAGAAGAGTGTCAGTGCAGTATAGTAGCTCTACACTAGGCCTTGCCTCATCTACACCTCACCTATAGAAGCCCACAAGTCTACTAAGGAGGCCCTTGTACTCACTCCCGAGTCTTGCTCTCACTACTGACAGTATTTTCTGACCTACTCTGCTTGAATGGTTTGTTACTTTGGGAGGTGGGAAGTCTCCCAGAGGATTTAACCAAACGCTTCCTGAAGTGCAGGATGCTAGACAACAACATGGGAAAGCCCACCAAGGCTGACATGCTCACATCTCAAAGATTCTCTGGCTTTTAAGAGGTGAAACACAGAGCATGCCTGGCTCCCACTGTCCTTGCAGTAGTAATATCTTGGCCAGAGACTGCACAGGTCAGTTCACTTCACCTGTTTTTCTTTTTCTTTCTTTTTTTTTTGGTTTTTCGAGACAGGGTTTCTCTGTGTAGTCTTGGCTGTCCTGGAACTCACTTTGTAGACCATGCTGGCCTCGAACTCAGAAATCCTCCTGCCTATGCCTCCCAAGTGCTGGGATTAAAGGCGTGCGCCACCGCTGCCCAGCACCTGGCCTATTTATAAACCTTACCTGAGCGCTGTAGCTGCTGCTGCATCACTGCCAAATGCAGAGGGGTCCCAGGACGAGGGTTTAGGAGAGGGTGACTAGCAGCAGAGACCAAAGGGTACAAGGGTTGACCCAGGAGAGGGCCAGATAGTCCCTGTAAAGGAGCCATGTCTATCCCAGGAGGAAGCACACCTGATGGGGAGAAAGAAGAAATTTGTGAGTTGTGTCAATGTTCCTAAAAATGTCAAATTTTACTATTTTTGTTGATTTGGAAACTTACAAGGAGATGGGTGTGGTGAACACTTGCCACCATACATATGCCAGGATACATGAGTACACATACACAGACACAATTTTAAATGAATGCCAAAGCCAGGGTTCCTCAGCTATCCTTGAACTCAAAGAGATCCACCTGACTCTACTTCCTGATTAAAGGCCTGTACTGCTCCTGTCTGGCAGGTTTTCTAATCTTTTCGTGAGCTAAAGGAGTGAGACTGGATTAGGCCTACTACTTAGGCAGAGGAATCTAAATCTAGTAAGGTCTTTTTGGAATACCTAGTATAATGTAATGCTTAATTAGTGGCAGCAATTTTTATACTACGACCAATAACCAATGCCCACACTCAAGTCAGAAACTCACCAGCTTGGAGCAAACTTGGAAGATGCTGTGGATGTACCCCTTGGGCTATCAACCTTTGGACTAATCCTGGGTGAAGCTGGTGCGCAGGTCGAACAATAGGAACGTGAGGGACAAGGGGAACTTGGTGGGCAGGACGGAGAAAAGGTGTTCCCGGGATTGGGGATGCCAAGGTAGGTGTTTTCCTCCCAGCTGCTTTAGGTCGATAATCTTGTTCTTTGGTATAACGGTTGGTTTGGGACAGTGGGGTAGAGCATGAAGACCGCTGTAATGTCAAAAGCTTAGGATTTGTTGTAGGAGAAGAGTCTTGATCAGTATTGGGCATGGGATTAGATGACAGCGGATTCTCTGTAAAAATTCATTCACAAGATATTTTGGTATTGATATCCTTCATCAATTTATTTCAATTCCCAACAACCCAGCAAATCTTACTTTTTAAAAATCTGTCAATTCTTGTTTCCTCTTAACCAGGTTAGATGCTTTCATGGAACGTCACCTGCCTTAAATGCACACCTGTAACTCTCCAAAACCCCAGGAGTTGAGCTATGATAACAGAGTAGTTAGGCCTTGAACTAAGACTAGATGCCAAAATTTTGTTTAGCCTTCTTTTCTTATTTTATGTATGTGGATGGCGTTTTGCTTGCATATATGTCTGTGCTCCTGTGAATTCAGTGCTCACAGATGCCAGGGGAAGGTGCTAGGGAACCTAGGGCTGAAGTCACAGAAGGTTGTGAGCTATCATGTGGGTACTGGCAACTGAAGCCAGGTCCTCCAGAAGAGCAAACAGTGCCCTCAACTATGTCACCAGCCCATAGATGCTAAGGTCTTCAAATTCTTTGCTGAAATAATTTTTGTTGTTGTTGTCATTTCCTTTCTTGGGGAAGGAACATGAACCTATGGCCTTGTACATGCTGGCAAAGATTCTATTACTTAGTACAACTGAGTTGCATTCCCAGTACATAAAGGATTTTTGATATAACCCAAAAACCTCTTGACATAGTGTTTGAAAATAAAAAGCACAGGTTGCCAGGCATGTAGTTGAGGCACCTTTAATCCCAGGACTTGGGAGGCAGAGACCAAAGATCTCTGAGTTTGAGGTTAGTCACAGCTACACAGTAAGATCCTGTCGCAAATAAAACAACCTGTAATAGAAACAACAAAACAACGAACCTGCATCTATCTCCCTATCTACCTGGATACTCTTGAAGAGGACCTATTCCCAGCACCCACATGTGCCTCACAACCACCTGTAGCTCCAATTCTAGAGGTTCTGATGTCCTCTTCTGGCCTCCTTGGGCACTTGGATGCACATGGTGCAGACATACCCACAGGCAAACACACACATATGTTAAACAGAAAGATCTGAGCCATATCAATATGCTAAACGAATTTGTTATTCAACTTGGAAGACTGTAAGAATCATACGCTTAAAGCACATCTGTACCCCAGCTGGCCACAATGTTAAGTGAGCAAGTCTGACTGAGCTCACTAACCCATCTCCGACACGACAGTCATGCATGCCTATGTTCTGACACAGGTAAGCAGCAGTACCTTCGCTGGCCTTCTGAGTATCCTCTTTACCATCACCAGGAACCACTGGTCCAGCTGCTATTTCCTCCTTGCTTTTCTCTCTGCTTTCATACATCTTCCGGATCACTGAGGTAGGGGTGAAGGAAGGAGAAAGCTGCAGAGAAGAGGAGGCAGAAATCAGCACACTCAGGTGCCTTTCCCTAATACTAACTAAGCCAGTGGTTTTTTTTCTTAAACTTTTTTGGACATTTAGTCCCGGGGATTAAACCTAGGCTCTACACTGCTTGGAAGCACTTGACCACTAGGCTATGCAGCACTTGCTCTTAAGCCTGGCTTTACCAGAGGAAGCCAGAGTCCCTGTTTTGCCTACACAGGCAGAGGCAACTCCAATGTCTATAGCTACTAGAAGAAAACACAAAGGGGCAAGTAGTTATTGTCCCAAGAGCTTCAACCCATCTTCGCCACTCTGTAAAATGGGCCTGTGTCTGTGCTCATGTTTCTTAACCCTGAAATAGGGCTAACAAGAGGGAAGAGCATGATTTGTAAATGGGGAAGAGATGTTCCAGAGACAACCTCAGAACCTATCAAAACCATTTGTTCCTCGTATTTTTCTTTTAAAATTACATACATGAAAATTCAATTATCTTACAGGTTTTGTCACCTTACTAGAACTTACCATTAAGGATTCTTTGTTCTTGTTTATTTTATAATGAAATTATGTAATTTTATAAAGGAACAGACAGGGCCTAACTCATGAATAAAATTCCTTGAGTTTCTCTAAAGCAAGAGCTTTTGGGGTATTTAGTGCAGAGTCCCATATGGAGTCCTGAAGCACAGAACAATTGTTCTTTCCCCTTGTCTATCAGCTTTGGTTGGATAATAAAACTATCAGTTAAAAACAAAATCCAACCCACTGGTAAAGCTAGAGTTATCATCACAAATAAACCAATAAACCCCTAAGAGAACAATTTACAGACCTGCCTGCATGTTCACTTGACTCCATCATGTGACCAGTCACTCTTCTCTCATTTCCTGCCTCACATTTGTCCTATTTTCCCACAACAGCTAATTTTGTTTTGCTTTATTTTTGGAGGGACACACTAGGCCCTCACATAAGGCCCCAGACTGGCCTAGAATTCTATTTGAATCTGCCTTTCAAAGTTCTGAGAAAGGTACATGTCGCCAGGCCAGACCCAGCTATTTTTTAAGCACTGATGAACTGTATCGTGGTACAAGTTCACCTATCCTCTAGAGCATACTTTCTTTACAAGAATGATGGGTTAGGGGAAGATGTAATAAACAGACAGATATGAAAGTTCAGTATTCCTCTGGAAGGCATTCAGAGACACAGGTAACACATTGGTGCAACACAGATAACCAGATGGAGAAATCTTGAAGCTAAGCAGTTACTCGAGGTCACTAACCATGCTTGTGATGGAGGCAGCAGGAGCTGGGGAAGAGGAATTTCCTCGGTGCATGGGTGCTGGTGACTTTGACATTCGCTGTTGCCTGTAAACCAATTAACAGTGCCAGTCAGCTCCAAACTACTTAATGCCAAGTCTTAAAACTATGTAGCCGAGAGGTGGTGGCACACGCCTTTAATCCTAGCACTTGGGAGGCAGGCGGATTTCTGAGTTCGAGGCCAGCCTGGTCTACAGAGCGAGTTCCAGGACAGCCAGGGCTATACAGAGAAACCCTGTCTCGAAAAACCCAAAAAACAAAAAAACTATGTAAACTCAAGAACCAGTCCAGGAACTTAGCATACTTTCACTTACCCAATTTAATCTCTCAAACATTCAAAATATGAAAAAGTGCACACTAAATTCTGAGGGAAGAGAAAATCTGTGTAGTGGGAGCAGTCAATAGCCTGAGGCAACCAAGGGATATAGAAGTAAGATACCAACAGGGCACAGTGGGAAAAGAAAGCAGAAGGAAAGAAGGGCCAGCAAGTCCAGTGACCCTGAGGGAGGACGAAGCTAAGGAGAAGCCTGGTAGTGGTGGCACTTCGCCTTTAATCCTAGCAGGCAGATCTCTGAGTTCAAACCCAACTGGTCTTCAGAGCTAGTTTCAGAACAACAAGGGGTACAGAGAGAAACCCTGACCAAACAAACAAAGAAAAAAAAAGCCAAGGAGAAGAAACAAAGGTTCAGGCAGAGAGCACAGGGAATCAAGGGCTTTGGCCATACAGAGCTGGCATACAGGCTGGTACATAGCTTAGTCGTAAACAGTACTAGTGGGTTGGCTAGAAGCCTTCACTCTGGGGGCTGGAATACTTCAGATAGGTGAAAGCAGCAATTCACAGTGCCTGCAATGCAACTGATGTTCTAAGACACTAGTTTAAATCAAACTGAGAATTGAGAGCATCAGTTATTTCATAACCCAGTTGTATTCTTCAAGTCCTACCAGATGAAATTTTGTTCTTTTTAGAGGTAGTACACAGTACTGACTACTGTGCAACTCACTATGTAGACCTTGAACTCAGACATCCCCCTGCTCTGCCTCTCAAATGCTGGGATTTCTATCCCCAGTGATTCTATTTATTCTCCCTTATCACAGAGGAAAATAGGAAATTGGGTTGACATAGAAACAGGTTGAGAAAAAAGCTTATGTGTACTCACTGGCTAGTGTTTCACTATACCTACAGTGAATGAGCAAAATTAGATTAAAGGTGTGCGCCACCACTGCCTGGCGGTAGTGATTATTTTTAAAGGTGGGCACTTGAGGGAGGTAAAAAGGTTAACACTGACAAAGGGGACACAGGAGGATCTTGGAGATTTCAACCGTATTTCCTCTA
Organism: Tokudaia tokunoshimensis; assembly: GCA_036184795.1. NCBI lineage: Eukaryota > Metazoa > Chordata > Mammalia > Rodentia > Muridae > Tokudaia > Tokudaia tokunoshimensis. The sequence goes on along the minus strand of BTHU01000014.1, from coordinate 73,667,912 downwards.
ACAATAGCATCTGCGGTGGGATGGAATTCCTATCTTACACTGGATCAGCATATGCTAATTATATTTATGATATATGATTCATGATGTATATGATTCATACCAGTCTCAGGAAGACCATTTATTTGGGTACTTGTACAGTACCCAAATCTATACAAGTAATTTACCTGTTTCTGAGCCCGTCTCTGGTTCTGTCCACTTGTGGTTTGCTAAAACCAGGCTGGTAGAAAGGTGCTGTCTGTACTGCAAGGTCATGTGGTAGGGCCAGACCCTCCAAAGCAGCTTGCTGCAATTCTAGCTGGCTCATCTGTTCAATAGAAGTAGTACAGGGCAGACAATCAGTAAAAGAATGAGGAAGTTCAACTCATTTTCCACAAAATTGCTATTGCCGAGTACCTAGGTTCAATTCCCAGACCCACATGGCAGGCAGTTCAGAACTGTCCATATAACTCCAGTTCCAGGGGATCCAATGCCTTCCGGAAAACTCCTTGGGCAATGAGCACATACATGGTGCAAAAACATAAACGGAAGCAAAACACTCATACACATAAATAAGTAAATCTAAAGAAGAAAAATTTTAATTTAAATAATACTCATCACTCAGCAATTTTCTCCTCTGTATGAACTTGAACTATCGCCACTAGAACAAACCATGCATCATTGTTGCAATTCAATTCTCTACCCCACAAGCAAGAGCAAGAGCGAAAAGGCAAAGAGAAAGAGCTTAGCCTGACCTGGGCTGTGACAGGACTCATGGGCTTGCGCATGCCTTGGAATGGATCTCCAAGTAGTTGCTGGGGTCCTGATGGGAAACCTGCCAGGAAAGTTTTAGAGTCAATGAGTATAAAGCCTTAGAGCCCAGGACAGCATAAGCACCCAACCAGCATTGCTTCTTTGGCCTGATAGTATAGACCCTTCTCCCTCTCCTTCCACAATGTGTATATAGGTCTTAAGCAGAGCTCTTAATGGCCTTTCCTGCTGGTGTAACCTTCACTCTGTTGTTGCCTTTGTCCTTTTCTGAGAGCTCTTGGGCTAAGAACATTTTTTTTTGGTTTTTCGAGACAGGGTTTCTCTGTATAGCCCTGGCTGTCCTGGAACTCACTCTGTAGACCAGGCTGGCCTCGAACTCAGAAATCCGCCTGCCTCTGCCTCCCAAGTGCTGGGATTAAAGGCGTGCGCCGCCACCACCGCCCGGCTGCTAAGAACATTTTTATTCAGCAAACTGGACATGCTTGACAAGCCAGCTGGTACTAAAGCAGAGTTCAGTGCTCTTAGACCTTTCCTTACAACTCTATACGACTGTGGGCAAATATTAAGGTATGTGACTGGCAAAGGCAAGGAGCCAGCTGCCTCTCATGTTTCAATAATAGAAACACCATGCCCGCTGGAACTGCTTCTTCCAGGCACATTCTGAAACAACCACAGGATTTCACTGCTCACTGTTTACCAATTTCACGTACTGGCCAGAAAGCCATTTCTTGTGACTGGCTCCTCCATATAGCCTCAAACTCATTATGTAGCCCAGGATGGCCTTAAAATGTGAGACCCTTGTGCTTCATCATCTCAAGTGCTGAGATTACAGGAGTGTACCATCATCTCTCCTGGCTTTCTTAAAATTCTTTATGGCGCATAGACCTAAGAATCCAAATTAACGGGCTGCAGAGATGGCTCAGAGGTTAAGAGCACTGAGTGCTGTTCTGAAAGTCCTGAGTTCAAATCCCAGCAACCACATGGTGACTTACAACTATCCGTAATGAGATCTTATGCCCTCTTCTGGTGTGTCTGAAAACAGCTACAGTGTATTTACATAAATAAATAAATTTAAACAAAGAAAACTACAGAACTATAGAAAGAAGTTGACTATAAACATGTTGACTTAAAGGATATAATAAACTATCTTCCACCTTGACTACACACTCTCTACAGAAATCAGTGTAACACATATATTCCTTTAAAATTCTTTAAGCATGGCCTTGAAAAAGACAGCTAATTCTAGGGAACAAGTATAACCTGTATGGACATAGGTGGAAAATGGGCATGCTTATGAGCAGTTACTAGTTGGAAACCCAAAGTCCATGGTGGAGTGCTTAACTGGTAGGCAAGAGGCTCTCAGCTCAATCTCCACAACTGCTAAAGCACTAGTTACCAATTGGTGATGGTATCCTTGGTTGAAGGTAGTCTGCTGAGGCTGCTTGAGTTCGAAACACCTGTGACATTGGAGGAGAGGGCGCTCTTTGGCTCAATAAAGATGCAGTAGGCTCCAAGCTCCCCATAAGGCCACTGAGAAGATTGGAAGAAGCAGGTCTCTGAACCGGTTGACCCAGAAGTTCCTATAGGCAGAAATGCCAGATCCCTGTGAACAAACCTACTTCTTCCTTCTAGTCAAAAGCTTTGAAATATCAATTCACTTTTGGAAGTGAGCCAATGACTCTTCCTTGCAGCACTGAGGATCTGGCATCTGTACATGCAAGACATTTCTCCAAATGTTTACTACCAACATTTGCTCTAAGTTAGTGCTACAGATACAGATTAGATAATCAAGTTCCAAAGAAACAACAAACTGATAAACTAGAAACATTTAAAGCCATTGCATTTAAAGCCCCCCCCCCCCCCCGTCCTTTGGGATTAGCAGCTAACACAATGACCTTAGGCAGCAACAGGATATCCGATTGTCACACACAGGTCACTCTGAGGGAAAAGTGTAAGACTGTAACATACCTGTAGGATGTTTTTAGAAACAGGCTGGCCTGGAATCTCAGCAGGGGCCAACAAGTGACTTTCAAGGTTTCGCTAAAAAAAAAAAAAGAAAACTGTTTTCAACGTCAACACAATTTATAGGTTGGAGACCATATATATATAGAAAATATGCAACTCCAAAGGGAGTTGACTGTTAACAGCAGAATGATGCTCAACATCTCAGAAAACTTTCTTAAAGATTTATTTCATGTATATGAGCACACTGTAGCTGTCTTCAGACACACACCAGAAGAGGGCATCAGATCCCGTTACAGATGGTTGTGAGCCACCATGTGGCTGCTGGGAACTGAACTCAGGACCTCTAAGAAGGGTAGTCAGTGCTCTTAACCGGTGAGCCATCTCTCCAGCCCCCACAGAAAACTTTCAACCAATTCTCTCTTATCCCATGCAACTTAAAGGATCCTTCCCATGTGCATGAAGAGTCATTAGGAAATATTCCCAAGGCCAGAGTGCATTCCTGTGATCATGACAACCTGCCCCCACGATCAAAAGGTGAGACTGAGGAGCATTCGGTTAGACAGACACCACAATTTATGAGATTTTTACTTTGAAGGAACCCTTACTGACCATTGTCATTAATGAGATTTATTGACTGAAGTATTAAAAACAAGGGGCAGGAGAGAGAGCTCAGTGGTTAAGAGTACTAGCTGCTCTCCCAGTGGACCAACTTGGGCGCTATGCCCAGCACCACACAACAGCTCACGACCATCTATTACTCCAGTTCAAGGAGATCAGATGTCTTCTGGTCTCCATAGGTACAAACATGCATGTAATACACATATAAACACACAGATAAAACACTCATATTTAAAACAATAAAAATCTTTACAAACAAAACAAACCACCCCTAATAAAAAAGAAATGTGACAACTAGGCATTACAGTAGTGTACACTGTTCTTTCTAGCATTCTGGTAGTTGAGGCAGAAGTATCAGGAGTTTGAGGCAAGGGTGGGTTTCACAAAAAAAAAAAAAAGGCTAGGAACTAGGCAAGAGGCACAGAACTTTTCTAGAATGTACAAAGTTCTGGTATTGATCCTAAGCATTATAAACTAATACAAAAATAATGAACAATATGCAAATTTGACCAGAAATATTACTGTTTCCAAATTTTGAACTAGCAAAGTAGCACATGCCCTTAAATTCCAGCAGTTGTGAGACGGAGGCAAGTGGATCTGAGTTCAAAGTTAGCCTGGTATACATGGTGAATTCCAGACAGCCAGACCAACATAGAGACTCTCATACAAAATCCCAAACCCCCAGAAACTTAAATGTTACTATTTAAGTTAAGCTCCTTAAAATGTCTCATATGTGTAATAAAATTCAATCTCCTCTACTGACAGTCTTGCTTTGTATATCTAACCAGCATCCCCCCCCCCCATATGTATGTCTCAACACTGTGCAACCACTGAGCTCAGCCAGAAGTGTGTTCTCATGAATTCCCCTTCCAGGAGATGGATCTATCCAAGTCCATAGCAGGCTCGAAGTCTTTTACTATTGGTTTTAGAATTTGGGCTAAGTGCAGATGATTTCAATAAAGAGGCAAATGACTCCATGGCTTAGCACATTTGCACGAGTCTGCAATTCCATGTAAGACAGTTTGGGGATGATCTTCATTACTTAAATGGATAGAATCAGATGAGAACTAGTATCCAGCAGTGAGGATTAAAGACACTGACTTTAGCAGTAGAGCAGGATCTCACATGAAAACCAAGCCAACAGATACAATTCTGAGTTTGTGTAAATATTTGTCTAACTGCTTATTACCAGTGTCACCACACCTGAAACTAGGCATACATAAAAGCATGGAAACTAATATCAAACCAACTGTACTTACAACTTAAGGTCAACATTGTGCAAAAACAATCAAAGGTTGAGATATGAAATACAGAACTCCCTTCTCTTTCCTTCAAGACTGTCTATGTAGCCCAAGCTGGTCTCAAACTCGCCCTTCTCCTGCTTCCTCCCACCTGCTCCCAGCCCTTTTGCCTCCACTTCCTTGGAGATTCACACTGAAAGGAAAAACAAACCCTATGACAGGATTTGAATAAAAAACTAATTGTCAGGATGGCCCAGAGGTCTAAGGTGCTGCGTTCAGGTTGCAGTCTCCCCTAGAGGTGTGGGTTCGAATCCCACGTCTGACAAATTGTTGCTGGACAGTGGTGGCACATGCCCGTAATCCCAGCACTTGGGAGGCAGGGGCAGGCAGATTTCTGAGATCGAAACCAGCCTGGTCTACAGAGTGAGTTTCAGGACAGCCAGGGCTACACAGAGAAACCCTGTATCGGAAAAACAAAAACACAAAACCAAAAAAAAAAAAAAAACCAACCAACCAACAAAAAAAAAGATAACCAGTGCCAACCCCCAGGGTAACAGGAAAGGACAGCAGGAGAGTTGAGTTGCATCCACTCGTTTTACGAACCCTGTCTAGCATAAACTTACTAGGTAATTCAGGTTGACCTTAATCCCCCAAATGGTAGGATGTGTGACATCATATCTAATTTGACAGCATGGGTTTCTAGTACTTCTTTGTGTGGTGATAACTTTGAACCAGTTTATAGGATTTTTCTCCTTTGAGTTGTATGGTGTAACCTGAGATGTACTTCACAAGGGTAAAAAGAAAGGCACCTGTTTTAACTGGTGGTCAGATAAGAAAAGCTGACAATTATTCCCTTCACTTGGAACAAAACAACCAGAGCTGGAGAGACAATCAGCAGGAAAAGTGCCTGTTGTCAAGTCTGAAAATCCGTATTCAACTCCATGACTCAGTATGCAAAGAGAAAACCGATTCCCTCAAGTTGCCTCTGACCTCTACCCATGTTTTGGCACACATATGCCCATAAACAAACACACAAACACACACACACACTTTTTAAAATGTATTTTTAAAAAGACATAGTGAATCAAATATTTATTGCTGTTCACACATTAGCTACTTGTAGTTCCTAGCCAAAAAGGGTTGAGGAGGAAAAGAAGCAAAATTCAATTTGACAGACTTGATATAACATAGCAACTGAGTCTAGGCTTCATTCTTCAGATTTATCTTGCTTCTCCATTATTTTGTATACAAGGGATAGTGAGACATTAAAACCAAACCTGAAACTCACTTTCTAAACCCTGTTATGATACAAGTCAGTATATGTTATAAATCTGCATTAGGGGCTGGAGAGATGACACGGCAATGAAAAGGTGGGGTCACAATGTAAAACATAAATCTGCAGAGACTAGATTTACCCCTCAATTTGAAAAACAGACAAACAAAATCAATCACAGCTTTTTACTATTAGTAAACAATAGTAACTGCTGTATAAAACACTACTATGGCCAGGTATGGTAGCAAAGACCTTTAATCAGAACACTCAGGAGGCAGAGGCAGGTAGATCTCTGAGTTCTGAGTCTGGTGAGTTTCAAAACAGTTAAGGCTACACAGAGTAACCTGTCTTAAAAAACTAAACCAAAATAAAACAAAAAAAAAAATCTCACATCTTTGATATGTACTTGTGCAGGGGGGAGAGGGAGGGAGGGAAGGAGGAAGGAAAGGAAGCTTTCTAGACCAGGCTATTCTTTGAATTTGTTAATTATCCTGTCTCCACTTTCCAAGTAGTGATGGAACTACCAGGCTTTACTACCATGCTCAGCTCTACCTTTGGCATTTTAATTCATCAGTGTGACTGTCTAATCAAGAGACCAGGCAATCCAGATATTTGAGAGTGTGTACAAAGTGTGAAAATAAAGACTTTACTATTGGAGGCGGGTGAGACTACTCAGTGGTTAGCACACTGGCTGCTCTTCCAGAGGACCTGTATTCATTTCCTAGCACCCACATGGTGGTTCAGAACAATCTGAAACTCCAGCTGCAGGGTGGCCTGATGCCCTTTTCGGGCCTGTGTGCAGCAGGCATGAAGTAGTGCACACAGATATACACAGACAAAATGCTCACACAGATAAAATTAAATAAATGTTGTAAAAATTTACTATAAAATTGTCTATGGCTAGGCAGTGGTGACTCATATCTTTAATCTCAACATTTGGAAGGCAGAAGCTGGGAGATCTCTGAGTTTGTCAGCAGCCTGGTTTAGTGTGAGTTCCAGGACACCCAGGGCTACACAGAGAAACTATCTGGGGGGGTGGGGGTGGGGGGGAGGCAAAAACAAAATCAAACAACTGGGTATCAGGTGGCCCTACCTGGTCCTGATCCTCTCAGACACTAGGGTTACAGGCACACATCACTGTGCTCAGTTCAGCACAAGGGACCAATTTCTTATTTTTTTCTCCTTTTTGCATCGATAACCCCACATACTAGGTATGTGTTTCTCCAAACTGGGTGAAAAAATCCACAACTCAATTACTTTCCTTTCTTAGAAAAGGACTTCATTAAAGTTATTGCATTAACTAATGCAACAAATTGAATTATTCAATCATCCTATGACTGAATGTATGTCCCAAACATACACATTATCCACAGATGTGCCTTTTCTAATAACAAATAAATATCGATAATTAAGGAACACACACCAAAGACCAAAGAACTTCTAAAAGAAATTTCCAAAGATCAAACCACTTCTAAAGAAATCTCCAAACTACTCAGCATACCTTCATCAGACCCCTTTATTATTGCAGTGGGAGGTGATACAGAAACAGGGAAAGACTTTGGGTGAGGTGGTATTGAATACTTACACTGACTTTGGGCTGGGTAGGCAAAGTCCCACTTGCTTTCATGGTGTTAACTAGTTTGTTGAATGCAGTCATATCTCCATCTTTCTTGAGCTGTCGATTGCTAGTCACAGCACTCAGGGTCTCCTCTAAATGTTCTGCCATGAAGGGAGTTGAATTCTTCATTTGTTGGTCCACCTTCAAGCCCTTCAGCCCTGCTTCTACCTCTTCCACTGAAAGTACAACCCCTGAATGTGCTGGGAAGTTGAGAAAGTTCTTGTTACACCAAGCAAAGGGTGTTTAGAAAGAATTCCCATTGGCTGCCAATGACAACTATTTTGTCACCGAAGTGAGGCTGTCAAAAAGGCTGACACTAAAATAGGCAACCTGAATACTTAAAATCAGTTAGGAATAGGGCTGAAATTACATACACTGAAAGAGATGGTTGAGCATCGTGGTGCAGACCTTTTATCCCAGGACCTAAGGAGGCACAAGCCAGCCATACCCAGTGAGTTCCAGGACTAAAGAGACCCAGTTTCAAAAACAAAGAGGAGGTTTGTAGTAGAAAGGGAGAGTGACACATGCCTGAAGAAATGATTCAGTGATTAAGAGCCCATACTGTTCCTGCAGAGGACCTGAGTTCAATTCCCAGCAGCCATACCAGACAGCTCACAACTGCCCATAACTCTAGTTTCAGAGAACCTGTATATCTCACCACCTTGGACACATACTGAGTCTCACTTTCATTTGTTCAAGTTTGGTCTTTTGTTATCTATTGCAATGCTTAGTACAGCACCCCCCCCCCAACCTGGTTGTCCCAAATGCAGACTTTGCCCCCAAATTATTTCTGATTGGTAAATAAAGATGCCAACAGCCAACAGTAGGGCAGAGAGATATAGGTGGGGTTTAGGTTTACTGGACTTGGGGTCAGAGAAGAACCATGAGGTGAGGAAGAAGGTGCAGGAGGAAGAAGCTACCACGGGTTTAGCTGAGCCATTAAAAAAACGTGGCTCCGCCGGGCGGTGGTGGCGCACGCCTTTAATCCTAGCACTTAGGAGGCAGAGGCAAGCGGATTTCTGAGTTCGAGGCCAGCCTGGTCTACAGAGCGAGTTCCAGGACAGCCAGGGCTATACAGAGAAACCCTGTCTCGAAAAACCAAAAAAAAAAAAAAAAAAAAAGTGGCTCCAAGGGCTGGCCAACTGGAGTTAAGAGCAGCCCAGGTGAAACATAATAAGTAATAACTTGGGGTTATTGATAGGAAAGTAGATTCTAACAACATGGAGGGCAGGCAGCTGCCCAGCTCTTGTGCTGTTTAAGGTGTATTGTAAATATAAAGGCTGTTACGTGTCTTTTATCCAGGAACTAATGGGTCAAAGGAAGGGTAGAAACCCTGGGTTGGGAATATATATATATATATATATATATACACACACACACACACAATATACCTTCACATAAATAAATAGTAAAAAAAGGAAATGGGGGCTGGAGAGATGGCTCAGTGGTTAAGAGAACTGACTGCTCTTCCAGAGGTCCTGAGTTCAATTCCCAGTACCCACATGATGGCTCACAACCATCTGTAATGGAATCCAATGCCTTCTGGTTTGTCTGAAGATAGCTACAGTGTACTTATATAAATAAAACAAATCTTAGAAGAAGAAGAAGAAGAAGAGGAGGAGGAGGAGGAGGAGGAGGAGGAGGAAGAAGAAGAAGAAGAAGAAGAAGAAGAAGAAGAAGAAGAAGAAGAAGAAGAAATAATAATAATGGGATAAACTACACCAAAGAAGAAGAAGAAGAAATAATAATAATAATAATAGGATAAACTACACCAAAAATATTTACATGCTAGAAACTGGGATGGCAGAACTATGGGGTATGAGATTTCAAACCTTGGTAATAAGATCTCTACATAGTGAATTCCAGGATAAGCAAAAACTACATAAAGAGACACTGTTTCAAAAAACTTGATCCTATGTGTCACACAGAAAGATACTTTGTAATAAATCTCTCTAGACTTTGCTACCAGGGATATAAGAATCCAGGCAATTTAACAGCAACAAGGCTGCACTGTGGTCTCAAGGCACTAATTTGTTGCCTAAGTGAGAACATGATAAATGGCAGCAGTGTTGTGAGGAGCAGGCAAGCTATGCTTGGAAGGAGAGAGATGTTCACTGGGCTGCTACAACTGGGCAGTAAGGAAAAACCAGAGAGGATGGGGGTAGCACACACCTTTAATATCAGCACTCTGGAGGAAAAGGCCAGAGTTCTCTGAGTTATAAGTCAACCTGACCTACGCTAGCCAGAGCTTAAGGCTGTGTGGCACCATGCTTGGATCTTTTTGAAAAACACTAACTGCTGACATGCACCTGACTTGATGAGTAGTAGTACATTAAACTATTCTTTTCTTAGAGCATGTGAACTTAAAATAGCTAAAGCAGATTCTCAACAAATACTTACAGCTTTCCTTAAGTTTTTCTTTATTTGCAGAAAGGCTAGAAAGAAGAGGCTTTAAATCTACTTTGGCTTTCTGTAGCATTTCTAAAATGTCCACTTTATTTTCAGCATGTTCTTCCGATGGTATAGGAGCAAAATAATTCCCCGAGTTCTGTCCAGGAGAGAGGACGGCTTGCTCCAAACCTGATTTTGTAAATAAATGTCACAGTTGGTCCCATGGAGAATTAAAAACATCCCTTCCACAGCAAAGAATAGAAACTGAAGGCTTTTTTTCAGTATCTAAAACCTCTTTAACCTTAGTAGACCACTGACTGATGGCAGGGAAGGCCCACATGACATACAAGGCTAGAATGTGACGTCATCTTACCTGCCAGTCTCTCAAGTTCTTCATGGGGTGTGGATCCAAGGCTGCTGGACCTGCTCCCTGACCGGCTTGGGTTAGAGAACCACCTACTGAAGCGGCTGGCAGAGACAGATCCTTCCCCTAGAACATCTTCTATCATCTGATAAGAAAGACAAGTGGCTAAGGTGAAGAGACCCTGGAGGTTTTTTATGTGAAGCCGCTGACCCTGGCACTTCCTTTGACACTGCTGACCCCAAACCACTTCCAGAACTGAGAACTGAGTCTTTTCTTCCCTTTCCTGGACCTTTTCCGAGCAACTCAAATTTGGGCACAAAAAGCACAGACCCCCCCCCCCCCCTCGAGCACACACAGCAAAGCTCCGTGGTAGAGTGTGGCAGTGCTCTACCACTTGCCCCATTAGAAGGGCTATCTTCTCAGGGGACTTAGTTTCAAAACTAGTCAGCATCAGAGTGATGATGACAGCTTCAGTCAGGCATTGCTTAAGAAGGAATGCCTGAATGAAACCATTGGTTCTCTGGACTGAACACGAAATTCAATCTTGACAACCTCAAGAAGCCAAAAGATAGAAATTAATGCTAGGATATTGTCATTATCCCAGCTAAGGGTGGTGCTACACACGTAACTCCAGCACTTGGGAGGTGAGGGGAGCCTCGACAAGACATTGAGACCCTGTCTCAAAAAACAAACATCAAAAGGAAGAACATAGAAAAGAACAACAACTCCGGTCAAAGCACAGACAGTGGGTATAGAAGTACCAGAAGATACTTCTCAGTGGAACAAATGAGTGCAGACAAAATACAACCAATTTGGTGTGAACAGGAATTATATAAAAAAACCCAAAGCCAAACCAAAACAAAAACATCCCAAAAGGTGTAATTACTGTTTCGATGTTTAAAAATGTAAACTTTGGGGACCAATGACATGGCTCAGCAGGTAAAGGGACCTGTGGTACAAGCCTGATGACCTGAACCCATGGAAGGTGGAAGGAGAGAACCAACTCCTCAAAGCTGTCCTCTGACCTCCACCCATAGCTCATGTAAGCACTGACCCATAGTAAAAACAAAACATTTTAAAAGGGGCTGGAGAGATGGCACAGCAGTTAAGAGCACTGACTGCCCTTCCAGAGGTCCTGAGTTCAATTCCCAGCAACCACATGGTAGGGATCACAACCATCTGTAATGGGGTCTGGTGCCTTCTTGTGGTGTGTCTGAAGAAAGTAATGGTGGTGTACTCATATGCATAAAATAGACAAATTAAAAAAATTTTTTTAAAGTAAAATTCTTTATCTACTAAGAATTTTAATTTATGAACAAAAAAATGATAGCTTTGCATTTTAACCTATTTAATATCATCTTATTAAATAGAAGAAGTCAGAAGACACAAAGGGAATAAATATAAAGTATCTGGACATTTTCTCAAGATATTAAAGTATTGAAACTATATTTTTTTCTGAGACAGTTTTTCTCTGTGGAGCCCTGACTGTCCTGGAACTCACTATGTAGACCAGGATGGGTTCAAACTGAGAGACCTGTCTGCCTCTGCCTCCCAAAAGCTGGGATCAAAGGCGTGCACCACCACTGCCCAGTGAGAGAGTAATTTCAATGTTTTGCTCTGTTACCATCTTTGTTTCCTTTTTTAAATTTTGCGATTTAAACTTTAAATTTTATTACATAAATTTTAAAACATTTTGAATGTTTTCCTGTATATGTTTTGCATCATATGTATGCAGTCAGTGTCTGGAGGCCAGATGAAGGTATTAGATACCCTGGAACTGGAGCGAACAGATAGTTGTGAGCCTCTATGTAGATATTGGTACTCAAACTTAGGTTCTCTGTAAGAGCAGATATATTGGTCTTAATCACTGAACAACCTCTCCAGGCCCCAACTTTGTGTTTTGTAAAATTTTATATTCAAGAGCACTTTTACACATTTGTGAAGATATTCATCTAAAAATAAAACAAAACAAACAAAAACCCTAAGGGCTTGAGGTTTAAAAGAAACCCTGAAATATTGGTTTTTCTTTCCTTTTTTTTTGGATACAGGGTTTTCTCTATGTAGTCTTGGCTGATCTGGAACTCATTCTGCAGATCAGGCTGGCCTCAAACTCATTTCTGCCACTGCCTCCCAAGTGTTGAGAGTAAAGGCATACACTATCACAACTGGCGAGTTTGGTCATTTTCAACATAGGAGCAAGAAGGGTCTCTGCCAGCAGAACCTCTTTCCTGCACAGGAAATGGGCACAGCTCTGATTTCTAAATTGGGATATCTTTTGCTATGTCCTTTTCAGGTTTCAGACGATGGAAGAGTGGGGAGATGTGATGCTTAGCTGTCCTCAGTAGAGGGTTTTTTTTTTTAATTAAAAAGTATATTCATATGTATTTGGGGAGTGGTGATAGAGGCCTTTAATTTCTGAGTTCGAGGCCATCTAAGGCTATACAGTGAGACACTGTCTCAAAGCAAACAAAAGGTAAAAGAAACACTAGGTCAAATTTAACCATAATTAGCTGTTCTATCCTTTTTCAGTTAAACAAAATGTTTTTTAAGATGGGCAGACTCAAACTCCTCTTGTCATCCCAAGTACTAAGATTCTAAGTGCATACCTCCACACCCAGATTCTGTACATGTTTATTTTTATTTTGTGCACATGCGTGTGCATGAATGTATGTGTGTGGCAGATATATATGGACATTTCTGTGTGGGGGTACACATATGTGTTTGGGTGCATATGCTGTGTTTAAGTAGAGGTCAAGAGGTTGATGCTAGGCATTTTATTCACTCTCTATTTTATAATTTGAACCAGGGTCTCCACTTGAGCCCACAGCTCACCAACAGAGCTAGTTCAGTTAGCTAGCTTGCTCCAAGAAACCTGTCTCCACTTTCTGTGAGCTGGGATTACAGGAAGACCACCCTGAGTTCTAGAGATCTAAATTTCATTGTCTTCACACTTCCACAGCAAGGGTCTTATGCACTGAGCCATCCTCTAACCCCTCCATCCATGTGTGCAAATGTGTTGTTACACTCACCGAAGCCAAGCACGGCACCTTATCAAGGTTAAAGAATTCATTAAAGTCAAATTCTCCTGGGGACTGCTCAGGTAGGATGACATCCCTTGGAACTTCCTGATCAGCAGAAGGCTCCTGGGCCAGAATGACTTCCACCTCATCCTCTTCAGCCACCCCTCCATTGCACTCCACTATGCCTGAAAACAGAAACCACCTGTTCAGTTACATAGCCCAGTCTCCTGCAGCCATCAATAAACATGCAGAGGACACATGTGACGATAAACAGACTTCTGTAGGTATGGCACTTCCTATAATAAATCATTTAGTACTCTTTCTCTGGGAACTAGAGGCGAAAAAAGTCCTTGCTAAGTAGTCAAAACACTAACAGAGTAGGAAAAGGACTGTGGCCCCACTCCTGAATATGCCAAGTTTCCTACAGTATAGTAAAAAAAAAAGGAAAATTATAATAATATAATAGAGTAGGAAAAGGACTGTGGCCCCACTCCTGAATATGCCAAGTTTCCTACAGTATAGTAAAAAAAAAGGAAAATTATAATAATATAATAGAGTAGGAAAAGGACTGTGGCCCCACTCCTGAATATGCCAAGTTTCCTACAGTATAGTAAAAAAAAAAGGAAAATTATAATAATATAATAGAGTAGGAAAAGGACTGTGGCCCCACTCCTAAATATGCCAAGTTTCCTACAGTATAGTAAAAAAAAAAGGAAAATTATAATAATATAATAGAGTAGGAAAAGGACTGTGGCCCCACTCCTAAATATGCCAAGTTTCCTACAGTATAGTAAAAAAAAAAGGAAAATTATAATAATATAATAGAGTAGGAAAAGGACTGTGGCCCCACTCCTAAATATGCCAAGTTTCCTACAGTATAGTAAAAAAAAAAGAGGAAAATTATATTTAGTGTGTGTGTATATGTGTGCACATTATATGGCAGTATCTGTACGGCCAGAGAAGAGGGCATTGGCTCCCTCTTGGGGAGCTCGTAACATACATGTGTTTTTGAGCTGCTTTTACTAGGAACTGAAGCCAAATTATTTGGCACTGTTTATGCATGCATCTGGAATCACTGTACATGGGCAATTTTTACTTGTCTATAAGGTTGGCTGTTGTTTACTACCAATATAAAGTTTGACTGTTACCCCTTCTAGAAAACCTACCCTGCCTTTAAAAAAAATTTAAGTACACTGATCTCCCCTTTATAAAATACTGCTATTTATTACAGCAATTCTCTAGTGAGACAAATCTTTACAGGCTGGTAACCTGCTCTAATCAGCTGTTGCATTCTTCAAGGCCAGCAATATCTGAAATTCATTAATGTCCACTTTTTTTAGTTTTAGGCAAAATATGACCAAAACAGAAAAAAAAAACCAACAACAAATAAAACGAAAACCCAAAATCCACTTATTTGCAAGTGCTTAAAACACACACACACAGTAGCACGTGCATGTGTGCACACATACACACACCCCAAAAACAAACATCGTTTAGCGTCATGGCTCAGTGGCTAAGAGTACATAGTGCTCATTCTGAGAATCTTGAGTACAGATTCTAGCACCTACATCAGGAATCATAACTGCCTGTTGATGTGGCAATTCAGGCCTCCTAACACATATGTGCATATATACAAACAAATAAAGAGAAAAGTTGAAAACCCCTAACTAAACATAAAATAAACCATGTATGAACCCCTCATACATGGTTTGATTCTCCTCCTCTGCATAAAACTGAGCTTACTGGCACACGCCTGTAATTCCAGAACTCAGGTGGAGGAAGGAAAATCAGAAGATCAAAGTTATGCACGATTACATTTCCAAGTCAGATCCTATGTCAAAAAACAAACAAAACAATAAAACAAAAGCCAGGGGCAGGCACTGACTGCTCTTCCAGAGGTCCTGAGTTCAATTCTCGGCAACCACATGGTGGCTTGCAACCATCTGTAACGGGATCAGATGCCTTTTTCTGGTGTGTCTGAAGACAGCAACAGGGTACTCATATGAATAAAATAAATAAGTAAATCTTAAAAGAAAGACAAAACAAGCTAACCAAAAAAGCAAACCCCAAACCAACAGAAAACCAATGAAGAATTAAGGAGATTCCTCAGTGGTAGAGTACTTGCTTCACAAGCTCAAGCACCTGGCTCTATCTCTAGCACAATAATTAACAGTAAATCAACTGGAGAGAAGCACTGTGGGGCTGGGAGGTGGCTCACACTAAAGTGCCTGCCCAATATACATGAAGGCTCTGAGTTGATAGTACCTCCAGCAATATACACACAAAATTAAACAAACAATACTGGCCTTGGTGACAAATCTATAAGCCCAGACTAAAGATTATGGTACAGTACAGTCTGAGGCCACCCTCAGCTACACTGGGTTTGGTGCCTTGTCCCAGAACAAAACCCTGCACGAATGGCTGACATTTGAATTTTATCTCAGTCACAGAAAACATTATTTTCTACAGAAGCTTGGTTTCTAACATCAGTTAAACAGACATACTGGCTGATGATTCTTCATTCTGCTGGAGTGAGACAACGGTATCTCTCAAAGGCAACTGAGCAGAATCTCCCAGGTAGGTGGTGGTAGCACCCATTCTAGCACTTAGGTGGCAGTGGCAGGTAGATCTCTAAGGCTGAGGCCAGCTTAGTCTACAGAACTAGTTCCAGGACTGCCCCGGCTACATAGAGAAACCCTGTCTTAAACAACCACCACCACCACCACCCCACCACCACCCCCAGAATCTCCCAAGTTACCTATGAATTTCCTGAACCAGAAGACTATGTGTCTACATTAAAAAGAAAAAGCTTACTGCACTTAAAGTGTACAAAAACAAAGAAAACAGAAAAGTACTGTGATGTCTCCTTTATTCTCACTTTTAAATATATTTCATTAGCTTATTTCCAAGTTTGTTTTAATTTATTTGGAAGTTGATACTAATTATCATTAAGCGCTTTCCCATTACCTAATATCTGCCAAAACATATGTATTTTTTTCAACTATACTTGAAATAAGTACTCAGTAGAGTCTAAGTTCTTTTTTCTATTATTAAATTTATTTTTATTTTATATATTTTGGTGTTTTACCTGCATGTATGTGGGTGTTGGATTTCCTTGGAACTAGAGTTAACAGTTATAAGCTATCATGTGGGTGCCAGAAATTAAACCCAGGTCCTCTGGAAGAGCAACCATTGATCCTAACCACCGAACCATATCTCTAGCTCCAAGTCCAAGTCCTTTTTTTAAAAAATTGATTTATTTATTTATTACAGTATTCTGCCTGCATGCCAGAAGAGGACGTCTGATCTCATTACGGACGGTTGTGAGCCACCATGTGGTTGCTGGTATGAACTCAGGACCTTCGGAAGAGCAGTCAGGGCTCGTAACTGCTGAGCCATCTCTCCAGCCCCAAGTCTGAGTTCTTATGAGTATATTTCATAATCATGATAAAGATAAACCTAAAGATTTGGCAGGCAATGTCTTTACAAATAGACCCCAAAAATAAAGCCAGAACACTAAAAACTTATTTACAAACTGGCACCCATCACTAACTGATATTAAAGCAATCATCATGTCATTATTTCAAAACAAGTTGAAAATTGGTACTGACCTTCCTTCACAGAGGCAGTCCGCCGCCTGGTTCTTTTTCTCCCTTTGTGATCCTCCTCTAGAATCTTATCATCAAACCCAGTCAACTCTATGGTTTCAGACTGACTGGTGGGTCCAGCTGAAAACCATTCTGGTTCTTCCTCAGTATATGAATCGTTTCTTCTACGCTCACCAAAGACACGTTTACTATCTCCAAACTCCCTCTGAAAAAGTACAAAGAGCAAGACTGAAAGACTGTAAAGTTCTAATGTGACACTGTAGCCAGTCTTAATGAACTGAAGACAGAAGCTGAAACACAGATGCTGTGCGTGCATCTGGAGTGCACGCCACTCTTGCACTGCCACCCGAATTCTCTGTGTTTACTGTGAGTGGTCTGTGATCCCCAGCTTTTCAAAGTAACTGGGGGGTGGGAGTGGGAGTGGGAGGGTGTTAGGAGGATGCAACTCAGACTAGGCTAGGGCACTTGCCAACAAGTGTGCGGCCCTGAGTTTGATTTTGTACCACCATGAGAGCATCAACATAGAAATGCAGTACAAAGGAGGTGAGCATCAAATTTCCAAGCACTCGGGTGGGCCTGGAGAGATGGCTCAGCAGTTAAGAGCACTGGCTGCTCTTCCAGAGGTTCTAAGTTCAATTCCCAGCAACCACATGGTGGCTCATAAAGATCTATAGTGAGATCTGATGGCCTCTTCAGGAAGAATACTGTATACATACTAAATCTTAAGAAAAAACAAATCCAAGTACTTGAGAACCAAGGGGGTTAGAGGACAAACCCTGAAACGCTTGTCCTTGTAGTCCCTCTCTCTGTCTCGGTCTCTCAAGTCTCGCAGGTCCTTATCACTGAGACGGTGATCCTTCTCAAAGGCCCGGGCAGAAATTATCCGTCCACTGCCAATCCTTCGCCCACCAAGGAGGCGAAGCCCGTCACTGTCTTTCTCCAACGGACTGCCAGAGCGTCGGGAGCTAACAGCAGCTGTCACATGGCAGCCACCTCCAAAGCTTCGTCTCTGTGGGCTGAGAACAACATCCAAGTCATCTTCTTTCACTCGCTCTCGTGGATCTAAAAAGATGCCAGAAAGAGAAAGGTAAGCAAACCAACATGTCCTCGGCTGGCTGCTGGATTTATCAACAGAGTCAAGGTAAAAAACCCCTTATTTATAGTGTATGTATGTATATGCCATGCCCTGTGTGGAGGATGTCTGTGGGGACAGGCTCTTTCCTTCCTCCATGTCGTCAGTCTTTAAACTCAGGTTGTCAGGCTTGACAACAAGTGCCTTTACCAATGAAATGGCTCGTTATAATTCTTTTTTAAATTAAAATTTAAAATAGTTTTTCTTCAGAGAAACAAATATACTTCATAATAAATGACTTTCTATGATTAATCTACTTTTGCATAACTAAAATTTTATGCATACAATTTTAGCTAATCTTTTGTCTATTGATAAGACATGTATTTGAAAAAATGATTAAAAAGCAATAGTGAACAGACAGTCACGCAAAAAATAACTTTATAGTTAATTTGTATGCCTGTAATCTCAACACTTAGGATGCTGAAGCAGGAGTATTACCATGAGTTCAAACCCAGCCTGTTTCAAAACAACAGATAACTTTTAACTTGGTTCCATATTCAATATTTAATTTTAATGCACCTAGATATGCAACCTAAACTATAAGAGAACACCTGTGATGATGGTTAGGCAAAGCATTTTTTTGAGGCACAGCAACAAGAGTGTTATCCATTAAGAAAGCCTGGTAAGCAAAGTTTGCTTCAAGTTTAAACTGTTCTTTCAAGACACTATTTAGAAATTCAAGACTGGGAAAAAACATTTCTAGGCACATTTCTCAGAAAAACACAAAACTACAGCATATAAAAACTCAGTAAGAGGGGTCTGGAAAGATGGCTCATTGATTAAGAGCACTGACTGCTTTTCCAAAGAACCCAGGTTCAATTCCTAACACTCACATGGCAGCTTACAACTGTCTATAATTCCAGTTTCAGAAGATCCAACATGCTCACATAGACATACATACAGGAAGAACTACAATGTACATAAAATAAAAATAAATAAATAATTAAAAAAAACCCACAGTGATTTAAAGAAAAAAACATCTAACTAATTAAAAAATGGACCAATGGCTGGAGAGTTTGCTCAGTAGTTAGTTAATACTATTCTTCCAGAAGTCCTGAGTTCAATTCCCAGCACCACTGTAGCAGCTCACAACCATTTAATGCCCTCTTCTGTTATGCAGATGTACATACAGACAAAACACCGAGTACATGAAATCCTTAGATCTTTCTTTTCGAGATAGGGTTTCTCTGTGTAGTCCTGGTTGTCCTAGAATTCCCTCTGCAGACCAGGCTGGCTTCAAACTCTTGAGACCTGCCTGCCTCTGCCTCCCAACAGTTGGGATTAAAAGTATGCACCACCACTGCTCAGCTCCTTAAATAAATTAAAAAATAAATAAAAAAAAATGGACTAGTAAGCTGGGCATAGTGTAGAATGCCCATAAAGCCAGTAATTGGTAATCTAAGGTAGGGACTGCTGAGTTTGAGGTCGATTTGGGAACACCTGTCTCAAAAAACAACAAAAAAGGATAAATGATTGAACAGACACTTCAGCAAAGATATGTGGATGGCACAATATAATGTAGCACTATATACCACTAGACAGCTATACTTAAGAAGACTAACAATTCCAAGTGCTACCAAGATGTGGAGCAAGCAGAAAATACTGCCAACAGGAATATAAAATGTCCAGCTACCTGCTAGGCCCAGGGAGTGGCACTATTTGGAGGAGTGGCCTTGGAGGAAGTGTGTCACTGTGTGTGTGTGTGGCTTTAAGACCCCCTCCTCCTAACCATGTGGGAACCAGTCTTCTCCTAATGGACTTCAGATTAAGATGTAGACCTCTCAGTTCTCCCTGCACCATGCCTGCCTGGATGCTGCATTGCCCCTGCCTTGATGATAATGGACTGAACCTCTGAGCCTATAAGCCAGTCCCAATTAAATGCTGTCCTTACAAGCGTTGCCGTGGTCATGGTGTCTGGTCACAGCAGTAAAACCCTAATTAAAATAGAAGAAAATGTGCTACCATCTGCGCTATATCCCCAGATGTCTTAGTTTCCTTCCCTGGTGTTGTGATAAAAGATACTGAACAACTTAAGGGAGAAGGGGTTTATTCTGTCTCATAGTTCAAGAATACAGTCCATAATAGCAAAAAAGTCAAGGCAGCAACAGCTTCAAACAACTGGTCACATTTAATACACAATCAGGAAGCAGACATGGATGAATGTGTGCTCACTTTCTCCATTTTATATAAATCCCCAGAGAATAGTCCCACCCACAGTTAAGACAAGTTTTCTCATATCAATCAGCTAACCAAATGAAGACAATCCTTCACAGGCAGGCACTGAGGCTAAATAATTCCTGCACATGTCCTGGATGCTTATCTTCTAGGTGACTTCACATGTATTAAGCTGTCAACACTTTCACATCAGCAAAGACAATAGTATTTTATAATTCAAAAGCACTGGGCTGGAGATATGGCTCAGTAGTTAAGAGCACTGACTGCTCTTACGAAGGTTCTGAGTTCAAATTCCAGCAACAACATGGTAGCTCACAACCATCCGTAACAAGATCTGACACCCTTTTCAAAAAAAAAAAAGAAAAAAAAAGTGTAATTCACAAGCACATAGCATAACTTGCAAATGTTATAGGAAGACTATTACTATGATTTTACTCTGCTCATTATGAAAAATTCAGCTGGTAAATGAATTTTCTGGTAATATTTCTCTTTGATATGTAAAACTCTAGGGTCTAAGAAAGAAACCAGCAACCAGGAGCACATTCTCCAAATCACACTACCATTAATAAATGACTGTGCACTTACCTGCTATTCTGCGCACCAGAGAAGGTCGATCTGATTCTGGCTCTTTCTTTACACTTTCCACTGGGGAACTCCGCCCCGAGGCTGGGTAGAGAGAGGCATGCCACTTCTCAGGGTCCCAGACACCATCACTACAGGTTAGAGGATAGCATTAGTTAGAGTTTGAAGTTTAATTCTAATAGGCCCTAATTTCTAAATTTCTTTAGGTTACATGATAACTATGGCTGCTTCAAAATAATTACCCTATTCAAGATGAAAGTAGAAACAGTTATTACTTGAGTAGAGGTTGTTTCAGATTAACATAACACCCATAGGTACTTGAAAAACAGGAGTCTCTATACAAATGAAGCTGTCAATCCAGAAGCCCTGGGCTCTGTATGAACAGGGAACTGTTCCACACAAAGACCTTCCCAAGTTCTGCAGAGGAGGCTTTAACTTTTTGACTAGAAGTACCTCCTAGAAAGTATGGTGTATATTTTTCTAGAATTTTTTTGTTGGTTTGAGTTTGTTGTTATTTTGAGACAGTCTCACTACATAGCCCTGGTGGGACTGGAACTTACTGTGTAGACCAGGCTGGCCTCAGATTTACACCAATCCTCTTGTCCCTAACTCCTGAGTGTTGGGGTTAAAGGCATGCAGCACCACACTGGGCTAGAATTTCCATGTGTAATCTCGGGATTTTCCTAAGACAGCTCTTACTTTTTTTTTTCCTGTTTACTGGGTAATGATTAGACTCACTGGTGCTCTACCTGCTTACCCTTAGCCATGAACACTGCTTGAAAAACTAGTCAACAGTTCTCAAGCCCTCACTACAGGGAGATACTCTCTACCTTCTTGGTGCCTGTGAGGAAACAACAAGCGCCCACTCTCTGCTTTACTGTCACTAGGCACAACATCTAATTTAGCATAAAAGCCAGTATGTCTGCTCATGATAACTATTTTATGCAAAGAAAAAAGTTGTAATAATAAAACTTGAAGTATACTGAGACTTTACAATTTTACTGAAAAAACAAACAAGCCTATCCGAGACCCATGAAAATTCCTAGCCAATGAAAATAGCCACTATTCAGGTATCATCACCATCAGGAGAATATGGTGACTTGTCTAGATTCAATAGGTCTTCTCAACAGCCTGTATATAGGTTTTAAAAGTCTGTCCAGAGAGAAGATGTGGCTTAACGATAACAATGTTCACCAAACATGGATAAGGCCTTGGGTTACACCCCTAGCCCTAGGGGTGTGGGCATGTGGGACAATGAACCAAGAAAATTAAACATGACACTTTATAAGTAAAAAGAGTAGCCCACATGATATTTAAGAAATTACTAAGACTGCCAGGCATGGTGCTCCATACCTTTTTTCTTAGCACTTGGGAGGCAAAGACAAGCAGATCTCTGTAGTTTGAGGCCAGCATGGCTTACAGAGTGGATTCCAGGACAGCAAGGGCTATGTAAAAAGATCTTGTCTCAAATACAAAACAACACAAAAACCCACAAACAAACAAACAAACAAAAAACCCCCAAACAAACAAAAAACCCCCACAACAACAAGAAATAAATTACTAAGGTAACCTTATGAAATATAATATAGGGAGCTGGAGAGATGGCTCATTGGTTGAAAGCACTGGCTGCTCTTTCTTTCTAAAGGTTCTGAGTTCAATTCCCAGCAACTACATGGTGGCTCACAACCATCTGTAATGGGATCTGATGCCCTCTTCTGGTGTGTCTGAAGACAGCTACAGTGTACTCATATAAATAAATAAATCTTAAAAAAATAGAAAGAAATATAGTATTATTGTACATTTTCAAATCGTTTTTAAGCTAGCTTCTTCAAACCAAATCCCTTTGCTTTCCTTAAGGAACCTAAAACACAATAAGGCTAATCTAAACGGCTCTGTGTAAAGGGCTCAAAGCCCTCCTTCAACTTCCCAAAAGCACAATGTTAAAGAAGTGAAATCATAGCAAGAACCACAGGGTCTGGGGAAGAAACCGTGGTATGAAGAGTCCTGGGTTTAAATCTTCTCTGTGACTGTAACTGAGGCATTCTGTAGTTTAGTTTCAGTACTGGTTAGTTTCTGGCCATGCTATTAACTCTTGAAAAACCTTTCTCAGTCATAGTGCTAACTAAAACAACTTTCCAACAATGAAATTCTTTTCATTTAAATAAATTATTTTTTTTAATTTTTTTAATTTATTTTTCTTTATTTTTTTAAAGATTTATTTATTTATTAATACACTGTAGCTGTCTTCAGACACTCCAGAAGAGGGAGTCAGATCTCATTACGGATGGTTGTGAGCCACCATGTGGTTACTGGGAATTGAACTCCGGACCTTCAGAAGAGCAGTCAGTGCTCTTACCCGCTGAGCCATCTCTCCAGCCCCCAAAATAAATTTTTATTTACTTACTTTTAAACTTATTTTTTTTTAAAGATTTGTTTATTTATGTGAGTACACTGTAGCTGTCTTCAGACACACCAGAAAGAGGGCATCAGATCCCTTTATAGATGGTCGTGAACCACCATATGGTTGCTGGGATTTGAACTCAGGACCTCTGGAAGAGTAGTCAGTGCTCTTAACCGCTGAGCCATTAAACTTATTTTTAAATTTTAACTTATATGTATGTACATATGAGTTCAAATGTCCACATTGGCCAGAGGGTTAAGATGCCTCTGAAGCTGGAGTTGACAGGTTGTTGTGATCCACCTAGTGTGGGTGCTAAGAACTCAACCTCGGTCCACTGAAAAAGCATATGCTTAACTGCTGAGCCATCATTTTAGCCCCAATAATGCAATTCTTAACACTAACACTCATACCTGTCATATTTTTCAGAGAGGCATGATGGCCTCTGCTTGGAGTATGGACGTTCTTTTATATCCAAGAGCTCCTCCTAAAAAGAGAAATCACATAAAAATTTTGAACTACATTTCTCAGGCCACATACTTCCAATTTATTTCCCTTCTGTGTATTTACTTTAAAAATTTTATATGAGATTTTTTTGGTAGGGAGGGCAGGGAGCAATTTGAGACAAGTTCTCTAGACTGGCCTTGAACTAACTTAACGTTCATCCCTGCTTCCTGAGTGCTGAGATCATAGGTGTGGCTTTCACAGGATTCTTACAATTTTGAACTTAAAATTCCAAAAGGACTAGAATTGGATCAGGGAATTTATAAGACGCTCAAACAAGATTATCTTTATGACTGGGATTAAAGGCATGCACCATCACACCCAACTCAAGGGTCCTTAATTTACTGATATCCTTAACTATTTTGGTGCCCAAACAGTTCCAGATTTTGTCAGTCAGAACTTCAAGTGGGCTATATGTCCAAAGCTTCAGTGAAATAATCACTACCTTCTGCAGGGTAAAGCAGTACATACTTGGAACCCCAGCACTCATGAGGCTGAGAAGTGTTTCAGGCCAGCCCTGGTTACATAATGGGACTGAGTCCAAAAGTTATAAATAAATGGTCAACATTGCCTTTCTGGTTTATCTTGAGTCCATCCTGACTCACTCTGGAGTCAGCCATTCCTATGAGCAACTCTAGTTCCTTGAAGAATGGAATGGTACTAGAAGTCAAGGCTCAAGATCTGGGTGAACTCTCATTTGCTTGTAATTTTAAGTCCTTTCATCAGAATCATAATGTACATCCATCTATATATGTATCCAAAAACTATTAATACACATACTTGCTTATAGAAATGATTAACCACAAACTCTATTACCTCTTATTAGAACACAATCATTTATAGAAAACAAATTACACTGCCATTCATTAACTTTTTTATGAATACAATGCTCCAAATGCTTTGCAGAACATGGCAGGTCCCACTAATAAGTGACCTCTGCAAGGCACCTTTTCAGTTCTGAAAGACAATACATGATGCTTCTTACTTCTTACGTCTTAGGCTAAAAATGGAAGGCAGCTCCCAGCCTACAGTAATCATTGCACACAAGAACACCATGAATTCACAAAGTATCTTATGTGTGAAGCCTCAAAATGTTTTCGGAAGAGCAAGTTGCCCTATGACCAGACACTGTAGTCTTAAAATCAGGCTATGTGGTGAGAATGACAGCAATATACCTGCAATCCTAGCACTCAGGAGTCAGAGGCAGGATGAATACAAAACAGCACGAACTATTACATAGTGAGATCTGTCTCAAAACCTGACACTGAAACTAACCAAGCAGATGACAACAAACCGCCCATGGTGTCATTGTACCTCTATCATACAGGCATTTGAATGCATTTAGGATCCACTTATAAATTACTGATTTTTGTTTTGTTTTTTTTTTGTTAAAGATTTATTTATTATATATAAGCACACTGTAGCTGTCTTCAGACACACCAGAAGAGGGGATCAGATCTCATTATAGATGGTTGTGAGTCACCATGTGTTTGCTGGGATTTGAACTCAGGACCTCTGGAAGAGAAGTCAGTGCTCTTTACTGATGAGCCATCTCCCCAGCCTTGGTTTGTTTTGTTGAGACACTGTCTTATTTTGTAGCTTTGGCTGTCCTGAAACTCATTATGTAAACCAGGCTGGCCTCAACTCACGAAGATCCCCCTACCTCTGGCTCTGGAGTACTGAACTAAAGGCCTATCCCACCAGGCAGTCTGAATTACTGTTGTCCACACCCCCAACCCTCCACCCCCCACTTATGGTTTCTCTGAGTAACCCTTGTGGTCCTGGAACTCCACAGACCATGCTGGCTTTGAACTCACTGAGATCCACCTGCCTCTGCTTCCTGAGGGCTGGGACTAAAGGCCTGCACCATCACCGTCCACCCAGGAGAAACTCTGAGATCTAGAGTCAATAGCTTTCTGTTTGTTTTGATAGAGGGCTTAGAACACAGCTCAGTAGCAGAGCACATTCATATACCTGTGTTCAGTCCCTAGTACAACCCCTTCCAAATCAAAACCCCAAATTTACAGTAGGAAACGAATTTGGAAAATACAAAACTGGGGCTGGAGAGATGGCTCAGTGGTTAAGAGCACTGACTGCTCTTCCAAAGGTCCTGAGTTCAAATCCCAGCAACCACATGGTGGCTCACAACCATCTGTAATGAGATCTGATGTTCTTTTCTTGTGTGTCTGAAGACAGCTACAGTGTACTTTCATATAACAATAAATAAATCTTAAAAAAAAAAAAAGAAAATACAAAACTGTAATTTTATGCTACTAGAATTCAAAGACTATTACAATCCTCCTCCCCAAATGCTGAACTAAAAACCCTACTTTACTACTAAACCAAAGACAATATACCTCATATTTAAATGCATATTGTCAATAAACAAACCCAAAACAAAGCAAAAAAAAAAATCAAAAAGGGGGAATTTTTTTGTAATGCTTTTTCCCAGGAGATAAATAACTTAATCATCATCATCATCCTCATCCACAAACACAGAAGAGAAAATGGATGTAGTAATGCATACTTGTAATCCACACACTGTGGAAGCTAGAAAGGAGGCGCATGTGTTTGGAGCCAGCCATCTTGGGCTATAAGATCTTGTCTCAACAAATCACCACCACCACCACTACCACCCAAAAATACCCAAAAGCACACAAAAAAACAAAAAGGTGTCTCCTCCCATAAACAATTCAAATTAATGGGGTTGGAGAGATGGCTCAGGGTTTAAAAGCATTGGCTGTTCTTCCAGAGGACCCCAGTTCAATACCCTGAACCCACATGGCAGTTCACAGTTGTCTGTAACTCAAAGTTCCAATAGCTCCAACTCCTTCACACAGACATACATCTAAGCCAAACACCAAATGTACATTAAAAAACAAAAGAAACAAAAAAACTCCCCCCAAAACCCCAAATTAACATAGGTTACAAAAAGCTTTACAAAAAAAAAAAGTAAAATCAAGGGACTGGTGAATAGCTCATTGGGTAAGGGCTAATTTCAATCTCTGGCACCTACATAGTAAAAGGGGAACTGACTCTGGCTTCCATACATATATATGCAAGCATGCACAATTTTTTTCAAAAGAGGGAAACAAGGACCCAAAGAAATAATTACAACTAAATGTAATATATTTTCCTTGAAACAATCCTCAAGTGCAATATTAGTTTTAAGACACTGTGTTGGGGGCTAGAGAAATGGCTCAGCAGTTAAGAGCACTGACTGTTCTTACAGATATCCTGAGTTCAATTCCCAGCAACCTCATGGTGGCTCACAACCATCTGCAATGTGATCCAATGTCCTCTTCTGGTGTGTCTGAAGACAGTGACAGTGTACTCATATACATAAAACAAATCTTTATCAAAAAAATGTGTTGGGAATGAACTAGGGGTGGAGGGATGGGGAGGGTAGAGTGGGGGCATGGGTAAAAGCACTCAGAAGGCAGAGGCAGGTGGATTTCTAAGAGTTCATGGCTAGCCTGGTCTACAGAGTGAATTCTAGGACAGTTAGTACTATAAAGAAAAACCTTATCTCAAAAAACAACAACAAAGAAAATAAAATAAAGACGTCAGCTAATAACAACATACTATCGTTTGTTCTTTAGTTATAACCACTATATACTATATTCTATATACTAAAATACCAAAAAGCCAACAGAGTAAATGAACTGAAGGGCATATGGGAAACCTCTATGTATACAAAAATTAACTAAAATTTCAATCAACAGGCAGGGGCTGTAGCTCACTGTTTTTGCTTAGCCAGCATGTGGAAAAACTAGATAGGAAATATAAAAATGGTATGACTTCTATGGAATACATTTGCAATTCTTCAAAAAAGTTAAACAACATCAAATAATCCCACTCCTCAGTAGATACAAAAAAATAAGTAAAAATAGTCTATCCTAAAATGTACACACAGATGCTTACAGTGGCAGCTCGCAAGAGTCAAAGAATAAAAACAACCCACATGTCTATTAGTGAGTACACAAATATGACATAGCCACCCAGTGAAATATTATTAGCAATCAAAAGGACAAAATTATCATACACAGGATGGAATACAACAGAAAATTAGGCAATAGAAAAAAGAAGTTCAGAATGGGCCTGCAGAACTGCAGAATATTACACTAACTGAAGGAAAATCTACAAATATATATATATATATATATATATATATATATATATATAAAGTGTTCTGACAGGAAAATCTACACTGATACAAAATAGATCAGTGGTTTCTAGGAAGTAAGGGGAAAGGACAGTAACTGCAATCAGCAGAGTTAGTTTGGGGATGAAAGTGATCTGGAAGTGCACAGTAATGACAGTTGTACAACTGTGATTTCACTAGAAACAGCTGAATAGATTTTCCTACTTTAAAAAAATAGTGAAGCGGGGGGGTGGGGGGGTGGGGGGGTGGGGGGGGTGGTGCACGCCTTTAATCCCAGCACTTGGGAGGCAGAGGCAGGAGGATTTCTGAGTTCGAGGCCAGCCTGGTCTACAAAGTGAGTTCCAGGATAGCCAGGGCTACACAGAGAAACCCTGTCTCAAAAAACCAACCAAACAAACAAACAAACAAACAAAACTGAGTAATTAATGTTCTTGGGCTTGGGGTGTAACAGAACTCCTGCATGAGTGAGGCCTTGGGCTTTCATCCTTGATACCATGAAAGAAAAATAAAGGCACTGTTACACATTTTTGACCCCAACACTATGTCTGTGAGTTCAAGCTAGCCTGGTCTACATAAAGAGACTGTCTCACAAAAACAAAAAATCCAAAAACAAAAGAAAAAGAAGTTAATGCTTTAAATTGAGTATGTTGCTCAAAATGTGGCCCAAAATCTACCTGGATATTTAGGCGGGCAGAAGCCTGCTTGCTCGATTTGGAGAGCTGATATGTACTATGTTCAAGCAGTGTCCCAAGATCTATAAAAGACTATTAGCTAAGTCAACAGTTTACTCTTCCTTCCTTTCTCTAAGGCAAGGTTGTAGGTCTGGCCAGTTTTGAACTCAAGAGATCCACCTGCTTCTGCCTCTTGGATGTTGGGATTAAAACTATGCAGCTGGCAACTTCATCAATTATTCCAAGAAAAGAACCCTTTATGGGTATTTCAATTTTGGCTGCAGATGTTGCTCCTCCTGAGCATTTCATCAGCATGTGAGAACACTCTTCTGTCGACTTTACAGTCTGCAGACCAAACCTCTGAAATCATCCCATACATACGAGAGGATTTAGTCCTTGACTTACCACTATTTGCACAAGTTGCTAAAACTTGACCAGGCAGAAACAAGCTACTAATTAACTGCCCAAACCACACACACCCAAGGAAGCTATGTCAGACTCCCTTAAAAATCTTGTCAATCACCGGGTGGTGGTGGCGCACGCCTTTAATCCCAGCACTTGGGAGGCAGAGGCAGGAGGATTTCTGAGTTCGAGGCCAGCCTGGTCTACAGAGTGAGTTCCAGGACAGCCAGGGCTACACAGAGAAACCCTGTCTCAAAAAACCAAAAAAAAAAAAAAAAGAAAAATCTTGTCAAGCTTCTCAAAAGAATCAATCTGGGAGATATTGACACACTCCAGTAATCAGTGTAAAAGGAGACCATGATTAAGTCTGGATAGAAATTCAAAGCAACAACGGCTAAGCTCCTTGTCCAAATACTTTTCTAAGAACTCCACAGTGAAGCAGCGTAAGCATCCTTACATCACTGTAAAGTCACAAATGTGATAATGCAGAAGGGGACAAAAGAGGACTCTTCTTGTAAAATGAATTTGATTCTTTTTGTTGTTGTTTGAGTCAAGGTCTCTATTATATAGCATCATGTGATCTGGAACTCATTACGTAGACCAGGCTGGCCTCAAACTCATTGAGATCTACTAGCCTCCGACTCTGGAGGACTGGGATTAAAGGCATGTGCTGGGTTGGAGAGATGGTTCAGCAGTTAAGAGCACTGACTGCTCTTCTAGAGGTCCTGAGTTCAAATCCCAGCAACTACAAGGTGGCTCACAACCATCCGTAATGAGATCTGACGCCCTCTTCTGGTGTGTCTGAAAACAGCTACAGTGTACTCATATGAATAAAATAAAGATATTTAAAAAAAAAAAATAGGCATGTGCCACCACATACTGGCACTGAATTTTTTTTGTTTTGTTTCTTCGAGACAGGGTTTCTCTGTATAGCCCTGGCAGTCCTGGAACTCACTCTGTAGACCAGGCTGGCCTCGAACTCAGAGATTTACCTGCCTCTGCCTCCCAAGTGCTGGGCTTAAAGGCCTGCGCCACCAGGAAACCCTGTCTTGAAAGAAAAATAAAACAAGACACCCTGTTTATACTGAACCTGTTACTGTAAAGAATCAAATTCAGTGCCAAAGCTGGGCAGTGGTGGAACAGAGAAAAACCAACCAAATCAATCAATCAATCAATCAATCAATCAATCAATCAATCAATCAAGACTTTAGTGTATTAAGTTCAAAGCATTCTAGAAGTGACCTATGCTCTTCCTACAGAATACCCTTGTCCTAACAATAACCATTAGGTGGAGGCCCATCTTTGATCTCCTCTCCAGTCCCTACCTTCCATCTGGCCATCAATATTGGGCTGGGCCCACCAGGCTTCTTATGGTAGTGATCTGATACTTCACTGGAACTGATCTCGAAGATAACACAGCTTTAAAAATAGGTAATAATGGGGGCTGGGGAGGAGTACTTGCTGTACAAACCCAAGGAACTGAGTTTGAATCCCCTGGATCCATCTAAAAGTCAGAATACGGCTATACCAGAATGGGGATGGAGAACAATGGGTCCCATGAGCTTGCTGACCAGCCAGGCTTGCCAAAACACGAGCTTCTGATTCATGAGGGACTGTCTCAGGACAATAAAGCAGACAGCACATACAAGCATGGGTGTCACTGCCTACACACTCACACAGGTGCAACATACACATCCAACACACACAAAGACAACATGGGGTAAAAACACCTGTGGCAGGCAATCGGGCCAATGTCACTGATGAATCTAGCCAGTTACTAAAGGGAATGCCAGGAATTATTTTGTAGATGGTCAGCACCACACCGAGCCATACCCACTCTAACCTAACAGTGGCTGATCTAACAAGAGATTTTCCTAGTGAAGAATGCACAGGAAACTGTGAAAATGTTGCTAGAAAAACACCACCACCACCCTAGTTTTCTTTTGTTCAAATTTTCCCCCTTGTGCACCTGGCCAATGCAATAAAAATAAACCTTGCCTTTTAAATAGTCAATATAACTTAAAAAACAATGTAAAACTACAGAACAGTAAGCAGGTTCAAGGAAATCCCAAACATTAAAGTTACTTTTAGGGCAATCTGCTTCCGAGTTAGACTGTCGATGGACAGTACAGCTTTACGGTAAGAGGGTACACCTAGTAGGCATTAGGCCTTACAGGCTCCATGCCACACAAAAACAGAAAAGAAAGCAGTTATTTGCTGTATTTAGAAAGCGGTTGCCTTGATTCTAAAGCTGATTTTAAAATGAGACCCATCTTTGAGTAGGCCTGTTTAATACATCATATAGTTCTTAGCAGAAATATGTACCAGACACTGGACCTGCACTGTCCCATTTATTCATCGTAAAAGCTCCTAAAAGATCAGCAGTATTATCTTCACTTTAGAGGAAAAGGATTAAGATTAAGAGAAGCTTTAGTGACCATGATGCATGCCTTCTATCCTAGCATGGGATGGCAGAGAGTTTGAAGTCAGGCCAGCCCACCGGGTCTATGGAGCAAGTTCTAGGACAGCCAGGGCCACACAGAAGAACCCTGTCTATGAGAGAGAGAGAGAGAGAGAGAGAGAGAGAGAGAAAGAAGAAGGAGGAGGAGGAGGTTGAGGAGGAGGAAGAAGAAAAGGAGGGAGGGAGGGAGGGAGGGGCAGGCGGCTAAGTTTAATGGTAAAGTAGTAATCCAGTGCATGAGTGGCACTCAATAATCCTTAGCCTCTCCTCCCTTCTCTTCTCCAAAACTTGCAAGGACAAGCTATATCACCCCTTTCTGAAGCTATGCCACTAATTACCAGACTTGTTGCTGTGTAGCTGGACCACTGGGAACCCTTAGCAAACTCCCATATCCTTGGGCAGGTTGCTCATAAATCTAGCATCCTATTATAGCAACCTTTCTTGAATTAAAGGTCCATCCTAAAAATTTTTGTGCAATGACTGACATCTTATCTAGCAAAAGTTCCTATCATGATGGGCAAGTAGGAGAACACCCATGGGAGTCAAAGAATCTGAACCCCAACTTTTCAAGGTGAGCTAGAACTAGAAAGGTAGGAAATGTCAGAACCCAGTACCTACGGTCTTGCCAGCCAGCTAAGAACTTCTAGTTACTTACATACTGGACAGCTGACATATTAAAAATGGATAATGATTTTTTGGTTTTTCGAGACAGGGTTTCTCTGTATAGCCTTGGCTTGAACTCACTCTGTAGACCAGGCTGGCCTCCAACTCAGAAATCTGCCTGCTTCTACCTTCCAAGTGCTGGGATTAAATGTCACCTGTTAGAGGTTACTACTCAACTCAGTTTATGCTATGCGGCAGTACATATAAAATTGCCAAAGACGATTTTTGTATAGAAAATGTCAATTCCCAACTTTTACCTAGAATTTAAATCTTACTGTTTTCTGAGGCTTACTTCCCTTCCCCATTCCCGGTCCCAAGACAGGAAGACAGGGTCTCATTATGTAGCCCTAGCTGTCCTGAAACCCACTCTGCAGACCAGGCTGGCCTCAAACTCACAGACACCTGTCCACTCTGCCTCTGAAAGCTCTGATTAAAAGCATGTGCCCCTCTGCTCAGCTGCAAAACATAGCTTTTGTTCTTGGGACCACAGCTTAGCAAAACAGACTAGAGATTAAATATCAATGACTTAAGACCCTCAGGATGACAGGAGCACATGATCAACCCATTTAACTTATACTATCCTAACTGTCACAGAGGCGTAAGTGCTGGTGTGAAGACATCATGTGACTTTAACTTGAATTCCAAAGATATACTTGGAAGCAAAGCAGAGGCCACTTTGAACTTCAGGGTACAGTTATCTATCTCAGTTATCTGACAATACCATTTGCCATTCTTCCACAGGACTGAGGCCTTATTACTCAAAGTATGGTCATCTGACCAATATCACAGGCACTAAAAAAAAAAAAAAAAGACAAACCTTCATTCAGGTCCACCCTTCACATATCTTTTAGAACTCAAGCTTTCTTGATGTCTGTAGACCTATAATGTAATTCCTGGGCACACTAAAGAAGTGAGACTAAAGAAAAACCAGTGTTTACCCTAAAAAGGATCCCACCAAACAACTACATTTTATACCACCAAGGGAAACAAAATAAGACTTTTTACATTATTCCTAAACTAGGAGTCAAAGGTAGGGTACCCTCTCACCTGACTAATGTATTGTTCTGATCTTCTAAGTCAACATCTTGTACTTATAAAGACTTCTGCAGAACACACTGCTATTAAAAAAAAAAAATCACTGATAGCTGTGCAGTAGTGGCACACACATTTGATCCCAGGAGGCAGAGGCAGGAGAACCTCTGTGAGTTCCAGGCCAGCCTAGTCTACAGTGAGTTGTAGGACAGCCAGGATTACCCAGAAAAACCTTGTCTCAAAAAACAAACAAAAAAACCCCACACAAACAACAAACAAAAACCCAACAAACAAACAATACTGATGACAGAAGCTCCCCCTACTACTCCTAGACGTTCTGGCCCATAAATGTAAACCTGAAGTAGAAGATAAGTTACTAAATGTTGTATTCATTTCAGTAATTGATCTCCATATCTAAAAGGGAATAGGATGCTTGAAATGTTACTGTACCTGTAGAACTAATATTCATTACAGTGCTGACAACACAGAATCATTTCAAGTTTTCTTCAAAGAGAGACAGGCTGCTCTCAATGAAATAACTAGAGTGTTGAGAATTCTACCTTAACACTGCCTGAACACTATCCTAACATTACTACTAGATAAATGTGCTCCAATAAGAAGCAATCCTATTTCCATGTAAAAAATCTAAGCTCCTCAATAATTAAGCTTACATTTTTTTCTTTTGGTTTTTTTGAGTGCTGGGATTAAAGGCATGTACCACCACCATCAGTTTTTTGTTTTGTTTTTGAGGCAGAGTTTCTCTGTATAACCCTGGCTGTCCTGGAACTTGCCTTGTAGATGAGGTTAGCCAAGAACTCAGGGATCTGCTTGCCTGCCTCTGCCATCCAAAGGTTGGGATTAAAATCCTGTACTACTACTGTAACTGGCTTCTTTCTTCTTATTCAAGGAGGGCTGTTGCTAGTGTGTCAAGCTGACTGTGAAGTCATGGTAATCCTCCTGCTTCACCTCAGGTGCTAGAATTACAGGTATGCACTATCTCGGATAAAAATCCTTTGGTTAACCAGATCTTTAAAGCACACTTAAGTATGACAGAACTGTGGTTTTACTGCCAAAATGACTAACACTGACTTGTGTGTAGTGAGTGAGTGGCTCGTGCTTAAAAGTCCAGCATTCACAAGGGTAAGGCAGGAAGATTGTGAGCTTAAATTCAGTGAGCTACATAGGAAAAAAAAGAACAATACTAATCTATTTTATCGTTTTCCTTTTGAGACAGAATATTAGAACATCACTCAGAATTTTAATTCAAAAAGTGCTTGAAGCTGATGGCACTTGTACCACTGTCCAAGTACCAAGTGCTTTACATTTGTAAAGTTTTATTCTTGTAAGGCACTTAGAAGGTTAGAATACAGGAAGATTAAGAATTTCAGGCCAGCTTCACATCAGGTTTAAGGTCAGCTTGGGCTACATGAGACTCCTTCAAACAAGTCAAACAAGAGCTAGGAAATTTGAAATCAAATAACCTTGCAAGTAGTTCAAAGCCATTCCCTTCATCTGATATATTCGGAATTCACCTGTCAACGTTTGAGGCAATGAGTTTAAGTTGTGGAGACCTTTTCAAGCATGAGAGCATCTACATTTGGAAGGCAAAGCCTGAAAAGTTCAAAAGCTTTCCGACAAATGTTCATCTCAGCAATAAGCATGCAAAGGGAGATGGATTTCTGTGCATATAAAGTCAGCGTGGTCTACATTAGCGAATTCCAGAACAGCTAGAGCTATGTAGAGAGACCCTGACAGCTAACATCCTATCACAACAGAACACACCGTGATAGGGAAGCACTGAATCAAGAACTCAAGTTACACTTCAGAATTCCCTCCAAGGCATACTTAGTCATTTATTTAACCATTCATTCTCTCTTTCTTTAATTCTGAAAATGGCTACCTGACACCACCTGACACTTTATACCAACTAGGGAAAAGTAAAGGCAGTACACAAACAAGGCCTGACTTTAGTAAGTGTCCTAGGAGGCCAGGGACATGCTGAAGTTCATGATAGTATTCATACCGAGGAAATACAGACATGGGTTCAACTAAAGCTGTCCTGTCACCAGCAGTTTCAAGACTTTCTCCTTTAGGAGCACTTTATATACTCTAGCCCTAGACATTTTAGAAAGCTAAAAACTAATTTACAGTTCAATGCAACTTGTTAATCTGTTCAGAAACACTCAGCAGCCAATATGACACAGATGCAGTTTTTACTACCTATAAACCTTGCTGTGGTTTCCAGTCAGAGAAGACAGTAAGACAACCAGTTTAAAAGCAGCTATACACACCTCTAAATTCACACTCAGAAGCTGAAGCAAGAGGGTATCACATAAATGCATATCTCCAAAAACTATAATAGACGGGTTAAAATCACTTTGTAATTTTCAGCAATGAAATATGACTGAATGCTTTTTTTGTGAGCTTATATCCAATTTATAAAAATAAAAAAAAGATTAAAAATCCAATTACTCCAGCTAGACTCCTAGGGAAGTGGACTTCTAAGAAAACATCCATACAAAAGATACTGATTCTTTGAAACATCTCAGAGCTGAAACCCTCACCAGATCCCTGCCACTCAATCGCCCAACTGTTAAAGAACATCTGGGTACAAACACTTATCTACAAATTTCATACAGGGTCTGAGACAATAGCCTTTCACCTAAAACCTACAGTTTAAACCCAGTAGTCACACTTAAAAATGTCCAAACGCGGATGCTTTATTTAGTTCCCAATGAGTCAGAGCAAAACTAACATATTAAATAATTCAAATGAAATAGCTACACATTATTACTTCATTTGAAACAAAACTTACTTTCGTATAGCGATGGGGGGATTTGGAGGTGGGCAGTTTCTTCAGGTCAAGGAAAGCATCTCCATTTTCTGTTTCATCCACACTTCTCTTCTCCATGGCTTCTTGGTGTACAGTTTTTTTGCACCTGGAAGATAAAATTAAGCACAAAACTGTCAAACAGAACAATAACTATTCTGAAGCCTTTGCTGCTTATGAAACGGGAACCCTGAGGGGAAAACTCTAGGTAGTTTTGTAAAGAAAACCATCCCAAAACTACGGTATGAACCAAAACTAAATTGGAAAGAGAACCACCTGAAGTATTCAGAGTATCCATAGCAAAGGAAAGCAGAAGGAGAAGGGGCCCAACTCAGGGTACAACCTTTAATTATCCTTAATACAAAGGGCAACCAAAATAGTCGCTGCCACCCACGAAAATCGATCTGGCGGTGGTGGTGGTGGTGAAGTTTCCCGGAGTAGAGTAGAGGTAGGACTGGTTGGGCTGCCGATCCGGGAAGTCGGGCTGCTGGAAAGTGCCTGTCACTTGTCAATGGATGGCATCAGCTGCCCCTTATTACCCCGGTGTAAGGGGCTGGGGAACCAGCCGGAGCGCACCTCTCTCAGCCGGCCACACCTGTGGCCATGTGAGGGGCGTCCGCGGCGAGGGAGGGCCAGTGCGGGCCTCCTCTGGGAAACTCCGCTCCTTAAACGAACCCCCGGCCCTTCACCCAGGCCCCGGGCTAGAGGCTCCTCCGGAAGAAGGGCAGGGACGGTACTCACGGAGGGAGGCGGGCCGCAGGGAGCAGGGACCAAGTCCACAGGTCGGCCGCCTAGAGCCGGCGCAGGCCCGCCTGCTGCTCGCGCGCCTCTGCCGCCCCCCGCGCGCGCCCTGCCGCCCGCGCTCCCGGGGCAGCGCGCCGTCCTCGCACGCAGGCCGGGGCCCTGCGCTTGCCGTATCCTTGCTCGGAGCGCCCGCCGCCGGGCGGCCCCGCGCCTCGGCCGCCGCGTCCACCCGCGCCCGCTCCAGGCCCGGCGTCGCTGCCCGCGGCCTGCGCTTGCGCCCCCCCCCCACCCGCTCGGGCTGGCTCTCCTCAGCCGCCGTAACCGCGGCCCGGCCCTCCGGCGCAGCTCTCCGCCCCCTCCCCCTAATAACCCCCCTCGTCGCGCACCGCGGGGGCCCAGGCACCGCCCTCCCAGTGCGCAGGACCTGGGGTGTCCGCGGCGGTGCCTGGCGGAAAAGCCGCGCTGGGCGGCGCTATCCGCCGCGCTGGGTTCTGCGTGGTCCAGATGGCGAGGGCACAATAGCCAGACGGGCACAGCGGCTACCGGAAGGTGATCGCGACGAGAGCTGTGGGAGCCGGCTCCCGGGCTCACAGGCGGCCGCTGTGGGCAACTCAAGGAAGGGCGCCGCGTTCCCACGCGTCATGAGGGGCGGAGCCAGTAGCGGGCTGATCGGGACCCGCGCCACGCGGGCGTGAGCGGGGTGGTCTGGGTGGGTCTGTGTTGTCTAGTTGCTAGCGGCCACTCCTGGGGCTTTTGCCGCTGGGGTCAATTAGGAGGACTTTATGGTGATCTATTTGTTTACTATGGGTGTGATCTAGGGTAAAGTTCCGATTCTTCGCGCTTTTTTGTCTGCTAAAATTGTCCCTAAAGTTACTATAGTTATTATGAAGAGGATTAGTCTTAAGAGATGGTGCTTTAATAAGCAAGTTTGTCAAAATTATTTGTGATCCCACGTGAAGGATATTGCCTAATTAAAGTATCTTTCAGTGGATAATCTGAATTTTGCCTTACCCTGCACGAGAAGGAAGTATTTGAAGGAAATGAGAAAGCCTGGTCGGTATTGAGAACTTAGTCTTTGCCCGAGTGCCGAAACTCAAGTTGATGGAGGATACAGATAATGCGTATAAGTAAATAATCCAAGAACTGCCGCTCTGAGAAGGTCACTAGTGAACAGGTCTGTAGGAGTATGCCGAGCTGTTTCTGCACGGTGGGACTGCCCAGAATTGATATTTATTTGTCATAGAGGAAGGCAGTTTTGTTTTGTTTTGTTTTCCTCTAAAGAACAGTGAGGTTGAACATGATGTCCTAATCCCGTAATCTTAATTTTTCGGAGTTAAGACACGGAGTTGAAAGCCAGCGTGAGCAGTACGGCATTTGAACATCATTTATTTTACTTGGGAAACTATTTCCCTTTCTGTGAGTCTTGGCAACAAAAGTAATTTTTTTCCCTTTGTAATGATTAATAAAGTCTTTTCCACAAACTATCTTTTGTGACAGGTTTTCACTATGTAACCCTGGCTGACTTTCCCAAGTGCTGGAATTGCAGGCTTGTGCCTCCAGAATGCAGACAACAGAGAAACATTTGCAATTAGTCCTGATTCTCCCTTGTCATATAGGCTTTGTAGAGTTAGAAAATGTAGAAAATGTATTTAGCTTAGTTTGGGAGATGAAAATAGCAGTACTGAAGATTAAATTTGGCAACAAGGGAGGGAAGCCTTCTATAATATGTATAAAGTTTCTTGAAAAAATTTAATAGCCGGGCAGTGGTGGCGCACGCCTTTAATCCCAGCACTTGGGAGGCAGAGGCAGGCGGATTTCTGAGTTCGAGGCCAGCCTGGTCTACAAAGTGAGTTCCAGGACAGCCAGGGCTATACAGAGAAACCCTGTCTCGAAAAACCAAAAAAAAAAAAAAAAAAATTTAATATTTCCTATGCAAAGACACATTATAAGGAATCAACACTGGATGCTTTTATTTTCTTAAAAGCCATGTCTTCTAGGCAGGAGGTGTAGCTCAATGATAAGAGTGCTTTCTTGATCCTTAGCACCACAGACAGAACAAAAACAACTGATTTTCTTTGGGATCTGGATTCTTAAAGCTAACAGAAATAGGACTAATCCTCTTGTTATGGAGTACAGAAGGTACCCAGTCCCAGGTGCTGAGTTAAGAGACCCAGAGCCAGGATTCCACCTAAGTCACACAGTATTAGGAGTCAAGCCCAGCTAATCAGTACTAACCAAGTACTCTTTTTTTTTTTTTGAGAGATTTATTTATTTATTTCATGTATGTGGGTACACTGTTGCTGACTTCAGACACACCAGAAAATGCCCATTACAGATGGTTGTGAGCCACCATGTGGTTGCTGGGAATTGAACTCAGGAACTCTGGGAGAGCCGTCAGTGTTCTTAACCTCTTAACTGCTGAGCCATCTCTCCAGCCCCCATGTACTCCTAAAAACTGAGCGAGCTATATTTCTAGCCCAGGAAATTATTCTCTTGAAGCTATCAAGGATCACTTAGTGAAATCTGAGTATATTTAATCACCCTAGACATCAATCTCATCTATCAGAAAAGGTTCAAAGTTCCACTCTTGTCTTGTAGAAAAATTAAAGGTAACATTAAAATGGATTGGGCTTGGACATAGCAAGGAATTGTAGGAGCCAGCCTGGAATTGTACCATTCAGGACACAGGCATATATGAGCTCCAGGATAGCATGGTCTATATCATGAATTCTAGGCCAGCCAGGGCTAGCTACATAGTGAGATCCTGTCTCAAAAAATGAAAGGCATGCATGTAGTGCACTACCGCCATTCAGGTAAATCACTAATACACATAAAATAAATCTTAAAAAATAGAAAAGTAAACAAAAATTGGGACTGAAGATATGTGGTAGAGTACAAGCTTAATATGTTCAAGGTACTTAATCTGATCCCTAGCAACCACTAAAAACCAAAAACAAAGCCGGGCGGTGGTGGCGCACGCCTTTAATCCCAGCACTTGGGAGGCAGAGGCAGGCGGATTTATGAGTTCGAGGCCAGCCTGGTCTACAAAGTGAGTTCCAGGACAGCCAGGGCTACACAGAGAAACCCTGTCTCGAAAAAAACCAAAAAAAAAAAAAAAAAAAAAAAAAAAACTGGTAAAAAAAAAAAACCAAAAACAAAACAAGCCATACCCAAAACCAGAGGATTAAGCCAGTACTTTGCTCACAGATTTATAAATTGGGTTGGTAGTAACAGCTGTTCTCATTCATTGATCACTTTAAGGCCAGGAACTAAGACCCCTTAAAGGATCCCTTATGCACATGGTTGGGAATGGGAGGTGCTGTCAGCTATGGCTGTGGAGCTTTGGAACACATGCCCTTTTTTATAAAATATATACACACACACACACACACACACACATATATGTTTGCATGCCTTGTGTGTCTGTATGTACATGACATGCCTGGTACTCTCAGAGGTCCGAAGGTACTTCATCTGAAACTGGAGTTACAAATGGAGTCAACACGTGTGTGCTGGGAACTATACGAGTCCTCTAGTCCTCTGCATGAACATCTCCCCTACCCTACATGAAGTCTTCATTATGTGTGTACACCACATGTGTGCCTGGTGCCCTCAGAAGTTAGAGGAGGGTAGCAGACCCCTGGAACTGGAATTACAGATGGATTTTGAGCCACCATCTGGGTACTGGGAACTGAACATGGGTCTTCTGGAAGAACAAGTGTTAACTTCTGAGCCATTTTTTCACTGTTGCAGGATATTTGAACACACTGTGAACCCTGCATTGTGTTATTTATTGGGGGAAAAAAGTTTTTAGTTGTGGTGTGGCTCAGCCATTTAATCCACGAGCTTTCTGCTTGAATATTATAAATAAAATTAAATAAAATCAATCATAAGTCAATAAGTGGAGCAAGCAACCAGTTGACAGGAAGTGAACATAGAATTATTAAGAAAAAAAAAAACAGACACAATTCACATATCAACAGATTTCCAAGAAGATGGAAGGAAAGACCCCTGGTCCTGGAAAGACTGGATGTAGGGGAACGCCAGGACAGAGAAGCTAGAGGGGGTTGAGAGGGAGGGAAGGGGGCTTATGGGACTTTCAGGGAGGGAGGAAATGGGAAAGAGAAAATCATTTGGAATGTAAATAAAAGAACTTAGAAAAAAAAAAAAAACCAGTAAGAGGTAGGAAGTCAGAGAGACAGATGAACAGGAAGCAGAAGGGAGGAGCATTGAGTTTGAAGGAGTTTTTTCTTTGAGATGGTGTGAGAGAGGGGATTCCTGGTGGGAAGTATGCTGAGGAGGGAGGTCAGCAGGTGCTCTCTGCCTCTCTAGCAGACGTTCACCCCAGCATCTAGCTCCAGAGTCTTCATTGGTAAAATCAAATGGAGATTTTTAAAAAAATAACCAACACTCCACCTCCTTCTACATGGCCTCTTAATATGGCCTGAGCTTCAGGTTTTAAGTATGAATGTCCAAATAGTTGCTGTGTGGTTTCTTGATTTTTGTTTTTGTTTTTCCCATGCTGAGAACTGAACCCAGCATCTTGCATACACTAGGAAGGGGCTCTATCAGAAACCATATGTGCCAGCCCTGCGTTGCCTTTTCTAACCTGTCCTTGAAGTAAGTTTTACTTTTGCTATATCCCACATTCTGTGCTTTATGAAGGACTCAAAAACTGTATCCTGTAAAAGAGTACAAGACTTTTTTATATGGGAGAAATATCAACTTGTATGTTAAAAGTCCACATATATGATAACAGTGCTTAAGAAACTTGCTATCAGGGCTGATACCTAGAACTAATTTCCTGAGCCCTCTGGTCTATTCTAGTTTGGGCCTACTCTCTATTGGAAGCTTCTCTAAGGGACTGTAGAACTGTGGCCTCTCCTCTTTTCATTCTTTTTTAAAGAGTTATTTTATGTATGAGTACATTGTAGCTATGTTCAGACACACCGGGAGGTATCAGGTCCTATTACAGATGGTTGTGAGACACCTTGTTTTTGGGAATTGAACTCAGGACCTCTGAAGAGCAGTTAGTACTCTTAACTGCTGAGACATCTTCCCAGCCCCAACTGTCCCCTCTCTTCATTCTTAAAGGTTTTATTTTACCTTGTGAAAAAGAAGACAGTTACTACTTAGGATTAAAGGCAAAACTTTACCAAGGAGGAGCACCTGTAAACTTTTACCTCTATGGAAAACTAGGCACTTGCTAAGCCTTGCTTCATTTCTTTTTCTTTCTTTCTTTTTTGCTTGAGACAGGGTTTCTCTATTATGTAGCCCTGGTTGTGAACCAGGCTGGTCTTGAACTTACAAAGATCCACCTGTCTCTTCCTCCTGAGTGCTGGAATTAAAGCTCTTTTCTTGATTCCATCTTTGAAACAGTGGTGTTGGAGGGTTAGTCACCAACGTGCAGCTCAATGTCTGTGCCCAGGAACTATAACCTATACACACCCTCAAAGTGACTGGCCAGAAAAATCAAAGTTCATGTGGCCTCACTGGAAGGTATTGTCCCCAAAGGTCAAGTCGTGTTTCTGGCAGGCTTGACCCTGGAAGATGAAGCCACCCTAGGCCAGTGTGGTGTAGAGCCCCTGACTACTCTGGAAGTAGATGGCCGCATGGTGGGAAATAAAGTTCCTGGTTCCCTGGCTTGTGCTGGAGAGTGGGAGATCATACTCCTAAGGTGGCCAACCAGGAGGAGAAGACACGGCAGGCTAAGTGGCAGATGTGGCGCACCTGTTACTCTGTCAACATTGTAGCCACCTTTGGCAAGAGGAAGGGCCCCACTGGGCGGTGGCGCACGCCTTTAATCCCAGCGCTTGGGAGGCAGAGACAGGCGGATTTCCGAGTTTGAGGCCAGCCCGGTCTACAGAGTGAGTTCCAGGACAGCCAGGGCTACACAGAGAAACCCTGTCTCGAAAAACCAAAAAAAAAAAAGTACAGCATCTGGGGTTTGGGTTGAGGAACAGCTAAGGTTAGCAAAGAGCTAAGTCACACATGTTGGCAAAGAGAACACAGGATACCTCAGGCACAACTGCCTAAGGACTGATAACCGCAGCACTGGGGGCTGGAGGGCAGGGGGAAGAGTTGAATCCCCAGAAACCACAATCTTGACTCCTAGGAGGTAACAGAC
Organism: Tokudaia tokunoshimensis; assembly: GCA_036184795.1. Classification (NCBI taxonomy): domain Eukaryota; kingdom Metazoa; phylum Chordata; class Mammalia; order Rodentia; family Muridae; genus Tokudaia; species Tokudaia tokunoshimensis. Next base: position 73,625,181 of record BTHU01000014.1, on the reverse strand, counting down.
AGCCCTTGCAAGTCACAGAACTAAAGTTCCCTTTGTCCTTTCAGCAGGGCCTCTAAGGAACTCTTGGGTAGGTCTGTCTCTCCACAGTGTTGTCATGGCAATAGAAAAGTAACACACACTATTATTTTCCTCCTTAGTAAGACTAGTGATTTTCCATTATCTCAGATGGAAATACTACTGCTCTCAGAGCTGAGACTGATGCATGCATACAATGGGAAGATAGCATCCGCAAATCAATTGAAATCCAGAGTGTGCTTTGGAGAGATTGCCTTGCAGAGACTCGGGTTTGATTCCCAGCACTTATAATTCATAATCACCTATAACTCCAGCTCCAGGGGATCCAATGCCTTGGATTTCCAGGGCACCTGCACTCACTTGACCATTCCCTCATCAGACACTTGCACACATACACATAATTTCTTGTCCTGGACATATCAAACTTATATATGTGAAGCTACTTGTTAAGACTAGTTTATAGTAAATTAAAAAGGGTTCTAGTGTTTTGACTATGAAATTAATCTAATTATCTTAGCAATACTTGAAGCTGTAACTTCAGATAAGAGTTATCCCTCAAAGGTTGGTTTTCTCTATATACTTTATTTTGTATACTCTATAACTTTATTCTGTTGGTTCTTTTGAGACAAGGTCTTTTATAGCATTGGCTAGCCTGGAATTCTTTATGTAGAGGAGGCTAGCCTGAAACTCATATTCACCTGCTTCTGCCTCTCCAGTATTGGGATTAAAGGTATGTGCTACCACACCTGACTTCAATGATTTTTGTTTTGTTTTTTGTTTTTGGAGACAGGATTTCTCTGTGTAGCCTTGGCTGTCCTGGAACTCACTTTGAGGAGCAGGCTGGCCTTAAACTCAACAGAGATTCATATGCCTCTGCAACCATTCCCTCCTCCACCACCCCCACGCCTTTCTTTTTTGAGACTGTCTTTCCAAATTTCTGACAGTGATCTTAAAATTAGTGATTCCCTGTCCCCACCCCCTCAACGTCCTGAGTAGCTAGGGAGGCATGCACCAGCAGGCTAGATTTATTTTTCTATGCCTTTATTTTTTGTTTGCATGGCCATGGGTTGTGGCTAGAGGTCAAAGGATGACTTTTGAGAATGAATCCTTTTTTGCTATAGGAATCCTGGAGATTGAGCTCAGGTCCTATGGGTCAGGGACAGAGGTGCCTTTACCTGCTGACTGGATTTAAACACTATTTCCTTGCCCATTCTGAGTCTCATCCTAGCTCAGGCAGTACTGGAATTCACTCAATAGGCCAGGTTGTCAAACCTGCAGGTTGTTAAAACCTGCAGGGATCCCCCTGCCTCAAACTCCCACAAAAGACTACCACCAATAACTGCTTTAAACTCTTTGAATTACAAAATCACCATTTGTAAAAGGGCAAAACCCGTATTTCTTGGGTTTAATCTTCTTAAAAATTTTGAGTATGAGTGTTTTGTTTGTACATAGGTCAAAAGAGCGCGATTTGGAGTCACAGCTGTTTATGAGCCACCATGTGGGTATTATGAGTCTGGATGCGTGAAAAGTGCTTTTAACTGCTGAGTCATACCTCCTACCCCTTCGTTTTCGTCTCCAGACACCCACCCAACAGTTTTCACTGTTCTTAGTATTTAACTCATTTTTTCTGGAAGTTCTGTCTTTAAAGATACGGCTATTTGGCCTGTTTGATGCGGAGATTACTGACGTGAGCCACTACGTAATGAAGAGAAATACTTTTCCGTCCCACATCGGTTCCGTGCAGGAGTTGTAATTGGAGACCCGCTTCCAAGAAGCGCCGAAACTTCCAGCCAAGAAAACGGTAGGAAGTCGAGCTCAGAGAGAGAAGCCTCTGTTTCCCGGAAGGCAGCGCGCACTAAACGCTACGCAGTAGCTTCCGGCGCGTGCGGCGTTGCCATGGAGACGGGAGCGGGCCCGCCGACCGGGAAGGGCGCGAAACTCCGGGCTAGGGGGCCTTTGTCACAACCTCAGTCTGGCGTCTGCTGAGGAGTCGCCTCCCTCAGGTACGAGACCCGGCCTATCGCCCCCGTCTTTTGACTGGCTCGTCCTTCTGCTTTGAAGCTGGCAGAGCGCGTGTGTCTAGGAGCTTTGTCCAGTGACGGCTTGTCCGGGGCTTCCGCTTTCTTCTGTAGAAATGCATGCGATGCTGCCTACCCACAAGGCTCTGGTCCATGCGTGGGAATGCGAGCAGGACGTGCGTAAGGTCGCTCTCAGTCGCCGCTGCACTCGGGCTGTTTCTGTAGGGTCCTTTCATCCTTCTCCCCCTGGTGGAGAGTTCCTCAGGGCGATTCTTCCGCCCGTGCTATGCTTACTAGTCTGCGCAAATCCACATTCGATTCAGGGGTGTGGCGGGGCATAGGGCTCGTTGCGTACACCGATCTCTAGTGACCAAGCTGAGAGCTGAACCCACGTTGCATTTGTACCATGGAACCTCTTCTGGTGTAGTTCCTGAAGGTGTATTGATGTTTGAACGCTAGCGGCAGCTTTGCCACCTGTTAGCTGATGGGCATCAACCTGGAAAATGACCATAAGCACCAGCTGAGATGGCTGTTGTTAAAGTGGGTCGTTCAGGAAAAGCGCTTCGGAAAAACGTGTGGAACCTGTGCTATAAATGTTATTTTAATTGTAGTCCGTGAGCCTTAGATTGCGTGGTAATTATCAAGTACTTTCAAGTTATCATGGTTTAAAAATTAATATTAAATATTTTTAAAAGAAAGATGTATTAAAGGAGCCGGAGAGACGGCTCAACGCTTAAGAAACCTTTACTCCTTTTTGAGGGAATACTACATCTGGTGGCTCACAACACACCTGAAATTCCAGTTCATAGGCAGACTGCCTGTCTGGTGTCCTGGAGGCTTTGGAGCCCATTTCTACCATCTCTGTAACACAAGGTAGCTCACACTAGCCTCGTAACCCAGGCTAACCTCCAATTCATGATTATTGTAAAACATTAAAAAAAGAGAGAGAGAGAGAGATTTATGTGTGTGACTATTTTGCCTGCATGGGTGTCTGGGTACCTTAGAGGCCCATGATCTCTACTTTATCTTTCTTGCAGTTATAAGAGGAAGATAAACGATTTTGGTTCAACAATAATCTAGTCACAGAAATACATATCAACCACTGGTTACATTTCCATCAAGAGGATTTAACAGAGATGGAAAAGAAGATTGGTTCTAGGTATGTGATGGAACAGAGCAAAAATGACAGCTGAGGTTAATGGCTCAACTTCTGGGATCACGGGCATGTGGCACCATACCTGGGTAATGTGGGAGATTCAATGTTCAGTTAAAAGTATGGGTTTCCAGCCCAGGAGGTGGTGCCGCACACCTTTAACGCCAGCACTCAGGAGGCAGCGGCAGGCAGATCTCTGAGTCCATAGCTAGTGTGGTCTACAGAATGAGTTCCAGAACAGCCAGGGTTACACACAAAAGTCTGTTTCAAAAAAAATCAATCAATAAATCAATCAATCATGAGGTTTTATATTGATATTAAAGACACGTTATCTGAAATCTTTTCTAATTGTTCTTTCAAAAGGCTTTTTGAGCCCGGTGTAGAGGTCATCCCAGCGCTTGGTGAAACCAGGAGTGTTAGGAAGTCAAGGCCAGGGCTGGTGAGATGGCTCAGCAGTTAAGAGTACTTGACTGTTCTTCTGAAGGTCCTGAGTTCAAATCCCAGCAACCACATGGTGGCTCACAGCCATCTGTAATGAGATCCGATGCCCTCTTCTGGTGTGTCTGAAAACAGCTATGGTGTGCTTACACATAATAAATAAATAAATAAATATTAAAAAAAAAAAGGAATTCAAGGCCAGTCTGGGCTATATGAGATCCAGTCTGGAAAAAAATAAAGATTTTCTTGTTTAAGTAGCTAATATTTAAATTTTTATTTTGAATAGTTTACTCTTTGTATGTGTGCCCTCCGTACCTCCCCCAGCCCCACTGTCCCCCCCCAAACCCCCCACCTACCCACCCTTCTCACACAGCATACAGAGGTCATAGGGCATTGGATCTCTTGGAGCTAGAGTTAACGGGTTTGTGAGCCACTGGATATGTGTTCTGGGACCTGAATTCTGGTCCTCATGGGAGCAGCAAGCTTCTCTTAAGCACTGAGCTATCACTCCAGTTCCCTAAGACTTTTACATAAAGAAAATAATATTACTATTATTATTTATTTTGATTTTTCAAGACAGAGTTTCTTTGTATAGCCCTGGCTGTCCTAGAACTCACTATATAGACTAGGCTGGCCTTGAACTTAGAGATCTACCTGCCTCTGCCTCCTGAGTGCTGAGGTTAAAGGTGTGAGCCACCACCACCCAGCTAAAATTTTTATTTTTATGTGTCTAGGTGTTTCGCTTGCATATATGTCTGTGTACCATTTCATGTCTAGACTTTTCGAGGGCAGAGGTATCAGATCTCCTAACTTGAGTTACAAATGTGTTTGAGCTGCCATGTGGCTGCTGTCCTCTGGGTTTATACTTAGGAACTTGTTTGTACTTTATAAATGATCCCCTTTACAATAGAATAATACTAGACCTGCTTGGTAGTAGTAGCACACGCTCTTCACCTCAGTACTTAGGAGGCAGAGGCAGGTGGATCTCTATGAGTTTGAGGCCAGCCTGGTCTATAGAGTGAGTTCCAGGACAGACAACCAGGGCTGCACAGAGAAACCCTGTCTCCAAAACCAAAAAGAACATACTAGGCCTGAAGACCCCACCTGCTGTTCTCTGCCTCCCACTTGGAGCTGACCTTGGGGTGCTGGCTGCTGCTATTTTTGTTAGAGGTCAGGCTGCTTTCTATTTGGAGCATAGTCAGCAGTTAGTCTCCATGGGTGTAACAGTATAGCTTTGTTCAATGTTAAAATGTAGTTATATTGAGTGAAAAGATTTTTCTTTCTTTCTTTTTTTCCTCTCTCCTTGCTCAAATGTAAGGTCTTTTAGGGATGGCATGGTTAAGAAACCTTTTTCTCCGAAGGCACTGCCCCTCAAAAAGTCTTCTGCCTTCTCTGGGATCCAGAGGGAGTTACCTAGAAGCTGCCATTCCTTATACTATCATGCCTCACAAAATTGGACTCGACACCGATTACAAGAACTGCGCATCAGGTGAGACTTTTCATCTTTTTCCCTTCTTCGCCAAAATGGGATTAAAAAGATGATGTGTATATGCTGTCAGGTTGAGGTCTGCCACTGATGGCTCTAAGCTCCCACAGGCTGGCTCCACCCCAGATCCCCAGGTTTTAACTAGTCAGGCACAGAAAAGGTCCCCAGCTAATCTTGTGCCTTTTAAACTGTGTAGGACTCAACTTACTAAAACCTTTGAGACTTACAGACTCAGAGTTTTACTACAGCAGTGCTGTCTTTAAAGGAATAATTATAAAGTGGCTGGTTTTGCAAGTCAATGGCAGAACACCTGCTTAAGCTTCAAGAGGCTCTGTGTTCCATTCACTCACACACACACACACACCCACCCACCCAGGGATGGCTGGGGAAACATGACTGTACTGTGGAAACTGAATGAAGTCCAGACATCACCTTATTTATATGTTTGTTTTGTTTACTAGACTTGTAAAATAATAATAAAAATAAAAACCCATGATCTTGAGTCAGGTGAGATGGCAGCATTCAGGAGGCAGAGACAGATTTCTGTGACTTTAGCAGCCTAAGCTATGTAGAAAGCAAAACCGTGAACTCAAAAAGATGGTGCTTGATTTTAGTTTTTTTGGTTTTTTTGTTTGTTTGTTTGTTTGTTTTGCTTTGCTTTTAAAGATAGGGTTTCCCTGCGTAATCCGGCTGTCCTGGAAACTTCTCTGTAGATCATGCTGGCCTTGAACTCATAGATCTGCCTTCCTCCGCCTCCTGAGTGCTGGGACTAAAGGGGTCTATCACCATCACTGCCTGGCTTGATTTTAGTTTTATAAACCTGTCCTCTCCATTTTCTGTTTAGTGCAAGATTAACTATGACATTATCTCTTAATTCAGGTGATGGTTCCTCCACTTGACACCTTAAAGGTTTCCTCTCTTTTCCAGAACACTTCTGTTAGAAGATAGAGTTTAAAGTGTGCGTGTCCTTTCTTTTTTCTCAGGTGTGTGGCCAGAAAGTTCCTGTATTTGTGGATGCGAGTGACTTTTGGAAGAGTGACTCCCTCCAGAGCCAGGTACTGCTGTCATGGATGCTTGGATGCTGTGCTGCTGCTGAACTTCTTGTGTTTTTGTTCATTTTTTTTATTTATTTAAAAAATTTCTCCCCTCTCCTGCCAGGTGATGGTGCACGCCTTTAATCCCAGCATTTCAGAGGCAGAGGCAGAGGCAGTCAGATTTATGAGTTTGAGGACAGCCTGGTCTATAGAGCTAGTTAGTTCTAGGACAGCCAGGGGTACAGAGAGAAACCCTGTCTCAAGAAAAACAAAAAAACATTTTTTTTTTAGTTAATATATTTGTTATCCCTTTTATTTCCTCATCAACATTACCACCACCACCATCATCATCATCATTTTTTAAAAATTTTTTAAAGGTTTATTTATTTGTTTTATGTATGTGAATACATTGTCTCTGTCTTCAGACACACCAGAAGAGGGCATTGTATCTCATTACAGATGGTTGTGAGGTTGCTGGGAATTGAACCCAGGCCCTCTGGAAGAGCAGTCAGTTCTTAACTGCTGAGTCATCCAGCCTTTTTTTTTTTTAAAAAAGATAGGTTCTTACTTTGTAGTTTTAGTTGGCCTAGAACTCATTGTGTAGTAGATTTTAGAGGAAATCTTTATTTTTTTTAAAAGATTTATTTATTTATTCGTTATATGTAAGTACACTGTAACTGTCTTCAGACACTCCAGAAGAGGGAGTCAGATCTTGTTACAGATGGTTGTGAGCCACCATGTGGTTGCTGGGATTTGAACTCAGGACCTTTGGAAGAGCAGTCAGTGCCCTTAGCTGCTGAGCCATCTCTCCAGCCCCCGGAAATCTTTAAATAATCATACTTTGGTCTAGAGGAGAGGGAGCCATACCTCAACTTCAGAATCAGCTTTTGATTGAAGTGGGAAATCACAAAATAACAATCTAATGCCCCTCATACCTAAAAGACACCTGAATCCCTGTAAAGACACCTGAATCCAGTAAGCTGAGGCCAAAGAAGGCTGAGAGGTAGGAAAAATTTGAGCCCAGGCTACAGACAGAGGATACTGCAGAAGAGAGCTGAGAGACGCACCTATCAGCAGAGTGTGCTGGGCCTGTGTGCACCCTGCAGCTGGGAGTGTGTGCACCCTGCAGTTGGGAATGTGTGCACCCTGCAGCTGGGAGTGTGTGCACCCTGCAGCTGGGAATGTGTGCACCCTGCAGCTGGGAGTGTGTGCACCCTGCAGCTGGGAGTGTGTGCACCCTGCAGCTGGGAGTGTGCACCCTGCAGCTGGGAGTGTGTGCACCCTGCAGCTGGGAGTGTGTGCACCCTGCAGCTGGGAGTGTGTGCACCCTGCAGCTGGGAGTGTGTGCACCCTGCAGCTGGGAGTGTGTGCACCCTGCAGCTGGCCCACTCCTTTGCTTTCTTCCCCTCTTGCTAGTTCTGGCTCTTGGTTTCCACAATGCAGTAAACTTCCACATCCATCAAGAGTAACTTAAAAGGCAGGACATTTACAGTGTGTCCTGGTGGCTGGGGAGTGGAGAAAAGAGAAATAGGGAGTGGGGAATCTCTTTCCATTTCTCTTTTTTTTTTTTTTGGTTTTTCGAGACAGGGTTTCTCTGTATAGCCCTGGCTGTCCTGGAACTCGCTCTGTAGACCAGGCTGGCCTCGAACTCAGAAATCCGCCTGCCTCTGCCTCCCAAGTGCTGGGATTAAAGGCGTGCGCCACCACCGCCCGGCTCTTTCCATTTCTCTAATCACTTGCCCAAATAATATTAGGGTCTAGGATGCCATTAGATGGCCCTTTGTATTGATTATCTAAGGGGTATTGAGGTGTTGCATAAGTGAATAAATTTAGGGCCCTTCAAGTCAGGTGTCAAATGGAGAGGCTGGCAGTTTTCTAAGGCATCCCAGGGGGTAATACGAGGGTATGGAAGACACCATTCCCATGGATGAGAGAAAGGAAGGAAAATGTCACTGTGGCCTGTAGTCTCCGATGTCCCCAGAACTCAGGGAGGACTACACAAGGAGGAGAGATTTGGTGCTTGGCTTTTGTAGAGGCCAGAAGGCAAGGACAAAAATCTGAGCTCTAGGAGGGTGGTCCCATCCACAAGAAAGGGTTGGGGAATGGAGTTGCAAAAGCCACAAGGACCTAGGAGAGCTGTGGGATTACAGGCAGCTCTGAAAGGAAGGCAGGAGAGGGTGCAAAATAGCCCAGTTTGGCCTAAAGAAACTTAGGGAATGCAGCTCCAAGGATGGAGGGACAGGGTCAGGTGAAGAGGACCAGCCATAGCCTTAAAGACTATGACTGGGGGTCCCTCCTCCTCCAAGAGTTCTGGAGGGTACCATATGCTCAGCAGTTACTTCCTTGGACTCAGGGAAACATTTGCACTGACCAAAGTGGAAACTTACCTAATTGCATCTAGTAGATGGTGAGTCTGGTGGACTGGAGATGAGAGATAGGGTCCCACTGCAGCTCAAACGACCCTCCACCCACAGGAGGAGCACAGGCACCAGGAGAGCTGAGTTACAGTATCAATGTAAGTGTTACAGCTCTGAGGGGAACTGTATCCTGGCAGTTGGGAGCCAAAGTCGCACTGCACAACAAACTTCACATAAGAGATTTACTGGGACTGAAAACCAAGGAGGGTGGCTATCTCTGTTCAGGTGAGAAGCAGCAGGGAACTGGACAGAAGACAGGATTTATATCGGATTTCTTGGTGAGGCTTTCCAGGGTGTAGATTTCCAGGGTAGGGATTGGTGTGATTTCAAGTCTTTTTTTTTTTTTTTTGGTTTTTCGAGACAGGGTTTCTCTGTGTAGCCTTGGCTGTCCTGGAACTCACTTTGTAGACCAGGCTGGCCTCGAACTCGGAAATCCTCCTGCCTCTGCCTCCCAAGTGCTGGGATTAAAGGTGTGCGCCACCACTGCCCGTGATTTCAAGTCTTGAGTTTGAGATTTTTACTCAGTATGGCAGGGGCTGGGGCTGGAGCTGGCTGTAGGGCAATTAGAATGTTTTGTGGGTGGAGCCTGGTGGTTGGAGGTCCTCAGGGGAAGAACCTGGCCACTCATGTGCCTGGAAGGACTTACTTCCCTCAACCCCCGTAACTTTTCCCATAATTGGACCGTGCTTAAATATCACTAAAATAAATGACCTAGTATGAGAGTTTGAGCCAGTGATGGCTAAGTGGGGTTGAACTGCTTCAGTGTCTTCATGGATCTTTCCTCTCTGGTCTTAAGGCTTCAGGGACCCCTCAGCCCAGCCCCACACCTTTAGGAAGCAGAGGCAGGCGATCTCTGGGTGTTCAAGTTCCAGGACAGCCAGAGCTGTTACAGAGAAACCCTGTCTTATAAACAAACAAAAAACCCAACCAACCAACCAAACAAACAAACAAAAAAAACCAATAACAACCCCTCCCCCCCAAAAAACCAACCCAAAACTCTGACGTGACATTTGAGACAGGGACCCTCTAAAGATGCCATTGAGTTTGTTCTGCCAGCATTTAAAAAATGGCTGTGAATGTTGGGAGGAAGAGTATGCCAGTTACTTGCAGAATTATGAAAACAAAATTGGAAAGTGATTGACAGGCCAACTTTATGGCTTACTTTGATGGCCTTTCTGACATTAGCACTGACACTTTAGTTTTTCTTTTTCTTTCTTTCTTTTTTTTTTTTAAAGATTTATTTATTTTATATACATGAGCACACTGTTGCTGTCTTCAGACACACCAGAAGAGGTCATCAGATCGCATTATAGATGGTTGTGAGCCACCATGTGGTTGATGAGAATTGAACTCAGGATCTCTTGAAGAGCAACCAGTATTCTTAACTGCTGAGCCATCTCTCCAGCCCGGTTTTTTTTTTTTTTTTTTTTGGTTTTTCGAGACAGGGTTTCTCTGTGTAGCTCTGGCTGTCCTGGAACTCACTTTGTAGACCAGGCTGGCCTCGAACTCAGAAATCCGCCTGCCTCTGCCTCCCAAGTGCTGGGATTAAAGGCGTGCGCCACCACCGCCCGGCTTGGTTTTTCTTTTTTTGAGACAGGATCTCAATATGTAGCCCAGGCTGGGCTGTGTGGACCAGGCTAACCAGTCTTTTTTTTTTAAAGCTTTATTTATTTATTTATTTATTTATTATGTGTAAGTCACTGTAGCTGTCTTCAGACACTCCAGAAAAGGGAGTCAGATCTTGTTACGGATGGTTGTGAGCCACCATGTGGTTGCTAGGATTTGAACTCAGGACCTTCAGAAGAGCACTCAGTGCTCTTAACCGCTGAGCCGTCTCTCCAGCCCCAGGCTGACCAGTCTTAACAGAGATCCTTCCTCTGCCTCCTATGCTGGGATTAAAAGTACTCACCACCATATCTTTTCTTTTCTTTTCTTTTCTCTTTCCTTTCCTTTCCTTTCCTTTCCTTTCCTTTCCTTTCCTTTTCCTCTCTCTCTCTCTCTCTCTCTCTCTCTCTCTCTCTCTCTCTCTCTCCCCCCCCTTCTCTCTTTAGCAGGTATTTTCTTTCTTAATACTTCTTTGGTCTTTTGCTATGGTTGTAATTATCCTCTCCAGATCTGAATAAAATTAGCATATGTGTTCCTGTTAAGAAATAGTGCTTTATTGATAAAACATTTAAAAATGATATGTAATTGCTACTTTTTAGTAATTAAAAAACATTTTTTAGGACTGGGCATGGTAGCACATACCTGTAATCCCAGCTTTTGGCAGGCTAAGCCAGGAGAATTAGGAATTTAAGGCCAAGATGCTGTGTTTAAGAAAAACAAAGCAAACATGGGGCCTGTGAGATGGCTTAGAGGGTAAAGGTGCTTGCTGTTGCTAGGGATGGTGGCAAACTCTGTTCATCCTACGACTCTGGAGGCAGAGGCAGGAGGTTCTCTATGAGTGCAGGGCAAAGCTGGTCTACATAGTGAGACTCATGATCGCCAGGCTACACAGAGAAACCCTGTCTCAGAAAACTAAAACGACAAAGTGGGGCTTGCTCCCGAGCCCCAGGACTTGGCACAGTCTCTGGAACCTTCACTACTGCGCTTGGCTTCGCACAGTGAAGAGAGAGCAACGTCTCTGATTTAATCTAAATAATTAAAAAACTTGACAGTTACAGTAGTTTTAAATTTCTATTATTAAGTTTGTGTATGTTGTGTGACTGTGTGCATGCCCTGATACACTTGAGGAGGCCAGAGGACCACTTTTTTTTTTTTTCGAGACAGGGTTTCTCTGTATAGCCCTGGCTGTCCTGGAACTCGCTCTGTAGACCAGGCTGGCCTCGAACTCAAAATCCGCCTGCCTCTGCCTCCCAAGTGCTGGGATTAAAGGCGTGCGCCGCCACCACCGCCCGGCCAGAGGACCACTTTGTACAGTCACTTCTCCTTCCACCTTTTCATGGTCCCAAGATCAAGCACAAGTTGTCTGGCTTCTGTGGCCTTATCTCACCTGCTCCCCAGAGTTGTAGTTTGATGACCTCCTAGTGTGTGAGGATTTCAGCTTTCCCTTAGTATCTGTAATAGCCCAAGTCCTTACTGTGGTTGGTTGTCTTGGTCCTGGTGTATGCCACACTGAGCTTGTGCTCTGACAGTTACCATGCTTGGCTCTTTTCATTGGGAGGGTAAGGGCGGTGTGAAGTGACGCTGACTGGGCACATCAGCGTTCTGGTGTTCTCTCATCTCCTTAGGTTTTTCCATGAGCAGAAAATACTACAGAAGGTCTTCAGAGAATGGAGGGAAGAATGGTGGGTCTCCCAGAGGGAGTGGAAGCTCTGCGTGAGGGCTGACTGTTACTACAGGTTGGCTTTTATGTCTCATTACTTTATGCTTGTTGAAGTACAGATTTTACACAGTGTCAAACAGTTATTGTGTCTTGTTTCTGTTCCAAAGGAGTAAAGTTTTGGATTGCTTTCTAGCTTTTTAAAAGTCCTTTGAGGCTAAGTGAACCCTTACTCATTTCCAGTTATGTCTGCACACACAAATGTGTGCTCCTGATTCATACAAAAGTGTGGGCCGTGCTGAGGACTTGGAAAGTCACTCATGGATTCCATTTATTTCTAAATCTGAGAGTTTTGTTTTGTATAGTGATTAGCTCTAACCTATTGATTATGATCAAGAAAGGGTATGTCTCGTATAGACATTTGGAAAATAGGCTGGGTCAGGTAGCTGAACGAGAGAGCAAGTAGTTATCCTGCCCAAGGTCGCGGGCTAATCCCTAGCACCAAAAATACAATTTAAAAACAAAAGGGACGAAAGAAGGATCTTTTATGCCACTCACATTGCAAGAATAAATGGAGAGAAAAGTAAAAATTACATAAAATACCCGTTTTTAGGGCAAGTGAGGTAATTTAGCAGGTCAAGACACCTGCTGCCTCCTGATGACTCAAGCTGGATCCCCAGAACCACATAGGCGAGAGCCAGCTCTGTTCTGCACGTCGTCCTCAGACCTCTACACTTCCACTGTGCTCCAAACGCCCTTCCACACAATAAATATCAAAACACCGTTCTGTTTGTTTTGTTTTGAGAAAGGGTCTCTACATGGTCTTAACTGTCCTAGAACTCACTCTGTAGACCAGGCTGGCCTAGAACTCACAGAGATCCACCTGCCTCTGCCTCTCAAATTAAAGGAGTATATCACCACACCTTTGGCTACAAAATTCTTTAAAAAAAAAAAAAGATTTCTTTATGTGTGTGAGTGCGCTGTTGCTGTCTTCAGACACACCAGAAGAGAGCATCAGATCCCATTATAGATGGTTGTGAGCCATCATGTGGTTGCTGGGAATTGAACTCAGGACTTCTGGAAGATCAGCCAGTGCTCTTAACCACTGAGCCATCTCTCCAGCCCTACAAAATTCTTTAAAGATACAGTTTTACAGATTAAAAAGACAACTTTTTTTAAAAAATCATACACACATTTATAAGATGAAATTCACCTCTAATTTATATTTAGTTCAGATTAGAAAACAGAGAGCTTTCCCGGGCCGTGGATGGCGCATGCCTTTAGTCCCAGCACTTGGGAGGTAGAGGCAGGCAGATTTCTGAGTTCAAAGCCAGCCTGGTCTACAGAGTGAGTTTCAGGACAGCCAGGGCTACACAGAGAAACCCTGTCTCAAAAAACAAAAAAACCCAAAACAAACAAACAAACAAAAAACCAGACAGCTTTGAAGATTTGGAAAGCAAAGTTGCCTTGAAGCAGTGAAGTGTCTCTCCTTTATCACATGCTGCTGTGCAGAGAGTGATTCCTTCAAGGAGAGACGTTTCACTGTGGTTAGAGAAAATGAATTTACTAAGACCTTACAGGACTTGATTGGTTTAGGAGCTTTGATGTTAATGCAGAAATAGTGTGTCTGATGTATAGCTGAGAGGGTTGGATGAGAGTTCCCTACACTGTGGAGCACAGTGGGGCAGGAAGGGACTCACTATGCTGTGGAGAGCAGGGAGGCTGGTGTCTGAGCTATTTTATATGTAATATAAAATAGGGGCTTTGCCTACATGTACGTCTATGCACCATGCACATGGAATGCATCAGAAGTCAGAAGAGGGTGTTAGATTCCCTGGAACTGGAGTTACAGATGGTTGTGAGCTGCCATGTGGGTGCTGGGAACCTAACCCAGGTCCTAGAAAAGCAACCAGTGTTCTTAAATACGGAGCAGTCTCTCCAGCCCCAATTATTTTTTTTTAGATGATTCTACCATCAAGGGTCAGAACAGTGCATTATTTCCCAGAGAAATCCTTATGCTATTCTTAAGTAGCTCCCACATTCCAAACAACTGTAACGACTCCTCATCAATCCTGTCAACTAAAGCTTTCCCCTTCTAGAACATTCCTAAGTGTGGAAGTGACTGGGTAGGAGTTACTTTGTTGTCTTACTGTAAGACCCGTTTGCATTTTGGCTCCTCAGATACTACTTGTACAACCTGATTTTCCAGAACTGGAAGACCTTTGTGCACCAGCAACGGGAGATGAGGAAGAAGTTCCGACTAGCCGAGCATCATGGTGAGAGAGGGGAGAGTGTGTCTCAAGATGCCTTGACTGGCTCTCCCAGGAGTTCTGGGAAGGAGTATCACCTGGGTGAAGCAGAAGACATGCCTGCTTTCCTTTCTTCTTTGTAGAGTGTGATCTAGTTGACTCTCCAGTCTGATCAGATGCTGTGTCTACATATTTTGTAGTTTGGGCATTTGAAGCTCATTAGGCAGAACGTGTGAGCTGACTGGACCTGGCCTGCTGGATTGCCTTAAACTCAGCAAAGCACAGTTGCTCTCCCATAGTGTAGACCTGTACTTCTTCCCTTCCCTGTCATGGTGTGTGTATTTGTATCTCCCTGTGTGAATGTCCGCTGTAGTTATGAGCCTTTTGTTAAAGTCATGATTTGTGGGTGCTTTATTCTAGTCTGTGGTTTGTCTTTGTATCTTTATGGTGTCTGTTGAAATTCTTTCTTCTAGAAGTTTATTTTATATTTATTTCTTTTATGTGTATTGAATGTTTTGCTGCATGTATGTCCATATGCCACATGTGTGCCTTGTGCTTACAGAGGTCAGAAGTGGGCTTCTGTTTTGGAATAGGAGTTATTCATGTGGTTGTGAGCCGCCATGTGAGTGCTCGGCATGAAACGTGGGTCTTCCGTAGGAGCAGCCGGTGCTCTTACCTACCGAGCCGTTGCTCCTGCCCTGTTCAAGGTCTTTTAAATGGGGTTGTTTGTGTTCTTACAGTTTTGAGAGTGTTGTTTGATCTTGTTCTGGTGCTGATGATATATATTCTAAGGCAAGCACAGTACTAGAATAATCTCAGCTGTTTGGAAGGCTGAGGCAGAGGTCATTTGAACTCAGGAATTGGAGACAAACATGGACCACAATGAAAGACTCCCTTAAACAAAGGTGTGTGTGTTCATGTCTCCCTCTGTGAATGTCTGCTGTAGTTATGAGCCTTTTGTTAAAGTCATGATTTGCAGGTGTTTTTGTCTAGCCTGTGGTTTGTCTTTGTGTTATTTTAACTTTGATGTTTAATTGATCTATTTTTATTTTTGGATTATATTATTAATTTCACATCTTACCTGTCATGTCTATGAACTCTGTACCCTAAGACCACAAAGATTTTCTCCTGTGGTTCTGAAGATTTATAGTTTTACATGTAAGCTTTGTGTATCTTGCAACCTTGCTAAGTTCATGTTTGCTCCAGGAGTTTTTCTGTAGATTCTATTGGATGTTTTAAAAGTTTTTATTTTTATTTTATGTGTATGGCTGTTTTGCCTGTGTGTATGTATGTGCACTACATGCGTGCGGTGCCTGTAGAGTCAACGAGAGAGCTTCAGATTCCCCGGACAGGGGGTTGTGAGCCACCATGTAGGTGTTGGGAATTTCTGGGTCCTCTGCAAGAGCAGCCTGAATATTTAACTAAGGGCTGAGCAGTCTTTCCAGCCTCTCTATCGGTTCTTCTGTAGATACTCAGACAGTTGCCTTTTCCTTTCTCGGCCTCCCTAGCACTGGGATTAGAGGTGACTGCTGCCACACCCAGCTTCTCATGGGTTCTAAGGGGTCAAACTCAGGTCCTCATGCTTGTGCCACAAGCAGCTTGCTGACCGAGCGTCTCCCCAACCACCTTCCCTCTTGTTTATGCTAACACAGGGTCTTGATAAGCTGCTCAGGCTGGCTTCAATCTTGTGATCTCCCACATGCGTCTCTTGAATGAGCTGAAACTATTTGTTAAATGTTTAGTAAAATCTGATGAAGTCCTCTATACCTGGATTCTCTTTGTTGAAGGGGTTTTAGCTTGACTTCAAGCTTTAGTAGCTGTAAGATGATTTAGTCTCTTTATTGAGCTTCCAAGGAATTGGCTCATTTTAATATGGTATCAGATTTATGAGTCAATAGTTTTCTGTATTTTTTAAAAAGATTTATTTATTTCACCCATTTCATTACAGTGGGTTCACTGTAGCTGTCTTCAGACACACCAGAAGGGGGTATTGGATCCCCATTACAGATGGTTGTGAGCCACCATGTGGTTGCTAGGAATTGAACTCAGGAACTCTGGAAGAGCAGTCAGTGCTCTTAATCTCTGAGTCATCTCTCCAGCCCCAATTTTCAATTATTATATTACACAGAATCTATAGTCATAAAGTCACAGTCCTCTTGACTTTACTCAGAGACCAGACCTTGCTGTGCAGTTCTAGCTGATGTGAGTGCTGAGATCACAGGCACACAACCCTTCGAACCCTCTTTCCTTCTGAGATGATGGTTCGTGTCAGTCTGCCTCGAACTTCACCTGTTTTATTGACTTTGCCAAGGGTCCTAGTTTCTTTCTGTGCTGTGATAAAATGCTGACCAAGGCTGGCTAGGGGAGACTTTTGTCAAGGATGCCAATGCAGGAGCGAAAGGCAGGAACAGAGTAGAGACCATGGAGGAAGTCAGCTTTCTGACTTGCTCCCCTTGACCCTGCATTGTGTCCTGGAAGGTGAAATAAACCCCTCCCATCTTAGGTTGGTTCGGGTCATTGTTGTATTGTAGCCATAGGAGGTAAGCAAGTACATTAAATGATCGACGTCTGTATCCATGGTATTCTCTATGACTTTCCTATCTCCAGTGCCTTCCTTGATTTGTATTCCTGTCATTACCTTGAGCTGACTTCTGCAAGCTTTGGTTTCGATTTGGCCTTCTCTCTAGTTTTTTTTTTTTTTGGAGACAAGATCTCACTATATACAACTCTGGTTGTCCTGGGACACATGTTCCACTCTTAATCACTTAGCCATCTCTCTATCTCCTGTCTAGATTTTTAAAAAATATGTTTACTTTTATTATTTTTAATAGTAGGTACATCTAATACTCAGAGATCTGTCTGTCTCTGTCTCCTGAGGGCTGTGTTTAAAGACCTGTACCACCATGCCTTTTCTTAAATCATAAATCATATTTTGTTTATATGTGTACATGTGTGCATACATGTATGTGAGTACCCATGGAGGCCAGAAAATGTTGTTCATTCACCTGGAATGGGGTTATAGTTGTAAGCTGTTCAAAGTGGGTACTGGGAACCAAACTTAGGTCTTCTGGAAGAACAACCAGTACTTGGTTCTTTTATTCTTTAATCCCAGCATTTGGGATGCAGAGGTAGAAGAATCTCTGAATTCAAGGCCTGCCTAGTCTATATACAGACTTACAGGACAGCCAGTGCACACAGACAGACACCAAAAGTGGGCAGGGTGAGTGGGTGCACCACTCTTAACCAGCTAGCCATCTCTCCATCTTGTTTCTAGATTTAAAAAATACATATATTTATTTTTATTATTTTTAATGTGTAGGTTTGTCAGCTGATGATGTCGTACTGCTGGAATCCCAGCACTTGGGAGGGAGAAACAAGTCGATCTCTTGACTTTGAGGCTGGCCTGGTCTACAGAGCGAGTTCCAGGACAGCCAGGATACACAGAGAAACCCTGTCTCAAAAAACAAACAAAAAGAAAAGGTTTTCTATGATTCGTAGACTGACCTTGAACTCATTTTTTAAAATTTCTTTT
This sequence comes from Tokudaia tokunoshimensis, assembly GCA_036184795.1. Taxonomy (NCBI): domain Eukaryota; kingdom Metazoa; phylum Chordata; class Mammalia; order Rodentia; family Muridae; genus Tokudaia; species Tokudaia tokunoshimensis. The sequence goes on along the minus strand of BTHU01000014.1, from coordinate 73,607,577 downwards.
AGACAGTTGAGAACCTGGCATAAAAAAAGAGGGGAGGGGAGTTCCTGAGTTGTGTCCTAAGACATACTTCTCTTGGAACTTAAGAAATTATTTTATGTATGAGTGTTTTGCCTTCACATATGTATGTGCAACATGTATGTGTTTGGTGTACACAGAGGTCAGATGAAAATACTGGATCCCCTGGAACTGGAATTGCAGACTGTTGTGAGCCACCATGTGGGTGCTGGCTACTGAGCAGGGATCCTCTGCAAAATCAACTAGTGTTCTTAACTGCTGAGCTGCCTTGCTCCTCAGGGCCTGGCCTTGAACTCTTTCAGTTAAGGTTTCTAGTATGTTCCATTGTGGCACAGGATGCTATTTAGTATGATTTCAGTTCTTTACTATTTTAAGGCATAGATTGTCTTTGGTCATTTGGTTGGTTTGGGTTTGGGTTTTATTTTTTGAGACAAGGTTTCTCTATGTAGCCCAGATTGTCCTGGAACTCACTCTGTAGACCAGGCTGCCTTGAACTCACAGAGATCCACCTGTCTCTGCCTCCAGAGTGCTAAGATTAAAGGTGTGTTCCACCACCTTCCTAGTTGCATAGATTGTTTTCTATTGTAAATGATGTGCATTTTCTTGGCGATATGTCTCCTGTTGCCTTCCTTGTTATTTGTAGTTATAATGGATATGGCTGAATGTTTTGTAGTATAAAGGAAAGTGGTTTGTTTTTTTTTTTGGTATAAGATTGTTTCCACGGTTGGGAAAATGCGTGTCACCGAACTGCTTTGCAAGGCAAGCATGAAGACCTGAGTTCAATTCCTTAGAACCCACGTAAAAAGCCAGGCACGCCTCCACTCGTAGCATGGGGAAGTGGAGGCAGGAGGATTCCTGTGGCTTTCTGGCTTAGCTAGTTTAATTGGTGGGCTCCAAGTTTACTGAGAGGCCCTGTCTTGAAAAATAAGGCCAGATGTGGTATGGTAGTGCACACCTCTAATCCCAGCACTTTGGGAGACAGAGGTAGGAGGATTCTGTGAGTTTGAGGGTAGCCTGGTCTACCCTCCTAGAGGGAGTTCCAAACCTGCCAGGCTACATAGAGACTCGGTCTCAAAGACACAGAAGGAGGAGGTGGCAGGGGTGCCGCACAGTGGGCAGAGTGCGGGTTACCTTTAAAAGCTTGCTAACATCACCACTTGTCATTTGAGCTGTCTTGAATCTTTGTTCATTTTGTAACACTACATAGTATTTCCAGCAGAGGGCACTTGGAGAGTGGAGAACAGATACTGGCTTTGAAGATGTGCTAAGTGTAGAAAGTCTTTGAGCTGGTATCATAACACAAAATAATATATTCTTCGTACCCTTTAAGTGTTTTCTTACATTTGTGTGTTTGTTTAAATGTGTGGGGCTCCTGTGTACCATGTATGCTCATGTGAGGTCAGAAGACAACCTGCAGAAGTCACTTCTCTTCTCCTTTTGTGTGAGCTCCAGAGGTTGAACTCAGACCACCTGGTTTGGCAGCAAAACTCCTTAATCACTGAGCCATCTCACTGGCCCTTTCTACCCTTTTTATTTTTTTTCAGATTTTATTTTTAATTATGTTTATGTGTCTATATCCATGTATAGAAATGTGTAGGTGCCTGCAGAGGCCAGAAGAAAGGCATCAGATCTGTCCAGGACCTGGAGTCACAGGTGCTTATGAGCTGCCCAGTGTGGTTGCTGGGAACTGAATTGGACCTGTGCAAGAACAGAAGATGCTCTTAACTGCTGAGCCATCCCTCCAGTCAGTTTCCACCTTTTTATAAAGATATCTCTTTGATGTCTCTAGATACAAAGCAGAAGATGTGTCAAGCCTGGAAGTCCTGGTTGATATACATGGTTGCTCGTAGGACCAAGCTTCACATGAAGACCACTGCTCTAGAGTTTAGGAGGCGGAGTGTCTTATGGTGAGTGTGTAGGGAATCACAGGTCAGCAAACATCATTTTACCTGAGCATTGGTATGATGCTTTAGTTCACTCATCTCAGCACAATTCTTAGAACACAGTTGATACCTATAACTAGCCACTGATAACATTCAACTATAATATTGAATTTTTATATAATCATAATTAATTCTAATTAAGTGCTTTCAGTGTTCTAAGCCTTGTTAATTTTGTGTATATAATTTTTGGGCGTAGGAATGTGAGCTGTCTAGTCTCATGTCAACTTGACACAAGCAAGTGTTAGTTATCTGAAAGGAGGGAACCTCAGCTGAGTAAACACTACCATAAGGTTGGACTATAGGCAAGTTTGTAGGCATTTTCTTAATTAATGATTGATGGGGGAGGGCCCAGCTCATTGTAGGTGGTGCCGCCCCTGGGCTGGTGGTCCTGGCTTCAATAAGAAAGCAGGCTGAACAAGCCATGGGGAGCAAGCCAGTAAGCAGCACCCCTCAGTGGTCTCTGCATCAGCCCCTGCCTCCATGTTTCTTTTCTGATTGAGTTCCTGTCCTGACTTCCTTTGTTGATGAACCGTGATAGGGATGCGTAAGCCAAATAAACTCTTAACTTGCCAAGTTGCTTTGGTCATAGTATTTCACCTCAACAATAGAAATACCAGTTAGGATGGTGGTGCAGGGGAATTAATGTAGGGTCTATCACGTGGTTGATAAATACTCCACCACTTTTTCCTTAGCTGTCTTTTTTTCTTTGTAGACCAGACTGGCTTCGAACTCATAGACTTTTTCCTGTCTCTTCTGGCCTCTTGGGTACTGGGATTAAACCAAATTGCACCATGCCCAGATCCTTAGCTGTCTTTTTACTTTTTATTTTGTGTAGTCTGGCCTTGAATTTTCTCTGTAGCCCAAGCTAGTTAGTGTTTGACCTTTGGCCCTCTTGACTTAGCCAATTAGTTGGGGTTACAGGTGCGCACCCACAGGTGGAAGTGTGTATGTATTAAAATTCGAAGTATTTCATTTAATTCTTGGCATAAAATATAAGTACATTACTACATACATCATCATTTACAGTAAGGCTCAGAAAAGTTGAAGGACTTGTCTGAATTCTTGTAAATTTGTCACTGAAAAAAAGTGAGAGCTCACTCTCTGCTGCAGCCACTGCTCTGCATCTCACCAGGGCTCACTGTCCACTTCAACCACTGCACTGCATCTCACCAGGGCTCACTGTCCACTGCAGCCATTGCACTGCATCTCACCAGGCTCACTGTCCACTGCAGCCACTGCACTGCATCTCCAGGATCACTTTCCACTGCAGCCATTGCACTGCATCTCATCAGACTCACTCTCCACTGCAGCCACTGCTCTTCATCTCACCAGGGCTCACTCTCAACTGCAGCCACTGCACTGCATCTCACCATGGCTAACTCTCCACTGCAGCCACTGCACTGCATCTCCAGGATCACTTTCCACTGCAGCCATTGCACTGCATCTTACCATGGCTAACTCTCCACTGCAGCCACTGCACTGCATCTCCAGGATCACTTTCCACTGCAGCCATTGCACTGCATCTCACTAGGGCTCACTGTCCACTGTAGCCGCTGCACTCAGTTTCACTATGGCTCACTGTCCACTACAGCCACTGCACTGCATCTCACCAGGGCTCACTGTCCACTACAGCCACTGCACTGCATCTCACCAGGGCTCACTGTCCACTACAGTCACTGCACTGCATCTCACCAGGGCTCACTGTCCACTACAGTCACTGCACTGCATCTCACCAGGGCTCACTGTCCACTGCAGTCACTGCACTGCATCTCACCAGGGCTCACTGTCCACTGCAGTCACTGCACTGCATCTCACCAGGGGTCACTGTCCACTACAGTCACTGCACTGCATCTCACCAGGGCTCACTGTTCTCTGCAGCCACTGCTCTGCACGGCATCTCACCCGCATTGCACACTCAGGACAAAGTTGTCAAAGACCAGTCTTGACATCCGTGGTAAACTGAGGCGGGGTGTAGAGTTGGCAGTTGACTGGGGCGAGTGAGAATGCTTCCCTGGAAGGCCAATGAAGAATTCCTTTGGGAGTTATAAGAGGTCAGTGAAAAAAGAAAAAGAAAAAGGGGGAAGAATCATACACACACACACACACACACACACACACTGGATGGATGAAGCAAATACAAGTTCCAATGAGCAAGCTCCAACTACTTTATATACATACATATATACATACATACATACATACATACATACACATTTGATGAGTGGAGCAAAGTTCCAATAGCTTACATACACACACACACACACACACACACACACACACACACACACACACACACGAGTCACGCATTGAGTAAATGGAGCAAAGCTCCAACAAGCAGGCAACAACTTTATTTCTTCCTCCCATAGCTTATATATCCCAGCAAAACCTTTTAAACAATATAAAATTACAGTGTGATTACATTCTATTTTTCCTCTAGTGAATGATTATGAAAAAACAGTATGTTCCCTAATACCTTTATGTAAAAAAACATTATGTAGTACATGTAAAAAGAGAGAAAGAGAGAGAGAGAGAGAAATTATTCCCAAGAACCCACACACATTTGTAACTAAGCAACTTAGAGATTGACAAAGTGTGAGCAAGCAAGGATAATTTTCTCAGCAAGTTGTTCTTACTAGCCGACAGTGATTTGTGGTTACAAAGAAAGGATCTTATTATTTATCTTAAAAAGGAATCCGAGGGCAGAAATGAGTACAAGAAGTTAATCATCACCTTGATCTTGCTTTAGCTAGTGCTAGTCAGCCTGCTATTGTTCTTATTCCCTGACCTTAAAAAATTCCTAGTTCAACTAGTAAGAGTGCATTTCTGAACATCAAATTGTTCCCTAAGGTTTTCTACATCAGAGACACTAACAAAAACATCTTAACCTAGTTTTACTAACAATCTGTTTTTCCAAATGCTTTCTAAAGGTGGTAGTTATTGCTAACAAGCTACATTTCTTTTCTTTCTTTTTCTTTTTTTGGTTTTTTGAGACAGGGTTTCTCTGTGTAGCCCTGGCTGTCCTGGATCTCACTGTGTAGACCAGGCTGGCCTTGAACTCAGAAATCCTCCTGCCTCTGCCTCCCAAGTGCTGGGATTAAAGGTGTGCGCCACCACCGACCGGCACAAGCTACATTTCTAAGTTCTTTCCAAAGGTGATGATTGAGTCATTAATGTACTCCAGCAGCAGTGCTTAAGAAAGATCAAGTCCTGTTATTGAGTGCCAGAGATACTGCCCAGGAGGGGTGGAAGCCCTGTCGAGTTTTCGTCTGGTTCTTAGATTAAGAGGGATGTGAAGACAACCACAGAGCAAAATTCCACAGCAGCATGGCTTCCTCGGGACACGTCGTCCTCGGGGTTCTGCCTCTCCGAGGCACACCCATCGTGGCTGTGCTAACCGGTGGGCCCAATTCCATGAGTCCTAAAGTCATTTGTTGTTCCTTCTGCATGGCCCTTGACACAGTCTACTTTGAATCTCTTGATTCATGTGACAAAGCCTCTTTATAACTAGTTCTGTGCTTTGCCCCTTGTGGTTCTCTGGGTCCTGAATGTCAGAACTGGACAAGCACAGGAGCGATGGGTACTGGATACAGCCTGCTACCTTTTTTTTTTCTTTCTTTTTTTTTTTTTTTGGTTTTTCGAGGCAGGGTTTCTCTGTGTAGCCCTGGCTGTCCTGGAACTCACTTTGTAGACCAGGCTGGCCTCGAACTCAGAAATCCACCTGCCTCTGCCTCCCAAGTGCTGGGATTAAAGGCGTGCGCCACCACCGCCCGGCAGCCTGCTACCTTTACAGCTATATTACTTAGGTTTGAATCCATGACCCAATATGTGTCATGGGGTTATTTCACCTCTCCATATTTCGATTTTCTCTTCTGTGAAATGGGTTTACCATTTGTTATTGTTCAAGGTTCTTACTGAGAATAGATCAGATAATATCTGTGAATTAGTTAGCAGTGTCCAGGATATCTGCGGACAGAAAGAATTAAATGTGTTAAAGTGTGATTGCACATGTGTATGAAGATTGGCTTCTTCCTCACTTTCTACTTTTAAAAAAATTTATTTTAGGTATGTGAGTACACTGTAGCTGTCTTCAGACACACCAGAAGAGGGCATCAGATCTCATCACAGATGGTTGTGAGCCACCATGTGGTTGCTGGGAGTAGAACTCAGGACCTTTGGAAGACCAGTCAGTGCTCTTAACCACTGAGCCATCTCTCCAGCCCCATTGATTGATTGATTGATTGATTGATTGATACAGGATCTTACTATGTAGGTCTTGATGACCTCAAACTCATAGAAATCCTCCTGCCTCTGCCTCCTGAGTTTACCACCATGCCAGACTCTACCTTATTTTTTAAGTAAGGGTCTCTCACAGAACCTGGAGCTCACCTATTCAGCTAGGTTGACTGGCCGTCTGTTGAGCTTCCAGGGAACCCTCTTTACTCTTCCTCTCAGCATGGAGGTTACAGAGGCTTGTTGCTGACTCTGAGCTTTTATGTGGGTACTAGAGATTCATACTCATGCTTGTATAGCCAACACTTTACCATCTGAGCCATCTCCCCAGCTATAAGAAATTATTTAAGTAAAAATTAGTCATTTAAAATGTATTTAGCTATTGTTTTGAAATGTTTAGTGTGTAGCTCTACCTGAGACTGTTCTTGTATCATGAGTTCATTAACTCTGTATTTTTATTGAGGAATTAATGTTCTGGTACTGTTTGGGTCCTGAGCACTATGTTCATATTTTGTCAGTGTTTAAAGAGAAGAAGAATCAAATAGCTGTAGATGTGAAGCAATGATCTAGGAAGGAAAAGTCTTTGTGAGTAGTGACAAAGCCAAGCAAGTTGTTTCAGTGTATTTGTTTTGTTTTATTTGTGTCTTTTAGTGGGTAGAGATGACTGACTTAATTGTTCCCCATAGCTTTTTTTAGAATGTCTAATTTTATGTGTATGAGTATTTTGCCTACATGTATGTTTGTGTACCAGTGTTTGTTTCCCGGTACCTGTAGAGGCCAGAAGAGGGCACTGGATCCCCTGGGACTGGAGTTCCATATGCTTGTGAGCCAACAAGGGGGTACTGGGATTTGAACCTGGGTCCTTTGGTGGAGTAGCCATAGATATGAACCCCTGAGCCTTCTCTGAATCCCATGCAGGTTGTTTCTTACAGCAGAGACAGCAAGTTGCTGTTCTTCCCTGCTGTTTTCCAACTGCAAATAAGAAACTGGCTAAAAGGAGGAGGCTGCAGTGGGGGAAGGAAGGAGAGACCCTGCAAGTGTGGATACCTGAAAGCCATTGCTCTTTGTTTTCAGATGTCCCCATGACATCTGAGTTTTAAATGTTGGCAGCTCCTGTTTTTGAAAACTGAATTGTGGAGCCAGAGAAGCAGGGCATGTCTATGGTGCTGCATAGCTGGGACTGTTACTCAGTGGAGAGCCTGCCTGACATGCGCACGGCCCTGAGTTCATCTTTAGTACTGCAAACAAATAAATGGATGGATGATAATTTGTAATGCTTAAGTCTCCATCTGACATTATAGTTTCTGGCCCTTAAATAAAATGAATTCATTAATCTATCTACCTGTTTATTTATTCTTGGTTTTTTTCAAGACAGAGTTTCTTTGTGTAACAGCCCTGGATGTCCTGAGACTCCCTTTGTAGACCAGGCTGGCCTCGAACTCACAGAAACTTGCTTGCCTCTGCCTCCTGAGTGCCGGAATTAAAGTCATGTACCACCACTGCATGGCTAATAGCCCTTAATTTTTTTAAATTACAATTTATTTAGTGTGTAAGAAAGAGATGATGCCTGTGGAGGTCAGAGACAACCTGTGGAAGTCAGTTTTCTCCGTCTACCATGTGAGTCCCAGGGATTGAACTCAGGTTGTCAGACTTGGTGACATGGGCATGAGGATTGCATATTGACTTTTGCTTTTCTTTGCAGCAGTCGGTCAGCAGGAGTTAGTTTAGAGATGGCTAACTGTGAGGGAGAGAGGCTTGGGCTAAAGTTCAGATGCACAGCTTTAATTTAGTGGTCCTTCTCTCTTCTGGTGGGTCCCCAACCCCGACTGACTCCATCTTTGATTTGCTCTTTCAGTTTCTGGTGGAGCAAGTGGAGGTGGCGACTAGGACAAGCCCGTGCAGGGCATGCTCTCCACGCAGCGGCTGTGGAGCACAGGGCCCTGAGCCTTCAGCTGCAGGTTTGTCTGGCATATTCAGGCTGTGGTGCTCCAGCATCGTGTAGTGAGCAGGAAGTCTCTCTGCTGCTGCTGCTCGTTGGGAGTGCAGCCTGGGAGTCTGGGGCGGTGGGGTGAGAGAGCAGTGCAAGGCTGTAGGGTGGGTGCTGCTGTAAGGGATATGCACTTGCTCTCCATGCGATTTCTGTGCTAATTTTCATGCAGTTTTGCTGGCTTTGGCTGAATAGAACCTGTTAGAAGTATGTTCTTATTTCATTATTCATGATAGCAAACTAGAAAATAATGCAGGTCAATACCAAGACTGGGAAGAGAACCCTGCAGCTTTGCCCTCACAGGGTGTTTGTGTTTTGATTTTTGTTTTTCTTTTTTCTTTTCTTTTTTTTTTTTTTTTTTTTTTGGTTTTTTGAGACAGGATTTCTCTGTGTAGCCCTGGCTGGCCTGGAACTCACTCTGTAGACCAGGCCGGCCTCGAACTCAGAAATCCTCCTGCCTCTGCCTCCCAAGTGCTGGGATTAAAGGCATGCGCCACCACCGCCCGGCTCTTTTTTTTTTTTTAAAAAAAAGATTTATTTATGTATTTTATATATATGAGTGCTTTGTCTTAATGCAAGCTGGAAGAATAAATTGGATCTCATTACAGATGGTTGTGACCCACCATGTGGGTGCTGGGAATTGAACTCAGGACCTCTGGAAGAGTAGTCAGTGTTCCTAACCACCAAGCCATCTCTTCAGCCCTGGATTTTGATTTTTGAGACAGGAGTCTCACATGATCTGGACTGTCCTTCCTTGAACTTGCTATGTAGTAGAAGATGACCTTGACTTTCTGATCTCTTGTATCCTCTTTCCAAGTGCTAGGACCGTGCTAGTTGACTGAAGCCGCCACTCTGTGCTGTGAATATATGTTAATAAAACAGGCCTGGTCTCTGAGGTCACCTGTATACACCTGGCATATACACACCCCTGCACATGAACATACAGACACATAAGCAATGGAGTTTCCTATCTTGAAGACTGAAAAGATGATTTAGTGGATAAGAGTGCATACTCTCTTGCAGAAGACCTGAGTTTGGTTCCTGGAACCCATATAGAGCAGTTCACAACCACCCATAACTCCATCTCCAGGGCATCTGATACCATCTGGCCTTCTTGGGTACCACGACTCTCTCTCTTACACTCACACACACACACACACACACACACACAAACACACGGCTGGGAAGATGGTTCAGTGATTAAGAGCACTGGCTGCTTTTCCAGAGGTCCTGAGTTCAATTCCCAGCACCCACATGGTGGCTCATAACCATCTGTAATGGGATCTGATGTCCTTGTCTGGGACGAAGGTGTACATATAGATAGAGCACTCATATACATAAAATAAATAAATCATAAAAAAGTAAGTTAAATAAAACTTAATACATCAAAAATAGAAAAAAATGAAAGAAGGAAAACTTCAAGTGAACTTTTGGCACGATGGTAGTTGGGCAGGGTGGCAGGGGAGCCAGCACATGTGTATGATTTATTTTATTTTACATATGTAAATTTTTTCCTTCATGTATGTTTTTTTAAAGATTAATTTATTTTATTTACATGAGTACACTGTAGCTGTCTTCAGACACCCCAGAAGAGGCCATCAGATTTCACTACAGATGGCTGTGAGCCACCATGTGGTTGCTGGAAAGATGACATTTAAAACCAGGGAGTTAAGTGAATGGAGTGCCTGGAGAGGACAGGCCTTGTAAAGTCATCAGCAGAAAGAGTATCTACCAGAGAAGGTGCTGTCTGCTGGGACAGGCAGTGTGAGGACAAACTTGACCTTTGGGCTGAGCCACGTGGAAATGGGTGATAGATTGATAAGCACAGTTTCGATGAGCTCATGGGAGTGCTTTCAAGAAAGCCTGGTAGGGAGAAGTTGCAAAATGACTATCTGAGGAGTTAGGTAAGGAAAGAACAAGTATCAGCCGCATGGCACAATGTGTTAAAGGGTGAACCTTTGCTTTGGGCCTTGTGTCTGCAGATCCCAAATCACAGAAAAAGTGGATGGTACATACTCCTCAGCCTGTTCAACCCATTCTTTATGGGTTTTTTTTAAATTTTTATTTATTATTATATGTAAGTACACTGTAGCTGTCTGTCTTCAGACACACCAGAAGAGGGATCTCATTACAGATGGTTGTGAGCCACCATGTGGTTGCTGGGATTTGAACTCAGGACCTTCGGAAGAGCAGTCGGTGCTCTTAACCACTAAGCCATCTCACCAGCCCCGGGGGTTTTGTTTTTTGAGGCAGGCTCTTACTATGTAGCCCTGGCTGTCCTGGAACTCACTACATAGACCAGGCTGTCCTTGACCTTACAGAGATCCCTTTGCCTCTACCCTCCAAGTTCTGGGGTTAAAGACGTGCACCACCATACCCAGCCATTCTTCTTTTTCATCTTGGTCACTCTGTAGCCCAGGCTCACAGAGATCACCTGCCTCTGCCCCAGCCCCCAGTACTAGGATTAAAGGTGTATACCACCAACACCTACCTCATCATGTTTTGACAACCATTCAAATATATTTTTTATTCCTTTTTAAATATTCAGGAAAAGTGGGGAGGGGGCCAGGAGAGATGGTTAAGGGCACACACTGCTTTTCCAGAGGACCAGGGTTCAGTTCTCAGCACCCATATCAGTAGCTCACTACTCCCTGTAACTCCAGCTCCAGGGTATCTGACTCCTCTGGCTTGCACAGGTACCTGCACACACATGTACACATATATAATTAAAAATAACAAAATTCAGGATCTTATGCTGAAGATTATGGTGGCCTCAAATTCGTGATCCTCCTGCCTCTCATACCAGTTTAAGAGTAAATATAGTTCTTTCTCTCTTTGGACTTCTTTTTTGACAGGGTCTCATGTAGACTATTCTAGCCTCAGACTCCTGATCCTCGTACTCCTGCCTCCTGTGTGCTAAGGTCGCAGGTATATGGCACCGTGCCTGGCTTGTGCTTAATTTTTTTCAGCCACTTCAAAATTGTTCATGCAACGCACACCCCTAAATCTACTTTGGTTGTAGCTTTAAAACAAAAAAAGCTTTCTTTTACATAGCAACAATGTCATTATTTCCAATGCATTTCATATTGATGTGACAATGTGTAACATATAGTTCATATTAAAACTGTTACACAAATTTAAAACAGAACAACCATTGACATCAGTATGCCCTCCAATTGATTCATCTTCCTTTAAAGTTTCCATAGCATGTATCTCTCCTTCCTCCCTTGTGTATTTAGGAACAATTTCCTGTCTTCCCTCAGTTAATTCACCAGCCCAGCTCAGCTCCAGTTCAGAAGCTCTTTTGAACTCCATCATGTACTTGCAAACTACTTTTTACAACTTCTCACTCTTTTTCTGTGTACTTGTAACTTCTTCCTCCTCCCTTACCACTGCCCCCCCCCCCATTTGTTTTGTTTGAGGCAGAAACTCATATAGCCCAGGCTAGCCTCAGGCTCACTATGTGGCTTCGAATGATGTTAAATTCCTGATCTGGTCTTTTCAGGCTTGGCTACGATGGCAAGAACAGCTTCTAATAAGCCAGCAAGAGAGGGGGAAGGTAGCCACTGCTGTGCTACACTATCAGCGCTGGCAGAAGCAGAGATCTTTGAACGCTTGGCTTAAATACCTGGGTATCTGCAGGGTGAAGAGATGGCAGAATGGTGAGTCGGAAGCCTAGGCTCCCAAGCCAGGCCTGAGCAGATGGCTCTCCCCACTGTCTGTGGCCCTTCAGGAAGAGGAAACAGAAGACATTACACCATAATAGTGACGGCAAGAAATTCAGAAGAAAAGTATATCATCCTTGGTTCTCATTTATTTTCTTTTTTTTTTAAAAGTTGTATTTATTTGCTGGGCAATGCGGTGCATGCCTTTAATCCCAGCACTTGGGAGGCAGAGGCAGGCGGATTTCTGAGTTCGAGGCCAACCTGGTCTACAGAGTGAGTTCCAGGATAGCCAGGGCTACACAGAGAGACCCTGTCTCAAAAAAAAAAAAGATATATTTATTTATAGTCTATATATGAGTTTCCTATCTTCATGCGCACCAGAAAAGGGAACCAAATTCCGTTAATCCCATTACAGATGGTTGTGAGCCACCATGTGGGTGCTGGGAATTGAACTCAGGTCATCTGAAAGAGCAGTCAGTGCTCTTAACCACTGAGCCATCTCTTCATTCCCCCATTTTGGCTTTTATTAACATCCCTAACTGTTAGTTGGAAGGGGGCTTGTTTCTGGATAGATCAGGCCAGGCCAGCACAATCCCACGAGAAGAGGTTTTTTATTGAATTGGGGGGGGGGGGAAGCAAGAGAAGAAAGAGAAAAAGGGGCGAGTGGTCAGGGTCTATGTCTTTTATTCAGGCAGTGACGTAGGTGCCTGGTAATGAATGATGTGCATCTCTGCGCACAGGAGAAGCATTTGCCTGAAGTGTGTGGCAGTTGCCATAGCAACAGATGTAAGCAGGTCCTTATTGACTAGGGGTGATGTCATTGCTGGATTTGGAGGCTGACTGTAAATCCTTCTGATGCTAACACTAACTTTAATTCAAATTGTGTTAATGTATTGTGATTACTACATACATTTTATTTCAAATGGGGCTGTGTCCCTATTGTGATGGGCATAATGTTATGTACAGGTATTTTTTAAATTGTGCTTGTTTTTACATCTTTATCAACAATGCTAGTTTTAGTGATTATTTGTATTTTTAGAATGACTTGCCTTTTTTTACTTTATTAGTACAATCTATCGATCTCCTTTCTGTTAAACTCTGAACAGCCACTTTCCCAGGTTTCCTGAGAAAGTACAGGAAAAAGAACATACAAGGTAGAGGAGACAAGGGACGAACGACTGTGGAAGGTGGAGGTGGAAACATCTGCTTCACACATCAAAGCAGATGGGAAAAGTCACCATTAGGCTTCTGAGAGGGCAAAGCTCAGAATCACACAGGAGAGGAGCTGTTGGTTTGGAGAAGGGTTCCTGGCATAATCAGTCATGAGACTCCCCAAACAGTTCCAATTCAGCCACCCCACCTCTGGCAGCCTAGCTGTGATGAACTTGGCTTCAGTGCTGATGTCCCTTGAAGTGGTGCTGGCTTGGAAGCTGTAGCTAGGGACAGTGAGTGCAGACTGTGAGACTGCCACCTCAAGATTCAATAGCCCTTGAGCTAGAGATGAGCTTTAGGAGTGGGTAGAGGTGAACTTGGAACAGACCTACATTTTCAGGGGTGAGCAGCTGAGGGGTGAGAGCTGCTGCAAGCAAAGCTAAGACAGATGATTTTTTTTTTTTGTTGTTTTTTTGTTTTTTTTTTCGAGGCAGGGTTTCTCTGTGTAGCCCTGGCTATCCTGGAACTCACTCTGTAGACCAGGTTAGCCTCGAACTCAGAAATCCGCCTGCCTCTGCCTCCCAAGCGCTGGGATTAAAGGCGTGCGCCACCACCGCCCGGCTGACAGATGATTTTTGTATTTGATTTTTCCTTTGAGACAGGATATTGCCATGTAGTGCTGACAGGGCTCACGGTATGCTCCTATTGGCCTTGAGCTCACAGGAATCTGCCTGCCTTTGCCTTCCCAGAGCTGGATCGAAGGCGTGTGCACCATGCCTAATGCTGTCACATGCTTACTGTTACCTGCTGAGCCATTTTCTGATACTTGACCTGGACCAGCAGGCTGGTCTTCAGTGACAGGGTCCTAAGTGAGAGGTGGGCAGGAGATGGGAAAATAAAGAGGATAGAACAGGTGGGACTAGGCGGTCTTGGACAAGCTATGTCTCATGCCAGGCAAGCTTATCAGGAAATGAAGCATCAGTTCCATGGGAGAAATAGGATAGGGGCAGCAGACGCTGTCATGTAATGGGACCAATTAGGAAACTAATCAAGCATTGTTGTATAAGGGCAACATAGGGTATCTTAAGAGCCTCAGAGACAAAGCAATCCCCTTGGGACTGCTGACCCATATGGTGGGAAGAGTTGGATTTTCGGGATCTGAACCTACAACCCCAAAGGGCCCTGACTACTTCTGACTCTGCCAAGTATGTTTCTGATTTTAGATCAGAAGCTGTATTCCTTCTTGGTATATCATAGCCTTAGGAAACGCGTGGCCTCAGACTAGTCCTCAGTAGACACTTGGATTATTTGAGTTTGTCCTCCCTTATACAAAAGCATATAATTTGTGATGTTAAAATTTTTTTGGATATTGATTTTTTAAGTGAAAAGGAAAAAAATTTAACATATCACAGATTCTGTGAAAAGATTAGCACTGTGAGATTCTCATGGATGCCATTATTGAGGTTTAGATTTCTCAATAGTTTTAGAATCAGTTGATCCAGGGCTTTTACTTCTTTCTAAAACCAGGAGTATACTGGGCATAAGACATAGCTTATGAAAGACCTCCCAACCCTAGATCTTCTACCTCATTATCCTCTCACCTCCTGGCCTCCTCCCCCTTCAGGCCCTGTCACTGAGAACAGCCTGCTGGTTCAGGCCACCCCAGGAGCGTGCTCACTGACTTTTTTTGTAAACAAGCTTATTGAGTTTATACAGAAGTGAATCAAACACTGGACCGGACTCTAGGTTAGGCTCTCTGACTCTTGTCCAAGTGAATCCCATTTACCTCCTAACCAACACTGCCTTGGCAAGTTCTCTATTATCTGTTGGATGTAATGGTGTTAGACCAACTCTTCAGTTGCCCAGGGCTGGGGAGCAAAGGCTTTTAGTTTGTTTAGGATGATGAATTTTAATTGTATGCCTCAAGCTACAGTCTATTTGGAGGTCCCAATTCACCAGCTATCAGCTGGTCAGTGTTGGAAGGATGTGTAACCGCAGCTCTGGTCAGCATGGCAGAAAGCTCAGGAGGCCCTTTGCAGCATGATAACTGCAGTGGTTTGTCATAGACACGAAGACTCAGCCTCCAGGAGCCATCCACATAGAGGCAGGAATCAAACAGTCTCTTTCAAAGTGTCCGTTACCATTCTTGACTATCAGCAGATGACTGGAAGCCTCACCCCTTGGGGAGAAAATTTTGGTTTTTGTTTTTCAAGACAAGGTTTGTTTGTGTAGCCCTGCCTGTTCTAGAACTCACTTTGTAGACCAGGCTGGCCTCACACTTAGAGAGATCAGCCTGCCTCTGCTTGCTGAGTGCTGGTATTGAAGGTGTGTGCCACCACTGCCTGACCAGGGAGAAGATTTTTTATTGCACATTTCTTTCTTGGCTTGGTTTCTGTTGCTGTGATGAAGCTATGACCAAATCATCTGGGAGAAAGCAAGTGTTTATTTGGCTTATAGGTTGCAGTCTGTTACTATTGAGGGAAGTCAGGCAGCAACCTGGAGGCTGTAATAAAACAGAGACCATGGAGGAGTGCTGCTTCCTGGCCTGCTGCCTTCCCTCTGTCTCAGTTACCATTCTTATAAGGCCCAGACCCACCTGCCCAGGGATAGCATCACCCATGATGCACTGTGCCCTCCTATTATTAATCAGTTGCTAATTTAAAAAAATGCCTCACAGACATGCCAAAGTTCAATTTGATGGAGACAATCAACCAATTTCCTCTTCCCAGATGTGTGAACTTGACAACCAGGATTAGCCATCACCCTTCCCTAAAATTACAGACCTCTTTTCTCGGAGAGAGAATAACCCAAGAGTCCCAATATCTTTCTAGTATCTAGACAACTTTTTTTATGTAGTGGTGTTTGGGATTGAATAGAAGGAGCCTCACATACTCTCAGCACACACTATCACTGAACTACACTGTTACCTTAAAACCTTTAATAAGGGTTCTTTGTGGGAGCACTCTTGAATCCTGCTCACTGCCAGTAAGTAGGGTCCAACCTTCGTGACTTCTCCCTGCTTGGGGAGCAGCACCTAAGAGTTATTTTTCTGTTGCAGAGATGGCTGTACAATTCCACCGTGCTACTGTGCTCCAGATACATTTCTGTGACTGGCAGTGGGCCTGGGAGTGGAGGCAGAGCTTGTCTGCCCACCAGGCCCTGGTGGCGAAGCTGGCCAGGAGGATGGTTCTGCGGAGGGCCTTTGCACACTGGAAGCACTGTATCCTTCCTTGGTACTGGAATGTCCATCCCCCCAGGATGTCCTCAGTGTGAGGATCTGGATGCCTTGGACACCCATCCTTACATTGTCCATTCAAGTCTTGACTCATGTTTAACTTCAGCTTAATTTCTTATGTTTGGTAAGCGAGGTAGGTTTCTATTTCTGTGATAAACACCATGACCAACAATATTTTGGAGAGGAGAGGGTTTATTTCACCTAACAGTTTATACTCTATCATGAAGGGGCATCAAGATAGGAACTCAAGGCAGGAACTGGAGCAGAGGAACGATCCTTACGGGTTCTCCAAGGCTTCTTCAGCCTGCTCTTTAAATAGCTCAGGACCACCTGCCCAATGGGGCCACTTACAGTGAACTGGTCCCTCCCACTTCAGTCTTTAATCAAGAAAATGTCCCACAGACTTACCTGCAGGCCAGTCAGATGGAGGCAGTTTCTCAGTTGAGAGTCCCTCTTTCTAAATAATTCTGGCTGTGTCAAACTTAGAAAAAAAACTAATGAGCACATGAGGGAAACTCAAAGCCTCACAGCAGTCATTGTCCAGTAGGGAAACAGCTGTGAAATGGGTCTTGACAGTATGGTGTGCTCATGTTACTGAAGGTTTGTATGACATCCATCCTGTGTGCCCAGCACTCAGGAGCAAGGAGGCAGAAGTATCTTAAATGCAAGGCAAGCATGATCACACCATCCAGACCCTAGCTCCAGGCTCTAGTTCCAGACCCTAACTGCAGACCCTAACTCCAGTCCCTAGCTCCAGACTCCTAGCTCCAGACCTTAGCTGCAGACCCTAGCTCCAGTCTCCTAGCTCCAGACCCTAGCTCCAGACCCTAGGTCCAGACCCTAGCTCCAGACTTCTAGCTCCAGACCCTAGGTCCAGACTCCTAGCTCCAGTCTCCTAGCTCCAGACTCCTAACTCCAGACCCTAGCTCAGACTTTTTTTTTTTTTTTAAATTAAAGTTTTTGGCATCCTAGGAAGTTCAGGCAAGGAGGAAGCATCTGAACTGAATATAAGTCCTAGGTAACTGCAAGTTCTTCTGGCAGAGTCTGGGTATTCACACAGGTTTATGGATAAGAAGACTAATGTTCAAGAATACGAAGTAGGGGCTGGAGAGATGGCTCAGCAGTTAAGAGCACTGGTTGCTCTTTTAGAGGACCTAGGTTCAATTCCCAGCACACAAGTTATTTATTTAAAAAATGTGGTGGCCAGGTAGCACATGCCTTGAATCTCAGCACTCCGGGCAGACACAGACAAATCTTTGAGTTTGCGGTCAGCTTTGTCTACATAAAGAGTTCCAGGCCAGCCAAGGCTATGTAGTAAGACCCTGTCTCAAAAAAAAAAAAAGTGTGGCTCAGGACAGTCAGTGTGGGCTGGGAGCCTTTCATAGAGCCCTCTGTGCCCCACTCAGGATTCTCTCCATGTCTTGATGCACTCTAGGCTTCAGAAGAGTTCAGGAGTGTTCATAAGAATCGGTGCACTGAAATTTGTGCTTTAGAAAAGATGTTTCTAAGGCCAGTGAGAAAGCTTGCTGCCAAGCCTCATGACCTGAGTTTGAGCCTTGGAACCCACTTGGTAGAAGGAAAGAACAGACTCCTGCAAGTGACCTCTGACCTTCACCATGGCACGTGCACACACACACACACACACACACACACACACACACACACACACACAAATAGAGATACATGTAATTTGAATTATTTTAAAAGAGAAGACTTATCCAGAAAGACCATCTGTGTGTGGCGCCATGGGAGGGACAAGTCAGAAGAGGGGTGGGCTGTGAGAGAAAGTTGAGCGGAGCAGTGAGATGGGTGGGTATTGAGTATACAAGGATTGTGGGATGAGAAAGATCTGAAAACCAAAGCTGCTAACTCAGCCATCTGACTGGATCGTGATACCAATCAACGGTAAGTGCTGCTTGCTAGGTGATGATTCCAGTGCTTACACAAAGTGACAGCGAGTAATCTCAGGCACTTTTTGCCTTTCATCAAATGGGCATCGAGAGACTGGCATGACCTGGCTCTTTGATAGAACTTCCCTGGGTCACCAGGAGGAGACACAGGTGACTGTCAGCCTGCTTAGCAGGTCTGTTATACTTAGAGCCATACCCCTAGGTGGCTCACAGGAAGTATGCATATTGTGTTGGGGCAAGAACCTTGTTAAACTGGAGACCTTAACTTCCTGGCAGACATGCTGCTCCAGGCAGAAGAGGCCGCTCAGCGTGAGGCAGCAGCAGAACACCACCAGCACTACCTGCTGGTAAGAGCACCAGAGTCCGGGGCAGCCGTGGAGGTGTGCTCTCAGGATTCCTGCTCTATACCAGTCCCTGAGTGCAGCTGGTTCTGAGTTAGCTGTAGTCTGCGTTTTCATTTTGAGGCTGAGAAAGTAATGAGTGGAGACAGAGATTTGGAGTTGGAAAGGAACCCGAGAGGAGAACTGATCCTGGGGTCATTACACAGTGGACCTCTTTTGAGGGGGCAGAGACCAAAGTCTTGATCCTAAACCTGAGTCAGGGTCTAGAGAGTTGGTTCTGTTTTGTAGGCTGCCCCTCCCTTGGGAGCTGGTCTTCAGAGACTTTTAGGAACCCCTGGTGCTCCACAGAACACAGTGAATACCCCTAGCTCTGTCTAATCACAGAACACAGTGTGAAAACCCTTAGCTCTGTCTAACCCCTTCTCTCTGGCACTTTGCTTATATAGTATGTACGTAATTGGTGACAGAGTTGGGAATGTGGTCCCAAGGATTCCATCCCTAGTGTCTTTCTCTGTTGCTTTGATAAAATATTCCAGTAAAAGTGACTCAGAAATGAAAAGAATTCATTTAGGCAGTTAAAGTCTGTCAGGGCAGCAGGAGCTTGAAACAACTGGTCACATTGCTCAGCTCTCCACGCCTACTTACGCAGCCCTGGATCCCAGGAGTGAGGTTGGTCTTCCCATGTAAGTTAATACACAAAAGTCAGTCCTCAGTAGGCAGGAACAGATGCTCATCTCCCAAATAACTGTAGATTCTAACAAGTTGACAATGAGTACCAACTATCACAGATCCACCTGAGTTCATTCTGGCAAACCACTTTTATAATTAGGTAAATGTATATATACATTAACTCTTAGGTGGTTCCAAGTCTGGGATTAGAGGCATGTATCACCATGCCCAGCTAATATTCAACCTTTTAGAATTCTTTTTCATATGGGTCAAAGGGAGTCCCATAGTTAGAGGTGAGGCTGTGTGTTCCTGTGAAACCACTGTTACTGAGAGTCGGCTGGGTAAACTAGCTTCTATCAGGAACACGATAGAGAAACTGCAGAGAACTGGAGCGGCCCTGAACCAGAGTGGCTCCCAGTGATGCTTTCCTTGTTCATACTTTACAGATCCCAATGCACATTTATAACCTCCTGTCGTTTCTCTGTGTAGTATTCTTGCTTTAGAGCCTTAAAAGACAATGTGACCCGAGCCCAACTCCGGCGGATGAGGAAGAACCTTGCTCACCAGCTGCATGATAGTACAGTAAGAGTCCCCTCCCCCTCCCACCCCATCCCAAACAGGGCTTTGCTGTATGGTTAGCTCAGGCTGGCCTTAAGCTCACTGTATAGTCTGGGCTGGTCTTGAATTCACAATCCTCCTGAGTCCTGGAATTACAGGTGTGCACTACTATACATGGTACTTCATTTATTTTAGACTCCAAAATCATACTCTGTTTTCTTTGTTAATCTGTACCTGCTGATAGAAAAATTTGTTTTAGCCTTTTCAGTGCTCCCTACTCACCCCGACCTACTCTAGTTTGCTAAGAAAACCAGTGCTTGGCTTAGATGTTTTTCTCCCTGACCTAGGGTATCATTAGACAGTACAAACCCTGCTACTCTTGTGCTCCAGAGGTTGCTTGTATGTTTCCACCATAGGCAGTTCTTCTCAATGGTTAGTTTATCAGGGCAACAGTTCTTTTTATTAGTTTTGTTTCTGAGTGTAGATTTTTTTTTTAATGATTAAGCACAGAGTAAAACAGAATATGGTATAATGATCTACATACTACCTAGACTCAACATTCAGTAGTATTTGCTTCAAATTTTTCCCTAAATAACCTCATATTAAATTATAAATCCCTAAACACTTAAGTATGTATCACCTCCAAACAAGCAGTTTTACCTCACAGTGTCTTTATAATCCTAATAGCATTAGCAGCAGCGTTTCACTTCATCCAGGCCATTTTCAGATTTTCAGACAGGAGTCAGTGTTATACTCCATTGTTCTCCTGTGTCTGTCTGAAGATGGTCTTGCTGTATAGCCCAGACTGTCTTCATTTTCCATCTTTGTCTTTCCTCCCCTCACACCCTGGTTGTTATACCTCCTCAGCACCTCCTCTACAGCAGTGTTCTCTCAAGCGTACTCTGCGTTCTAATTAAGAAGCCTCAGATTCTCTAGAGCTATAAGAAGCGCCTTTTATACTGGCCTGGAACATGTCTCCCTAGCCGGCTGCTTTGAGCAGACTGCTCCAGAGTGGGGCAGTGCTTCCTCTGGGGACTGCAGTGAGCTGGGGTCAATGCTTACACCAAGAGCCACCTCTCTTCTCATTGAGGTAAACTTAGTTTTCTTCCTGTCTTTCTGTAGCTGCTTCACAGGTTTTGGAACCTCTGGCAGTCTCGAATTGAACAGAGGGAGGAGAGGGTACAGCCCCCCTCATTGAATGCAGCCCAGAGCCACTTCAGGTAGGAGCTGGCTTCAGCCTTGGCCTTTCTAGGGACACTGGTAATATTGATGCAGGGTTGTCCAAGAGCAATTACTCTGGCCTGAGTTAGTGCCAGACTCAGAAAGTTCTTTTAGCCAGATGTGAACAATGACCTTGATCCCAGTACTCTGGTCTGCATAGCAAGTTCCAGAACAGCCATGGATGTACGGTGAGGCCTGTGTGTATATTTGCTGGCATCTTCTCTTGTGCACATGTCATAACTATACTCTGACACACTTGCACAGGACTGTCACCTGGAACACAGAAAATAAGCAAACAAAGAACCATAAGGGTCTTCCTTACTTTGGTGAAAGCCTCACTATTCATAATGGCTCCTCGGTGTGGTTTGCGTTTGGCAGGTTGATGGCGGTGAAACAATGCCATGTGCACGGAGTCTTGACTACATGGAAGAGCCTGTTCAGTCACGGTCACTGCCTCCCTTCTCTGTGGTGTGTGCGAATTGTGGCTGCTGACAGAACTTAGCAGCAAAGGGCTTGCTCAGCAGAGGGAGATATTTGGGGCTCAGTTGATCTGGAAATAGGGAATGTCCTTGATTATTTAGAGACAGTCATCCTGTTAAATACACTTATTTTAAAGTAAATACCTATGTAGGGAAATTAAAAATATATAAAAAGAAAGTATAAAATGAAAGTAAAAGTTGTTAGGCCCTTTACTTCCAAGCCAGAGAGATGTTCATTTATTAAAAAAATGTCTTGACTCCTTTTCCTTCCTCAACTCATGGTGTCCCCAGTGTAATTTGTAGTTACTGGTTCAGTTTTGGAGCTTTTTATTATTGATTGATTGATTGTCTTAGGGATGCAGTGCTTCTCACATGCAAAGCAGGCATCCTCCCACAAACTAGCTCCCCAGCTTCAGAGCACATTTTTAATGAGTCAGTAAGAATTCTATTTTAGGCTGGAGAGATGGCTCAGCACTGAAGAGCACAGACTGCTCTCTCAGAGGTCCCAACTTTAGTTCCCAGAACCCACAGAGTGACTAACAACCATCTGTAACTCCAGTTCCAGAGGACCCAATGCCCTCTATGGGCACTAGATACACATGGTATACATATACATATACATATACATATACATATACATATACATGCAGGCAAACATTTAGACACTTAAAATTGAAAAAGAAAGAAAAAATTAATTCAGAGTTGTCAAGGTATGCCTCTATTCTAAATCCTGGTTTACAAAATCAAACATGTTATCCTCACATCTGGTATCATTTCATGGAAGTGCAATCAGCCCTGGGGTTTGGCCATAACTCCAGGAAGCTTGGAGATTTCCTGTCCTAAGTCCCAGACATACTCTACGTGGTGCTCTACTTAAGTTTCCAAATGACTTGTCAAGGGCTGGAGTGTAGCTCAGTGGTAGGCCACTTGCTTAGCACATGTGCCCTGCAAAACATCAACCAACAAACCAACCAGGCCCCAAGAAAATGTTGAAAGTTTAAAGCCAGCTAAAATGTAAGTTCAAGAGTTCCCTGAGTTGGTGGTTTCAGATCAGATAGTATGTTCTTCACTTTCCTCTCTCTGAGGATGAAACTAGGAAGTCCATGGGATGAAACTGAACCCCCAAGAAGTAACTGTACCCAGATATGGCTGCTTAAAAACACAATAAAATCTTATAGTTTGAAACCTGGCAGCATCGATACGCAGTTTTTTGGTCTTCTGTGTTTTGTTCCAGGATGACAGTCCTACGCAAGTGTGTCAGGGTGTGGTTACGGTATGTGCACAAGAGAAGATGCCAGCAGGTATGGAGCACGTTGAGCAGACAGCTCAGCTGTCTACTAGTGGCATCACCGTCCTTGGGGAGATGTGTGGGGAAGGCCTGTGCAGTGGGTCTGGTTCTGGCCTGGAGACTGCTAGGAAAGCACAGGGGTCTCCTTCAGCCCTCACTGGTGTCAGAGTCTGCACCCCAATCTTTCAGCACTAGCAAGACAGAGGTGCTGATGGGAAAGACTGGCTCTTCCCAGCCTGTTGGGTCCATACTCAGGTCCATTGTTTTCTGGACTGCCCCTATGGGCCAGAATGAGCAGGGCTGGAGCAAGAGGGAAAAAGGGAAGGGGGAAAAAAACACCTTAAATCTTACCTGTCCATGTAGCTAACTCAGGAGCTATCTCAGGAGTTCTTTCTATTTTAGGGAAACAAGGTTATTCATTGTGAGTTTCTTTTAAAAATTAATGTGGCCTGGCATGGTGGTATACACACCTTTTAATCCCAGCACTTGAGAGGCAGAGGCAGGCAGATCTCTGAGTTTGAGGCCAGCCTGGGCTACAGAGTGATTTCTGGACAGCCAGGGCTACACAGAGAAACTCTTATCTTGGAAAACAAAAACAAACAAAAAGTGTAATGGCCACTAATGGTGCCTGCTTGTAATTCCAGTGCTCCAGAGACCGAGGGAGGACAATTATGAGTTTCATGCCAGTCTGAGTTACATATAGTGAGTTTGGGGTCAGCCTGGTCTACAGAGTGAGTTCTAGGACAGCCAGGACTATATAGAGAGACTCTTTCTCAAAAATCAAATAAACAAAGAAGCAGAAGTAACATGTAGAATGGTAAAATATCTACTTGTTACTAAATTGGGAAGATAAGTTCATGAGTTCATTAGACTTTTTAAAGAATCTTTTTAAAAATTTATTTTATTTATGTGTATGTGTCCACATGTCTGTGCACATAAGTGCAGTGCCTACAGAGATCAGAAGAAGGTGTTAGATCCTCTAGAACTGAAGTGAAAGACAGCTGGGAGCCACCATGAAAGTCCTGAGTACTGAATCTGAGTCCTGCAGGAACAAGAATGCTGTTAACCACTGAACCATCCCTCTAGTCCCAGATTCATTTTTGTTGGCTTTTTTTTTTAAATTACTCTTTTATTCTTATGTCTCTACCTCTCTTCCAACCCTTGCACTACCCTAAACCCTTACAACCCCCAACACTAGGTAGGAGAGAAAGAAGCTTAGAGGGAAAGGGGGCATAAACCTCTGCAGGCTACTTCTTGCTGGTCAGGGGGCCGGGGGGTGGGGTTGGTTTCCTTGGGGCCAGTCCAATCTTTGTTATCAAAATATCCAGCAACCCAGAAATAGCAAACACAGCCACAAGAACCAGCAGGGACCAGCAGCAGCAGGTGGAGTAGCAGCCACCACAGGCCTCCTCCAGAGTCCCAAGTCCGAAGCTGGCTACTGTAAAAGGCAAATCATAATCACCTGCTGTGAAGCAGCCTCTTACCCCGCACCTGGGGTTAAAACAAAAACATATTCACATAACATATCTGGGTTTTTTAAGAAATGAAAATTTTCACTGCACATTTTTTTTCAAAAAATTAATTTTAGGGGACTGGAAAGATGGCTCAGTGGTTAAGAGCACTGACTGCTCTTCTAGAGGACTTGAGTTCAATTCCCGACAACCACATGGTGGCTCACAACCATCTATAACAGGATCAGATACCCTCTTCTGTGTTTGAAGACAGCTACAGTTTACTCATATACATACAATAAATAAATCTTTTTTAAAAATTAGTTTTAGTTATGTGTATTTCTGTATATATATGCACATGAGTGCAGTGTCTGAGTAGGCCCAAAGAGGACCTGAAGTTACAGGGACTGTGAGTGGTTTGACCTGGGTGTTAGCACCTGTCCAGAGGACAAAAGAAAGCATCAGACCTGCTGGGACTGGAGTTTCAGATGGCTCGGAACCACCATGTTGGTGCTGGGAATCAATCCTGGGTGCTTTTAAGTGCTGAGCCCTTTCCAGCCTGCCGTTTGTCTGTCTGTCTGAGACAGGGTTTCATTGTACAGCCATGGCTGGACTGGCTTCAACTATGTAGACCAGGCTGGCCTGAACTATGTAGACTTGTTTGGCCTTTAAACTCAGCAGAAAAGTCACCTGCCTCTGCCCCTAGAGTTCTAGGATTAAACATGTGTGTCAACAAACCCAGCTTCAGTTAAATAAACACACATACACATGTGTATACTTATCCATTTAGATATGTGTCTAGAAAGATAACACTACATACTATTAAAGGTGCAAATACTTTCATGTTTCACATTGCCTTTGTTGGTTGGTTTGTTGGTTTGGTTTTGTTTTAAAGATTTGTTTATTTAATGTATATGAGTACACTGTCCCTTCAGGCACACCAGAAGAGGGCATCAGATCCCATTACTTATGACTGTGAGCCACCATGGGGTTGCTGGGATTTGAACTCAGGACCTCTGGAAAAGCAGTCAGTGCTCTTAACCACTGAGCCATCTCTCCAGCCCCTCATGGTACATTTTTAACCTAGCAAAGATCAAACATAACAACATCTCATTCTGTTCCTACCTGTATGAGAAGCAATCTTCTCTCAAAAGAGTGTGCCTCTGAACACTCTGGGAGGTCATTTGTTACTTTGTTTTAGTCATTGCAGGCCAGAGCAGATGGTCATTTCCAGCAGCGAGCCCTGCCTGCTGCCTTCTACACGTGGTACAGAGTCTGGCGATGGTGCCAGCAGATACGGGTCCTCCACGCAAGAGCAGTGTGTTTTCACAGGTATGCTGTGCAGTTCCCGTGTCTCTGGGACAGGCAGCTCTGAGGTAGCACTGGTGACTTTGGAATGCTTTGGCCTTGTGTTACTGGTTCCCAACCCCCAGTCCCTGGTCCTCTGGGTTTTCAGTAATGGGGGCCTTTTGATCTCATGGAGCAAGAAAAATTAGCCAGTACCTTCCCCTGGGACAACTTCTGGCCATCCTTTTTGCAAGTGTTTTCAGAACAGCTTGTGTTTTTATGCCTCTGCTCATCTCTCATGAGCACAATTTCCTGTTAGTGTTGTAATGAGGGCTATGATGGAGCCTCACATTGTGCTATTTCCCTAAAATGCTGCGCTCCTGTTCCATAAGACGTGGTCTTTTGAAGTCTCAGAACAGCAATTCTCAACCAGTGGGTCGTGATCTTTTCACAGGGGTCATCTTAGACCATTTGAAAACACAAATATTTACATTATGATTCATAGCAGTAGCAAGATTACAATTATGAAGTAGCAGTAAAATAATTTTATAGTTGGGGGAGTCACCACAACATGGGGAACTGTGCTAAAGGGTTGCAGCATTAGGAAGGTTGAGAACCACTGTCTTAGAACAGTGGTTACCCACAGAGTTAAAAAGGTCAAGGAGTCACAGGGTGGTAGAGGCTTATGTCTTTAATCCCAGCACTTAGAAGGCAGAGGCAGTTGGATATCTGAGTTCGAGGCCAGTGTAGTCTACAAAGTAAGTTCCAGGTCAACCAAGTTCTACACAGAAAAACTAAAAATAAAAACTGTCTTGTTGGGAATGTTTGGCTTCTAGTCAGTTTTCCTCACTTCTCTGTATTTAGAGAGACATTAGAGAAGCGAGTATTTGCTCTCTGGAGGCAGAAGATGTCTCGGCATCGAGAAAACCGCTTGGCCGAGAGAATGGTATGTAGCTTTCCTTGAGTGGGTTCCTGGGGGAGGATCCATTTTATGCACTTGCCCTGGGGTGCTCCTCAGAAAGTTACACGAACCCTGGTCTTCCCTGCCAGGCTCAGGAGAGTCTAGACATTTTGTCTGACGTCCCTTCAGTTCACTGGCAGCTGCTGGGGGAGGATCTCTCCTGCTGGTCACAGATTCTCCTCTAGCCTCTGACCTGCTCTCCTTTTGGATTGTTCTGTTTCCTCCCATCCTGCCTCAGGCTATACTGCAGGCAGAGCAGCAGCTTTTGCGTAGGTTCTGGTTCGTGTGGCACCAGCAGGCAGCAGTGTGTAACCAGGAGAGACATTGGCAAGCCATGGCCATTGCCCACCACCACAGCGGGCTGCTCAGGAGGGCTTTCTGCATCTGGAGAGAAAGCACCCAAGGATTTAGGATAGAGTGAGTGGAGTTTCTACTCCAGAGCTCCTTCCCCTCAGGCCAGCTCTGGCTAAAGCTGCCAGTGCCCACCAATAGTGGCGTGTCGGGTTGGGCTGGTTGTATGTCCTGGAAATTCAGCTTGAATCAAGGGACAGGACCTTGGAATCTATCATTGGACTCTGATGCTCTGAAACTCAGCTCCACCTTGGTTTCTGTCTGGGACCCAGGTGGTTAGTGGCAGGGCGTACGTAGACTAATGAACCCATTATCAGGTGGCTGGACACTTACTAGTGGGCAGGTGATAACAATGTTTACCAGTCCACAGGGCTACAGTGAGAGTGCATGCAGCCCCTGTGTCTGGTGCAGAAATGTCCAGCCTTGAAGCCCCATGAGGTTTCCTGAAAATCTTTGAATCTCTGTGTCTTTTCTTGGGAGAGGCCCAGATCATCAGACAGCTCTTCAGAGAATCCTTCACTCCCCGAGCTCAGTGAGGATGAGGATCAGGGGCTGCAAAGGGGAGTTCTGAGGCCTTGTGGTCTGGCCCTGCTGAGCGTCTCCTGTTTCTCCACAGGAGGATGGGCAGGACACAGGCTGCACACTTCCACTCAGTACGGCTCCTGGGTTGGGCCTGGAGCATATGGAGGGAGGTAAGGCTTTGGCACGGGCACAGCCTGGGTGTGGCTTTTGGATAGGTGGAGCTGTTTGTCCACGTGACTCAGAGCAGACAGATGGGTTCCGCCATATGCCTCTGGTCAAGGGCAACTGTGAGGCAGTGCTAGCTTACTTATGTGTGGGGCTGTTACTGACTGAATGTAAAGTTCCTGGTCTGGCCATTCACAGAAACTCTACTAAGGGTGTAACATTGAATCCAACCCCTATCCAGCCTTCCCTGTCAGGCCCTTGCTCATTTGACACCCACCAGCCCCTAGAGGGTTTCTATTTACAGATGAGATTGAGGCTCAGTTGGTGTATTCCCCTCATGTGAGCTCACAGAGTGAAAGCTCAGAGACACTGCTGCACCGAGTCCCCACTCTTCCCTGTGTACAGTGCCTCGCCCTGAGGATAGAAGAACAGCAAAAGCTGAAGCGTGCAGCCC
Source organism: Tokudaia tokunoshimensis (assembly GCA_036184795.1). Taxonomy (NCBI): domain Eukaryota; kingdom Metazoa; phylum Chordata; class Mammalia; order Rodentia; family Muridae; genus Tokudaia; species Tokudaia tokunoshimensis. The sequence goes on along the minus strand of BTHU01000014.1, from coordinate 73,579,693 downwards.
TGCATAGCCAGCGCACCCTGCTTCACAGGGCTCTGCAGACGTGGCTGGTAGGAGCCAGCTCTTCCTTCTGGGCCTCCTCACTTTGGGGTAGGGGAGGTTTCTGGGAGCATTTGTCTTCCTTCCCAGAGTGATCTGTCAAGGCTCAAACCATCATGCACGTACCCAGGAAAGTGCTTCCTGGGGTGCCAGCCTTCCTGGAGATCTGGTGTCTAAGAATCCAGGAGTTGACCTTGTGGAACATTAGAGTGGAGATAGGTGCTGGTCTTGGAATGGAGACCTTCAACCTCTTCCCTTTCTGATAGCTCTGGCCTGGTCACCCCTGTTGTAAATGCACCTCTGAGGCCTACTTGTACAGGGAGAAGTGTTGGCCCAGGGGTGGCCTCCAGTCCTTCTCATCTTCCACAGGTGTACCAGGGCAGGGTGAGGAATGTTCTACAGGAGGTGGCAGCCAGGGAGAGACAGCACCACAGGCAGTTGCTGGGGTGAGTCTTCAGTCCTTTGGATCTCTCAGGCTGAGGAAAGACCCTCCAGAATTAGATGTGGGTGGGTGGGCAGTCCTGCCTAAAGTGTGAGAGAATGGCCTCAGTGTTTGATTATGGCTTTCCCATGGCACGCCATGCATCTTCTGACTCACCTCAGCATGCCCTGATCTGCGCTCTGCAGGTGACCTGGAAGGTGTTCCCAGACCCTCACCAGAGGCCCAAATAGGAGCCCGTTTGTCGTGTTCTGAGTGTTCTTCCCTCCATGCTTCACACATGCTAGCCTTCTGTCTTCCTGACACACTGTTTCATCCTCACTCCTGTGTGTAGCCTTCGGCCTCTCTCTGTCTGCCCCTCTAGGGCCATCTGTAACTCTCACCCCACCCCCACTCCTTATAATTCAGCTTCTGAACTCCTGCTCCCTCTCCCTTTGTATTTGTTCAGCACACATTGTTCTGACTGTGTGTAGGCCATGGCCCTGGTGGACTTTAAACAATCATTCCCCAGAAGTCCTCACAAAGCACCAGCCAGTCCCTAGATAGACCAGAATGAGAGAGCAAGTGTGATAGGGTTCATGCGCCTCTTATCTCACTGTGAATCACCTGAATTGTTACTGTCTGGTTATAGCTGTGCTCTCTTTATCATCTCCCTCCTGAGGACTCAGTGATGGCCACCTGGTCCATCCTGGTACCTGGCACAGAGCAGACACTCAGCATCTGTTGTTGGGTATAGACAAGAGCATGAGCTTGAGGGCCATGAGACATGCTGTGAGGCACAGTCTTTACTCAGGCATGGGGAAGAGTAAGTGTTTCACAGCCGCCTCCCAGGCCCATCGTCACTCTCCTCACCTGGCCCATGTCATTGCAGGTGGGTGTTACATCGCTGGAGAGAGAACACCTTGGCCCGTTTGGATAGGGCCAAAAAAACCTCTCAAGCAAGAGTCCACTACAACAGGACTCTGTGCTCCAAGGTGAGGTACAAACTGGTTACCAGGGAGCTTGGGGCTCACATTACAGTCTTTATTAATTGGCACTTAATAAGGGCTTCCCAGAGTGCGTAGGTAACCATTTTTCACACATGCATGTCTGTAGGTATTTTAGTTTGTACTGAGTTAGGAATCACTGTTCATTAAAAGAAAGCATGCCATTTAGGAAGCAATCCAGAGCCAGGATTTTCCCATCCATGTGCAACACTAAGCTCAGATAAAGCACCGGTGGGGTGGGGGGTGGGGCTGCTGCAATTCAGTAGCCTTATTGGCAGACTGTGCCGGATCCTACCCACTGGCTCCCAGATGGCATGGCTCAGGAGATTTGCCTGAAAGCATGGAACCTCCCAAGAAGTTCTTGGTCTTCTAGTTTGAAATGACCCAGACTACCTCATTTCCTTGGCTGGGGTGGATGTTGGAAATTTCCTGCAGGTCCTATGCTCTAGGGATAAGCAGGGCATTGTGATATAAGGAAGTGCTTCAAACTGAAACAGTCCCAGAGGCTGTGTCTGGGTCATGGCTGTTCTGGAAGAAAGCAAACTGTTGGGAACTCTGAGTGGCATAGATCTATTTGCTAGTAACTGCATAGTTCCCTGGGGAGGCAGCGGCTGCATTTAGTGAAGGCTGGCATCTTCTCACAAGTGTTCAAGACAGCCTGGGTGGTCCCTGCCTTGGGGGGAGATGGCCAGATCTGGTTAGGTTTAATGCTCTGAAGAGAGACCACTCATGTGGGCATGCAGCCTATGATTTGTGAAGCTGGTACCATGCTTCATCTGATTCCCTGAGCTCTTTAAGTGTGTTTAGTGGAACTGGTGAGACGTTCCAGCATGAGGACCTGAGTTCAAATCCCCAACACCCTCATAAAGTTGAATATGGCTGTATGTAGCTGGTCTTTGGTACTTTGTGAGTTCTTTTTCTCACCTTTTATCCTTCCTGGCTTCACTCGCTATCACTAGATAGGAGAGAATAATTATATTCTAGCACTTTTATACTCTCTGAAAAGTTCTCAGAATTCCAAATGTCACATGATCTGCAGCTGGCAAACCATACCCCTGCTAGAGCATGAGTAGTCTTGGTCAGCTGCTGCAGACAGTCTGAAGCAGCCCATATCCCCAAACCTGAGATTGAAACCGAAGCTCATTCTTATCACAACTGCATGTGTCTGTAACTCTGTCCTGGAGTTAGAGTCACAGCGTGTCCTTGATATGAAAGTATGAAATGACTACTGTATTTTCTCTGCCTGTCCATAGGTCCTGGTCCAGTGGCGAGAGGTTACGTCAGTGCAGATATATTACCGACAAAAGGAGGCAGCTGCCCTCAGGGAGGCCCGGAAAGCACTGGACAGGGGTAAGAGACCTGTGGAACAAACAGTGACAGGAGGGATGTGGGCACAGGACTTCCTAAGGTTCCGTGTGCTCTCAGGCTCTGTCCATGTGTGCTCATTCCCTGATGCTCCCATGACTGGGAGGCTTCAGACAAGAACTCATTTTTCTCAGTGTCAGAGGTCAGAGGCTCTGGAGGAGAATCCTTCCTGGGCTCTTCTAGCTTCTGTTTGTTGCCCTCTCTGGTCTTCCTTGGTGATGTATGTATGTATGTGTATACATACACACATATCCATATATATAATTGATATTTTATGATATATATTTATATAATATATAAATTTATTAAGTGAGCTTTAAAATAATATTATCCACATCATACCTGAGATGCTCAGAGTCCCAGTACTTGTCCTTGAAGCTGGACCTCAATAGCCAGTCAGTACAGAATAGCTGGGGTCTTACTGGGCCAGGAAGCAGGGATGATGAGGTGGTTATGCAGTCTACAAAGTGGGGTGCCTCAGTCGTCCCTCTGTGGTTCTGGAAGCCCAGAATGTTCCTGGAAAACTGTCTATTCTTAGTCTGTGAAGCTTGAAGTGCTGATTTTGCTATGAGCAGAGGAGTGAGTAGTCGAAGCACCTACAGGCCATCTCTGAAGGACCTTTTATTTTTTTAAAGATTTATTTATTTATTATATGTAAGTACACTGTAGCTGTCTTCTGACACACCAAAAGAGGGTACCAGATCTCATTACAGATGGTTGTAAGTCACCATGTGGTTGCTGGGATTTGAACTTGGGAGCTCTGGAAGACTAGTCCGTGCTCTTAACCACTGACCCATCTCTCCAGCCCATGAAGAACTTTTCTTAAAGGGGGTAGTAGCACAGGGCAGGTCCTTGGAACTTAGAGGGTAAGCACAAAATACCATCCGTGGGAGGGATGCAGTAGTTTTGTGTCTTTCTTGTTTTGGTTTATTTGCTTTTGAGATGGGGTCTCTCTTTAGCCCTGGCTGTTCTGGAACTCACTCTGTAGACCATGCTGGCTTACAACTCACAGAAATGCTTCTGCCTCTGCCTCCTGAGTGCTGGGGTTAAAGGCCTGTGCTCATTGTCTTGTTTGATATTAGACCTCAGGATTTGTGCCACACCTTTTTAGAGCTCAGGGGAAAATATCCTTAGACACAGGAATAGACGTTTACAAAGTTCAGGCTTGTAGTCCCAGCTCTTGGCAGGCAGGAAGGAGGCATGCTGGAGCAATGAGCTTGAGGGCAGCCTAGACCACACAGTGAGCGTCCTTCCTCTTTCTTTCTCCCATTCTGTTCTTTGTAACGTTATATCATTTCTCCCTTCCCTCTGCTCCCCACAAACCACTTTTGCTCTCTTCCAAATCCTGACCTGTTTTCCTTGTTACTATATGTATCCTGCTTAGTCAGTATAGTGTTTTCAGGGCTGACCACTTAGTAGTGGATAACCAGCTGCTAAGCTCTTTCCTGGGAAAGACTTTTTCTCCCACTCTCAGCATGTCTTAGTTTCCAAGTAGTTCTTTTTATAGAGTTGAGGCCTCATGGGCCTTTCCCCATTCACTGTGACACATGCGTCGGTGTTGTCCCTGTTCGGCTCATATTTGGGCAGTCACATTGATGGCTTCTAACGTCACTAGGAGACACATTCACACAGCAAACTCCCTGGTCTTCAGAATCTTTTCTTCCCTTCTTCTAAAATGTTCCACATTCAGGTGTGGGAGTGTTTTGTAGCTGTATCTGTTGGGTCTGGGTTGTTCCCCTCTACCTTCCTGTTAAGTTGTTACTTAGCGATGATGCTATAGTGGTAGCTAGGGCTGCACCCAAGATGCGAAATGGCTGGTGGACACCATCCAAGATAAGGCTGGTGACTGCTGCCTTCTCTGGAGCCTGTGGATGGCTCCAGAGGTACCTCCTGTGTAGCCATTCCCAGGCCCAGGCCATGGCCTACACCGTGGGGCTCAGAAAGATCACTTTATTACTTTCTTGGTCGTACCTCAGACTCATTTGACTTCACTCTCTGAGCTTTATTTCCTGCCTCTTAAAATGAGGCTGTACCTTCTCCAAGGCTGGGCTCCAGCAGGAAGCTCCCTTTTGGGACTAAGAGCTGCTTCTACATGCCTAGCAGCTGTTGGTGCTGCTCTGTGGGGCCTGAGACACCTGTGATAACTGTGGACAGCTATGGGACAGCACTTAGAGATGCAGGAGCAACAAGAAATTCTAGTTCCAGTTTCCAGACTGCAGAGATGATCAGGCCTGGTTGGCCTTCCACAGTGGCCATGAATCCTGTGGTGGTTTTCCTCACAAAAGGCTGGCTGTCATATCACATAACCTCTCCACCGTCTAAGCCTTCCCATGCCACAAAGTCACTTATGAATGAAAATCCTGTACAGTTTTCAGCGGGCTTACATCTGCTTCAGGTCGGCTCCGGAACTGGTTTCAGCACTGGCGGCTGTGCAGCCAGAGGGAGGCCCAGCAGAGACTCCAGCTGGAACAGGCGGCTCAGCGGCACCGCTGGCAGCTGCTGATGGAAGCAATGGCCAGGTGGAAGGCACACCGCCTGGGGTGTGTCAGAAAGAAGGTGAGGCACGTGGTAGCAGCTTGCCAAGCTCTGTATGAGACAGGAACGTCTTGAGCAGGTGCCTGTATCTTTGGGAGGGGTTCTCCAGACAGAATTCTGGGCAGCCAGTATTAGTGCTGGGATTCTGCAGGATCAAGGCTGCTGAACATAGGAATATCCAGCCTTAGAATCACGGCTACCCCAGGAGAAGGCTGCTCAGACGAGAAGTCTGCTTTCTCCTGACCCCTGACTTTTTAGATCTGGGGAAACTATGGGGCTATCAGATCCCTAACCTGGGCAGGAGCCCTTGCCATCTGGGACAACTCTTGGCAGAAAAGTGTTCGCTTGGGTGGAGTCCCCTTTGCAGCTGCCCCAGTGGCTGGGGTAGACCCTGAGTTAGGTGATGTGTGGAGTCTGACCCCTTGTGCATTTGCTCTCCAGTTTCTGCAGAGGCAAGCTGCCCAACTCCTGGCACAGAGACTCTGTCGGGCCTGCTTCTGCCAGTGGAGGAAGCAGGTGAGAACCAGTGTGGCACTTCTTGCCTACTGGCAAGACTTCAGCTTTGAGCCATCTCAGGCCCACATCTAGTTCAGTCTTTAATACTGTCTTTGTCCCAGGGCTCCATCCCTGTGCCTCACCCCCACCCCCGCACTATCAGCTTCCTTCATACGATTTGTAGACGGCTAGTCTCTTCGGTTCAGGCTTCTCTTACAGTGTCACCTTAAATACACTGGAATAATACCCAAAAATTAATGCGAAATGAATTTCAAGTCTTTGTTGGGTCTTAATAAGAAACCAGAAGGCCACACACAGTCTGCTCAGGAAAGCCAAGTTTATAGTCGTCCACTCTTGCTCTAGGCTCCGCTCCCAGCTCCCCCAGCATCGCTCTGTGAACCCTGTTGGCTCTTTCCATTCACCACCTCGGACTGCTCTGTGCGTTCTTCCTTTTGTACTGTCCTTTTTCCGTTCACAGCCCCTGAATATATTAACTATCTCAAGGTCAGGATGAGGCCAGGACCTGAACCCTTCCCAGCAGACGGAGGGTAGATGCTTTGGCTGGTGAGCTGAGATGGCCATTGCCATGTTGCCTGTGCATTCCTCTGAATAACCCAATCTTTCTGGCCCACAGCTGGCAGTCAGGAAGCAAGAACAGTGGGGCACAGCCCGGGCCTTGTGGTTCTGGGCCTTCTCACTACAGGCAAAGGTAATGGTTCTACAATCCCCTGGGTACTCCTGCTTTCCTGAGCTGCTCTGTAGGCTGGGTCGTGGGATCCCTCATGGAAGCCTGAGTCCCATCTCTTGCCATCTCTTCTGCAAGGTGTGGACTGCATGGCTGGGCTTTGTACTTGAGAGGAGGAGGAAGAAGGCACGGCTGGAACGGGCTATGCAAGCCTACCACCAGCAGCTCCTACAGGAGGGCGCCACACGGCTTCTGCGCTTCACAGCTGGTATGAAGGCCTTCCGGCAGCAGGTCCAGGCCCAGCAGCAGGTCCAGGTAAGTCAGGGCTGCTGGTGAGGAGCGGGCGGGGCGGGGCGGGGCAGGAGCTGATGAGAAGCTGTGTTGTAGGCAGCCCACAGCCTCCACTGTGCAGTCCGCCACTGTGCTGAGCTCTGGAAAAAGAAGGTACTTGGTCCAGGCAGGACTTCTCAATCACCAGCACCCACCACATTCAGCAGGAGAGTGACATTTAAGGATTCCTTTCTCTCTGGACACGCTGCTGAGGCTGGAGATGCTACCCTGGAGACAAAGAAGCTGCGAGCTCCTCCGTCTCAGGGAGTCCTGGGTTGTTTGGCAGTAGCTGCTGGGGAGCCCTGCCTCCTAGACCTGTGAGTGGCCTGTGGTTCATCTCTGCCTCTAGTTCTAGAACAAACGCCAGGTGCACACAAGAGGGACAGACAGCCATGGGAAGGACAAGATGAGAGTGCCACAGCCTTGTCACACCAGAGCTGCTCAGGGGCCTGTTCTGAGGAGACTGTTGTCCCTTCCCGAGTGACATCTACTTCCTATTTTATGATACTCAGCAGTCAGGCCCTCATGCCTTGTCCTAAGCTTGTAGCCTCCCTTCTCCCCTGTCAGAAGCTCCACTTTTTGTGGGTACCTGATCTTTTCTTCACCTCCTTGGATGGCTTCTCTCAGCCCTGTGCGCACCATCCTTGAGAGGTGGTTGTCATTCCCAGAGTAGCCAGCACTGAGTCTCAGAACTCATGGTGGGTAGAGTGTTCTGGGCCAGCCCCTATTCGTCTCCAGTCTTTTCCCTTCACCCCTAACCTTGGCAGGACCCTGAGTATCTCAGGTCTTAAGATAGGAAAGAACACATACTGTCAGCTTGCTGTGAAGGTCAAAAGAAACAGGTACAGCTCTTGCACCCAGGAATCAATCAGGCAGAATGTAAGGGTCATGTTGAGCTGCCTAGGCTCAGACCTATCCTGTGCACATGCTGGCCTTCAGTCTCCCTGTAAAATGCCAAGGACTGAACCCTAGCAAGATCTCAGGTCCCCTGCAGACCTTGTCAGTCCAAGGGAACAGGCTATTTCTCTCCAGCAATGCGGCCCGCTCATCACGGAAACAGCCCCGACGTCCATCCTTCCTACTGGAGCATTTGAGAAGCCAGAGGTCTCCAGAACGGTGCACCCTTGGGGAGCAGCAGTAAGTTGAATGGTTGTGAGTCCAAAAGACACTGAAAACTATGTGTTCCTATATTTTATTGGATGTGTGGTCCCTTTAATCCAGAGAAAGGTTCCATGGTGTGACCAGCTCCTGTTTCTGCTCAGGTTAGAGAAGCCCCTGGAAAAGAGTCAAAGCATGGCTCCGCTGGGAGGCTCCTCACTGACGAGACCCTTGCTACCCGGGGTCCTGCCAAATGGTTCTGGTCCGAAGCCGCCACCTACGGTCAGTCCAGGCCTGGAACTGCTGCCTCCCTCCTCCATCATGCCCCATGGGGCGGCAGGCACTGCCAGGGTGAGTTCCCACTGCCATACCACCCATTCTCCTTTGGTGCTTGTCCTCTGACCCTTCCTACTCTTCTTTCTAGAGTACCTTGGTCACCTGATAGGCTTAGGTGCCATGCACACCAGGCCTAAAACAGCAGTGGCTGGTCTGCTAACACTCTAGTCCTTGAAATGTCTACTGTCGGTACTAGAAGAACCTTATAGGTGTGCTCCCAGCAGGGCCTCTGGTTTTGGGGGACAGGTGGGAGCTTGGAGTGGGAAGAGGAAGAAATTGAGGGGCTGTTGTAGGCCACCACATCTGGCCTGGACGCAGAGCACCAGGTGCTGGGGCAGCCACGAGCCGTGGTGTGATCAGACATGCTAGTGCCCCGGCTGTAGCTTCTCACTGTGGGGGAACAGTCTGTTGGGAACTGTGGGGCAGGCTAGGCTATGGTAGGTATGCTGAGGGAGGAAAAGGAATCAGGGTCACTTAAGAAAGAATTTTACTAAAAGAAGGAATCTGGGTGGGGTCCAGTGTCTGGTGAGGCTGTTGGTCCCTTTTACCTTATCAGATGTGGGAGAGCAGCACTCAGTTGGCCTTCAAGACTATGAGTATCTACACTGCAGGGCAAAGCGTCGCCTAGAAGAGCATAGGGGACACCAGGTCCTGGGCAGAGGTAGCCATGGGGTGCTCCTGAAAGCAGTTGGCAGTTCCCAAAAGTTGGGGCTGACCTGGGAGGGGTGGAGACAGGAAGGAGGCAGTTTCTGGTGAAGCGTGGCTGGTAACAGAAGTGACACACACCCAATCCCAGCACTTAGGCCGTAGAGGCAGGAGGGTGGAGAGCTCAAAATGGCCCAGTAAATTAGTATTTAAATAAGTATTAAATAAGTATTTAAAATAGTGGCACACAGAACAGGAGCCTTGGGGGTGCAGGAGTGTGGGGCAGGAGTTCCACCCTGGACCAGGCTTCCCTGAGGCTGACCAGGCAGGGCAAGGCCTTGTGTGTGCTGGCTAGTCACCCTCATCATTGCAGGCCCAGTGAGCAATGAATCAGCACAGGACTCTTCCCAGAATCCCTACTAGCTTCCTTGTTCAGCATCCACCCTTTTCTCCTGTACAGGTGTCAACAAAGCCCAGCATCACTGGACCTCAACCTTGGGGGTGCCCACCCTTAACCAGGGACCCTGATCCCTATCTTCTCCTCCCTGGAGATTCCACGAGCACCAGGACTGGGCCTGGTTATGGGGCTGAGGCTACAGGTGAGTAAGTCAAGGCGCTGGGGCCACCCTTCCACAAAAGCCCTACCAGTCTTTTTGGTTCTAAAGGGGATAGTGGGCAAGGTCAAGCTTATCTTCCTGTTGCTGCAGGCCACACAGAACTTGAGGCTGAGTTGGAGAGGATCCAGCAGCAGTTACAACATTACCAAACCACCAAGCAGAACCTTTGGTGAGGCCCAGCAGGTGTCCTGGGACCTGTCTATGGGAATAGCTGTGGCTTGGAAAGGCAGTTGGTTTCATTTCCTGTAGCAGGGGCTGGGACCCCTCTGTGTGCTCTAACTCCAGGGGGTGGGCTAAGTGTCCTCTGGTACCTTTATCCACTCTAGGAAGGGACAAGTTGGCCTTACCTAGGGTTGGAAGTCCTGCTTTCCATTTGGAGGCTGTGTAAAGCCAAGCAAGACTTGCCTGGGTTCTATTCCCTACCTATCCAGCAACGAGAATTGTAATGCTAACAGGGACAGACAGGATGGGCCTGGGTCCTATTACAGCCAGTGTTGTGGGAACTGTGGACATACGGCAGCTTTCAGAGACCTCAGTGGGAAAGACTGGTCCCCGAGGGACAGGAAGAGCAGTCTTCACGCGGCCTCACACGAGTTGCTGTTTGCTGGGGAAGACAAGATTATTGGCCATTCTCTCAAAGCACTGTATTAGCCAATATGCCTCTTCAAAGGGCTCCCTTGAGGCTGTGCCAAGAACCCAGCCCGATAGGTGTCCCCATCTCCAGGTCATGCCAGCGACAAGCCAACAGCCTGCGTAGGTGGCTGGAGCTAAGCCAGGAGGAGCCAAGATCTGAGGACCTTCATCTAGAAGAGCAGGTGAAAACAGAACTGGAGGAGGTAAGACCCAGGTCAGCCCAGGGCCAGCCCCTGGCTGTACTTCCTTTCAGCTTTCCTTGTCCCTCCCTCCATCCGCTGTCCCCAGGTGGAACTACAGATCCAGCAGCTGGCTAAGGAGCTTGAGGCCCAGCGTCAGCCTGTCAGAAAATGCATTGCTCGAGTTCAGGCCCTGAGACGGGCCCTGTGCTAGTGGGACAGGTGCTATCCTTCACAAGGCCGTGGACACCCCATCCTACCCCACCCTCAACAACAGAATACAAGCTACAATAGAGTTTTTTTTGTTTTTTAATTTTAAAATGTCTTGCAATTAAATGAATTACTGTTCAGAAGTCTCCTACTTTTCATACAAAATACTGTACTACTGATACAGTTGAAAAAGTTAAATGATTTCTCCTGCAGGAGAAATTCATGGCATTCCCAAGATCAACATGAACTCTGGTCTTGTCCCTAGCACTGGGTTCCCCATGGCCTGCACAGCTGTTTTCTAGGCACTGGCCATCACTCCCTCTGCCTCCCAACAGTCCCTAGACCAATAGCAGCATGTCCCTTACTTCTGTAGGGCAGGGCCCCTCCCCTCCAGACTCTACCAGGCAAGCCAGTCATTAGTCTTGCCTACCAGCAAAAGGATTCAGCCAGCTTCTTAGAGCCTACAGGTCTACATCATTAGTCACTGTCCTCAGAAGACACTGGCAGAGTCCAGGACAACACATTCAGCAATATATAAATTTTACTTTTCCAGCAAGCAGACAGGTGAAATTTGGGAACAGAAAGCAGTTATGAAGGCCATGTGGCCTGCTCTAGGAAGAGAGTGGATCCAGTGTCTGTGCCCAGGAGGCACCTCACCTCCTAGTGAGACAGGTGGGGGTGCAGCTAGAGGGTGTGGCAGTACACAACCATTCTCACAGTGCATAGCCAGGAGTTTGGGGGTGTGGGGGGGGGGACTCTGGCTTGCACAAAATTTTAAAACATCCCTCAAAGTAATTTTGGGGTCAGATCACACCCACCCACTTCTGAAAAGGGGCCTAGGTCCTGAGAGACCCAGAACCTCTCCTCTGCACCTCTGGACAGGCAGGAACACATCATTCAGGTCCTGTAAGGTCAGCCCCGCAGTGCCCCTCACCCAGACAGCCTGGGGCTCTGTGGGAGACCCTCATGCCCCTGTGTGGAAAGATCCCTTGGCAGCCACAACCAAGAGGACTAGAGGGAACCCAGTGCTTCCCCAAAGTGTATCTTCTGCCCTGCCTTCAGCCTGAAGTTGAAGTCCTTGGGTGCCTCAAAGATGAGCACAATGGTGGAGCCCAAGTTGAACTCGCCAAGGGGCTCACCCTTGCGCATGGGAATGCCCTCCTTGTTGGTGTGTGTTACAAAGCTCAGGTCATTGTAGGAGCCCTTGCTGTACCTGGGGCTGTTTGTGTGCAGGTCCTAGGGGCAAGAAGGAAAAAGTTAATTAGCATTGTTGCCTGTCCTCAACCCTGCCCAGCCCAGTTGACAGAGACAGCCTCTCTGGGCAAAGGCCTAACACTAATCAACACTCCCAGTACCCATGTGACCTTGACGAGGGGCAGGGTCAGACAGAAATGCTGCAAGGCTAGCGCCAGCAGCAACCACTCACACCTAAAAAGGCAGAGTGGGTACCAGGTTTCCTCACACGAGCCAACTCTACTCTCCCAAAGGCTCCATCTTTGCCTCTGATCAGGGCTCCTGGCAGAAGCAGTGTGTTAGGAGTGGGGTTGGTTCCTTCACCTCACCAGCCATCTCCAGGCAGGTGAATGGCTACAGATTGGGCAACAGGGAGAGGGAGACGGAGTGGGCATGGGTGTCTGCAGAGTGGCTGCTCAGCAGAGCCAAGCCTGGTCAGAGCTGGAACACCCCTCCCCCACCACGAAATTTATAAGCCCAGAGATCTGGCTGTGCAGCAGATGAAGTGGCTGGACCCAAGAGGTTTGGCCCGTGGGCTTTGCTCACTCGGTCAAAGTGGATGCGGATAGAGCCTACATTGGTGGCTCCCACTGCTGTCAACGAGAAGAACCCATGTTTCCAGTCTCCAGTTAGGACTACACGCTCATTGTGACAGAAGAGCTCTTTGATCCATCGGGCTATGCCAGGGTTCACCGACATCAGGGAACCTGATGAGACAAGAGAAAACGCGCTGCTTTTTGCTCAGAGCCTGACAGTGCTCACATCAGAACGGCCACAGAGCCAACAGGAACTCACAGGCCAGGTGTTCCAAATTCTAAGCAGGACCCCAGATACCCTTGCCTGTAGACCAGCCAGCCTCAAGTAGTCATCTCCTGGCCTTGACAACACCAGCCTCAAGCTCAATCATCTCAAGTCAAAAGGCCAAGGGCCTCTCTAATGCCCACAGAGGCATCTCTCTCCCACACCCTGGGCAGACCTGGGAAGTGGCGCCGATGTGAGACAGTCCAGTCAGTTGGGGAGTGGAAGCAGTGGTAGTCTCCTGGGGCCAGGTAGATGACACAGTGGTAGAGCTCATTCCCTTCCCGGGTGACCAGCTGGTTTCTGAAGGAGTCACAGGAGGAAGCTGTTGGGTGAGACAGAAAGAAGGCCTGGCTTTCCGATGAGCTCCAGGAGCCATTGATCCCACAGTGAGCACCTGTACATGCCTGAATGTAGCCTTGCTGGAGCTCCAATGAAGACTCTTGGCTACATAGCAGCCTGCTGCCCCAAAGCCGTCCTAGCCTTTATCCCCCCCCATGCCTTTTGTTATCAGCCTTTGCTGCCTACCCCAGCTCCAACCCTGACTCAGCAATGACCCACCTGGAGAGAAGGGCAGGTCCTCTGTACAGGCTCGAGGGCCCAGGAACGACTCCAAGGAGTAGGTTACACCCTTCACCTGCTCCACCTCAGAGTTCTTCACCTGCCCAAAGGTGAGGATCTTGCCATCTGATGGGCTGGTCTGGAGGAGACAGAGTTTTGATGGTAAGGAGGGGGTGGTCTTCACCTTCAGTGGCTCCCCGAAGGGAGCATCCCAGAGCACCACAGCCAATGTGGTGCTGCTAAGCCTGGCTTAAAGGCAGACAAGGATCTCATTTCCTAATGAAGAGCGGAGACAAGGGCCAGGCCTTACCACACTGTGCAAACCACAGACAGGCCGCGCCTGAGGCTTCAGCTTACGCCGGAAGAACTCGCTGAGGTTTCGGTAGTGGTGCAGGTCCTCCACTGCAGCCTCTGTCATGTTCACCCCAAAGGTCCAGATGTACAGGCTGTAGACTGGCCTCCGGAGCCAGTAAGGAAGTTCTACTTGGTTGAGGCGACCACAGGCGCGTGACAGCAAACGCGTTGGCACAGACTTATACAGGGACACCTGTAGGCCACAGTGCAGGAGGTCACAAATTTGAGTGCGTTCATACACTCCAACACCCCATCCCCACATGACTGAGGGAGAGAGAAAGAAACTCCAGAGAAGCTACCACGAAGGCCCAAGTGTTCAGGCTGGTTTGTGAGATGGCTGTTTCTCAGAAGGAACCAGACTGCTGACCAAATACTCAAAACAAAGGCTGGATATACATGTAGCCTGTATCATTTTTGCTATTTCACACAAAGGTCAAAGAGCAGCTAGCTGCCTTAGTCCCAGAGGTGGAGATGGGGCTGAATAGTGTTGGTTCTTGCAAATGGAGGACGGGAACAGAAATAGACCTGGTGCAAGCCTGGAAAACCACCAAGAGGCATGCTGCCCCTGTCTCAGCTCACTGCCACATTCCAGACAACTCAAGTAGGCATCAGGCTCCCAAGAGCTAGGGGCAGCCCTGCAGTCCTGAGCATCCTCTTAAAGGAAGCAAGGATGGAGTTTTCACTCCCAGATCCACACCTACACCTGCACCTGAGCAAGCCCATGGGCTCTCCACAGAGGCAGAAGGAGACTTTGTTATCCCTCTAGTACGGAGCACCAAGAGACAGGGATCAGTCCCACTTTCAGGCCAGAGTCCTGCAGAACACTTGAGCATCTGCTACCACTGCTGTGGTAGCAGCACCAACTCCCTTAGGAGTGAAGCAAATTTACCAAGTTTTAACAGTCCTTCCCTGCACTAAATCAGTATCTCCTGACTGATGTTTAGTGACTTGGACAGACAGAGCAATACCATCAAGTAGCCCAGGCTATGCTCTAGTGTTCAGTGTACTCCCTTGGGCTTTTGTGGGGCCTACCTAGACTACCAGTGGCCTAGAAGCAAGGCTTCCTTTTTGGAGTCAGTCTGTCAAGAAGCTGAGAGTAAGAGAGCCTTACTGGTTCATGCTGGCCAGAGCCTGCCTGGGGCAGCGGCCTGTGCAGTCCTGAGCTTCTCAAGCATGTATTCCAACTAACAGGTCCAGCCTGGCTGCAGCCTTCCTTAATCTGCCCTCTGCTGTCTAGACTTTACTTGGATTTTTCTTACAATCACCTCTGTTTTCTTCTGCATGTAGAAATCAGGGAGATTGTGCTCTGACAAATGTAAGTTCCTTCCAAAACCTGCGCAGTTCTGGACTGTCACAGGGCTGCCAACCAAGCAACCTTCGCACACATATCTACTGAAGAGTGCAGCCTCTGATAAGTTGTTTCCTTCTCTATGCGTCCCCTTCAGGCCTGTCTAGGAAGGGCCATGGCTAAGAGGCCCATTTACACTTACTTACCCTGCTCATGGGCCTCCATCCCACCTGGCTGAGGGGCCTGAGGGCACCGAAGGGCAGGAGGTAGTGGAGGATGGTCAGGGGCCAGGAGCGCAGTTTCAGAGCAGGTCTGGACATGCAGCTCAGCTGGCCTAGCCTCCGCCGTAGGGCCAGCTGGGGGAAGTGCAACCTGCAGGACACATGTCCACACATGGCCTGGGTCAGTGCCTAAGTCTGAAGGAAACTGAGGAGCAACCCCCTCAGCCAGTGCCCTTCCCCCGAGCAAGCTGCCTCTCCCTCCAATGGAACCAAAGAGTTCCAGCAGGCATTGCAGTACCCATTCCATTCCACCCAACTCTGGTTGAGAGTTGGGGGCCTGACTGCCTGACTACTGGGCCTATTTCCCAGTGTCTCCCACCTGCCAGCTGACTGAGTGGGCGGCAGCAGGAGAAGGGCAGCTCAGGAACGACTCCTAGGAACCTCTAAGGCAGAGCACCAAGTACAGCAGCAGCCCCAGCAAAGGCCTTGGAGCCTTCCCACTCCCCGAATGGGAAGGGGAGAGAATCTGCCGATACCCACAACCTCCCATGCTAAGGAGGGTTGGGACCCAAAGACAGTTCAGCCCTCACAGGTGAAAGAAAGACAGACACAGTGCGTGAGCCTAGACAGTTGGGCGACACCTGCCAAGTCTTTTGTTTCTCCATTGTGGAACCTGGGAAAATCTTCAGTCTTTTACTTCCTCTTCTGCTAAATGATAAGGTGTAGCTGTGGCTTCATCCATCTCTCCAAACCTCCTCCACAGGGTCGGGAGGCCCTCCACCTAGCTCCACAGCCACCCCTGCTCTGCTAGAACCACATGTATGACCCGAGGGACCCACTAGTTTTACAAGTTCATTGTCTTCTAGTCGGGTGGCTTTCCAAAGGCACAGAGAGGCCTTTTCACTGTAAGCTCAACTTCCTGAATGCAACTGAGTTCCCTGTCACACAGTGGACACCATGAGACTATACTGCCACCCACTCTGAGAATGTTTGAAAAACCACATTCGATTAAACAAGCTAAGGCTGCCATCTGAGCCTTGCTCAAGAGAAGCCGAGTCCCGTCTCCTAGAAACCGAGCAAATCAAAGAACAAAAGGGGAGCAGCAGAAAGCTGGTGACCGGCTCAGGCGCTAAGACCACAGCACACCAACTGCCCTGCACTCCTCCTTTCTCCTCCACAGGACCCCACTATGTCTTTAAAAAACGAGAGGAGGTAGCAGGGACCAAGCCAAGACAAAGCAGTGTTCTCCTGCCCTGCCCAGGTCATTACAGAACAGACACCAATCCAGGAGAGCTTGGGGGTAGGAAGCAGGGCTCGTCTGGGGTAGGAGAAGGGGGCCTCGACACAGGATAGAAGCCCAGTGTTCCCCGCCCGCCCTTGCAGCCAGAGCCATGGGTACCTGAAGTGGGTTTCCTACTCAGGGCACAGAGGATCCCCTCTCTGGGTCCCTTTAACCAACCCCTTACTCCACCTCCACACTGGGGCCACTGACGCTCCTGAGATTATGCTGGCGTACATTTAAGGTTAGGTCTCGTGGGCAGCATCTCACCATTTCGCTGCTGCTTGGAGCTCTGGTCCTGGCTGCTTCTCTGACTGACACATCTTGGGTAGGCACAGGGAGGGCGCTGTGAGAGTGTGCTGGCTGGCTCGCTCGCTCACTCACTCGCCTTTGTTTTTCTTACTCCCCTTCCCCCTCGCCAGAGGAACTTCAGTGTGGTCACTGCTCCAGTTGCTGGTGGCAATGCTTCTAGTTTCGGTTCACTCTTGGTGGCTCACAGGCACAGGTTAGAGGACCACAGCTATAGCAAACAGACAGGTACCAGTCACACACCTGTTTGGACCTCCTGTTAAGGTCACCCGCTCTGGGTTTGCTGCCAGGGCAGAAGCCCTTGTACTGGGCCATCCCTATCACTCGGGTTTGGTCACCTGTCTGGTCCCTGCTCTGCTGGAGCACAGCAGGTGGGTAAAGCCCTGGGGCTGTCTGCTCCAGCCAGCCTGGTAGAGAGGTGACCAGACACTGCCACGACTTCTAGGCGCCACTGGGTTCCAAAAGCACAAGGTGGGAATCTGAGCCCTCTGTTCCAGGCTGATGGCCCCTCCCTCAGAGGACCTGACCCATTTTCCACTCAGGTAGCATCTGAGGAATGACAGAGGGGGCAGCTAGCCAAGGACATCCAGGTAAGGCATCATGTAGTGTGCACTGTAACATACTGTAATTCCTCCTGGCCTGAAAGCCTCCAGGACTTGACTGTGTGTCGTCCGGCATCTTCACAAGCTGTACACCTGGGCTAGTTCAGAGAAAACTAGCTGGGGGCTGGGCAGCAGCCAGCACTCAAGCCCAAATCTTTCTAGCTGGCTCGTTCAGTCTCTCTCCAAAAAGGAACCTTGGCCAAGCCATTCTATGGCAACCTTTAGGGTCCAATGCATGATCACAGCCCCCCACTGTATAGATAACAGGGAGAGAAGAGCGACTTCTCTTCACAACCGCTGCTGGATCAGCCCAGAGCCCTCAAGGGCCTCGAGAGGATGAGAGTTCTTAGGGCTACTGGAAGCCCATATGCCTGCTCTCCAGTCTCAGTCCAGCCCTGGAAGGAGTCAGGGTTCTGTCACCACTTTCAGGAGACAGAGAACAGACTCGAACAAGGACCAGCAGTGGCAACATGCAGTGACAACATACTGATTGCCCTTACTAAACAAGGGTTTGTGTGTGACACTGACACATCCATCTCAGACAAAGAGGTAAAAATTCCAGCCCTGGAGCTGCCTGCAAAAGCCACTGAATCCTAGGTATGCTAGTGGCCTCTGGGAGAAGGGACAAGGCCACCAAAGCCTGGGTATGTACAGATTTCTCCCTGTGACTGCGGAAATGGAGGACCCGCCTACTCTCACACACAAACGTCTTCAAACTTCTCTCAAAAAATGCCAGCACCAGATCAGCCCACGTGGAAGCCCCACCCCATCCAAGGGTCAGGGCCAGGCTTCAGGGACACCCATGCTCCTGCTTTAGGCTCAAGTGAGCCTCTTGCTAACTTCTCCACCCACAGGAACAGTGAGTTTGCTCCAGCCATTCCTTCTACACCGAGTGCACGCACACCATTCTGGCCAAGCAACAGGGCTCAGGGGTGATGTGCCATTGTGAGCTGGTGCCAGGCTCTCAGAGGCTCTTTCCTTGCTCTACGAAGTCCAGGCTTTGAAACAGGAGCAAAGCTCACACCCAGGATTAATAAGGAAATGTATGATCTTGTGGAACATGGGGGGACCACATTCCCCCAAGAATGTGGTGTGCTGTCAAGGTTTCTGTATTGTCCTACCAAACAGGATGCTAACTATGGCAGCTCTGAACACATGAACCTGCAAATACAGCTCAGCTAAGACATAGGTTTTCAACCAAGACTCAAATGGAACCTAGACATTTTGTTCTCCCATAGTGCTATGAGGGGCCAGTCAGGCCCTTCTAGGCTGGAGTCTTGGACAAGCTGGGTGGCCCCCACCAGGGCAGGGTAGCCTGGGTCTCTCCTGCCTTCAGCAAGGCAGGTCCAGGGACTAGGGCAACGAGCCGCTTCCTTGAAGAGGCACTAAGACCTGTCCTAGGGCTCGAAGGACCCAGCCTGCTTGCCCACAGTGAGGGCGTGGACGAGCAGTGCGATCTTGCCTTTATCAGTCTTCTTTCCTACACTGGAAAAACTGTGTGTCAACATTTCCTAAAACCATCCAAAGCAGACCCCACACAGCACCCAGGGAACAGGCTGAGTGAGTCCTGTCTGTCAAGCCTAGAGCTGCAAGGACAGGGCCAGCCCTCAGCAGTCTCCCGTGTCACCTCCAAAGCTGAGCTACTTCAACAGCAATGCTCTCATCCTCCTCAGGCCCCCACACCCTCCCTAGCCTCTGAGTGAGTCCTGGACAAGAAGGAGCACTGAGGCAGGGGGGTGCTGACACCTCAGTGCCTTCGGAGAGTCCAGTGCATCCTGGGAGGCTAGTCACCTGGCCCGTGAGAACTCAAGAGGGATCGCAGGTGAGCCATGTCTGACACTGCAGTCCCGAGTGCTACTGAAGACCTTGGCAAGTCACTGCTGCTCTCCCAGCCTGTCTCTTCATCTGGAAACAGGGAAACTCCTTTGCCCACTTCCCTTGAGACTCAGAACATGGTTATAACCAACGTCAGACTAACCTTAAAAACCTTAACTCCTACCTCAACCCTGTGGTTCCCCAAGTCTTACCTCCGTTTGTAGCAAGGGAATACCACGAGAAGACCAAAGGGGCAATTCTGAAAGGGGAGTCCAAAATATGAACCAGTTCTGCCCAGTAAGTAGGAAGTAAGGGCCGATGCAAGCACTTGGGGAGAGTTCTGTGAGGACATGCTGTTCTGGGGCTCATAGCCATGTCCTCCTCCATCCACTACTGCTTGGGACAAAGGCAAGGATACCTGGTCCCTAATGGAATGGAACATTCCAACTGAAGTCAACAAATGCAACAGCCCCATTAACACTTATTATACGTATGGGCATGAGAGGTGGGGTATTGAGTGAGCATGTGTGTTTGTGGGTGGGTGGTCCAGGCTTGCTTTGGGGTTTGTGCACATCTCCTATTTCTGACTTGGTAGGTTCTGCTCTGGGCAGGAGATGAAAGGCAGGCAGACTCCAACAAGCCCTTCCTGAGCAGGAGACCTGCAATGCCCAGAGCACGCATCTCCTGCTCCCTTTCACTTACGTCCCACCCTACAGGTTTTTGGCCATTTCTTTCCCAGCTCCCTGAGGCAGGGCCACCTGGCAGGTGTGTCCAGGGAGGCAGCTAACTCCTTCTGCCTCTGTATTCCTGGGCTAGAGGTAGACAGACTTCAGAAGTAACAGACAGGAAAACTGATCCTCCCTGGGAAAATCCAGCAATAATTCTGGAAAGTCATGAGCACAGAAGACGGGACAAAGAGAAGACTGGATGGCCTGTTATCTAGCCAGGGGCTGAGGGTGGGGTGAGAGAAAGGGACAGACAAGTGTTCTTCAATTTCTCAAAAAAAAAAAAAAATCTTCTCTTGCCCCAAGGCAGAGACAGTATGTCACTGACTCCTTGCCTCTGAAGTTGGTAGGTCTACAAGGATGCTTCCCTCTTCCAGGCTGAGGCAGCACAGGAGAAAGGCATGCTGGGAGCCCGGGGCCACCCCCAATGCCTGCCTGTACTTCCCACACCTCCCAGCATCTTGCTCACTTCCTGCCCAGCCTTTTGGGGACTAGAGAAGCTACAGGATGTGGAGGAAATGAGCTCAGGCAGACCAACTGCCTGGGGTGGGGGGCTTGGGGGGGACAGGAGAGCAAGACCATCCAAAGGGATTCCCCAGGTCCTAGCTGTGAAAGAGCCAACTACATGTGCTAGAAGGCACTCCCACCCAGACCTCCCAGCCTCAGGGACAGACAGGGAAGGAAAGGAGCCCTGAAAAGCTTGCCTGCTCCCACAGTTCCCACTTGTGGCTTCTATCAGCTCTGTCACTCCCGAGAACAGCCTCACTCCAGGTTCTTGGCGCTGGTCTTCAGGTCCTCCAGCTTTCTAGGTTCAGAAGCTTTAGCCTCAGAGCAGGCAGGGCTCTGGTTCCTGCTAAGGGTGGGGGCAGGAGGACCAACACCACACACTGTTAAAGCTAACACTCCCTCTGAGCTCCAAGCCAAGCAACAGAAGCCCAGAGGGCCCTTTAAGAGGAGGGGCTACAGCCTGGAGAAAAGAGGAAGAGGCCAGCAGGGGCCTGGCCCCACCCTGTCATAGTCTCCCGACTGACCAAAGACTATGACTGCTCCCTATTCAAAGGCCAGCAGAGAAATGTGGGCCCAGCACTCCCCAGAGGATGCCTCCTGGGACTTCAGGGACCCCGAATCCTCAGCTTCTGGCTGGCTTCTGGCTACAGCCCTTGTCACCAACCCTGCAAGACAGAGGCCTTGTAAGGACTGTCTTCACTACAAAGCTACTTACGGCATCCCCTCCAGAAGTTCTACAAAAATGTTAATCCTTACAATTTCTTCCTACACCTGATCATAAAGTAACAAGGTTAACCCTGGCAACTTCATCTGTCCCCCAAGGCAACAAAACTCTGATACATAAAGCCCAGACCCTAGAAGCAAGTGGATGGATGAACAAGAGAAGCTTGTAACAGCCGCCACTCACACAGCCTAGAAAACATTCAGTGCTTTCAGAGCTGGAGACACCTTGTGGAATTCCTCTTTCCTCACCCTGGATAGGAAGATCCTGGACTGCAGTCAGCAGACCACCCTCTACCCAAAGCTGCCTGGTGGGTACTCAACTAACATAAGAGGAAATGAATGGACCTCATTTTCTAGGGAAAGAGGAAGATCTACTGTGGGATCAACATTCTATCAAATGAACATCTTGTCTATGTAGTCAACTCAGCAATAGATGAGTGGCCTTGGGTACCTTAGTCTTTTCATGCTAGACTAAAGGGTACACTTACAGCCCCTCTGACCACACAATTTCATTCCCAAAATAACCTGATTGGAACAAGATGACATTCTGTTAGAGGGCTTAGAGACAGGTGGGTCACAAACCTGAAAAAACACTGACATTGTTAAGACACAGCCCCACACACCTGTCCTCTTCACCTGGATCAAGCCCAAGCAAGTACTATGTGACAAGCTCAAGGACTGTGCTGTGGCAGAAGCAAGCAGACACCTAGAGGGCTGTCCTGTGAGACTTCCATGATATTATTCTGCACCCATACCACACCACGAGACTGGGGACACAGAATGCACAGAAGCTGCCTTTATTCACTTGACCTCTGCACCAGTAGACAGTACTAATTAGTCCCTGACCTCTGAAGAGTATCTGGAGTCTGGGGGAGGGGATCAGTTTGTAAAGCACTTGCTTTGCAAGCAGAAGACCTGACTTCGATCCCTGGGGACCCGGGTACCACATGTCTTTTTTGTAAGCAAACACCTTTAGGATTTCAAATGATAGTTAACAGATGAATTTCTTTCTGGGGAACCCCACCCCACCATAAGATTAGCTCACTAACTACATAGAGGTCCTTTTGGGATACCCATGCCCCTCTATTCTGGGCCTCTCCTGACTGAGACTGCCACCTAGTGCCAATGGGAGACTTTGCAGGCTTGAAGACCACTTAGTTCCCAACAACCGAAGGCAAGGGATCTGGAACCACTTAGTAGAGCATAGGCTAGAACCAAGATGGGTGTCTTTCGTGCATTCCCTCCCTCTACACCGTCTAATGCTCTGTGTCTTGAGGGACAAGGATCACGGGTGCTCACAGTCACCTCTTACTGCCCAAGTGTCTAGAGGTACAGTAAATATGGCTGCTATCTCTGAGTAGTACAAGAAGCCACAGGCAGGTTCTTTTTCCACATGTCCAGCTGGAAAGCCTGGGCAAGCATGAAGTATTCTCCATACAAGATTCTCTCAGTCCTCCCCAATTCCTCTTTTCTGTTCAGGAACCTAGGAACCTCACCATAAAAAACTTCTAGAAAGCCCTGCAGCCCAGCGCACTCACCTCCAAGTTGAGATCGCTACCTGGAGACTGAGAGATGGCTTGCTTTAGGGTAGGATAAGCCCAGCAGAAAGCATCCCATAGCACCCCAAGCCTCCAAGTCATCACCTACCAGCCTGGGGACAGGCCTTGTTTGTTTCCTATTTTATTTTATGCTATCCTGTTCTATTCTATTTCTGTCAAGATGCCTAGAGTCTCACTCAGTAGCCAGGTTAGCATGGAACTCACTAAGTAGGTCCCAAGTGGCGCTGAAATTGTGGCAATCCCCCTGCCTCAACCTAAGATATTGTATTATAGGCTGACCTTGTTTTTAAACTGCACATGTTTTGACACAGGCCTCAGCTTTCCCACACAATGGCAGCCCAATGCCAGGGTAGCAATCTCCCAGTGGTACAGAGTTGTGCTTCAGCTGAGGGAGGCAGGAAGAGAAGTTAGACTAGAGCACGGGTTGGAGGCAGAGCCATGGGTCCTGCACAGAAGCAGCAAAGGTAGGGCCTGGAGATCCCTGAGAGCCCTTCCTCCTCCAGAACTCAGTTCTCTGAGGACAGGCCCAGCAGTGTCAGAAAACTGTTCCAGAGGCCGAGCAGCAGAGCAGGCTTTCCACAGCCAAGTTCACTACTTGCCTATTTAGCATGCACAACTGCTTTCTCGACATCTACTGCGCACTCCTTGCCTGCACATACATACACAGCCTCATCTAAGAACTGCAGGAAGTCAACCACAGCCCTGCTTCTAAATAAGAATACGGGGCTGGAGAGATGGCTCAGAGGTTAAGAGCACTGACTGCTCTTCTGAAGGTCCTGAGTTCAAATCCCAGCAACCACATGGTGGCTCACAACCATCCATAATGAGATCTGATGCCCTCTTCTGGTGTGTCTGAATATAGCTACAGTGTACTCACATATAGTAAATAAATAAATCTTTAAAAAAAAAAAAGAATATGACCACACACTTTACATGCACTTAAAAAGTGTCCAGGCATGTGCAGTACTGTCCACAGTTGTGCCTGTGCTGGCATTGCGTCTGTGTTAGGCAGCAGTACCCTGAGGTGCGGGGCAGGAAGGAGTGCCTGGCGCTTCCTGGGTCTTGCCTCCCTGTGAGATGGACAGTGGGAGAATGTACCCCAGGGAGGACAAAATGAGAAGAGGATATCTGTCATCTGTGCTTTGTATCCTACATTTAAAAACCAGATGGGTGTCCCTGACCAGCACCCCTAGCCCAAGCCTGGCCTCTGCACGGCTGCCTCCACCGCTCCTCAGACCATGCTTACACGAAGGGCCCAAGATGGAGCCCAATGTAAGCATCCTTGCTTATGTTTCTCAATTGTATAAAACAGTATTTAAGGCAAGAAATTACAGTGCAATGTACTTTTAAAAAATGCATAGAAAAATAGAATACAGCACATGGAGATAAACCAAACATTAGTATTAACACTACTGGGCAGCGGCATTCCCTGTAGTGGCTGACTTTCTTAACTTTTGTACTCCATACAGAAGTGTTCGCAGGGCTGGAGGGATGGCTCAGCCGGTGTAGCGCTTGCCTGAGTTTAGACCCCCAGGGTCCTCATGAACAAAACCTGGTGTGGAAAAAAAACCAAACCATATAAACGAGAACTAAGTATGCTGTATGCACCTGAACACCAGCAATGACAAACTGAGAGGAGGCTCTGTAAGCTCACTACACGGGCAAGTTCCAAGACAGTGAGAGACCTTGTCTCAAAGAGCAGAAGGAGCCTAGAGACCTGAGGTTGTCTTTTGATCTTGGCCACACTGCATTTTTCTGTGCCTATACAGCACCTATGCCTACCCCTAAACATATACATGAATACAAGCATGCACACTAAAAAAAAAAAAAAAAGACTGCACAGGAGGTTCACATGTGTAACCAAACACATGGGAAGCTGAGGCAGGTAGACCATCAATTTGAAGCTAGCTCGGGCTACACATTGAGACTTGCATCTCAAAAATAAAAACAATAAAGCTATAGCACTGAAAGTTCTTCGGTCTACTGTGGTGGTTTGAATGAGAAGGCCCTTCACAGGCTCATATATTCATTAGCACGCTTCGTCCCCAACTGATGGACAGTTTGGAAGGCGCAGGAGGTGTGGCTATGTTGGAGGAGGTGTTGCTGGGGGTAGACTTAGAGGTTTCCAAAGTCCAGGTCAGGCCTACTGTCTATGTGTCAGGACCAAGCTCTAGGCTCCACACCATTTCCGTCTGCATCCCATCATGATGACAACAGACTAACCTCTGAAACTGTAAGCAAACCTCCAACGAAATGCTTCCCTTTATAAGAATTGAGGTGGTCACGGTGTCTTCACAGCAACAGTGATCTAGTAGGCCCAAGCATGGCAAACAGCTCCAACAAGTTTTGCCTTTCACCTTTCTTCTCCTTGCTAAACAGTTAGATTACATTTCTAGACCCCAAGGTCTATTCCCTTATTTGGCCACTGACTCATTCCTGAGACAAAACACCAAGGTCCAACAATCAAACTCATTATTTGGCTAATGCATTCAATCAGGTCTTACATTCAATCAGGACTTACATTCAATCAGGACTTACATTCAATCAGGACTCACCAACTCACCTTAGCACAGACTCTACCTCTTTCTCTTTACAAACCTTCTCCTGAAGAAAAACAAAACAAAACAAAAACCCTCTCTTGAAAACAACAACAAAACCTACCTGCTGCTCTCTGTCCCCACACACCCCACCCCTGTAATAAATCTTTGTGCTGAATTTGGTGTCAGGGTATGTCCTGTATGACTCTGGGGGCCTCCAACAATTCCTTACAAATAGCACAGTAATTAAGACACTTCCCTCTCCTTTCTATTTTGTATGAGTGCTGTTTCCCAGAGCAATGCATTTTGGATAAAGAAATTTAGCCGGTGGTGGTGGCAAACACTTTTAATCCCAGCACTCAGAAGGCAGAGGCAGACAGATCTCTGAGTTCCAGGCAGCCTGATCTATAGGGAAAGTTCTAGGGCAGCTAGAGCTACACAGAAAAACTTAGTCTTGGAGGGGAAAAAAAAAAACTTCAAAAAAAAATTACTTTAGATTTTTAAATGTGTTTGGTATGCATGTCTATACACATACCACATGCATACTGGGATTCACAGAGGGTAACTCTAGGGCTGGGGATTTGTGGAGCTGTGGGAGCAGGACTAGAGCAAGAGTGCAACTGAGCATGTCCGAGCTCTGGAAATCTATTCCTGAAACTGGCAGGAGTAGGATCGCTACCCCCTGTCCAGGAGCCTGCAGACCTGGGCCCCGACCTTTCTCCTCACCAGAGAAGGTCATGAAACCCGGTAGCCAGGTTAAACTTCCTCTCCCCTTACAAGGTTCAACAGTACCTGGAATTCATCCTTATGCAAATAAGGCATCCCCAGGACCCTGGCCCCAGCCAATAATGTACACTCACTCCCCAAAGGTTATTAAATAGCCTTTGTTTTCCCCATTGACCAAACTGTCTCACTGAAGCCTGTTTCCAGACAGCCCAGAGTCTGTTGTTGCGCTCACTTGCAGCTTGAGGTCTCTATTCCCGACACACACCCCCATCCCATTTCCTGCCTTACTTCCCCACATAGGATTCACCAGTTGTGCCTGCAGGTTGTCGTGCAGGGCAGGGAATGATGGATGTCAGATCCTCGGTGTCAGCATTAATTCGGCATTTCCACTGGCCTGCTCTCAGGGACCTAGTGACAGCAGCTTACGTCATCATCTGCTGCTGTCAGGTACACCAGGTGCAGTGCATAAAAGGCCCTGCCACCCAGATCTTCCTGTCTGTCTGATCTCTCCCTCTCTCATGTCCCCACTCCAAGCTGGCCTTTCCCTCTCCCCCATCTCCCAATAAACCTCTTGCCCTACATCTCAAGTGTGGCTTGATTTCTTAGCGGCACACCTTGGCGCATGCCCGCCAAGGTACTCAGGCCATTTTATCCTAACACTCTGGAGCTACAATTATGGTTGTGAGCCATCACCACACTCACAACCACGCTGGGAAGCACACCTGGTTTCTCTGCAAGAATAAGTGGTTCTTAACCACTAAGTCATCTCTTTAGTCTCCCACTGGTTTAGAGCTCATGGATAGGCTAGGAGAGCTGGCCAACAGGAACCCCAGGGCTGCTTTGTCTCCACCTCTGCAGCACCGGGTTACAGTGTACATTACCGTTCCTACCCCTTATACACGGGCTCTCACCGTGAGAGCCAAAGTTATATTTTAAGTTTTAATTACTGTGTCTAAAAGATCAATGAAACAAAAATGCCTGTAACCTGTAAACCCCTTGCCCAAGGACACATACTGAAGGCTACTGTTTATGAGAGACAGCATGCACATGTTTTTACCCAATAACAAATTTACCTGACCCAACTGCACTGGATGTGCTTGATCATATGTGTATGGAAGTACATGAGCAGGAAATACAGCAGGATGTACGACGGCCCAATTGGATGTAGATCGGAGGTATGCAGGCAGGAAGTACGTTGGATATATGCTTGCCCCTGATTAGATTTGGTTTGGAAATACACGCCCTTGTGGATTTGCCTTTTTATGTATATGAATTTTTTAAAAAGATTTATTTATTTGTTATATGTAAGTATACCGTAGCTGTCTTCAGACACTCCAGCAGAGGGCGCCAGATCTCATTACGGATGCTTGTGAGCCACCATGTTGTTGCTGGGATTTGAACTCAGGACCTTCGGAAGAACAGTCAGTGCTCTTAACCCCTGAGCCATCTCTCCAGCCCAGATTTGCCTTTTAAAGCCTCTGCAAAATGTAACTCGTTGCCATTTTCTGGGAACCCGGGAATGGACCTGGCCAGAGTACATCATCCTGGCCAGTATTAAATTAAAGCTTGCTTCAAATTTGTTTCAAAATTGTGGTAGTGATCTTATTCTCACCCAGCAGGATTAACACTCTTGAAGAAGGTCCTCGGGCTTTTATGGCAAGCAGTTTACAGATAAGCCAACTTCCAAGCCCCTCCCTCTGTCCTGTTTCTAAATGATCACATATTTGCCAAAGAAAAGTGTCCATGGAACGAAATTTGTTTTGCCTTTTTTTAGAGACAAGATATTGCTGTCCAGACTGACCCTAAACTCATGGGCCGAAGCAATATTCCTTCCTCAGTCTTCAGAGTACTAGTACTCTAGGCATGTGTCACCAATATCCCCAAGTGCTCAGGCCACTCTGAATGAGACCGTCATGTGTATTTGCTTTGTTTTGAGACAAGGTCTCACTGTGTAACCCTAGCTGTCCTGGAGCTCCCTAGACAGACCAGGCTGCCCTGGGATTAAGGGTGTATGCACCACATGCCCAGTCCCCTCATCTGCCTTTTATTTTCATGACCTTGTAAGACCAACAGAGAGGACTGGCGCTTTTTGGTTAAGATTTTCAGGTCTAAAGGAAACTCCAGTTCTCTCAAACTCCAAAAGGCAGTCCTGAACTATGGGAGGATTTCTGGCAGTTAGATAAAAGCCAGCATTCCTCAGGAACACGTGGAGCTGGTTCCCCTCTATCAAAAGGAGCCATTTCCCTTTCCACTGGCCATCCGAGGTGCCTTTAGAATACCAAAGCTCACGCTGGCCTCCAGGCTCCTTCAGAATCACAAGTACCAGTTACACACTTCAAGGTTCACACACGTCCTTGTCCTTTCACCTCAAGCTCCAACTCACAGGCTCCCCTCCCCCGCTGCTCATTCTTATGACCTTGCTATGTGCTCTCTCCGTGTCCTTGAGCTTCCCCTCTCTCCGTGCTCCTCTCTTTCTGCTCTGGCTAGTCTCGCTATAAGAATGCCCTTCTGTTAACCGTACTCGGAGGGCTCACGTCAGCAGTTGACACAACGAAGAAGTCTTCATTCTCTACACGTTACAATTTCTGACTCACATTTTTGACCCAGAGGAGTTGTAAATTCAGCATGAATATTATAGAAGAAAATATTCATATTCTCCTACAAAAAGATTTTCCACCCTGGTCAAACTGAGGACATCCTCCTGCCCTGAGAGCAGGCAACTTTCAGCAAGGGCTGTCCCTGGGGCCAGGCCCTTTTGTCTTACACCTAGGTGTGTTGTGTTCTGGATCTGTTAGCCCTTGCCTCTGGCCCTAGAAGCCAGGTGTGTCACAGCCCCAAAAGACTAAGAGAGCCTCCAGGCAAAGGCAGTACAAAGGGTGAGCTACAGCTAATACAGCAATAGTTCTTACTGGCGGCTCTGTATACCATCCCTGTACCAAGGCCATCCTGAGGAAAACCCATATCCAGTCGACCCACCTAACTGCAGGAAATGGAAGAAGCATCCACCAAATGCCATGGAAGAAGAGAGGAATATCAGGGCGGAGAAATAACTGTTGGTTATGAGAGCCATGGATGGGAAAGCCGCCCAAGGAATGCAAAATGGGCCACTGACGGAAACCTCCGGCCTCCCTCCTTTGCAGAGATCTGCTGTGTCCTTTCTCAATCTCTCTCCAGAAAAAGCAGTATGTGTGAGTTGCAGGAGGGGCTCAGGATGAGGGGTGGTGCATGGAAGAGTGTCCAAAGACCAGAATAAAAGAGCCAAATCTATAAGGAAGCTGGAGAGCAGCTTATTTCCTTCCTTCCTTCCTTTAAGATTTATTTATTTTATGTGCATGGATTTGGCCTGCATGTATGTCTAGATTCTTTAGAACTGGGGTTACAGTTCTGAGCTGCTGGGTGGGTGCTGGGAAACAAACCCAGGTCCCCTGGAAGAACAGCCAGTACTCTTAACCACTGAGCCACCTCTGTAGCTCCAGACAGCCACATATTTTCAACTAGATATCTTGTATTCTGAAACAGGAAATGTGATCTACAAAAACATTAGCCAATATATGGGAAAGAGGCAATGAGCAATATGCCATCAAAATGCCAAATAATATCTTTGTGACTTGTGGGGACAAAGAGACAGCATATTTGAAATCACAATTGGCATGCAATGCAGTACACAGACGACAGCAAGGACACCTGGTGGTCCTCCCTCTGTCCCTGCTGCTCACAACAAAGGTCTCTAAATGCTTCCTCAGGCGGAAGGCCAGAAGGCAGGCCTGCACAGCCCGAACGAACAGGTACTCTGATCATGATCCCAGGCAGTCACAGAACATCACCAATTCCTGCAGAGGAATTCCTGAAGCTCTCTTCTGCCACTCAGCAGTCCTTGGGTTCCTCAACTCCTCAGCTCCCTTTGGGAAGCCATCATTGCTTACTGACAGATAACATTCAACTGAGCCAAGGACCGAAGCCAGAAAGTGCTAGTCAAGCTGTGCATGAACTAAAGGACTAACCATAGGACTAAAGAGAACAGCACGACACTTGTGCTGAGTGATCTCTCTGCCTCCCTGTACGGCTGGATCTCAATGTTGCCTGCAGGACCAGTGTAATAAAGCTTTGGTCCCTAGCACTGCACTGATGCTGAGAAGTGGTGTAGAATCTCTAAAAGGTGAAGGATACACTGATCTTGGGGCGTGTCCTTGAACTTCCGGCCCTCCCTCCTTTCCTTTCTTCCTTGGGCATGAGGCAAGTACTTTACCTCTGCTGCACGCTCTCCACTCCTGCCACATGCCCCCAGCAGAGTCCTAAAAGCAATGAGTGCAACCGAACAGATGAGAACCTCTAACACTGTAAGCCAACATAAAGCGCTCACAAGCTCAATATGCTCAGGTATTTGTATAGTGACTGAGCTCCAATCCACACAGAAAGGCTCAGGGAACAGCTTCTAAGAAACAGTTTCAAGCTGCTATAACTCCTGTCTGTTCAGTAAGAGCTCAACATAAAAACATTCACTTTAAAATAAGCCTCTAAATGAAACCAATGGTTTAACCTGGGTTCTATACATGGGCTTAGGAGGTTTTGAGACCCCTAAAATTATAAACCAAAATTTCTTTTTGAAGGAGAGAACCCAAAATATTTGTTCAAGTTAATACCTTAAGTTTCTTTCTCTTGCCCCGCTCGCTCTGGCCCCAGCTTGCTCCAGCCCATAGGTTTTTTTTTTTTATTTGTTTCTCATTATGGATGATTGTGAGCTACCATGTGGTTGCTGGGATTTGAACTCATGACCTCTGGAAGAGCAGTCAGTGCTCTTAACTGCTGAGCCATCTCATCTACCTTAAGTTCCTTATTCTTCCATAGTATTCAGTAAAAAGCTATCCAGCTAAGCCAGGTATGGTACCCTTCACCTTTGATCTCAGCACTCCAGAAGCAGAGGCAGGCGAATCCTGGTCTACAGAGTGAGTTCCAGGACACCCAGGATACACAGAGAAACCCTGCCTCAAAAGACAAAACAAAACCAACCACAAAAAAGGTACTGAGCCACACCACCTGCTCAAACTACAGTGTGAATCGTTCTGCATTTCTTTCTTCCTCCACATCAAACCATGAGTGTGAGCTCTCGTTTCTCTCCTCACAACTTCCTCTAGCCACCCACGTGTAAGATGTGCCTGCAGCTCTGGCTGGGATGCCCAGAGCCCCGGCAGCTGGATGAGGAGAACGCCCAGGGAGCAGCATCATGCTTCTGGCAGGCCAGACCAGCCGCCCAGGTACCATCTAGTCACCCGTGCTCCTGTTCAGTCTCTCCTTACACAGTTCTCTGACCACTTAG
Source organism: Tokudaia tokunoshimensis (assembly GCA_036184795.1). NCBI lineage: Eukaryota > Metazoa > Chordata > Mammalia > Rodentia > Muridae > Tokudaia > Tokudaia tokunoshimensis. The sequence continues at coordinate 73,548,553 of BTHU01000014.1, read as the reverse complement.
GTAAAACAACAGCACAGTCTCACCGCTGCCAGGGACGCCTGGTGTTCCTTCCCTATTTTAAGTTTTCCTCGAAGCATTTTAAGCACTCACTTCCTGCTCTTGTAGACGGATGACCTGGGTTTTGTTCCTAGCACCCACGATCATCCTCATCATTCATCCAGATCATTCCAGGGACTCTGACACCCTCTTCTACCTCCTCAGTATCAGGTATACACATGGGGCACATACACACACACACACACACACAGAGGCAAAACACAGCCATTAAGTTAAATACAATATTTTAAAAATTTAAAGATCACAGAAATTTCAATATACTGCTAATGAGAATGTAATTGTCAAAAGTTTGACAGTTTCTTATAAAAATATATACTTAGTAAATGACCAAGTAATTTCATTTTTAGGTAATATAAAAAAAATGTAGGAGCTGGAATAATGGCTCGAAGTCCCAGCACCAATTCTGTGATTCACAGCCATCTTAACTCCAGTTCTAGGGATGCTGGCACCCTCTTCTGATTTTTCATGGGCAGAAGAAATACATGTAGTGTGCATGTACACACACACACACACACAGCAAGTTACTGATACATACAATGTAAGTAAATCTATAAAAATTAAAAAGATGGCTGGAGGGTCCATGCTGTGCCTTTCTTCTCCTGTCTTCCTCACCCGGGGGTACCTGCTCCAGTGCCGGCCCAAGAGGAAAAAAAAAGATGGCTGAGAGATGACTCCGTGGTTAAGAGCACTGACTGCTCTTCCAGAGGTCCTGAGTTCAATTCCCAGCAACCACATGGTGGCTCACAACCATCTGTAATGGGATCCGATGCCCTCTTCTGGTATGCAGGCATTCATGCATACAGAACACTTTATACATAATAAATAAATCTCCCACCAAGAACACCCTGTGGTACACACACACTCTCCCACCAAGAACACCCTGTGGTACACACACACTCTCCCACCAAGAACACCCTGTGGTACACACACACTCTCCCACCAAGAACACCCTGTGGTACACACACACACTCTCCCACCAAGAACACCCTGTGGTACACACACACACACACTCTCCCACCAAGAACACCCTGTGGTATACACACACACACTCTCCCACCAAGAACATCCTGTGGTACACACACACACACACTCTCCCACCAAGAACACCCTGTGGTACACACACACACACACACACACACACACACTCTCCCACCAAGAACACCCTGTGGTACACACACACACACACTCTCCCACCAAGAACACCCTGTGGTACACACACACACACACTCTCCCACCAAGAACACCCTGTGGTACACACACACACTCTCCCACCAAGAACACCCTGTGGTATACACACACACACTCTCCCACCAAGAACACCCTGTGGTACACACACACACACACTCTCCTACCAAGAACACCCTGTGGTACACACACACACACTCTCCCACCAAGAATACCCTGTGGTACACACACACACTCTCCCACCAAGAACACCCTGTGGTACACACACACTCTGCCACCAAGAACACCCTGTGGTACACACACACTCACTCTCCCACCAAGAATACCCTGTGGTACACACACACACTCTCCCACCAAGAACACCCTGTGGTACACACACACACACACACACACACACACACTCTCCTACCAAGAACACCCTGTGGTACACACACACACTCTCCCACCAAGAACACCCTGTGGTATACACACACACACTCTCCCACCAAGAACACCCTGTGGTACACACACACACACACACACACACACACACACACACACTCTCCCACCAAGAACACCCTGTGGTACACACACACACACTCTCCCACCAAGAACACCCTGTGGTACACACACACACTCTCCCACCAAGAACACCCTGTGGTATACACACACACACACTCTCCCACCAAGAACACCCTGTGGTACACACACACACACACACACACACACACACTCTCTCTCTCTTACCAAGAACACCCTGTGGTACACACACACACACTCTCCCACCAAGAACACCCTGTAGTACACACACACACTCTCCCACCAAGAACACCCTGTGGTATACACACACACACACTCTCCCACCAAGAACACCCTGTGGTACACACACACTCACTCTCCCACCAAGAATACCCTGTGGTACACACACACACACACACTCTCCCACCAAGAACACCCTGTGGTACACACACACACACACACTCTCCCACCAAGAACACCCTGTGGTACACACACACACTCTCCCACCAAGAACACCCTGTGGTATACACACACACACTCTCCCACCAAGAACACCCTGAGGTACACACACACACACTCTCCCACCAAGAACACCCTGTGGTACACACACACTCACTCTCCCCACTCTGGTCTAACTTCCCCATTCACAGAAGTGCATGCATTCAGAACAAGTGAGACTTGGCAGTGTGATCTTTTCCTGGGCTATGGCATGCATTACAACACTACCTAGAGATTTTGTTCAATGGCACAGTACTACCTGACCCAGTCAACCATGAAAACACAAAGGTATAGCCAATATTCTATAATATACTGAGCTGCTGAGCTATGATGCTCAGTAGGCTTGATATGTTAAATACAATTTTTACTTAATACATTTCAATCGATGATAGGTTTGTCAGGAAACAGCTCCACCCCAAGCGAGGGAATGTCTGTCTGTCTTACCTGGCAGGAAAAAAAGTGAACTGCCAACATATGTGATGTTAACACAAATTCTCTCCCTCCCCTCCCCTCCCCTCTTATTTTCTCTCCCTTTCTCTTCTCTGCTCTTTTTCCTTCACCTCCTCTTTCTCTTCCTGTTTAGATACTGTTTCAACAATACAGCCCTGGCTAGCCTAGAGTTCACAGTGTAGACCAGAACTCTCTGAGAGCTGCCTACCTCAGCTTCCCTAATGCTGGTATTAAGGTGCATGTCACCATGCCTTAATACAACTTTTAAAATGTTATGCTCGCCGGGCAGTGGTGGCGCACGCCTTTAATCCCAGCACTTGGGAGGCAGAGGCAGGCGGATTTCTGAGTTCGAGGCCAGCCTGGTCTACAAAGTGAGTTCCAGGACAGCCAGGGCTATACAGAGAAACCCTGTCTCGAAAAACCAAACCAAACAAAACAAAACAAAACAAAACAAAAAAAATGTTATGCTCAATAAAACCACATATAACACATAATACTGCATGGTTCAATTTCTATAAAGCTGTCAAACAGTAGATCTAGTGCATGATGATCAGTGATTGCCTGGAAGTGTGGAGGACACTGACACAGGGACACAGATGTGTGTGTGTGACAGTGGTTACACGGGGATATAAATCCATCAAGACCATGGAGCTGTGTGCTTCGAAAGCTGTATACATACCACTGAATAATCCCAGAACTCAGGTAAAGGCAGGAAGATCACCAATTTTGAGGCCATCCTGAGCTATAAAGTGAGATCCTGTCTCAAGAGTAAATAAGTAAATAAATAAACCCTTGGTAAGATTTTGTGTTTCCTTTTTCATCAACTAATTTTTACATCTGTATAAAGTTTTTTAAAGTTGCTATTAGGACTGAGAATATAGCTCAGTTGGTGGAGTGTTTGTCTGGCATGAATGTAGTAGCCCTGAGTTCAAGTACCAATACTGCATAAACCAGGCATGGTGCTGCACTCCTGTAATCCCAGCACTTGTTCGGTAGAGTCAGTAGGATCAGGAGTTCAAAGGCAGACTCAGCTGAACAGCAAGTTCAAGACCAGTCTGGGTTACAAGAAACAACAACCTCCCCCTCCCCCTCTTCTTTAAACAAGAATAATTTCTCTTAAAGTATTTCATGATATACAAGAATATATGGTGTAGCATCTTTAATATACCTTTTCTCTTTACATCAACATGAAACTATGTAACAGCTCATCTCTGCCTGCAACATCCCTGAGATACACTACTGACTAGAAATAAGCTACTAAAATTAGTACCTAGGAAATGAGCAGAAAAAGAAAAGCACAAAGTCAGATGGCGAGCCTTTCTTATTGCTAGATATGCTAAGGAATGTTAACCAGAGTCTTTTCTATAAATACTGTAAAACCTGTGCTTAGGACAAAGAATTGAAATTACCTATCTCCCCACCTTGTAGCAGTTTTATGCAAATATTTGAATCCTCCCTCATCTAGTAAATTGTTGTTTACTTAAAAGCCCAGGGCTCTATTCTAGCAATGTGATGGCCTGGGGCAGTGGTCCCTTTCTCTTTCTCCTTCACTTCCTATGAGCCAATTCTTTTCAGTCTAGCCTACTGAATAAGATTGTGGGGGCAGACTCCAGTCAAAGGGGAAAGAGACAGTCACCACCAGAGTCAGAAAAACAAAACAAAACAATGTGCTTCCTGTCTCTCTGTGTCCATTCTTTGTCAAGAATAAAGTTTGAATGAATAAATAAATTAATGAAGAAAAAAAAAGAATAAAGTTTGAGCCAGGCAGAGCTGATCTGTGCATCGGCTCCAATCTCCAGGCTCCTGCCCTATTTGAGTTCTTGCTTCTTGTTTGAACAGTGATGGATGGGGAAGCACAGGCAAAATAAAGCCTTTCATCACAACAACAACAGAAATCCTAAGATAGAAATGGGTACCATTTTGTAGGGTACTAATGTGACAATCCTGACCATGTGTTTGGGGGGGGGGGGGGTCCTGTTGGAGGGATGCTGGAACTCCTGGCTAGAAAAGCCATTGAATGTTCAACTCTTGGTGAGCTATTTTGAGAACTTGGACAATTAGAGGGTAATGCTGAGAGCTATGAACAAGTTTTAGTATGAAGGCTAAGGAAACTCCATTTTGTACCTGCTCTTTACTTTAGTAGCCTTTGGCCTCTGACCTAAATTCCTGAACCCCTTACCTCCTCTTGAGAACTGTGTAACTACTGTGAAGTGATTTATCACTTGTTCTGGCTTCCCTAAACTCACTTGTCACTGCATGGGGAATGAGGCAGATCCTCACGGAGCTGTAAATTCTGCAGCAGTGAAGTAATTGTGGTGTTCCATTTCCTCCACCTGCTTCCGTGCAGCATTTCTCTGACTTGGTGTTAGAGACTGCGGTTCCGCTAACAGTTATTTGGCTAGTTATAATCTGTATTGTCTGTAGTTTTTCCCCAGTGGTCTTAAACTCCATAACATTAGAATGAAGCAAAGGCTCTCTTCTGTGGTTCTGGTCAGCTGGTGCTGAAGAATCTGCTGTAACAGAAGAGTCCAGGATCACTGGAATCTTCAAACGCCAGTCTATGGGAGTCACGCCTTTCAAACCACCACATTCCACTCCCTGGCCCCCATAGGCTTGCAGCCACAACATAATGCAAAATACATTTAGTCCAGCTTCCAAAGTCCCCATAGTCTATCACAATCTCAACAATGTTGGAAAGTCCAAAGTCTCGTCTGAGATTCATCTCTTAACTGTAACCCCCTATAAAATAAAATTAAGAAGCAGATCACATCCTTCCACCATACCATGTGTATAAGGAAGGGAGCATAGTGAGGAAAGACTGGAGCAAAGCAAGAGGGAAAATCAGCTGGGCCAACTCCACACTCTGCATCTCCATGTCTGATGTCAAAATGCTCTTCAGATCTCCAGCTCCTTTCAGCTTCGTTGACTGCAGCACACTTCTTTCTCTTAGGTTGATTCCACTCCCCGTTAGTAGCTTTCTTTGGCAGATATCCCACAGCTCTGGCATCTGGGACCTCTTAGGGTCTCCAAGGCAACCCAAATTTCACCTTCAGAGCTTCACACAATGGCCTCTCAGGGCCTCCATGCAGGGACACCCTTGCCACATTTGGCGACTTTCCTTAGTCAGGGAGGGAGATTCCATAACCACTTTCTTCTATTCTGTGGCTAAGTTACCAAGTTCTATTGCTTGCTGTGGCTGGATATGTCCCCCGTATTCAAGTATATCTTCACTAGCCTTTTGTTTTCGATGGTTTTCTTCACTCTGAGGTTGGTTGTTCTAGAACTTGCTCTCCAGACTCACCTGGAACTCAGAGATCCACATGCCTCTGTCTCCTGAGTGCTGGTCCTAGACTCAAGCTTTTCTTTCATTTCTTTTCTCTAGGTAGAAGCTTAGCTTGGTGGAATCTCATCCCCAGGTCATCACCCTGTTAATTCCATTTAATGTCCCTGAACACAGGATTTATTTCCATTCCAAATCCTGGTTCACCGTTAATACTTGAGTCACACATTTTGTATATTTCCTTTCTAAGCTTGCTCCATTTCAACAACAACAACAAAAAATGCTATTCATAAGAGTGAAACCCACAAGACGGAATCTATGCTAGGCTGTTTTAAAATTTCATTGGTCAATGCAGTTAATCTAAATCTCTTCACCTCAGCCTTAGGCAGACTCCTGGGACAAGGGCAAGAAGAAGCCACAATTTCCACCAAATTCTTTAGACAATCTTTAGACAACATTCTAAAATCTTTTTTTTCCCCTTAAACCTCTTGAGCCAGGCAGGCACCCACAGTTCAAATCACCCTTGAGCTCTTGGGACATACCTATTTCTGCCACCAAATGCTGAGGTGACAGGGACATGCTGCCATGCATGGCTTTTCACATGGGCCATTTGTACTCGGGTCTCCATCTTTGTATAGTGAACACTATTACCCACCTCCCCAGCAACCTGAATTCATCATTTTCAAAGTTCCACAAGAACGAATGGTTACAATTGGGAAAATCTTTTATTTGCAATGAATTTAGGCAGGAACTGGAGATGAGGGGTGCTGCCAATTCAAGTCTCTCCTCATCCCGCTGCCACCACAAAATATTCTAGCATCAATCAATCAATCAATCAATCAAAGTAGTGTAAACTACTTTCTATGAAATGAAATGCTGGGTTTTTTTTTTAGTATAGAATAGAGTTTATTCAGGGCATGTGGAGGGTGGTTAAGAGGGTAGTAGAGGCAGAGAAAGGCAGAGAGAGGGAGATTGTAGAAAAGCAGAGGCCGGCCATGACCATGTGGAGAGAGGAGGGGAGGGAAGGGGGAAGGGGGAAGGGAGGAGCCAGGAGGGCAAGAGAGAAGCGGGAGTAGAAGAGTAAGAGCGAAATGCTGGTATCTTACTTGGAAACCCAGGAGTTCTGTAGCCATGTTACTCACATAAGGGATAGTTACCTACAACTCTCACAGTTCTTTACCTCCAGGCATCTGAGAACTCACACTGCATAGGCCATTTCACATCAGTGTCTTGCCAGTCTAGGCTTGGGACCCTGCAAGGTCCCCAACCCCGTCCTTTTACAACCATCATGTAAAAATCATGGTACACACCTTTTAATATCATGTAGAGAAGGAGGTAGAGAAATGACAAGTTTAAGGCCAACCTAAGCAACTTAGTGAGACTCTGACTCCTCAGAGTAAAATTAAAAAGGACTAGACTACAGCTCAGCGATGAAGCATGCAGCCCACATGACACCCTGGGCTCAGCCCTCAGTGCCACAGAGAAATGGAGGGGAGAGGAGAGAGGAAGGGAAGGGAAGGGAAGAGGGAAGGAGACAGGGAAGGACAGAAAGAAGGAACAGGAGGAAACAAAGAAATCTTTAAATTGGATTCTATTGGAGGACATTGGTCAAAATCCATAATACGACAGAAACTATCCTGGAAGGGAGTGAGCTCGTCACACAGCAATGGCAACAAAATCAGCCAGAGACGTAGGAACATGGAGGAGCATCAGCTGTTTCCCCACCCAATTTGCTACTTCACAATTAAAGATACAGAGGACCAGGGAGAGAGTGACACTTCAAGTTCATACAGTTGGTATGTGTCACTTGCCATCAGCACGCTGAGGTTGACAAACAATATGGAGGGAGGCCTGAGAAATCCAAACACCAGAAAGCTTTGGTCCGCACCTCCTCCACCCAGTCCTGGGACAGTCACACGTCATCTGACAAATCAGGTCTTTCTTTTGTTAAATTATGAATGAAGAAAAGACAATCTTGTGGGCTTTTTGTGAACATGTATGAGTGTAGTGTGTGACATGTGTCCCAAGGTGGTTACAAGGACACATGACTGTGTCCAGCTTGTGCCCCAAGCTCGTTCTCAGGTTCTCATGCTTGGACCTCAGATGTTCTTACTTGATGAGCCGTGTTCCTGACCCCAGACTATAGCGTTCCATCAAATTTCAGCAAGTCCTGACTGTCTACTGAAGCAGAGGCGGAAGAGGCCTCCATTACATAAGATGCACTGTGCAGGGACACTGTGGCTGCCCCATCCCCCCCATGTGACAATCTGGTATGGAGCATTCTGAGTATTAATAAAGCAATTTGATTATAACAGTCTGGTTCCTTGTGAGAAAGAATCCTTATCACAAAAGCCAACACATTACCCTTCTTAGCTCCAGAACAATAAAAGATGGCTGCTGGCAATGAGTGCAAGAAATGATTCCAACAGCAAGCTCTTTCTGCTCAGAGTGCAGGGGAGACCAGGGCCAGGTCTCTGAAAAGAAGACAAGCTTTGTAGCATATCAAAGGTGTGATTCCTACAGCCATCAAAAGCCACTAGAGACATGAAACCCAAGAAAGCAAATGTGATTTGTTCAAATGATTTCATTTAGAAAGTCACAGCTGTTTGAGATAAGAACACATCAGTCCTACCTCCCAGTGACTAGCAAGTTTGGGCTGAATCTCCAAGCCCAGCTTCTCAAGCTTCCGCTCCCTGTATTTCTCATATTGCCGGTACCCGGCATACCCTCCACCTGTTGCCAACAGGATGGGCACAGGGCGCAGCAGGAACAAGGATCGGAGAGGAGCAGTATGGAATTTTCTGACACCTGTATCAGAAAACACAAGGAGATTGTGAGCATGGGAGACAGAAGTAAAAATGAGTCATGCAATCACAGTATCACAAGAGAGCCAGAAAGAAGTCTTCAGTGAAGGTGACCGGACTGGAGAGTACTGAAGTCATGCCACTCAGTAAAGGATACGCATCTTGGCTATGGAACCAATCATGGACTGAAAACAAAAACTCTGAACTATGCTGGGCTTCATTATGTGGGCCTATGATGCCAGCTACTCCTGAGGCCAGCCTGGGTGACTCAGGGAGACCCAATCTCAAAATAACAAGTCAAAACTGGTCTACTGATCTAGCTCGGTAATAGAGAACTCACCTGGGATATATAAGCCCTATGATCCATCCCTGGCACCAGTAAAAGGACGGTCAGTTGTGGTAGCCCCTACCTTTCATCTCAGCACTTGGGAGTCAGAGGCAGGTAGGTCTCTGAATTCAAGGCCAGTCTATCTATATATTGAGGTCTATGCTAAGAAGAGCTACATAGACCCTGTCTCACAACATCAAAAACAAAACAAACCAGAATCATAAATAAATCAAGGAGAGAGGGTGAGAGAGATAAGAAAATCTCAAAGAGGTTTAGAAACTAATCAAGGTAGGCTCAGCTGTCTACCGACATGCTACACAATAGACACCAGTTCTCACCCGGCTCTTCTCTCAGCAGTTACATGAGGTGATTTACAAGTCAGGCCAGGCTCTGACACTCTAAAGTGCACAAGCTTATAAGCTCCTAACAAGGAGAGACATCAGTCAGACACAGAAAGATGCTTCATGATCTTACTCATAGATGGAATCTAGAAAGGTAACAGGGCCAGAATAGCCCAGTGGTCGAGCATGTGCTTAGCATGTGTAAGGGTTTAATCTCCAGCACCACAAAATAACTGTTTTTAAAGGTGGTTAGAGTAAAAGCTGGGTCAGGAAAGCCAAGGACCTACAGTTGTAGTTCTGAACAATACGAAGATCACTGTTAACAATATTAGATAGTAATAACTTGCCAAAAGAGAGTAAATGTGAGTACTCTTATCAATAATGAGAAAAGAAGTTACATGAGATGATAATTTCAGTAATTTGCTGGACCACATCAATCAGTTCATTGTGTATCTCTAGATAAACATGTCAGCACTCCGTCCTGTTGGCTGACCTGGTGGTACACTCCTATAATCCCAACATCCAGGAGGGTGGAGGAAGGGGGATGGTGTTCAAGGCCAGCCTGGGCTCCACAGCAAGACTCTAGCTCAAACAAACAAAAACAAAAAACAAAAAACAAAAAAACATAAAACCAAACCAAAACCACCATGCAATATGCCTTAAACACACACACACACACACACACACACACACACACTGAAGGACCAAGAACCCCCAAGAGCTGAGTCACGAACAGCAAAGTAGATCTGTGCCATGACCTGACTAGGGGAGGCCCTCGGCACCTCATCTCAGTGGTTGGTTTTAGTTACTCAGTTTTGTTCTGAGACAGGGCCTCCCGGATCGCAGGCCAGCATCAAACTGATTGTGTAACAAGACTGACCTGATGCTCCTGCCTCTGGCTTTCAAGGGCTGGGCCTCTGTGTGTTGTCACCACAACCAGCACATTCTTTTGTCATTGTTTATCCCTCTGAGGTACTGGGACTGAACCTAGTGCCTTGCCTGGGGTCTTGTTCATGCTTGACAAGAGCTGCACCAAGGAGCTACAGTTCACACCACTGAGGTACACTCTCATTCACACCACTGAGGTACACTCTCATTCACACCACTGGTTCTTTTAAAACTGTATTTATTCAACCTGTGTATGCGTGCACAGGCATCAGTGTTGTACAGGCACCGAGGGGATCCTGAGGACCAAACAGGTTATCAGATTTGGTAGCAAGAGTCTTTACCCACCAAGCCAGCTCACTGACATGTTCGCTTTTTTTTTTAAATAAGCAAATATGGATATCATAAATCTTGCCCATTGTCTAATCACCCCTAATGATCCTGCTACTTGGCAGGTTATCTGTTGGACCAGCCTGTCTTGCCTCGGACAGGCAACTTTGGGAATGAGGGGCTCCAAGGGGAAACATGAACAACATGCTACAATAATTCCCATCCCTCTAAAGGGTCACAACCATCTTTTTCTCTGGCAGTCTCCTCAACCACCCACTCAGGAGGGATGCTGCCCTTCAATGTGTGCTTCAGTAAACAACTGAAAGTCTGAAAGGTCAGACTCCTGTCTGTTTCTGTGCTCTCTTCCTCGCTCGCACATGTTCTCTCTCTCTCTCTCTCTCTCTCTCTGTTTGGTCCATGTGCACTAGTATTTTGCCTGCATATATGTCTGTGTGAGGTATCAGATATTGGTGTTAGACAGTTGTGGCTGTTGGGGTGTAGAGAATTGTCCTCTAGGAGAGCCGGCAGTCTTCACTACTCGCTGTCTCTCCAGCCACCGCTTCCTATCCATTTAAGCTGTCTCAGAAACCTAACAATATGAACCTAAAAAACAAAAGGACAGCCGGGCAGTGGTGGCGCACGCTTTTAATCCCAGCACTTGGGAGGCAGAGGCAGGCGGATTTCTGAGTTCGAGGCCAGCCTGGTCTACAGACTGAGGTTCGGAACAGCCAGGGCTACACAGTGAAACCCTGTCTCGAAAAACCAAAAAAAAAAAAAAAAAAAAAAAACCAAAAAAAACACCCAGAGCTATGATCAAGAAAGACTTGTCAGAGTGTGACAGCGTAAGACACTGAATCCATCCTGGATCCTTGCTGAAGCCTATTTAGGTTTAACCGCCTTGATAGAGAATCCCATGGAAAATTACCCAATTTTATTCTAGGAACGTGAGGTCAGGATGCCCCAGCCATCTTAGTCTCTGTTAAACGGCCTGCTTGTGCAGGGCCCGCTCCGGCTGACCACCTACTTTTCCTTCTGTGGAACTGCTTCAGTGTCCCAAACCTCCCCTGAAGCTGCTGCATGGGATACCAGGATGTGGGGCTGGTTTGTTTGGTTGGTTTTTTGCCTTTAAAACCCCTTACCCTAAACACTTGGAGCTATACTTGGGTCCCAAATACCTGAGTGTAGTCCCAGACAGCTGGAATAAAGACCTTCAACTGGCTATAAACTGTGTCTGAGCGGTCATCCTTGGTGGCTCCCTAAGAAGGGAAAGATCTACCCCTCCCATTGCTCTTTCTGCACTGACTGGTGATGACACCCACAGGCACAGTGCTCAGTGTTTCCTGCTACCTTGTTTGTTTGTGTTTTTAAAGGCAAGGTCTTTCCTGCTTCATTCTCCCAAGTGCTGCATTACAACCACCACAGCCAGCTTCACTTATAGGCTTTTCTCTTGACTTTTCTTTCTCTTCTTTTTTATTTTGTAATTACATGTTTGTGTTCATGTGAGTGCAGGTGACAGTCAAGTACAGATGTCAGATCCCCTGGTGCTGGAGCTACAGGTGGGTTTGATGACCAAGAGTTAGCTTCCTGGGTAGGCAGACAGATAGGGAGAGGGGTCATGGCTTCGTAATAAAGGTGGCATCCTTCCAAGATGCCCAGCCTCTGACTTGAGACAAAAACCTGAAAACAGGCCTTGCAGGCCTTGTCTCTCTACAACAGGTCCCCTGATGATGGACACAGAACAGTTCTGAGCCAACTAACAACTATCTTTCTTCAAACTGACCAACCTAGCCAGGCAGTGGTGGCACACACCTTTAATCCCAGCACTTGGGAGGCAGAGGCAGAGGCAGGCGGATTTCTGACTTCGAGCCTGGTCTACAGAGTTAGTTCCAGGACAGCCAGGGCTACACAGAGAAACCCTGTCTTGAAAAACCAAAAGAAAAAAGAAATTCAAATTGACCAATCTTAAATTAGCGGAGAAAAACTCTTCAGCGACTTAAAGTAACTGATCCCTTAGAAAGAGACTAGATTTTTTGGCTTCCCAAGTTCAATCTCTACTTTGCAGAGCATTGTTTTCTGTGTCTACTGCATACGTGTGTCTTTACCTCCCCATCCCCACAATGACCTCCACTCAACTGCTCCTCTGTAGTGTTCAGTATTTCTCCAGCCTACCTATCACTTTCCAGGACTTCTGAAAGGATGAGAGGGTGTGTCCACTAAACAGCTGCACCCTCCCTGTCCTGGAACAGGACTGGTCATTTTATTTTCTTTCTTATAAGGAAGAGAGTATGTAACCTAGGAAACCAATTAAACTGGTGACTAGAAGCCTGTGAATAGGCACTAAAACTATAGTAACCTAGCCCGGCTCCCCAATGACAGTGCCTCGCTCTGATCGCTGCCGCTGCTGCTTGAAGGGAGGATAGTTTTAGGGAAATATATGTTACTATGTGGAGACTGACAAACCTTTGGATTTTTCAAAGCTCCTGAATCTCCTATCTTGTCTCCTCTGCCACCTTTGGGACTGAGATAGGCTAACTACGGTTTTAACAAACTGGATGATATCTAAATTTCTTCTCGCCCTCTCTTTAGAAAAAAAAAAAAAAAGCTATGAGAGACTTCACAATGATCAGAGCTCTGCTCCCTAAACAGAATTCCTTCCCTGTTTCTATATTTTGCTGAGGACAATACTGCTTCCTCCTACAACCATGCTAACTAGCCAAAGTGTCTGTTTAAAGAAAAGGGCATAAAGGCCCACATTTGCTATGTGAGATGTGTGGATTCCACAGGGTCTTGTGCCTGAAGGGAGAGGGGCTCACCTTATGAGGGAGCTGGGCTAACCTTGAAGGAAAACAACCGTGTAGCTTGTCACCGTCTTGGCTGATAGCTTCAGTAAGATGCAAGCAACCATGTGGTCAGCAGTCATCATTGCTAATGTCATAAAGAAGGCCAATGCCATGTGACTTCACTGCCATCTTGGTTAACGCAACCACATGGCATTAACCATTTATGGCAGTACCCATAAAGTTTCCAGTTCCTACTGAGCCCTCAGTATCCCTGGATCTGGCTCTCTGGCTCTGGCTCTCTACACTTGGCTCCAAGGCTTTTCCTTAATGCTCTGCTTTGTTCCATGGTAGAGCCTTTCAATTACAATAATAGAGGTTAACAAAAAGAAACAATCTAATAGGATCACTTTCTGAGTTCCTTGACATTTTTTTTGTTCAACTGTGTTTACTATTCTTTAGAGTACAGGGATTTAAGCCCAGTTTCCATATGATGAATTACAGTTCCCTCCTAATCTAATAATGAGCTGCCAATACCCTACAATGGCTCCCCAAGCTTCTTTGGGTAGATGACCATGAAGAGACAGAAACCTAACCCTAACATTTCTCAGAACTCAGTGACTTGGGAACTTTGTTCATCCAATAGCTACAGTTTCCTCATTCCTCCCTAACCAGCCATCCACCTCAAAAGGATATTTTCTACCCATAAACTGGTCTGATTGCATCAGGAACAGACCCCCTCCTGCTAGGCTCACCTCGGTCAACTTATTCTAGTCAAGACAAGGAAAAAAATTCTCCCAGGAGGGCGAAATCTGCCCCCAAGCCTTCGAGAACCTTGTGAAGGCTCTTGCTCTCTCAGGCTGGACTGTTGTTCTGCACCCTAGTGAGACAGCCTGGCAGTCTGTTCCCCAATAAACTTTTTGTCTACCCATGGAGTGATCTTGTTTGGTGGTTTTGTTTTGCTTACTTATATTTAGGCAGTATTCTCTAAAAAAAAATAAAAAAATAAAAAAATCATAAGTGTTTATCACGCTTGTTTCCTATTTGGAATAATAATAATAATAATAAATTTTTATAGCTCAAAAGAAAAAGCTGGGCACAATTTCAGGTAGTTCTTAAGACACAACAATTGATCCCCTTTTAAATTGTTTCAGTTAATATTCCAAATTCACTGAGGTCCTATTCCCCTTTGCAGCAGCTAGAGGTTACTTAATCTTACAGCACACACACACAAAAAAGGCCATTATTTAGATCCCAGAAAAGGGAAAAAAAAAAACCCATAAAAGTCTGTCTCTCAGAATGCAGGTCATCTTAACTTTGCTCTGCCCTACAGATAAGGAAGGGTGTGTCTGTAGGGAACCAGTGCCTGTCCTGTGGGTGGGGTTAGAAGGAAACTAAAGTTCATCAGGAACCACAGCCAGGGCTCACCTGAACAGTGCAAAGATGAACTGCAGGCCTGGGTAAATGCAACTCAGCCCCGCACTGGGAACCAGCCTGGTGTGTTTAGGTCACAGTGACCACCCTTGGATCGGCCACGTCTGCCCTTTCTGGATGCGGGGCTGAGAGACTCAAGGAGGCGGGCCTCTCCCAATCTTATTTTCACTTTAAAGATGGTACTGGAATCTTCCAAGATTGCTTCCAATCTTATTTTCACTTTAAAGATGGTACTGGAATCTTCCAAGATTGCTTCCAATTCCCCACCGGTTTGCCTCTTGGATGACTGTAGCAAGTCAAAGTCCCTCAGGTGCTTAGGAGAAAGCTTTAGTCCCTTTCTCAACCAGTGCCTGATCTAAATACCTTCTATGAAGAATGAGAAATGGCTCTCCTAGGCAGCTCTGAATTATGATGATGTCATGTACTTCAATTAGAGCTGCTCTGTAAACAAGAGAGAAATTCCCCTAAAATTTTCGATGCCCAAATATTTTTACTTTCAGGATCATCTAGACCTTGGTAAATATTACAGGATGAACCCACAGATGCTAGCTAGAGTAGCTGTAGATGTGTCTAATCAAGGTTTTTACAGTGCTTAACTTCCAGTCAGGCTTTACCTAAACACTAAAAACACCCAACTGATGCAACTGAGCCTCTGGTGATCAACAACCATATTTGGAGACATAAACTGACATGGTTACCAGAATTCAAAAGAATGTTTTCCCCCTCATCCTCCAAGGTCAACTAAGTTCCAGGGAACAGTGGGGCATCTCTCAAAATGTCCTGTACTATAACTGTGGAAGGTAACTCATTCACTGTTCAGGAGGAGTGGACTATAGTAAGTGTCCAGTCTACAAGAGAGGGGAAAAAAAAGTCCTCCACAGTCCCAAATGAAGCAATGGTCAAGCCTAATAAGACTTAGTCTAATAAGAGGCATTAACTGTCAAAAGAAAGACTAGAGGAGACAGATGCTCCTCCTAAGCCTTTGAGTACCAGATCTTCAACTGGTCTTGACCAAAAAAAAAAAAAAAAGAAAAGAAAAGAAAAAGAAAAAGAAAAAAAAAACAAAACAAACAAACAAAGAGAAAAAATTAATTTTGGCCAGGCAGTTGTGGCATGAGCCTTTAATCCCAGCACTTGGGAGGCAGAGGCAGGTGGATTTCTGAGTTCGAGGCCAGCCTGGTCTACAGAGTGAGTTCCAGGATAGCCAGGGCTACACAGAGAAACCCTGTCTCGAAAAACAAAACAAAAAAATTAATTTTGGCCACCTACATAGTCTTCAACACCTAGCAGGAAAGTATAGCCAGGTTTAAAATGATCATGTTTCTTTAACAGTCCTCAGACACTATGCTCAACAATGGACATCAATTTCTCATAAGTGATTTGCTTCCTGATGGCCTTATCTGTTTCTAGAAGGGTACTTTTCACAGCTGTAATATGATGTCCTGTATCCTAACCAATCATGTTCCCTGCCAGATGCCCTGTTGTCAAACTCACAGGTTTGGGAAATTATTCAAGATATCAAAATGAGCTGGGTATGATGGTGTACACCTCTAATGCCAGCACTCAGAACGGAGAGACAAGTGGATCCCTCAGGTTTGAGACCAGCCTGGTCTACAGATTGAGTTCCAGGATAGCCAGGGATTCACAGAAAGACCCTGTCTCAAAAAACAAAACAAACAAAAACAAAAACAAAAGCAAAACAAAACAAAACCAAAAATAAAATTAAAATAAAGATGTCAAAACCATGTCCCTGGAACTTCACTGGAGAACCCTACAAAAAAGCATTTCTCTTTTAAAATGATGTCAATTAGATGCTGACATCTGGTTGTGACTTTAACAAATGGAACCTAGATTTCACTTGGGTTTGGCCCACATTATCCATCCCCACAGGACTTTACAGTTAGCATATGGGCAGAGGCATTGCTTGAGGCAATGTGATTTGCTTCCTGCCGTAGGCCTTCTGCAGGCTTCTGGAATAAAGATTCTGATACAAAGTCCTCAGCTACACAGTTATGCCTCACCTTATTAACAAACGTACGTTAACTATGGTGTCGAGGAATTTTCAATTAACCGTGTCTGTTCCCTAGAAGAAACACAATGGCTGAAGGAAGGTTCCTTGGGCTCTAAAGCAGACAAATGGCATCCCCACGTGTACATCTTATGGTAGATGATGGTGACAGAAGAGTCATCAATGTCACTGACACCTATGACAGAACCTGCTGAGGAGTCTCTGGATGGCATTTTTGCCTGCTCTGTTCTCAAGGGCAAAACTGCCCCAGCTATTTTTCTGACTATGCTCAGTGGGAATTATGGTACTTCCAAAGTGTCACTTTTTATGATACAAATGCTACCTCACTCATACAACAACTCCAAAGATACAGCCATCACCAAATGGCTGTCTGGTGCTCTGTCTTTGCCATTGGCTGTTTTTCCATGGTGCCCTTAGATCAATCTCCCCTTAGGCACCCTGACTGCTGTTCCTTCATGGTCAACCCTATGTCAGTCAGAGCAGCTAAGAGCAGAAAACTCTTCAGAGCCTTAAAAGCCCAGCACTTGAGTAGAGACGTTGCTGGAGCGAGGTCTTCTCTATGGTTCTGCTGCACACATGAGCCTGCAGGCATGTGTCTCCTTACCCTGGTGAATCCCTTTCTTCAACTGCTGATTCCGTCTATGGTACTCGAACATTCTCTGCTGCTACCTGTTTTGTTCAAAAATCTTAATTCGTTAACTGGCAGAGAAAGCCGACATCAGCAAGACCTGCGGATTTTATCAGCTGTAGGCTGCCCGGTGCGGGACTGGGGACAGAACCCAGGTCCTCTTCAGGACCAGCAGATGCTCTTAACAGCTGAGGATCGTGCCGGGCGGCGGTGGCGCACGCCTTTAATCCCAGCACTTGGGAGGCAGAGGCAGGCGGATTTCTGAGTTCGAGGCCGGCCTGGTCTACAGAGTGAGTTCCAGGACAGCCAGGGCTACACAGAGAAACCCTGTCTCGAAAAACCAAAAAAAAAAAAAAAAACTGGTAAAAAAAAAAACCAAAAACAAAACAAAACAAAAAAAACAACTGAGGATCTCTTCAATGTCCTTAAGTATGTTGGTAAGCAGAGATGGTCGCATCCCCCAGGGATCGTGGCCTTATGAGTACAGAGGCCATGTCTCTGCAGAACAAAATGAAGACTTCAGGTGCACTGCTCAGGCTCTCCCTGCAGTTCCAGCACCGAGTGCTAATTAGTAACAGTCACAACAAGGGTTCCCATATGTTTGTAGTAGGCTTTCTTCTGTTCTTATCAACCACCTCATTTTATTCTCAGGGATAGTAATGGGCCATTAGAAATAACATTCGGTGTGATATTCAAACCATATATGTGGGTAATAAAGACAACACATTCTTCCCAGACCCCCGGTTCTCACTCCACAGTGCTGAGGAGGGCAGAGCCACTCTACAGCACTTTCTACTCATGGCTCTCAACTGAGCAGTCTCTCTGGATAGGATTTTGGCCTAAATACTGAAATACATCAACTGTTTATAGAGCCTCACTCTATAGCTCAAGCTGCCTTCAAACCTATTATCTCCCTGTCCCTGGCCTACTGAGGGCCGGCATTATAGGCATGCACCCCCAGGCCCAGCTCACAGAGGATTTCTGACCAATCTACACAGTTGTCTTGGAAATCCCCAAGGTACTGCTAAGACTGTCTGTGGCAGAAAGAGCTAGAAACAAATACACAACAGTGAATGGCAGTCACACACACAGTACTAGGCAGACAATGGCATGACTGCCGAGGCTCCAGTGATGGCTACACACCAGGCTACATGACCACACACATGTGCTTCAATAGGTTTTTTTTTTCTTTTTTTTCCTCCTTTTTTTTTTTCAATAGGTTTTTAATTCTAACAACCCTATGTTTTTCCAACTTCCAGTTGAGGGAACCAATGGAGGGCCAGAAAGACCTCTGATTGCTTGTTTCTTACCTGTGTTACAGGCTTGAAAAGGCAGCTTCTGTAAGGTCCCCAGAAAATGGTGTGTGGCAGTAGATTCATAGTGACAGGGCCTACAACCAAGAAAAATGCATCATTAGAATTTCAAACTTTGATTCTATTCAGAAACAGAATTAGCATATTTAACCTACTTAGTCTCCCTTGCAGAAAATGTTGACTATTCGGACATTTGATCCTTAGTGTGACTCTGAGAAAGGCACACTGTCCGTCTGCTATAGAAATGCACTGGGGGACTGGAGAGATGACTCAGCAGTTAAGAACATTGATTGCTCTTCCAGAGGTCCTGAGTTCAAATCCCAGTAACCACATGGTGGCTCACAACCATCCATAATGGGCACCCAATGCCGTCTTCTGCTATGTCTGAAGACAGTAACGGTGTACCCACATATATGAAATAAATATGGCCGGAGTGGGGCCAGAAAAAAAAAAAAAAAGAAATGCACTGGGGCTGATGCAATAAAAAGTATATACTTCCTGGTAAAAGCTCACAAATGAAAAGCCTCTAAGACACAGTACAAAAATAAATAAGTTAATTTAAATTGAATCAGCTGGCAACTTAAAAAAATGTTTTTAAGTGCAATAAAGATGCTGAAGTGTAGCTCTTCACAGGTGATGGTTTGGGTGGGGGTGGGGAGGGTCTCGGTGCTCTTTAAGGGGCTGTCCACTAGGGATCTGACTGGGCTCCACTGAGTATACGGGCAACACAACTAGTCTTGGTGGTTTTGAGGGGAGGAAGCAGGGACTTGGAGGGCACACGGGTGAGGGTGGACCAAGTGTGAGCAGGATGTGCTTATGATATTCCCAAAATAATTAAAAAATATTATGTTGGAAAATGTTTTTAAATTCTTGTTTAACTCTGTGTACTCTATGTGGGTATGTGCACGTGCCTGTAGAGGCCAGGGGAAGTTGTCAGATTCCCTGGAGCTGTAGTTACAGATGCATGTCAGTGGCCCAACAAGGAGGGGTGCTGGGAACTGAACTTGGGTCATCTCCAAGAATAGCAAGCATATACTCTAACCACTGAGCCATCTCTCCAGCCCTCCTGGCAACTCATGCTGCAGCCAAGGTTCTGACCTTAAGTTTACTATATAACTCAGGCTTAGTTTAATTTCCTGTCCTCCTGCCTCCATTTCCTGCGTGCAGGGATCACAGGTATGGGTCACCAAGTCCAGCTTGGCAATATTAATACAGTTTGGAGATCCTACAGTATTGTTATCAATGTGAGCCTCAGGGCTTTAACCACTGCACCACAGTTGATAAAAGGAACATCTTCATAAGAGAAGCTGAAATAATTAACATCATAGGGCTCTACACAGGAAAAGAGAATACGAACGTGGAGTTTGCAGAATGTGAGTAAGGATATCTGGGATTTTCTAGTTTTGGTTTTATTCAAGACAGGGTTTCTCTGTGTAGCCCTGGCTGTCCTGGAACTTGCACTGTAGATCAGGCTGGCCTTGAACTCAGAGATCTGCCTGCCTCTGCCTCCTGAGTGCTGACATTAAAGGTGTCACCCCTCCCCCAGCATCATTACTCTTTAACAGCTTTTCTAAGTTTGAAACTATTATACAATAAAAGTTTTTTCATCATTAATTGAGATCATAATAAGCAGGGAAACAAAGTCGCCAAGCCTAGGGTTTCTGCACCATGAAGGAAGAGCTGCAGGGATCTGTGTACACTGAGTCTGCTCCATGAACCTCGGACCTGTTGGGCACTGAAAATTCAGTGCTTTAAATATTCACTCTGTGGGTGGCTCTTCCAGTTTGGAATGTTTTGTTCCTCTCTCTCCCTCCATCCCTTCTCTGTCCACCTCCAACTCACCCCACCCCCCTGTTGTTTTGAGACAAGAGCTCACTGTGTAGTTCAGGCTGACCTTGATCGCTCCCTCTTCCTGCCGCAGAGGAATGCTTGTGCACTACCAAGTAGGCTCTGGTATACAATGTTTTCAACTGTCTTTTGTAGCTACTTTGCCCTACAAGCTGCAGTGAAACAGATAAAAAGAAACACTTACCAACTCTGAGTAGCATGATCTAAAAAGTGCCACATTTCCTGGAGGAAATCAATGTATCCCAATGCTGATGACTGCTACACTGACAAGCAGAGGAGTAATTCTACTTTGCAACTGGATTTCCCATCATCAAAAAACAAGCTTTCTGGCTGGAGAGCTGGCTCAGCAGTTAAGAGCACTGACTATTCTTCAGAAGGTCCTGTGTTCAAATCCCAGCAACCACATAGTGGCTCACAACCATCTGTGATGAGATCTGATGCCCTCTCCTGGTGTGTCTGAAGACAGCTACTGTGTGCTTACATATAAAGAATAAATAAATAAATAAATCTTTAAAAAACAAACAAACTTTCAATGCTCTGCATTACTATTTAGTAATCTGACATGTGTTTTTGTTTCTGACACCTGTGTTTGTTTTCTGGCCTCTTTATATGATGCACATGCAGGCGTATACTTATTTTTTTCCTTCGGAGGCAGGGTGGCCTAGAACTCACTATTTAGGCTAGCCTAATCCTGAACTTGCAGAGGTCCTGTGGTCTCTGCTTCCTGGGCTGTGGGACTAAAAGCATGCGCCATCATATCCAGCTTCAGTTTCCAAAATATTGCTTGGAAATCTAAATAAAGAAACTACATCCTTATCAGTAAATGTTTCTTTCTTCCTTGGAGCACTTTATGATATAAAAATGTAACTTTCATTAGTATAACATCTAAATAGATTTTTTTTGTGAAAGCAGAAATGTATTTACGACTTTTAATGTACCATTTAACTTATGGATAGTAAAGTCCTATAAACATCATCAGATTTCAGTGTTTTGATTTTTTTTCCTCATGAAACTTAAAAACACCCTCACCACATGGTATTGATGGGCTAATGTGGTGGGCCTAGTTTCTCCTGTAAGTAAAATGCAGGGCATCTTGGCCTGTCAGGAGCCATTAACAAACTTGGCAGCTGGGCAGTGGTGGCGCACACCTTTAATCCCAGTACTTGGGAGGCAGAGGCAGGTAGATTTCTGAGTTCGAGGCCAGCCTCGTCTACAGAGTGAATTCCAGGACAGCTAGGGCTATACAGAAAAACCCTGTCTCAAAAAAACCCAAAAATAAAAACTTTAAAAAACAAACTTGGCATTGGCCCCTTAGAACTGCGGCTCTCACTATAAAACAGAAAGCCTAAAGCCCTGTTTTTCAAGTGAAATCAGAACAATGACTGTTAAAACTGACTAAAGGGCAAAGTATGTTGGGAAACTGATACTGGGCTCTCAAAACACAACAAAACAATAACAGAAGGTTCTACACACTCCTCTACTGTGTTTCATCTAACTCAGTGCTTTGAGGCGGATGTGGATGACATAATTCACCATTTCTGGATACACAGCATTGAAGTGAGGTGAGGTCTGTTTGTGCACCTACCGACCCCCCCCCCCCCATGTGGGACCTTAATGAGACGTGTGGCCACGCCCCAGGTTCTAGCCTGACTCCGCCTAGGCAGTCACCTGCCTGCAGCCACACTGTCCCCGCCTCCTGGTCACCTGACCGCCCAACTCACTATAAATAACATCCCGTGTTCTCTCTCTCCGCCTGTTCTCTCCCGGCCCTCTCTTTGTCTCTCTGTCTTCTCCCCTTTCCACGTGGTCATGGCTTCTCTTATCTATTTTCTCTTCTTTCTTTATCTTTCTCTTTTCTCTTTCTATTTTCTTAATAATAAAACATCAAAGCTATGGGCCGCCTCTTATTAATAAATTCGCCACACGGAGCTAGCTGGTACGCACCGTCTGAGACTCTGGGATTCAGCTAAGCAGACAGTCTGAGCACAGGTAACTCGTAGAGAGATCCAAGATCTCTCCACGCCCCTCGCGCACCATGTGCGGGACCTGCCGGCGGTGTGGCCGCCCGCTCCCGGTTAGGCCGAGGCACGCGTGCATCTTGCCTGCTTCCCCAACACACACCCCCCCCCCCCACGGAACCGTGTCCGCCTGCGTCCTTTGCATGTGTACGCTGCCTTGGCCCTAGAGCGAGGCCTGCGCCGCCCGCCTTGCCTGGCGTGTGCCCCTGTGTCCGCCCGCGCCAGGCCCCGCTTTCTTTTTCTTTTTTTTCCCACACCCCCAGACTGTGCCATTATTACCAGCTTCTCTCAGGACATAAATCCTGTAATTCCTGCAGTTTATACAGATGCCGTGCACCACACCCCTCTCTGGCTCCCGCCCACCTTTCCTCTCTTTCATCACGGCTTTTAAAGGGCTACCTCCACTGTCAATCATGTCCTCATGGTTTATTACAATCACATCACCTCCAGTCAAAGTTGCCAGCACCCTCCATGTTCCACAAGTCACTGTGTACGTCCCTGGGAGCCACAAAAAAGGTTGACCCCCACCTCCCTGAATCTCACTCCTGACTTCTACCCACTCTTTCCCTAGAACTGCTCCCTTCAAACAGTAACAAACTACCTAGTGTTCAACAGGTCCTCCAGAGTAGTTCAGTTCTAGATTTTCAACCAGCTCCCCCACCACTCCTACTCTCACCTAAAACTTTGTCCTAAACAGATGTCCTGACCTAGGGTAGCACACCTTTAATTGGCACAAACCTGCTTTCTAGGCACCTGCCAGCCTACGTCTCCCAGCCTTTTTTTGTGTGGGGTGTGGGGTGTGTGTGTATGTGTGTTTCAAGTCAGGGATTCTTTGTGTAGACCAGGCTGGCCTCAATCTCCCCAAGATCCACCTGCCTCTGCCTCCAGAGCAATAGGATTAAAGGTGTATGTGCAACCACAACCTGGATTCACAGCCTCTTTTGCAGTAAGTGTGAGGTGTGCCAAGAACAAGTGATCCAACTACCCGCATCTCTCAAGTAGCTTAAACTATTACCACACAAAATGCTCCTGAGTTTACCATGAAGGAAAAGGCACTCCCCTTCACCCAATGTATATAAACCCCATCCTGGGGGCGGGGGAGGGGGCATGTCTCACATGTTGGTGCCCTGCTCTGTCAAACTGCCTTATTCCTCAGAGACAGGTCTCTCACTAAACCTGACCTTAGGCTGGCAGCCAATGAGCCCCGGCAATCCTGTCCCTGTTCTCCCCTCTGCACTAGGGTTCCAGGCCTGGGCACAGTCATGCACAAGTTTTTGAGTGTTAGGAATCTAAACCTAGATCCTTGTGCTTGAGCACTGTGGTAGTTCAGGACGGCCCCACTGGCTTATATATTTGCAGGTTTAATGAACTGTTTAGAAAGATTAGGTGTGGCCGGGCGGTGGTGGCGCACATCTTTAATCCCAGCACTTGGGAGGCAGAGGCAGGAGGATTTCTGAGTTCGAGGCCAGCCTGGTCTACAAAGTGAGTTCCAGGACAGCCAGGGCTACACAGAGAAACACTGTCTTGAAAAACCAAAAAAAAAAAAAAAAAAGGAAAGATTAGGTGTGTACTTACTGAAGAAAGTGTGTCACTGGGCATGGGCTTTGAAGTTTCAAAAGCCTCTGACTGTTCCAGTGTCTCTCCACCTGCTGCCCGTGGGTTAGTCTGTAAAGCTCTTGGTTACTTCCATGCCTGTCTGCTTCCTGCCATAATAACTAACTCTGAAACTGTAAGCAAGCCCCCAGGTAAATGTTTCCTTTTGTAAGACTTGCATTCACCATGGTCTCTTTATAGCAATAGAACAATGACTAAGACAAGCAGAAAACACTTGTCTTACAGAACCATCACCTTACCCCCACAATGCATTAAAAAACGCAAACAAACCAGGATCTCTAATGTAGCCATGGCTGTCCTGGAAACTCGCTCTGTAGACCAGGCTGGCCTCAAACTCAATGATCTGCCTGTCTCTGCCTCCAAAGTGCTGTTATTAAAGGCGTATGCCACCTTGTCCAGTTATTTTATTTTTGTTATATGTCTGGATGTTCTGCCTGCATGTTTATCTGTGCCTGATACTCTCAGAGTCAAGAGGACATTGGACACCCTGCAACTAGAGTTACAGATGGCTTTGAGGTGTCGTGTGGGTGCTGGGAATTGACCCTGGGTCCTCTGGAAGAGCAGTCACTGCTCTTCACTGTCTAGGTATCTCAAGTACCTAGGGCATTTTCTTAATTAGTGATTGATGTGAGAGGCCCCAGCCCACTGTAGGTGGGGCCATCCCTGGGCTGGCAGTCCTGGGTTCTATAAGTAGGCTGAGCTAGCCAGTAAGTAGCACCCTCCATGGCCTCTGCAAGGCAGTTCCTGCCCTGTGTGAGTTCCTGCCCTCACTGCTTCTAATGACGAACTGTTATATAGAAGCATTAGGTGGAATAAACCCTTTCCACAACATGTTTCAGCACAGCAATAGAAATACTAAGACAAGCTGGTATCAGCAGAGTGGGGTATGATGTGACAACATGACCAAGTGTTTTGGGAGGACTGTGGAAGGACTTTTGGAACTTTGGGCTTAAAAAAAAGCCATTGAATGAGTGTTGAGAGCTCCGTGGACTGTTCTGCTGGAGCTTGGAAGAGTGTTGAGAGCAGTATAGATTGAGGTCTAGCTTGTGAAGTTTCAAAGGGAAATTTGAAGCCTCTATCAAGGCTGTTTAATGTTTTGAATTAAGATTCTGTCCTTCTGGTTAGTTGGGGATGAAAATTCAGCCATGATTAACGAGAGACTGGCACCAGTGAAGTGAAACCATTACATTACTGGGACAGTTGATGATGGTGAGCTAAGAAATCAGTGGTGATAGAGAAGAGACCAGCATCAATCATTGAGGTGAAATTCTCTGGTGGTGTTTCCTTGAGGGTGAGGACACAAAAGCTATGTTCCAGAAGCAGCCTGTACCTCCTGCTGCCAGTTGAATTTGGTAATGTGACAGTCACCTGGGTGGTACTGGTTTTGAAGGCATGAAGGGAACATGGAAGCTTAGTACTGTGGCAGGGATAGAGTTCCAGAAAAAAGCCCAGGAGAGGCTACTGGTGAGATGCCAGTACCACAAAATGACCACCAAGAACAGCAGCAGCATTAGAGTGGAGACAGCTGGGGTCTAGAAGACAAGTTGTGTGTGCTGCAGAAGGCGGAGCTGAAGAAGTGAGCCAGGACCGTTGGAGTCACCCAGAAGATCATGAGTGGATACCAGATATCGGACATTGAGGAATATACACTGTTGGAGTGTGGTTTTGCTTTGATCCAATTGTGACTATGCTCTGATTCTTTCTTCTTGAAGTAAGAAAGTATTTTACTTACTTACTTTGATTTTACAGAAGCCTACAGTTGAGAGACAAATTATTTGTTTGATTTGGTTCTTCAAGACAAGCTTTCTCTGTGTAGCACTCCCTGTCCTAGAACTGACCCTGTAGACCAGGCCAGCCTTGAACTCAGAGAGATTGCCTGCCTCTGCCCCTGCCTCCGGAGGGCTATGATTAAAGGTATGTGAAACCATGGCCCAGCAATAGATTGAATTTTTTTGTTGTTTATTTGTTTTTTGTTTTTTTTCGAGACAGGGTTTTTCTCTGTGTAGCCCTGGCTGTCCTGGAACTCATTCTGTAGACCAGACTGGCCTTGAACTCAGAAATCCGTCCGCAAGTGCTGGGATTAAAGGCATGTGCCACCACTGCCTGGCAAAAGATTAAATTTTAAAGTGTTTGAGTGTGTAGACTGTGGGACTTTTTAAGTTTATACCATGTTTATATGGTAGCATCAATAATAATGTATGATCATGGGAATAGACAAGGGTGTGGCTTAGCAGTGAGGTACTCATATGTCAAGTTGACAAGGGGTCGTTGTGCTGGCTACTTTTATGTCAACACAAGCTAGAATCATCTGGGAGAAGGGAGTTTCAATTAAGAAAATACCTCCAGCCAGGCAGTGGCAGTACATGCCTTTAATCCCAGCACTTGGGAGGCAGAGACAGGTGGATCTCTGTAAGTCTGAGGCCAGCCTTGCCTCCAAAACCAGTTCCAGGACAGCCAGTGCTGTATAGAGAAGTCCTGTCTCAAAAGAACAAAGAAAGAAAGAAAGAAAGAAAGAAAGAAAGAAGCAAGCCTCTATAGGATCAGACTACAGCCAAGCTTGTAGAGCATTTTCTTTATTAGTGTTCGATGTGGAAGGGCCCAGTTCATTGTGGGTAGGGTCATTGCTGGGCTATGGTCCTGGGTTCTATAAGTAAGCAGACTGAAAGTATAAGTAGAATAAACCTTTTTCTCCCCAAGTTGCTTTGGTCATGGTGTTTCATCACAGCACATAGAAACCATATGGAGACAGGCTATAATCCACATGGTGGGTAGAACAGACAACAAGTACTAAAGACCAGAGAGAGATGGTACAGAGTAGCAAGAAGACCAGACATAGGCATGACATGGGGACAAGGCAGCAGGGCTGGTCTCCTGTTTTGAAAAGACTGTTATGTGTGTCTGTAGCAAGTAGACAATAGAATGCCAAGAGTCACACAAGAAGATTGGTACTGTGGGCATTCATAGTATGGGGTTGTTTGGAGAGTGATAGATGCCAGGCTAGCCTCAAACTCACAGATCCACTCCTGATTCTGACTCTCTAGTGCTGAGATTAAAGGCGTATGAAACCAACACCCATCTAGGAAGTTTTGAAAGTAGAGTGTGCCTTTCTAAAGGGCTGAATATAGATAATGAAAGAACAGACTTAGGTTTGATTCCCAGTATCCACATGGCAGTTCAAAACACCTGTGTTACGGCAGCTTCAAGGGATTCAATGTTCTCTTCTGGTCTCAATGGAAACCAGAAATGGGGTGCACAGACATACATGCAGGCAATACACCATAAACATTAAATAAATGATTTGAAAAAAAAATAGATTAAGTCCCAGAGAGAAGAACAGATAAGCTCAATCAGGTGTCTCTTGTACAGAAAGAACCAAGGGTATGCATCTCCACGAATGCTACTAAAGCCAGGTGTGGTGACACACTCATAATCAGCACTTGGAAGGCTGAGGCAGAAGGATCAGCTTGAGGAACACAATGAGATCCTTCACAAAAGAAAAATAAAGGGCGGTGGTGGCGCACGCCCTTAATCCCAGCACTTGGGAGACAGAGGCAGGAGGATTTCTGAGTTCGAGGCCATCCTGGTCTACACAGTGAGTTCCAGGACAGCCATGGCTACACAGAGAAACCCTGACTCAAAAAACCAAAAATAAATAAATAAATAAAATGAGATTAAGTACTTGGCTTTGGTTCAAATCCTGTGCATCCTCTGGAAAATTTTAAATTCTAAGTCTCAATTCCTTCACCTGTAAAATCAGAACCAACCTCATTAGCAGTAAGCCCACCATGTGAAACCCCTGGTCCAGGGCCTGCCACCTGCCTACATATGGCTACTACAAAAAGTAATGTTTTTAATCTTTTAGGGATGGAGAGATAGATGGCTCAGCGGTTAAGAGCATTGGCTGCTCTTCCAGAGGACCTGGATACAATTCCCAGCACCCACGTCCAGCTCACAAGTATCTGTAACTCCAGTTCTAGGGGATCTAAAGACACGAATGCAGGTAAAATACCAATGCATATTAAAAATATCTTTTAAGACTTATTTATTGTTTATGTGAGTGTTCTGCCTGCACGTATGTGCATGTACCACTTGCATGGACAGTTCCTGAGAAGCTCAAAAATGGACACTGGGTTCCTTGGAATTAGAACTATAGATGGCGAGTGAGCTGTCATATAAGGAACCTGGGTCCTCTGCAAGAGGAAACCTTCTACTGGCCTTCATAGGCACTGTGTGCACATGGTGTACAGATATAGGTGAAGGTGCTCAGATTTCCTGGAACTGGAGTTACAAAGTGTTGTGAGTTGCCATGAAGGTGTTGCAAATGTAGCCCTGATCCCCTGGAAGAGCAGCAAGTGCTCTTAAGCACTGGGCCACCTCTCTAGCCCTATAACATGTTTTTAATATCACATGGGTGCTAACATTTTAACTACAGTCCTCACTTCTCCCTCCTACTTCCAAAAGCTAGGAGAGTTCTAAAGCTGAACTGGAAGGTCTCTTGACAAGCTTTATCCAGGGGCTGGAGCAAGTGGGGCCGGGAAGGCCCAGGGGTGGGGTGGGGAGGGTGAGATAAGTTTTATCCAACATTGCACTTGATATTAAAATATTTACCAAAGAATTACCCTTGTCTATTAAACTGCAAAGGCCCTTAAGTTTAAGGCCAAATGCAAATTAATTAATCAGTAAATTAAATAATGTATGTGGGTCGTGTTTATGCATGTGAATGGGGAAGTCAGGAATCTACCTGTCTCACCCTGATCACAGGCTCAAACCATGAAACCTCTTTAACAGAGGTTCCGGGAATACAATGCAGGTCCATACGCTTGAGTTTCACCAGCTGAGCGCTGTCTGCTGCTCTCAGTCAGCCAATCTTCACGTCTCCACCCTTCCCTTTCTGGTGCTGTGCCCAAGTGGTGGGGTGCCGTAAATGTTTCTAATTGCAATTCCTGCAGAAAGCTCCACTCCCTAGGTCCTACTGTCTAGGCCTGCCTGAATTCACAACCTGGAGTGCTTCTATAAAAAACACATCTCTCAGACCCCCAACCTATACCCCTTTTGAATATGAAATAGCATAAGATTGGTGCATAACGGCTAATCTCTATCTTTATTAAACATTCCAGCCATCCCTATATTTTTTGGCAGTTTGGTGGAGGTAATGTTTGAGACACAGTCTTATAAAACCCAGGTTAGCCTGTGACTACTGATATAGCCAAGGATGGTCTTGAAGAGAGAGGGGATAACTTTTGGGAGTTGGTTCTTGCTCACACCTTGATTAGGAAGTCAGTTGCTCTAGCCCTGAGCTCCCAGAGTACGCCTGTCTCCACTTCCTATCTCGATATAGGTGTACTGCGATTAGAGATGAGGACTGCTTAATTCAGCTTTCCGTATGAGTTCTACTGACAGACTAGAGTCAGCCAGTGCTTTCCCCAGGAGTCACCACCCAACCCATTCTCATCAAACACATTTAGAAAACGTGCATGACACTAAATCATAACCCAAGATGTTGCTCTCCTGTTACTATATACATCGCTCAACTGAAAAACTTCTGGGCTGGAGAGATGGCTCAGCGACCACTGCTCTTCCAGAGGACCTAGGCTTGACCACCAGCGATCACACTGTGCCTCAGCCTGGGTAACTCCCATGGCTTCTGTGGGCACCGTGTATGTCTGCATCACATAAAAATACCTCAACACGTAAGTTTTTTAAAAAGAAATGTGACGCTTTCCTCTACATCTTACAATTAGCACTTAAAACTTATAAAAATGTTATCTTTTGCGGTGGTGGCGCACGCCTTTAATCCCAGCACTTGGGAGGCAGAGGCAGGAGGATTTCTGAGTTCGAGGCCAGCCTGGTCTACAAAAGTGAGTTCCAGGACAGCCAGGGTTACACAGAGAAACCCTGTCTCGAAAAACCAAAAAAAAAAAATGTTATCTTTTTTGTATCAATATAGCTTCTATCTTAATATAACTAATTTGATAATTGTTAACTCTTATCCTAGAGCAGTGGTTCTCAGCCTTCCTAATGCTTCAACCCTTTAACACAGTTCCTCATGTTGTGGTGACTCTCAACCATAAAATTATTTTTGCTGCTACTTCATAACTTTAATCTTGCTGCTCTGATGAATTATAATGTAATTATTTTTGGAGACAGAAGCTTACCAAACGAGTCACAACCAACAAGTTGAGAACCACTGCTCTAGACAGACCCTTATCCCCTTCTACCCTTCCACCAAAGCCCAGTCTTGCCTATTTACACTGCAGCTAGGTATGGCTTTTTTGCTTTCCATTTTTTAATGGTGAGTGAGGCACATCCTTTTTACCATCATTTAAAATTCTTCAGGAGCTGGAGAGATGGCTCAGCAATTAAGAGGACCTGGGTTCAATTCCTAAGCAACCAATGGCAGCTCACAACCATCTGTAATTACAGTTCTAGTGACTAAATGTTTTCTTCTGGCCTCCATGGGTACGAGGCACACACATGGGTACACAGACATACATGCTGGCAAAACATTCATTCACTCACACACACACACACTTTAAATTGAGCAATGTTGGTGGTGTAGAAATGGCTGGCTCAGCAGTTAAGAGTACCAGAGTTTGGTTCCCAGCACCCGTGTCAGATGGCTCACAACCACCTGGAATTCCTCCAGTTCCAGGAAACTCTTGATGGTCCTATGGACACCTACAACCACACACAGAGTGTAAAAATGTAGTATAGTAGTATTTGCCAAAAAGAAGTAAGTATGCAGGCTGGCTATTAAGTAACTCAGTCAAGTTGAAAACTGTTTCTTCTCTCTCATTTGAGTTAAGAACTCTCTCCTCTTCCACCCTTCAAAAAAGAATAAACAGCTGCTTCATGCCTGTAATCCCGGTCTTTGAGAAGCACTTGGGAGGCTGTGACAGGAAGATTGCTGTGATTTCAAGGCCAGCCTGGGTCACCTAATGAAATTGTATCGAACAGATAAAAAACAAACAGTCACAAGACCCCTCATGTCTCTCCCACTTCTAGCAGCCTAGGAACTTAAGGAACCTAGATTTTGGGGATTAGCAGGATAAGGACCACAATCCCACCACAGACTTTTCAGATAAAGAAATCTAATCCTGTCGCCTCAAAGCTTTAGAACCCCAAGTGAAAGTCGCTTTGCAGTGCTGTGCTCTTCCAGGTTACACCATCCTGGTCGGAAGGCAAACACCTGAGAAAAGGAGATCGGCTCTGCTTCCACTCTAGAGACCAGCAGGCAGCAAAATAAGGGTTTGGTTGTCCCTGTGCACTTCCACCGAGTTGGAGAGGACTGGCGAGAGCCTTTAGGCCACACCCGAACTCATTCACAGTCCACGCGGTGGCTTGTAGCACCTGCTCTTGAGCCCAGGGAAAAGTGGCTCGGTGTCCTTCCTGTCAGACCTACTCGCGGCGAGCCGGCGACGAGAACTGGCTTCTCTCCCCAGATCCCGGCTTGCTCCCTGCTGACCCCTGCCCCAGCCAGCCTCCCGCCTGGCCATACCTGCTCCGCCACAGCACACCTCCACGTAGCGAGCGCACACACCCGCGGAGCCCTGACGCCGCCATCTAGCCTCCTCCTGAGCGGACACGCCCCCTTCCGCCCTCGGACGCTCGCCCTTGTCGTCACCGGACCAATCAGGAACCTGGAAGGCTGGGCCCGGAAGCTTCTGCGCACTGCTCCGCGGCTGCCGCCGCCGCCGCCTAGCCCTCCCCGCGGTGTGTGTGGGCAGGCACGCCAGGTCGATGGGGTACGCCGCCCCTGCGCCCGAAAAATCTGAGCTCACCTTGTGCTCAGTCACGCTGTGTGTGCACGGCTCCTGGGTGCCGGGGCCCTCGGAGGCCAGAAGCGGAGCGTCTATTCTATTTTTATTTCATTGATGGGGCTCTGGAGGCGAGGGGTTTATGTAAGAAATATGGAAAGCTGTCAAACTAGGCTCCTGATGATGGTGCTTTCTCCTGTTCTTTCCAGTTATGAAGGGAAAACGAATTTTCAGTGATATCTAACAGTTTTTTTCTAAGCGCTGACTTGGAGATCCGCAGCCAACCCTTGGATATTATTACCATTTTAAAGAGGTCAGCGAGGTTAAGCATCTTTCTCAAGGGCACATTAACCCCACAAAGGGCTCACAAATTGTATGATAGAAAATCCAGTATTTTTACATCATTGACGTCAAAACCCATGATCTGAACACCCCCCCCCCCTTAAGGCCCTAGAAAAATGGCTGATCCTGGATGCAAAAACTGAAGGAAGGCAGCCCTGATTTTTCTTCTGCTGAACACAGTTGGCTTCACCAGATGGAAAAGCTAATTAGTGCTTTAGATTATTTCTGGAAAGTTTCTTAAATTCAGTTACAAAAAAAACAGCCACTAAAGAGAACCTAAGAAGTCACAAGTTTAGCCGGGCGGTGGTGGCGCACGCCTTTTTTTTTTTTTTTGTTTGTTTTGTTTGTTTGTTTGTTTTTGGTTTTTCGAGACAGGGTTTCTCTGTGTATCCCTGGCTCTCCTGGAACTCACTTTGTAGACCAGGCTGGCCTCGAACTCAGAAATCCTCCTGCCTCTGCCTCCCAAGTGCTGGGATTAAAGGCGTGCGCCACCACCGCCCGGCTTTTTTTTTTTTTAAGTTTTTTTTTTTTTTTTTTTTTGATTTTTTTTCTATTTTTTTTTTTTTTTTTTTTTTTTTAGTTTTTCAAGACAGGGTTTCTCTGTGTAGCCCTGGCTGTCCTGGAACTCTCTCTGTAGACCAGGCTGGCCTCGAACTCAGAAATCCGCCTGCCTCTGCCTCCCAAGTGCTGGGATTAAAGGCGTGCGCCACCACTGCCCGGCTTTTTTTTTTGTTTTTTTGTTTTTTCGAGACAGGGTTTCTCTGTGTAGCCCTGGCTGTCCTGGAACTCACTCTGTAGACCAGGCTGGCCTCGAACTCAGAAATCCGCCTGCCTCTGCCTCCCAAGTGCTGGGATTAAAGGCGTGCGCCACCACCGCCCGGCGGCGCACGCCTTTAATGCACTTGGGAGGCAGAGGCAGGAGGATTTCTGAGTTCGAGGCCAGCCTGGTCTACTAAGTGAGTTCCAGGACAGCCAGGGCTACACAGAGAAACCCTGTCTTGAAAAACCAAAAAAAAAAAAAAAAAAAAAAAAAAAAAACAAACCAAACCAGGAGATCCCACGCTCTTCTGACCTTTGAGGGAACCAGGCATGCAAGTTGTGAGCAGAGACACATGCAGTTAAAACACTCATGTACATAAAAATTAAATTTAAAATGGATATATAAAGAAAAAAATGAATGTGTACGGGTGCTAGTGGTGGCCAGAAGGCATTTAATGTCTTGTAATTGGAGTTACAGAGAGTTTGAGCTACCTAGTGTGCGTACTGGGAATCAAACTCAGGTCCTTTGAAAGAGCAGCCAGTGCTCTTAACTACTGAGCCATCTCTCTAACCTCTGAGAAATATTATATACTGGATTTGACAATGACTTCTTGGCTATAGCACCAAAAGCACAGGGAACAACAAAAGATAATAGAACTTCAACATTAAAAAGTTACTTTTTTTGCATCTATTAAGCATGTTATTTTTCTATTACTTCTGTCAGTATGGCCAAATTACATTTTACTTATTTAATGTATATGTTTGCTGTTTATATGGATATGCCCCACATACATGTATGATTAGATCTCCTGGAACTGGAGTTGTAAACCATCCTGTGAGTACTAACTAGAAATTGGACTTGAGTCTTCTTCTGTAAGAGCATCCACCATATGTTCTTAATCATTGAACCATCTCTCTAGTCTCCTAATTATTTTATTATTTTAAATTACGTATTTGTGCGGAGATATGTCATATGCTTCAGGTGTCCTCTTAGACTAAAGGCGTGGCATGCCCTCAGAGCTGGGGTTGTATATGAACTGCCAGACATGGGTACTGGGAACCAGAGTCAGGTCTTCTGGAAGAACAGTACATGCTCTTAACCACTGACACAACTCTCCAGCTCTCAATTCTTTATATTTTTGAGTCAGGATCATGATATGTAGCCCAAACTGTCCTGAGACTGGTCTAAAAGTCACAATCCTCATGTCTTGGCCTCCTAAGTACCAGGGTTACAGGTATGACTCACTATGCCTAACTTACTTCATTTTTCAACACCTTTTTGAGATAATACCTACATAGCATTAATTCATACATTTAAAGTGCATATCCAATGGATTTCATACACACACACACACACACACACACACACACACACAAAGATGTGCAAGCAATATCGTCATTTTTAGGATATTTAATCATATATCAGGTTAAGTTCATAATGATCAATGATAATTTCTATGTCCCTTCATAACCCTCACTCAAGTCCTAAGTAGCCACTAACATACATTCTGTTCCAATGACTTTCCTATTCTTAATTTTCATATAAATGTAATACCATGATGTGTGTACTCTTGTGCATTTAAATCAGTATATATGCTGGCTAGTTTTATGTCAACTCAACATAAACTAGGGTCATCTGAAGGGAGGAACCTCAGTTGAGAAAATGCCTCCATAAGATCTGGGTGTAGGCAGGCATGTAGGGCATTTTCTTAATTAGTGATTAATGGGGAAGGGTCCAGCCCACTGTGGGTGGTACCACTCCTGGTCTGGTGGTCCTGGATTCTGTAAGAAAGCAGGTTGAACAAGCCATAGGGAGCAAGCCAGTGAGTAGCACCCTCTCTGGTCTGTGCTTCAGCTCCTGCCTCCTGGTTCCAGTCCTGCTTGAGTTGATTTCCCCCCATTGACCATGACTCAGGATATGGAAGCCAAATAAGCCCTTTCCTCCCCAAGTTTTTGGTCACGATGTTTCAGCACAGCATTAGACATTCTAAGATAGTGTGTCTTCAGTGATAAGTACAGCTGCTATAAGCTTTCATATGTTTTCATTTATCTCAGGTGCAGACTTTAGAAGCATTTGTTTCAGGAGTTGCCTGACATGTATTTATTTAGAAATGGGATTTCTCTGTGTAGTCCTGGTTGTCCTGGAAGTCTCTTTGTACACTAGGCTGGCCTGGCTCTCCCAGAGATCCACCTGCCTCTGCCTCCCAAGTGCTGGGATTAAAGGCCACTGCCACCATAGCCACCATAAACTGCACCTCTTAATTGTTTGGCCACCTTCCCCTGGGCCGTAGGCTGAGACCGAGCTTTTCTAATGTGGGCCCTGGGAAACAATGAAGATACAAATACTAATGATAACCCAGAGGCTAAATATAAAGCATAGTATTTGGATTGAGTTCTTTATGGATCAATAGAGAGAGAGAAAAAAGCAAGAGAGCAATAGAGGACCCAAGGGCAACAAAGGTACAGCACAAGGAGACATGGCGGGGTCTGATAGCTCAGTAGGAGTTTGGGCAGGAGTATAACTTTAGAGTCCTGAACTTGTCTGGAATCAAAAGAACAATGCCAATCCTTACTAATTATGAGGTGGGAATGTGGGTGCTTCTTATTTGCTGTCTACATTTGGGGAACTCCTATTTTTTTTTTTTTTTTGGTTTTTCGAGACAGGGTTTCTCTGTGTAGCCCTGGCTGTCCTGGAACTCACTTTGTAGACCAGGCTGGCCTCGAACTCAGAAATCCTCCTGCCTCTGCCTCCCAAGTGCTGGGATTAAAGGCGTGCGCCACCACCGCCTGGCCTATTTTTTTTTTTTTAAGGCAGAACATCATATAGCTTATGGAAGTTTTGGACTCACAATGTAGCTGAGTATAACCTTGAAGTGCTGATCCTCCACCTCTCCAGTGCTGGAACTGAAGTTATTCACCACACCTAGTTAATGTGGTATTGGGGCTCAAACTTAGGAATTCTCAATTGCTAGAAAGCACTCTACCAAACTGAACTAATACATCTACACCACAATATATTTTGTTTTAAAGAAATTTAAAAGTTGGGTCAGCAAGATGGCTCTGCTGCCATGTTGGGAGATCCGAGATCAATCCCCAGAATACACACACACACACACAGACACACACACAGAGAGAGAGAGAGAGAGAGAGAGAGAGAGAGAGAGCGCCCTTTGTCTATATGAGACCCTGTTTCAAAGATTCTTAAGAGAAGATCAGCGGTTCAGAGCACTTGGATCCTACCAGAGGATCCAGATTTGGGTCCTAGTACCCAAATGTCAGCTTACAGCCTTCTGTAATTCCAGTTCCAGGGCATCTAGCACCCTCTTCTGGCCTCCACAGCACACACACAGTGCCCTTATAGACAGCTGTGCAAAACATTCATACACATAAAATTAAATACGTTTTTTAATGGTGGGGCTAAAGAGGTGGGTTAAGAGCATGTACTGCTCATCTAGAGACCTGAGTTGAATTCCCAGAACCCATGTCAATCACCTGTAACTCAAGCTCCCCATCTGGTTGGTACCTCTAGCCTCTGCAGGCACCCCGTTCATGTGCACATAATCCCCCACCCCTACCCTCATGTATACATACATAGTTAAAATACTAAATTTTTAAAAGGGGGAAGTAATATTTTTTTAAGTTACGTATACTGACGGCTACTTATAAATCTTAGTACTTAGGTGGCTGAGGCAGAAGAATGATAACACAGAAAGTATGTATGTGAAAAGGGGGAGGGGGGAGAGGGAAGGAGGGGGGAGGGAGGGAGGGAGGGAAGGAGAGAGAGAGAGAGAGAGAGAGAGAGAGAGAGAGAGAGAGAGAGAGAGAGACCGAGAGAGACCTTTAGAAGAATTCCTAGACAGGTTACACATCCAATTTTACCATTTTGACGTGTATACCCAAGTAAGTGATTCCAACTTGATGCCACTCCAATGAGCCACAGCCAATCAGACAGTGCCAGTCCCACAGTGCATGTCTGCTCTGCTCCTGGAGCTGCATAGAGCCAGACACAGTATTTTTTCAGAATCTGAGCAACCACTACACAGGCCCTTCAAGGAATGGCAAGGAATGAGAGAGGAGAGATTAAGCAATCTTCCAATATTAAGAAGGCTTTTGAAATGGACATGGGAAGGTGTGTGCTCCTAGGAAAAGCCACTCATGTACTCATGAAGCCTTCCTGAGCTGCGATCACCTAGTCACATTCTGGGACAGTCTGAGTCCTTAGGTGTTTAGGTGCTTTTTTTGTGTGAAGGTCAAACTGTGAATGCCAGTAGTGCATTTACACAACCCTAGATGGTACAGTCTGTCATTCACTGAGGCTGTGTTCAGAGGGAGGGGCTGGAACTGGAGCTGGACCCTGAGACACTGTACACCTGAGGCACCTGCTTGACCATTTGCCTAGGTTCCTGGCTCCCGTGGCCTCCTGATGCTCTGAACATAGGATGCTGAGGTTGCTGCAGTAAATTTTTTGACTTTTTGTTTTTTTGTTTTATGGTTTTTCGAGACAGGGTTTGTCTGTGTAGCCCTGGCTGTCCTGGAACTCACTTTGTAGACCAGGCTGGCCTCGAACTCAGAAATCCTCCTGCTTCTGCCTCCCAAGTGCTGGGATTAAAGGCATGCGCCACCACCGCCCGGCTATTTTTTGACTTTATACTAAGATATTCTAGCCAGGCGTTGTAGCACAGACCTATAATCCCAGTACTCAGGAGGCAGAGGCAAGGAGACCTCTGTGAGTTGGAGACCAGCCTAGTCTACATAGTGAGTTCCAGATCAGCCACATGGTGAGACTACATGGTGAGACTTTTTCTCAATAAGTAAATAGACAGACAAATAAAACAAGAGTGTACTCTAATACAATAAAACTTACATAGATCAGTAAGCCATTTATTAGCACTATCAAGTATGTACTGTACACAACTGTGCTACATTTTTACAAGACTGGCAATGCACTGGCTTGTTTGCACTAACACCAAGACCTGAGTAAAACACATCATCACATCTGTGACCTCGCTAGGCCACAGGAATTTTTCAGCTCCATTACCATCTTATGGTAATATGCAGTTCATTGACCAAAATGATGTTTAGGCGGTAAACAGCTGTAAATATCAAACATTGTTCTAGGTACTAAAGAGACCAGGAAGGACTAGAGCTAAGAAAATGAAAGGTCCTGATCTTGAAGAGCTTTTGCTACAGTTGTTAGCACAGACAGGGAGGTAAAACCATAATGAAAAGCCTTGGGGTGAGCGGGCAGCAGATATAGAATGGGAGGGGACCATGTTCAAGACCAATGATCTGGGAATGCAAAGATCTGGATGATGCGATGGAGGTGACCATGCAGGCATGTGAGGGTGGTCCTGGCACAGGAGCAGCAAGCACACCTATTAAGGAGGGAGCATGTCTGATCTGCTTGGAATATTTCTGGTAAAATTCAAATCTACTACCAAACCCTAAAGAACAAAATAGCCTTGACAATTATCTGAATGATTTTCAAGAAAAATTTATTTCCATAAATTAATTAATGTAACAGTGGGCATTTAGAGTCACAAACTATCAAACAGAAAAGGAACTGTAGGGTATCATGTATACTAGGATTACCAAAGATGGATACATTTCACTGAACTATTAGCCATGATAATACAGGAACACTTGGGTCAGCAACTTACTGGCCCAAATCTTAGCTCAAGAGGGGCCTCTTGTTGAGAATTAAAATCCAACCAACACCAGACAGTTTTATAAAGACAGAACAAGTCTCAGATTCTAGCATGCTGGGCTGGATGGTGGTTAAATGAGGACCCCGGCTTCACAACCAAGATAGCTTTTGCTGGTCAAAGTGCGGCTAAGTTGGAGTATTAATTAATTGTGATTTGAACAAAATTTAACTCTCCTTCCTAGCCAGTTCTATATAGAAGTTCAGTCCAGGAAAGTAGGACAGGAAATTCAGGTGAGGACATTCCATACCTCTGGCCAATTATTTATGCTTTGGATACAGCCACCTACAATGTGGTCATTAAAAAGGCCCTTTTCATGATACCAGGGGAAAAGCTATAGAAACAAACCAAGGATATTAAAGAAAGCACCAACTGCATACTTCCCTCCCCCCAGGTACCAGGAGGAAAGTATCACGACCTAGAGTTGGTCTTGCACAGATCTTAATGCACATGGTACAGAGGAGACAGAGCCCCCGCCTGGGGAGATAGAGGGTTATGTCCACTTGGCTGCACTGCAGCCCTGGATCTGCTGCCACAGTCCTGCAGACTTGCTGCTGCTCCTAGCCTGGTGGGCAGAGGAGACACCCAGGGGAAGATTGCCTAGAGGGTGGGATCTAGAATTGACCTCAGGTTGGCTCTGGAGCCCTCACAAAAGACCCTTTCAGGCAAAATTGTGGGAAAAAAAAAGTCATGATTTTCACAGCTCTTGGAGGAGCACAAAGTTTAGGATTCACAGCATGAGTTTCTGAGCTCTTCAGGCTCAAGTAAGGCAAAAGCTACATCTCTTCCCACTGCACCTCCCTCTCAGTCAGCTCTTACAGTAAGGGCAGCAGGAAGACAGACACAATCTGCTTTAACAGGTGATGAGGTACATCTAGAGGGATGGAGAGATGAGGCGAGACAGGACAGCAGGGGAGGAAGAGGAGACAGGCACTAGTGAGGGAGGAGGCTGCTCTAGTGAGAGACTGAAAGGTGGCCAAGGAAATGACTGAAATCTGGCTGGACCTGAGATTTCTCTTCTTTCCCCATAATCATTAAAACACTAAACTTCTGGAGGTGAGCTATAGCTAAGTAAGTTGTGCTTAATGGCAGCTCATCACTTGGGTGGGAAGTTCCCATCCTCAGAAATTCTACCAATTCCCATTACAGGACTAATCTACAGTTTTGGCAGGTGACATGCCAGCAGCCACTACCTCCAGCGAAGGTCAGAGACCACAGGTTCTGAAAACACTAAGGTGTGTGTCCCTGAGGCTGGCTGACCGCTGTGAACATAATGGTAAGACAGGTGTGGCTGAGTCTCCTAGTTCTGAAGCAGACAGGCCTTTGTCGGAAGGCAGGCCAAGGAGGCAGTTCTCCTTCTCCATTCCCAGGGCAGGGATGGAGTTAGGTCTATCTAGTCCTGTGCTCCAAGATGCTAACAGTCCAGACCAGTGTTTCCAGCCTTTTCCGGGCCACACTAGTCATGGACAAGTTCTGAAGTCTGTATGCTGGTGGTATCCCAGCTGTGCACACCTCACCTTTTGTCTTCTGGGTAATCTGGATGCCCCAATAACCATGGTGGTAAAATGACGAATGGCTGTTTACTGCCCCACTAGCTTACAAGTTATCTAACATGTCTTAGATGTACTTGTAGAAGGGCACAGTGTGTAACTCATTCCATTCCCTGCAGTAACAACAGAGCTGAGACGCACTGAGTAACTAAAAATCCCACCCCAACAAGGGGACACAGGTCACATTTGTAGGTCTGAGCAACATGTGTAAAACAGGATCTGCACACGCTGCTGAGGTCCAGCATGCAAAACTAGCCTGCTCTCTTTTGTTACGGAGCCATGACCTTCAAGTCTCCACAGACAAGCAGGTGTGTGTTAACTTATTTAAACATCTAAGGAAATGAAGGACTTGGTGCGTTTTCCCCTGCTCGTGTCCAATTTACTGTTTCAGGGTGGCCCAGACCACCAACCTGCAAAGGAAAGGCACATAAAGACCCCGAACTGACAAACAGGGAATGAAAGAATCCGAGGAGCACTGGCCAACATTCCAGGAGAGCACTGCTCACTCGTCTCTACAGATAGACGACAAGGAAATGTCCTGGACCAAGCTAGGAGAATGGGAAGACATGACACTGTTCAGCAGCGAGCTTGAGCATCTTACCCATCAGCCGAGCAGTTCGGACTCTCTGAATTCTGAGCAGTAGGTGTGAAGAATGAATGGGAGAGATATTGGGACGAGAAAACACAAGGAGAGGGAGCACGGTGAGGACACAGTGGGAAGAGGGAGCACGGTGAGCTCTGAGAGCCTGCTGCTCAGACAACGGCAGCCTACTGCCTGCAGACTCCTCTGGGCACAAACTAGAACCTGCTACTTCTAGCATGCAAACATTTCCAACAGGTCTGACAAAGGGCCAGAGTACATGAGGCGCTCTCAGAGAGCGCCGGCTCTGGCATTTTACAGAACCAGGCACTCACGCAGCTGGAAATGCTCTTGGCCAGCCTCTCACATCCCTGCTCCTAACTTCATCATATACCTGCAGTTCAGAGAAAACCACACTCTACCTCAACAGTTTTCAAGTGGTTAAAAAATACATGTATTCAGTGGGCAGGACTGAGTAGGAGGGTGAAAAGTGCTTCCTCTAGTGAGCTACACAAAAAGCTGGAGGGGGAGGGCCTGCCTGAAACACATCACTGGGAACACCGCCCCTCTACATGCTGACCAATGCCTGTCACATATTCTCCTAAGACATGTATTGTCTTTCTCCTTAATGTCTTACAAAATGGTTTAAAAATCACATTTAGAGACCCCAAACATGCAGCAATAATACAAAAACAAAAAAGAAAAAAATGAAAATAAACAACACCGTAACATTAAAAAGTGCAACTTACACTGGGGCCTGGACGGGCTCCTCTGACACTAGTGACCTGCAGTCACAGATGGGAGAAAAGATGGGGAAAAGCCACAAACACGCACACACACACACATCATCTCAGAATAAAGGTCCTGGGCAGACAGAATCAAAGTCAGGAAACACACCAGTTCATCTTTCTCCATCACCATAACAAGCTGGTGAGAACACAGGCCAGGTAGCCAGGTTCTCCCTCCCCCAGGCCAGGTTTCTAAGTCATCTTGGGCGAGCAGCACCATAAACGGAGAGGAACTTTCATGTGAACGCACAGACACCAAGTCCTTAGATTCCTAGTGTTGCTTAAGATGTGTGGCTTTTCCACCTGTGTTGGGAAACGGGAAGGAGGTGGCCTGAGGTCATTCAGGACCATTCCCAGGAGAAAGGGAGCATTCCTGAGGCTCTATACTCAGCAGTAGAATTAGAGGGCCCTTCTTCACCAGCTTCTAAAAAGGCTGCACCTTGAAATAAGTAAAAACTCATGGGCTGGGCATCGTGAGTGGTTTGGGCACAGGGCTAAAAACAGGGAACCTCTTCCAGGGAGGTCTGCAAAAGTTCAAAATGGAGACCCCGAACTGTTCTCAGCAGCTGGCTGGTGCTCCTGCTCCTCCTCCTTGGCTAAGAAAGTCTCCAGTTCCATCAGCTTCTGAATGAGAAGAGCATCCAGCTCTGGAGTCTGCAGAGCCGCCTTCTGGGCCCGGGTGAAGCTGCCGGCCAGTTTCACTTTACCGCGAGCTCGTCTCCTTCGAGGGACCGTAAAATCCTGGAACTCCAGAACTCGCTTCCTTTTCTGCTGGCTGACAGAGATCAGGGTACCATTTCGTTCTTTGGGTTCCTCAAAGATGGTCTCTAAACACCTAAGGACAGAGCACAAATCAGAATCACCATCAGCCCAAAGATGCCTGTTCTGACTCCCAACTCAACTGTGTCCTGTGGCCAACTGCTGTTTCTGTGCATGAGAAAAAACACATGTGTGTTTTTAACTATGTGCACAAAGTGAAAGTTAGAACTGAAGGGGATACAGCAAGACCGAGGCTAGTTCCTCACACTAGCATGTACAGTACTGCTAACTCCTGGTTTTGTAAATGCTCTCCACAGCAGTTGACACCGGGCCATTGCTTGTCACATAGCCCTGGCTGGCCTCAAACTCCGTATTAACCAAGATGATTCCCGAGCCCTCTACTTCAGCCTCCCAGTGCTGGGATTACACATGCACTACCACACCAGGACCCAGACAGTGTGCCTTTTAAACTCTATGAGCAATATGGATCGCTACCACAAATTTATTTGGGGTTTTCCTTCTGTGAGCAAAGCTATTAGCTTACAAACCACAAAATAAAAAACAAATGAAAACTGGTAGCTGGGATCAGCCATAGAATGTTTGCCTAGCACACACGAGGGGCCTGGGCTAC
This sequence comes from Tokudaia tokunoshimensis, assembly GCA_036184795.1. NCBI lineage: Eukaryota > Metazoa > Chordata > Mammalia > Rodentia > Muridae > Tokudaia > Tokudaia tokunoshimensis. Next base: position 73,505,365 of record BTHU01000014.1, on the reverse strand, counting down.
AACCCAGCATGGTCTTAAAGAAATCAAAGACAGATACGATGATGCAAGTCTTTAGTCTCAACTACCAGGGAGGCTAGAGGACGGTCACTTGATTTGGGGGCAAGCCTCGAGTAGGCCTAGAATTTGGTAAGTGGTGGTACATACCTCCAAAGGTAACATACAACATGCACACGGGGTTCTTACCTACACATGACCCTGAGCTTATTTTCATTTAATTGACATTGTCCAATTCAGCTTCAACAGTTATGCATTATATTTCCTTGTAAGAATGGACCTAAGTTCAATGAGCACCCTATTAACAGACACTTTCTATTGTTCCCGTCTTTCGGTTTCCTAGCAATGCTGCAATGAGCGGGCTTCTAGGAAGAAATGCCTTCCAGGCAGAACCCATGTCCAGAGTCCTGGGATAAAATACCAGGACTCTCTTCCTTCAACCCAGACAAATCAGGCAATTTAGTGCCCGTCACTGCCTTGAACTGACTTTAGACCCAGAGCAGGCCCGTGACACTGCATCAGTAGTATCTGGGCTAAGATCATGGCTGAAGCAGTAACTACAAGCCCAGATGAGACAAGGCAGTGAAAAATTTCATCAAGACCTGCAAAGCACACAGACATTTCTTTTTCTTTTTTTTTTTTTTTTTTGGTTTTTCGAGACAGGGTTTCTCTGTATAGCCCTGGCTGTCCTGGAACTTGCTCTGTAGACCAGGCTGGCCTCGAACTCAGAAATCTGCCTGCCTCTGCTTCCCAAGTGCTAGGATTAAAGGCGTGCGCCACCACCGCCCGGCCCACACAGACATTTCATATCACTGATCCCAATATAAGAACCCAGACCCCAATTCTAGCTACTTCTAAAGCCCAACACTGGGCTGGATATGGGCCCACCTATAATACAGACCTTTCCAGAGGCAGAAGCAAGTGGATGTGTGAATTCTAGGCTAGCCAAGCATGCACGATGATACTGCCCCACAAACAACAAACAACAAAAGTCTACTCAGTACTGGGTAGAGCTGAGTTGAGGAGCCTTTCCACCCAAGAAAGGTGAGAGGCACTGGTCATTCCAGCACTGCCCGCTCAGCCAGCCGGTCACAGGACTCACCTGCTTGCAGGAGGAGACTTGTAATTCTTGTTTGTATAGATTTCCTCTAAACTAAACTCCTTCTTCTTTAGCCTGCGAAGAGAAGGAACAATCCTCAATCCTGCTGTCACTGGTACACACTCTTTCAAGTTGAAAAGAGAAAAACTGTTCATTCCGTTTCTGGCCACTAGAGCTGCAGAAGCGACGTGGGCCCTGGCATAGCAGAAAAGCATCTACTACAGTCTCACAGCAGCCGTGCCCTGGGCCAGGGCGCCTTCCTCTTCTCCATTTAGGGTTCACTAGGCAGCACAGTCAGATACTCCTGCCTCCTCTGAAGGCTGGGGTTACATGCACAAGCCTGCACCCAGATGTTTTCTCTCTATTAGAAGTGCTGGGCCTGGCCGGGCGGTAGTGGCGCACGCCTTTAATCCCAGCACTTGGGAGGCAGAGGCAGGCGGATTTCTGAGTTCGAGGCCAGCCTGGTCTACAAAGTGAGTTCCAGGACAGCCAGGGCTACACAGAGAAACCCTGTCTCGAAAAAGAAGCCCCCCCCAAAAAGAAACACACACACACACACACACACACAAACCCTAACTGAATGCTGTACTGCATGGTCAGAACATATTTACTTAACTGCAAGCTTTACCCGTAACAAATCTGAGTTCCTGCAGCTCTGTGTCCAGCGACACTGCTGTTGTGCTTTTTTTTTTTTTTTTTTTAGGTTTTTCGAGACAGGGTTTCTCTGTGTAGCCCTGGCTGTCCTGGAACTCACTCTGTAGACCAGGCCGGCCTCGAACTCAGAAATCCTCCTGCCTCTGCCTCCCAAGTGCTGGGATTAAAGGCGTGCGCCACCACCGCCTGGCCTATTTTTTTTTTAATTTGTTTTATTTAGTGTATGTGAGTTCACTGCAGCTGTCTTCAGACACTCCAGAAGCGGGCGCCAAATCTCATTACGGATGGTTGTGAGCCTCCATGTGGTTGCTAGGATTTGAACTCGGGACCTTCAGAAGAGCAGTCAGTGCTCTTACCCACTGAGCCATCTCTCCAGCCCGCTGTTGTGCTTTCTTAAGCTATTCTAACAATGTGCAGCAGTATGTCCTTGCTTTAACGTGTAAATCCACAATGAGACAACACTGACCAGCCTTTAAGTGTCTGTTTCTTCCTTTTGACAAGATCTAAGTTCAGGAAGTTTGCACAGTTTTGAACTGGGCTGTTCATTTCTTACTGAGTTTAAGAGTTTGTGGTGCGCGGATACACAGCTCAGTGGTATGGACATTCCCTGGCCATGCGATAAGGACCCAGGTCTGATCCTAAGTACCACTGGACAGAGGGAGGGGAGCAGTTGTATATTCTGGATAATAGTCCTCACTATACTAAATTGGAAATATATTTTGCATCTATTTTATTATACCTTGTAGTCTTCTATTTTTCTATCAACCACCTACCTACCAACCAGCCTATTTATCTATCAAGCAATCAACCAACCAGACCAGGCTACGTAGTTAGAGTTTGATTGATTTTGTGCTAACTTTTGTACATGGGATGCAGTTTACATATGGCAACCCAGCACCACTTGTTAGAAAGATTCGCTTCCCCCTGAATGGCTGTGGGGCTTTTGTTGGAATCAACTAATTTTAGATGTTTACATCCAGGCTCTCACTGTGTCATCTCCTCAGCAATCTACCCTTATGCTACTTCCGCACTGTTGTGATTATTGTAGTTTCATATAGTTTTTATAGTAAAAATCCCAAAAGCATGATATCTACCATTAAACTTATTTTTTTCAAAGACAATCTCAGCAGATGATGATCTTAAACTCTGCTTCAGTGTCTAGAGAACTGGGATTCCAGGCATGTACCAGTACCATGCTTGGCCATTTCAACTATTTTAAATATAACTATTTTTGGTATGTGTACAGTACACGCACGTGGGTTGTATGGGTACAGGCTCATGCCTGTGCGTGCAGCTCTATCTCTGTTCACCCTACTCCTTTTAGACAAGGTTTCTCAGGGTGAGAGATGACTGGCCATTAAGAGCACTCGTTCCCAGCACCAACATGGTAGCTCACAGCTACCTCTAACTCCAGTTCCTGGAGATCGGATGTCTTCTGTTCTCTGCAGACCCTGCACATTGATAGTACATATACACACACAACAGCATACAGACGTAAGTTAAAATAAAAAAAAAAGATCCTAAAAGAAAAAGACAAGGGCTGGAGAGATGGCTCAGCAGTTAAGAGCACTGACTGCTCGTCCAGAGGTCCTGAGTTCAATTCCCAGCAACCACATGGTGGCTCACAACCATCTGTAATGAGATCTGATGCCCTCTTCTTGTGTGTCTGAAGATAGTTACATTGTCCTTACATATAATAAATAAATAAATAAATAAATAAATAAATAAATAAATAAATAAATCTTTTAAAAAAAAAAGAAAAAAGAAAAAGACAAGATCTCTAACTGAACTAGAAGCTTACCATTTTACCATTCTGGGGTAGGTTATAGAGCTATTCAGTGAATCTCCACCCCCAACATTGGAATCATACGCCTGTGTGGCCATGTTCAATTTTTGAGGTGGGTGTTTGTTACTGAACTCTGGTCTTTTAAGTAGAAACTTGAAGGGTTCTTTGGAAAGTCAGTTGGATGGTGTTTTACTGGGGCGAACACGTGAAGGAACATTTCTTTAATGTGGACACAGGTGAAAGACTAAAGCAGACTTGTAAAGGATGTTCTGCTAAAGCAAGCACATGAAAGGACATGTGATGAAGGATTTTTTGCTAATGATATGCATGTATTGATCTGCCTTAGTTGAGTTGCCTTTGTTGGGATGCCATAGAGAGAAACACACCAAAAAACTTCTGATGGTGTACTGCAGTTTGTTGCCACTTCCAAGGACTTGGGCTGATTAGATGCACATGCTGAGGAAAGGCACGTGGGAGACATGTGATGTTTGGAGGGTATAAATAGGACTTCACGAAGTGCTAGAGGCTGAGCTTGGCTTGCTGGTACAGCTAGCTGTGCAGCGCTTGTGGGTCTCCTGTCTTTGCTGATCTTCACTTCCCTGAGAGAGGCTCAGCTGAGAACTCCTGGGGTTCCTGCTGGTCTCTCCTGCTGACTCGAGGCCTGGCTGTCTCTGCTAGGTTGTGTCACTGCTGTTGCTAACCTGACTCTACTGAACTGGACTGCTGGGGTTATCTGTGATATGTTTGCGAATGGATCGAGATGCTGCTGCCTGCTACCCTGAGAACTGAACTGACGATTTCTAGACAGCACAGAGTTGCTCCAAAGAACCTTCCTAAACAGGTCCACTTCCCCTATGTCCTTTCTTTTCCACTACCTCTGGTGGGTGGTGGGTTGTTACAAGGAAGGTGAAAGGTGTCTGTTCAGAGGTGCCCTGAAGTATACCTGGGAATTAGCAGAGGGTAAAATTGAGAACATTCTCCCTAAAGGAGGCTCATAGCTTCCAGGAAGACTGATTATTCTCTATCTCTTGATTTTAATATAAACAAGTTCAAGAGGTTTTGACACATGAAATATGGAGGCCTCAAACATTCAGACCATAGCATAGTAGAGGAACATTCAGCGAAGAGTGGAGGGAAACTTCCTTTGCAGACAGTCAGGTGTATCACAAGCACTCACTAACCATAAGAAGCAGATGAAAGCTTAGATAACTGGTGGCCCCTTATGAAGCTTAAAGGGAACATGAATGAAGGCAGAAATATGGTACAATCAATAGATTTCCACATTGCTAACAGCCATTCTAATACAGTCAAGTGGACGTGAGCAAGATCACATTGGTTCCACAGGGATCGTTTGTTAAGCCGTGGTTTGTTTGTCCTACCAGAAAACACAGCCAGATCAATAATAGAAGAGTTTATACAGAAAGTAAAACGAAATGATGATGACATCATTTGGTTCCATACAAACTGGGATTTGGCTTGACTACTATGAAGGTCTGAGTCCTATCTAATCCACTATGATGCTAAATATCAGTGATAAATAAATAAATCAAAGGAAAGAACTATATTGACTATAAACTAAACTTGAAAACAGAAAAAAAGTAAAAGTTAAAAAAACAAAACCCAGGGCTGAAAATATAGTAAGTATACACAGGAGAGGGCTTGTTTCCCATGCAAAGCCCTGGGTTCCACCCCTAGCACAGCATAAAACTGGATTTGGTGGCACATGTCTGTAATCACAGTATGTTAGAGGTGCAGACAGGATCAGAAGTTCAAGGCCATCTTATACAAAACCTGTTCTCAAAAACAAACTACAAAGAAAAGCCAAACCTCCCAAATGTGACTTTCCTAGACAGCTTTAGAAAACAAGTATGCTCAGTCCTATGGTCGTGAGACTCCTAATGAATAAAGTGTCAAGATGGGCTGATAAACAGGGACAGAACATACAGAAAAACAACTCATAACACAGCGTGGTTTCCTCAGTCCTGGAGGTCTGCCTGCCGGGCCTCACAAACACACCAACTTTAGGCATGAGTCACCAGCGTCATCAGCAAATCTTTTCATTTTACTTATTTTTGAGACAGGGTCTCACTATATAGGCCTAAATGAGGTCTGAAACTCATTATGCAGACCAGGCTGGCCTCAACTTACAGAAACCCACCTGCCTCTGCCTCAAAGCGACAGGATTAAAAGCATGTGCCTCCACCGCCTGGCTTAAAATTAATTCTTAATTTAAAATTTAACTTACATAGTGTGTGTGTGTGTTTGTGTGTGTGTGTGCGCGTGCGCGCAGGGGGGAAGGTTGTTTGGGCCTCAGTGCACATATGGAGGATAGGAAAGGAGGCTTTGGGTTTTGTTTTGTTTTGTTTTTTTTTTTTTGTAGTCAATTCTCTCCTATCTTTCTTTTCATTGGTTATGGGAACAGAATTCAGGTTACCAGGCTTGTGTACTAAATTATTTGACTTGTTGAACTATCTCAACAGACACATTAATTTTTAACACACAACACACACGAGAGAGAGAGAGAGAGAGAGAGAGAGAGAGAGAGAGAGAGAGAGAGAGATTTTGTTTTTAATACCAGTATGTGAACCATGTGCATGCAGTGCCCAAAGAGAGCATCAGATCCCCTGGAACTGGAGTTATGAAAACTGTGAGTTGCTATGTAGGTGCTATGAACCAAACCCAAGTCTTCCATAAGAGAAGCAAGTGCTCCTAACTGCTGAGGCCTCTCTCCAGTCTATTGATTTTTAATTATATGTGTCTGTTGGGGAGTATGCACTTGTGAGCATAGGGACTGATGATTTCGAGAGATGCCTGGGAGCTGGAGTTATAGGTGGGTGTAGGTAACATAATGTGGACACTGGGAATCACAGTACATGTCCTTACCTGTTGAGCTATCTCTCCGGTTTAATTACAAAGCAGTAACAAAAGCTGTCAAAGTCAGATGAATTTCCTTTCTCTGATAAGAACCTGTTCAGCCAGCACCTGAGAGTCCTGGAATGCTCCCCCGTGCTAATGAGGCATCCCAGGACCCTAAGCACCAACTAACGACCTTTGCTATCCTGAATATTCCTACCCTCAGTCCCCGAAAACTTTATAAGCCTTGAATCACCCTAAATTGATCTACCTTCTGTTAGCTGGTCCTGTACTCACAGGCTTCCAGGGCAAGGACACCCACACATTATGACATTTTCACACATATATACACTTTGATTATAATATATCCCCTAATGACCTTTCGCTCCCCTCCCAGTCCAGACCCCCATATTATTTTCTAACAAGTCATCTTTCTGCCTTCCCCCCCTTTTGAGGGGGAGGTAAGCCAGTGAATTGAACTGGAGTTACAGAAGCAAGGATGAGGCGCTAGGTATAGGAGTAACTTAACATATTATGATAACAGCACAGCCAAGCATGGGGGCATATACCTTTAATCCTAGCACTGCAAGTCTCTGAGTCTGAGGCCAGTTTGGTTTACATAGCAAGCTCCAGGCCATCCAGAGGTACACAGTGAGACCCTTAATAACTGAGTCCAGTGGAGGGGTAGCTGAAGCAAACTAACAACAGCAAAAACCTAGGCCAGTGTTCTTCCTTTTTGTTGATGCTGTTCAGACTGTTTGTAAACCTTTATGTGTCTTCTGTGTGCAGATGGGCCTATATTTTTGGTGTTTGCAAGTTTTGTTATAAACATGGGAGGCAAGATGGAAATGGGTCAGGCTCAGTCAAATGCATGAATGATGGTGGTCCTCACGTGCATGCTTGGTTTCCTCTGAGAGCTTTCTGTGCTCTGTGTTTATTGATTTTGTTCTTGCTCTCTCTGCTGCTGCCAGCTGCCAGCCACCACTGCTAACACTGCTTGCTATGGCTGCTTTGATGGCCACAGCTCAGAATTTATCTCTGGTCACTAGAGTCAGTTTATGAAAGACAGTGTTTAAAAACAATTCTTGTAGCCAGGCGGTGGTGGCGCACGCCTTTAATCCCAGCACTTGGGAGGCAGAGGCAGGAGGATTTCTGAGTTCGAGGCCAGCCTGGTCTACAAAGTGAGTTCCAGGACAGCCAGGACTACGCAGAGAAACCCTGTCTCAAAAAAAAAAAACAATGCTTGTTTAATAAGGTATTAAAGCTACACCTCCATGCATTCATATATAAGAATGTACCTCTGACTGCAGCTGAACTTCTTATACTTGAATAACTTTTGGGTCACCTATTACTGTCTTCTCTCCTCAACACCTGTCCCACCTTCTAACATACAAGGGTCTCCAAACAGGACTCCCTTCCTGAGGATGCCACACTTACCTTTCAGCCATACCCACGACTCAACATTCCAAACTGACTCAGGTTGCTGATGTGACTACCTCCATGGTTTCTGCTGGCTTCTGCCACCCTTCATATTTGGTTCCAAATTCTAGAATCCCACTCATCAGCCACTTCGTCCTTCCATCTGCTCTAGCCATCTGCCTCTCCTCACCTGCTGCCACACTATGTAGGCAACTAACAACACACAGCTTAACCTCAAGTACAGCCTAATGGCCAAAATGGTTTCAAATTCTTTCATGGTAACAACTTTTGCTACTTTTGCTACACAGACAAATGATCCAAAAATCTCCTATATCAACACTTGCTCTGCTCTATACTTCCAAAGGTCTCTGATCTCTAAGAGTTTTCATTTTTCCTCCCTTGAAAACCTTCTATTCCTAAGATTTCTCTGTGTTTGACTCTTAAGAAATCTTTTAAGACTATTGTAAACACAGTCTACCTTCGGATCTATAAGTTCATTGGGTATGGTTTGACACCTGTCCAATCTCACCTCTGTAACATCTCCCCTTTTGGATGACACGATCCTCTCTGTCACTCCACCTTGTTTCAGATCTTAATCTCCACATATCAGCTATGGAATAACACTCTGCCTGGCCATTTTGAAGAATATTGATTGTGTGTCCCTTTTGGGTCAATCTCATGACCACCATTTGTAGCCTTGCCCTTTGGTCTATTAAATATCAATACCACCCCTTATCTTTTCTTGGTATCAGAGACCGCCTTTGCTCCTCAGGAACATACATTATGGTTCACTGGATTCCTCAATCTGCAACACTACCGTATCACCCAGCCCCTATGTGCGAAAGTTCACATTGTCTCAATTTTCATCAGCACTCAAGCTGACCACTGCCAACCTGCTGGGTGGTCTGGGGAGTGAGACCTGGTGATGAACGCTTGCCGATTCCCATCACAGGGTTTATATGGGCACAGGAAGCTGTGCAGGTCCTACCTTTCCCTCAGTCCTGGCCATCAGGGCTAGCATCATCCCTGTCTACTACAGAGGGACTGACTTCTTCTCTAGCTATTTACCATCAATTCTGCTTTCAGTTCATCCAGGATCTCTAATGAGTGGCTCAGACCTTACCCTCCAAGGGCAAACAGACTCACTGACCGCAGGAGTGCTACAGAAATCAGCAAGGATTAGTTACTAACAGTAGAAGGAAATGGTCTTTGTGTCTTCCTCACAGAGAAATGTTGCTTTCATGTCAACCAACAACTCCAGGCAGATTTTCAAAAACTTAAGAAACTGCTCAGTTCCTCTGCCCAGTGGATCATTGATAGTCCAACATGGAATTGAACACTACCCCTCTCAATCCCCCTCTCCTCCATTTCTTATTTTTTAAAAAAAGATTTATTTACTTTTTATATATGAGCACACTGTAGCTGTCTTCAGACACACTAGAAGAGGGCATCAGATCCCATTACAGATGGTTGTGAGCCACCATGTGGTTGCTGGGATTTGAACTCAGGACCTTCGGAAGAGCAGTTAGTGCTCTTAACCACTGACTCAACTCTCCAGCCCTCTCCTCCATTTCTTTTGTTTTTTGTTGCTTTGTTTTTCGAGACAGGGTTTCTCTGTGTAGTCCTAGCTGTCCTGGAACTCACTCTAGAGACCAGGCTGGCCTTGAACTCAGAAATCCGCCTGTCTCTGCCTCCCAAGTGCTGGGATTAAAGGCGTGCGCCACCACTGCCTGGCTCTCCTCCATTTCTTAATGGAGGCATCTTGCTTATAAACTTCTTGTCTATATTTCTTCAACAATAGATTCAAAAGATTTCTAACCAGAATTTTAATCAATTGCTATTACAGGATAACTAGCCCCTAGCTACAGAGCCAAAGGCCTTCAACCCAATTATCCCCCGGAAATAAAGATTAAGTTTGCCACAAGGACTTCAACAACCACATTCAGGTTGTAGTCTAATGACAACATATCTCCTGCGTTCCCAACCCAATTGCTTATCAATAATAAACAAAAAAGAGGGGAATGTAAACCCCTTATGGTGCAAGTGGCATGCTATGTCCTCCCAGACTATAGTGGCTATAACCATTTTCAACCCCTCCCCTCCAAATGCAGACAGTCAAGTTCTGTCCTGCAGAGAAGAAAAATGCCCATGGTCAGGCCACAGAATCCTACCAACCCCTGGCCACCCTGGAAAGGGCCCCAACCCAGACCCCTATATAAAGCCTGCTTACTGCTCAGTTCTTTGCTGCCTTCCACCCAAGCAGAGGCCGTCACCCTCTCGGGTCATTCCCAGTAAGTCTTTTCTGTGAGGTTTGTTGTGAGGTGTGACCTGGACTGCCTACATACCTTTCCTATCAGAGATGTAACACACTAGCAATCAACCCTAGCTCCCCGTAAATGCCAGACTATCCCAGAACTACATTCTCATTGTGTGGACTTTCTAATCTCCAAAGATGAATAACCGATTATATAAAACAAAATATAACGGGTGAACAGCAAAAAACACCGGAACAAAACTTTCAGAATGTAACACAGAAACCAAAGGAGAGGAAGAACAAGGTGTAGCTTAGTAGCACACTATCTGTGCAGTCGCACAAGGCCCTGCCTTTGACAACACTGCAATAAACAAACCCCTCCTGTACCATGAAGGAAAAACTGAACATAGGAGTTGGGAAAGGTTGCTGCTCTATGGTACAACACCTGCCTAGCATGCACAGACAGCCTGTGTTCAATTCCATTCAGCATACAACAAAACCATTCTAATACCTGGCTCCATCTACGATCTTCCTGGTTGCTTTTCCATGCGCCTTACTGCATGACTCATGCTTTGGTCCATCTGTATTCCCTGAAATGTTTACTATATTCTCTATTGGTTCCTACAACCTGAGGCTTTTCAGACTTGATCACTGTCTGTTACTTCCATGGTAGAACTGTATCTCCCTGTCGTTTATTAGACTGCGAGTTGTTAACAAAAGTTAACATCCCTTTACTTTTTTTTTTTTGGTTTTGATTTGAAACAGGGTACTACTATTTAATCCTGGCTATCCTCAAACCCATAAACCCCCTGCATCAGTTCTCCCAAGAACCTGCATTACAGGTACACGCCTCCCTACGCAGCTTCTTTTAACTTAATGTTTTGTTGTTGTTGCTAAAACAGAACTTCTAAGTGAAGTTAGCAACATTTCTTCTGTGGACATAAAGTGGGGAAGGCTGATGCCCCTGCAAGGGTTATAGACTTCCAGATCTACAAACCATTGGGGAAATGTGCTAGATCAGTGCTTCTCAACCTATGGGACAATACTCCATCAAGGGTCAATCAATCCTTTCACAGGGGTAGAATATCCTAAATATCAGATATTTACATTATGTTATGATTTGTAACGGAGGCAAAATTACAGTTATGAAGTATCAATGAAATAATTTATAGTTAGGGATCACCACACATGAGAAACTGTGTTAGTTACTGCATTAGGAAGGCTAAAAACACTGTGCTAGATATTGCCTCAACTCTCAGTCGAACCTTTAAGGTCATGACACCTATGGAAATGTATGACCATAGATCTGTGGTGCACAGATATACTGTAGTCCTTTTGAGGGGACCAGCTAAGGTCTGTTGGTTTTCACTGAAGGATGGATTTGCATTCTTCCTAAGAATGTATGGTCTGTGACAATTCTTCCTTTAGAGGATCATGTCTTTTAATTACTTTGCAATTATTGCATGCCTGTAATGTATGCAAGGGCATGTGTGGTTATGGCATGTACCTGAAGGTCAGAGAACAACTTTATGTAATCAGTTTTCTCCTTCCATCTTTTTTATTTTTTTTTTTAGTTTTTCGAGACAGGGTTTCTCTGTGTAGCCCTGGCTGTCCTGGAACTCACTCTGTAGACCAGGCTGTCCTCGAACTCAGAAATCTGCCTGCCTCTGCCTCCCAAGTGCTGGGATTAAAGACATGTGCCACCATTGCCCGGCTTCTCCTTCCATCTTAACATGGGTTCCAGGAGTAAAAATCAAGTCATCGGGTTTGCCCGTCAAACTTTACCCACTGGGCCACCTCACTCATCCAGGAGTTCATGTCTTTTCCCATTTGTTTTTACTTTGTTTATTTTCATCAATATGCCTGAGCATATGTATATGTACCAGAAACATTCAGTAGCCTGTGGAGCCCAGAAGAGGCCATCAGATACTCTAGAACTGGAGTTAGAGGCGGCTGTGAGCCACCACGTGGTGTTGGGAATGCAACCTGGGACCCGTGGGGGCAGCCGCTGCTCTGACTGCTTTGTTAGTCCTATTTCCTTCTTGAGGCAGTGATTCATATAGCACAGCTGGCCGTGAACTTGGCACACACACCAGGCTGCCATCAAATGCCTTCCCTCTATCACTGACGTGGGAGGATTATTAAGCATGAACCAATACATCCAGCCCATTTATATTTTTGTATCCCATAGATATCCCTCTAATCCAAATAAACCTACATTATAGGGGGAAAAATTATTCAACTTTGAAATATCTTAAATTTAAGAATTAGCTACAAATTGGGAAATCAGGACCTATTACAGACAATTCACAATAGAAATAGCCTTTTTAAAAAAAAAATCCTTGAACATCCATATGAAGTAGGACGTGGGACACAGACCTCCACCCATATACAGATCACAGTTATAAATTCATCCCCAAAATGCAACACCATTCCTACTGTAGCAAACCTACAGCATCATTATGTACTCACGCTCTGTGTCTTTACTGAGGTCCTATGTCAATGACATAAAACAGTGAAAGGCTGTGTGGTTACACACTTCCAAAGTCTCAACAGAAACTAAATGAAATTAACAGAAGTTAAATGAAGGTCAAGGGTGTTTTTTCAGGTCCTGTCAAGAACTGGCAAAGTCTTGGGACATTTTTTTTTTTTTTTGTGGAACCACAACTTCCCAATTTGAGAAAGCCCACAGGTTAGGATTCTAGCCACTGGTATTTCTTGAGGCTACACCCCCATCATTTAATGAAGGCTACCTTCCATGGGTTCTGGCTACAGAATTGACATCCTTGCTAACAGGCTGATGCAGGAGGACTGTCAGAGATGGTGCAGATGTGAGCTGGAATCCACCTCAAACACTCAGATGATGGCATCATTCCCACAAGCTGCTGCTAGGGCCCCAGAGAGATGATACCAATATCATAAATGGTTTTGGAGCAGAACTCCCACAGTATGCAGATATATTTCCTGCTGAAGCCAGAGCTATTGTACGTCATCCTTGCTTGTGTCCTAGGAGATGGGGGCACTAAGCACACTGTATTAAAGTAGGATGCCAGGTGCTAGACAATGGAGTTATAGGCCAAGGTCTATACAGTGAATTCATGACCCTCAAGGGGCGGTAGCACAAGAGACCCCGTTGTCCTTTTCCAGGTAGTTTTACTGTCAAGGCTGTCAGAAGCTAAAACCTCCTCACTTAAATGGTTGACTATCTTGTGGATGGGAGCTGAGGACACTAACAGCTCATACACATCATCTTCATTAATTTCCAGATCCATATGCCTTAGTTGGGGATGGCCAAGAGGTTGCCGGTACAGCCCAAGCCTCTTGACCTCATTCTCATGACCATCATCAGTTTAGAGCACTGGTTGCTCTTGCAAAGGACCATATTTGATTCCCAGAAAGTATATAACCATGTACAAATCCATTTCGGGGCACCAGACACTCTCTTATGACCTGTTTGGATACTAGACATGCATGTATATATATAGATATATGCAGGCAAAACATTAATACATATAAAATAAAATAAAAAAGACCGGTTACACAGAGTCATCTGGCTCTGCCAGATACAAGCAGTAGAACAAGAGCTGGCAGACCCTGAAGTTACCACAGGGGCCAGGCTCCTTCCACGCAGGCCTGCGGGAAAGGACAGACTTGCAGATCTTGCCATCGCTCCTAGAGGATCAGATGCAGATTCCATGGCTGGCAGTGTGGAATCCAGGCTGCTCAGGTCCAGGTGTGCTGGGATGCATGTGCACCAGGGAGGTTATCATCACTCAGCAGATGCAGGGTGAGGAAGTGTCGGGGCACTGTTCTGTCAGGGCATGAGGTGAAGTCACTAAGCAACCATCCGCGGACCACTGTAAGCTGGAAGCTCAGCTCAGGGCTGCCAGCCCTTCCTGGTAGCTAAGAATCCACAAAAGTGGCTGAACGTCCCCAAGTTCGGCCCTTTTACTCACTGCCAGGGTTTGGAGAGGGTACTGATCTTTATTGTTGTCCTGGTTGTTGGGGAGGGAGAAACATAGATGTTCATTTTTGGTTCGCATCTACTTTATGTTTTTTTGTTTTAGTGAGATAACGTCTATTTAGTCCTGGAACTCACGATGTAGACAGGCCAGCCTTGAACTCACATGAATCTCCCCAACACTGACTCTAGAATACTGAGTACGTGCTACTGTACCCAACAATGTGCATTTATTGCATGTTGAATTTTATGTAGCTCTTGCCATACACTTTGTGCCACAGCGGCTTCCCTAGGTCCAGCGGAACATCTCCAGTACTCTGCTCCCCTGGAGATGCTCAGTGATCAAGAATCAACTCTCAATGCTTAATGTTGGCATTGTTCTCTGCAAGTTTCAGTACATTTAGTAAAAATGCAGGACTCCTTTCAGACCACTAACCCAGGTTCCAGTACCAACTACTTGGTCTGAGTACCCTACCGGCCCTACCACTGTTATGCAAGAATGGTACACATCACTTGCTTTCTTGTGAAGCTGGGTTCTCACTGTGGTGCCCAAGCTGGCCTGCAGCTCCCGGACTGAAACAATCCAGCTGTCTCAGCTTCCCAAGCAGGATCAACCACACCCATGTGCTGCTGTACTTGGAAGAGACTCTGTCTCTCTAAAGTGGCAACGTTAAAATATGTGTATTTTTAAATTTTGTGTGTGTTTCTGAGTATGTGTATATGAACTACATGCATGCAAGGGTCTGAGGAGGTTAGAAGAGGCATTAGGTTCCTTGAAATTGGAGTTACATAGATGGTTGTGGGCCACCATATGGGTGCTAGGAACTGAACCTCTCAATGCTGAGATTAAAGGGGTACCACTGTCTGTTCCAGGCCACAGTGCTAATTTCTTTCTTTCTTTTTTTTTTTTTTGATAATTTCTTATACTATTTGTTTTTTTAAATTTCACACAAACCTAGACATAATCAGGAAGAGGCACTCTTTATTGATAAAATGCCTCTAGACAACTGGCCTGTAGACAAGTCAGTACATGCGCGCGCGCACACACACACACACACACACACACACACACACACACACACACACACACACACACACACACACACACACACACACTACCTACCTCTGAAACACAGATAGGGTCTTACTATGTATCTTTGATTGTTCTTACTAAGCAGACCAGGATGGCCTCCTA
This sequence comes from Tokudaia tokunoshimensis, assembly GCA_036184795.1. Lineage (NCBI taxonomy): Eukaryota > Metazoa > Chordata > Mammalia > Rodentia > Muridae > Tokudaia > Tokudaia tokunoshimensis. The sequence goes on along the minus strand of BTHU01000014.1, from coordinate 73,490,150 downwards.
ACTGCCAAGATTAAAGATGTGTCTTACCTCCCCAGCCTCATTTTATTCTTTTAAATGGATGTTCTATAAATCATTTAAGCACATTTAGGTTTTCCTTCTTTTTATTTTTATGGGTTTTTTTGTTTTTTTTTTTTTTGGAGACATGGTTTCTCTGTGTGTAGCTCTGACTGTACTGAAACTCTCACTCTGTAGAACAAGCTGGCCTTAAACTCGTCAATCCACCTACTTCTGCCTCCCCAGTTCAGGGATTAAATGTGTGTGACGCCACCACCTGGCTCTTACACTATGATTTTTACTTTGGCTTTGCTTTGCTTTGTTCATAACCAGGGTGTATCTCTGGCTGACATGGAACTTACAACATAGACTGGCCTGGCCTTTGAACTCACTCACGATCCAACTGTCTCTGCCTCCTGAGTTCTGGGATTAAAGACAAACCCAGCTCTTATTTCTCATTTTTGATGCAAGGTCTCCCTTATTGTTTCTATGCTAAATCATCAAGCTTCTGGTGAATTATTCCGTCCCTGAGTCCCACCTTGCAGACTTGAGAAACTGTATTCAGCTTTCTATTAAACATAAACATATACACACCTGGCTGGCTTCTCCTATTTTAAGAGAAGAGTCTCAACTGTGCAGGCCAAGCCTGCCTGGGATTCACTATCCTGCCACAGCTTCCAGAGCCACTGTAGCCTAATTCAATGTTTTCATTCTGTGTTTTGTAGAGACAGGATCTCATGTAGCCCGGGGTGATCCAAAGTCCCTATGTAAGATAGGTTAGCCTTTCTGGTCCTCTGCCTCCACCCTCTAAGTGCCAGGGTTACTTGTGTATGCCACCAAGCGTGGCCCTAGAACTTCTATATTTTTATGCAGTTTATTTAATTTTTTAAAAGATTTTATTTAATTATTTTATATAGATGATGAGTACACTGTTGCTGTCTTCAGACACACCCGAAGAGGGCATCAGGTCCCATTACAGATGGTTGTGAGTCACCATGTGGTTGCTGGTCAGGACCTCTGGAAGAGCAGTCAGTGCTCTTAACCGCTGAGCCATCTCTCCAGCCCCATGCAGTTTATTTTTTAGCTTTTATATTATGACTTACTTATTATAAATTTCCATTATAGTTTTAGCCCATTCCAAACAGAAGTTTCCCATGGTTTCTTCAAATATTCCTAAGTTTACACTAAAATCTGATCAGTAGAGATTATAATTAGGATAAGGCATATAGATACAACTTTATTATTCTTAAAATGGCTCCTATCCCAATAGCAATTAATAGCACAGATTCCCATCACTGATCTTAGAAGACACCTTCACTATATTCTAAATCACCCTGTGAACTGGTATCCATTTTCAATTTTCTATTCTATTTTACCAATATATGTATTTATATTCTGGCTAACTTTTGAGACTTTATATTTCAAATTTCTGAGATTAGTATTCTTATTTCATTTCTTTTAAAAATTTTCTCTTAGCTGGACATAGTGGCACATGGTTTTAATTACAGCACTTAGGAGGCAGAAGCAGGGGGACTCTCTTTTCAAGTTCAAGGGCTGCTTAGTCTACAGAGCAAGTTCTAGGACAGCCAGGGATACAAAGACATCCTGTTTCAAAAAAACCCACAAAACAATTTTTTTCTTGGTTATTACTGTTTTATGTTTTACACAGCATTGCATCAACATATATATTTTATTTATTCAAGTCTTTTCAATAATTTTGTTTTAAAGATTGCTTTTATTTTATATATATGAACATTTTGCCTACATGCAAAACAGTGGAGAATACAGAAATAATTTCATACATCTACTGCAGTCAAACAATTTTCAACACAGTTGACAAGGGCACACAGTGTAAAAAGGGAAGTATCTTTAAGTAGAGCTGGAAAAACTGATTTCATGCATAAATAAATCAAATTTGTCTTTTTTCATATGTAAGACTCAACTCAAAATGGACTTAAATTCTAAACAGGGATAGAGGTTGGTAATAGAACACTTTTCCTGGTAAGGGTCTGGGATTGATTCCTGACATCACAACAGACACTCCTCCTAACCATGTGGGAGTCAGTCTTCTCCTAGCTGCCTTCTGAGTAAGAAGTAAAACTGTCGGCTCCTCCTGTGCCACGCCTGCCTAAACACTGCTATGCTTCCCGCCATAATAATGGACTGAGCCTCTGAACCCATAAGCCAGCTCCAATTGAATGTGGTCCTTATAAGAGTTGCTGTGGTCATGGTGTCTGTTCTCAGCAGTAAACCCTAACTAAGACATATTCCAAACTGTTTTTTCTTTTGGTAGGATTTTATTTTTTATTCCTCCTTTTACATTAATTGCATTTTTTAACTTTTCATTATTGAGAAACAATTTTATTTTGCCTTTTCTCTTGCAAAGTTTTTCCTTTACTCTTTGCTCCCTAACATCCCATGTCTCCCTCCCCTTTAACTGGGTTCCCCTCTGTTCGCTCCTTGCTCCGACTCCTCCTTTCCTCTCAACCCTTTGCTGTTCCCACACTTAGTCCACAGGGTCCCAGCATGCTCCACAGTAGCTCTGACATTTTCAGTTGCATGGGTGTTAGTGTGGCTGGGGTTACTGTTACTGTTGCTAAAACACTGTGGGTTCTCTTTGATGACCTTAAAGAGCAGGCTGCTCACTAAGTACCCTTGGAAACTAGAGGCTTATAAACCGACAGATACACAAACTTCAGTACAAAGCTGGAAGAAATACAAAACAGCAGGACAACATGACTCATCCAAAAGATCGAACTCCTCAGTTACTGAATTCAAAGTTGCTGGTGTGGTTAAAATGAACACTTCAAACATTTTCCAGCAAAAATCAGCAATGGAATGAATTAGCAGTGAAAGCATCTGTTAAAAGCCTGATAACCTGAGTTCGATTCCCATGCTCCACGGGATACAAAAATAGAACCAACCTACAGAAGCTGTCCTTTGCTTCCACACATAACCCATGATGCACACATTTGGGCCCAGCCATGCACATTCTTGCACATAGGCATCAACAAACACAGACATGTACGCATTAACAGTAATAACAACAAAATTTGCAGTATGGATGAAAAGCTGACAACTCTGAAGAAAAATTCAGCAAGGAAATTAAGTTGAAAACAACAGGGAACTTTGAATTCTAGAACCAAAGTGGCAGAGGTAGGCGCATCACTATGAGCCTGACCTAAATAGTGGATTTCAGGTCAGTCAAAGCTTCACAGTGAGACTGTCTCAGAATACAGAAAACAGGGAAGGACTGTAGAGATGCTACTCTTGCAGAGACTTAGGTACATTTCATAGAATCCACATAGAGGTTCAAACTGCCTGTTCCAGGGGATCTGACACTCTCTTCTGGTACCCAAGAGCAACTATGATCCTGTGCATGCACTCTCCTCACAAACCCATACACATGACTGTAAAAAGCGAGGATTTTTTAAAGAAGTCTCGCTTGAGAGAGAAAGTTGGCAAGGAAAAGTTCAATGAATCAAATAATAAACAGTATGATAGCATCAATAACAGGCTTAACCAAGCAGGGATTACCAGGGATGGAAAAATAGGGGTATAAAACAGCAATATTAAATCATCAATAAGAAAACAACCAAAAAAAAAAAAAAAAAAAAACCAAGGCCACTTGGTGGTACAGACTATTAATATTAACCCTAGCCCTCAGGAGGCAAACTGAGGTAGATCTCTGTGAGTTTGAAGCCAGCCTGGTCTACAAAGTGAGTTCCAGGACAACCAAGGCTACACAGAGAAACCCTGTCTCGAAAAACCAAACCAACAAACAAAAACCCACAAACCAACCAACAAACAACCCCCCCCAAAAGAAAAATAACAAAAGCAGACATGACCACAATGTTCAAGAACTCTGGGATACAATTAAGAGAAAAACTCAAGAATCTATGTGATAAAAGGAGAGGTGGGGGGGAAACCCACTAAAAGTATACGGAAGTTTATCAATGAAAACACAACACAATCTGTTCAAAAATAAAGAGACTTTGAATACAAGAGACATTTGGAACTCCAAATAGACCCAACCAGAGAAGAACTTCTCTGGTGCATATTAACACATCATAGTCAAGATGTTAAAACTACAAAGTCTTTTAAAAGGCTGAAAAGATGGTTCAGTGGTTATGAGCACTGGCTGCTCTTGCAGAGTACCCAGGTTTAATTCCTAGCACCCACATGTCATGTCAAGCCACCTGTAACTCCAGACCTAGGGGACCCTGTGCCCTCTTCTGGCCTCCATGGACAACAGGCACACACATAGTGCACAAACACATGAAGACAAAACAAGAAAAAATTTTTTTCATTTGTTTTTGTTCTTGAGACAGGCTTTCTCTGTGTAGACTTAGCTGTCCTGGAGCTCAGTTTGTAGAATAGGCTGGCCTCGACTGAGTCCTGGGATTAAAGGCAATATGCAACCAATGTCCAGCTAAAATCCTTTGATCTAATTTCTTTTTAGAATCTACGATCAGAATGATTTTTTTTCCCCAAGCAAATGTTTCTTTGGCTGTCCTGGAACTTGCTCTGTACACCAGGCAGGCCTTGAACTCACAGAGACCCACCTACCTCTGCTCTGTGTGTGTGTGTGTGTGTGTGTGTGTGTGTGTGTGTGTGTGTGTGTGAGTGCGTGAGCGAGTGCACCACTGCTGCCCAGCTGAAAACAATTTTTAAAGGCATGGAAATTAAAAAAAAAAAAGAAAAGAAAAAGAAAAGACAAAGGTGGAAATTCTAAATAAATGAAAACTAAAAACAAGTTGGTATAATTATTGTGATATCTGATAAAGTAGACCTCTAACCAAAATGAGACAGAAGAGGTAAGAATACTGTAAATTAATAAAGGAACAAGTCATCAAGAAGATATAGCAAAGGAAATCCTGGACCATCTGCCTAGGAAGTTACCCATCTTTCCCAAACTCCAGGAAGGAATGACAGCCACCCCATACAGGAGTGCTCTGCATAGAGGAGATGAGAAAGACATACCGACTCTCTGCTGAACCAGACTCCTAAAAGCAAGGAACCCAAAACAGTCAAAGATGATTGGCAGGCCATGCCCAACAGGCTTGGGCACCCTAATTGTCTACACCTCTTCTGAGTGTTGAAAGTGGTTTCCAGTGTTCTTGTTGAACTTTGCTGGGACATTGGGTCAGCCAGCTTGAACTGCAAAATTCAAACTATAAAAGGACTCAGAAATCAGAAGAATTGCTTGCGTTCCACCATATTCTAAGGAAAGGTTGTAGGAGGAAAGAAAAAATTTCTCCAAGACCCAGGTAAGAAGCGTGGTGATGGCAGATGGGGAGGAAGAGGCAGTATCCATTCCAGTAAAGGGTGGACGGCAGCACAGTGGGGAGAGAACACCAAAATTAAAAAACAAAATCTTTTATAGGAAACAAAACAAGATGGCAGTGTGGTACACACCTATAATCCCAGCACTCAGGAGGCAGAGGCAGGAGAATCTCTGTGAATTCAAGGCTAGCCTGGTCTACAGAGATTCTATAACCAAACAACCAGAAACAAAACAAAACAAAGGACAACAAATGCAGTGAGAACATGGGGAAAGGAGAATCTCATGCACTGCTTGTCAAAGGGCCAACTCCTATAGCAAACATGGGAATCAGTGTGGAAGTTTTCTAAAACACTGAAATAGAAATGCCATATGCCAAGGCTGGAGAGATGGCTTAGTTGTTAAAAGCACTGGTTGCTCTTCCAAAGAACCCAGGTTCAATTCCTAGTACTCACGTGTCAGCTCACAGCTCTCCATAGCTCTAATTCTAGGGGATCTGGCACCCTCACACAGACATGTAAGCAAACCACCAATACAGGTAAAAATAAGTCTTAACAGGAAAAAAAAAGGAATGCCATATGTCCAACTATAGGACTTTCAGATTCATGCACGCATGTGTCTAAGTCAACACACCACCAAAATTATTACATGTGTATAAAAAAAAAAGAAAAAGAAAAGGAAATAGGACCATGTGGGAGGATGAGAGCTTGTGGAAATCAGGAAACCATGTGTGTAACAAAATGTGAAAACTGAAGCAGGGGCTTCCTGGGGAGGGAGAGAACCTGCTGGGTGTGCAAGGGATATAGGGGGGGAGCGAGTGTGAATGAAATATGAAGAAAAGAATACTTAAAGATGCCATGATAAGACATCACGTATACAAATCCAAGAATAACAAGTAGAAAGGCTTTTATATCATTAAAAAAAGAAAAATATTGCCTGCAGGTGATGGTGGCACACTCCTTTAATCCCAGCACTGAGAGACAAGCGGATCTCTGAGTTCCAGACAAGCCTGGTCTACAGCGTGAGTTCCAGGACAGCCAGAGGTACACAGAGAAACCCTGTCTCAAAAAACCAAATGAAAAAGAAAAAAGGAAAAATATAAAAAAACCCACAAAACCAAACAACAAAGCAAAGTGAAACCAAGAAGTCATTGTGTTCCCAACAAGGCTTTCAGATTAGAAGCAGAAAGCAGGAAGGAAAGCCACACTGAAACCTACTTTCTACTGGACAGTGGGGCTCCTGAGATATGCAAAGCATACATTTCTAGAGGTGACACAAAGGATAGTAAAGTATGTGACAGCGGAGTACAGCTCAAAGGCAGCTGCCAGGCTTTTACTCACAAAGCCTTCTACTAAGTCTCTAGTACGGTAAGAGGAGGGTGCGAGAGAACATATATTATAAGATATACTATTTACTTGTAATCTCAGCATTTAGAGGCTAAGACAGAAGGATGGTGAGTTCAAAGCCAATCTGGACTACATGGTGAGAACAGTGCTTACCAAAGCCTGTTCTCACTGGGCACTTTCTTGGCCCACAGACAGACTCTTAGAGTTCAAGAGGTTAATTGATTTAAGTTACTTAAGAGAATCAATGAAAACTATACCAGAACACTGCACATAAACTGGAAAACTGAAGGTGACCTTGAACTCTTCCCTCCTTTCCACCTCCCGATTGCTGGGATCACAGGAGTACACTGCACTACCCAACTTCAAAAGTATATTGGGGGACTAGAGATAAGGCTCAGAAGTTAAAAACACCATAACGCAAATGTATCTTCAGTTCCAGGAGATCCAATGCCATGAAAATGACCTTCAAGGGCACCAGGCACACACATACAAATAAAATCAATAAAATAAAGTGGTTTTTTTGGTTTGTGTGTGTGTGTGTGTGTGTGTGAGTGACTTTTTTGTTGTTTTAAGACAGGGTTTCACCATGTGACTCTGCACACTCTCCCGCTGCCCCTGCCCCCCCCTCCTCTGAGAGAGAACTTTACCCAGGACAGGTTTGCACTCGCTTATGTACCCAAAGCTGGTCTGAACGAGCAACTACTCCTGCCTTGGTCTCTCAAAGCTCAGAGGCTATATTCTTACTGGAGTTTAAGCTAGCATTATGCACACATAATATCTAGCATAAGAAGTACAATAAAAATGATTAATGTATTAGAAATCTTACACATAATTATATAGTCATATAACCAATGAATTCTTGGGATAAATTCCTAGAAGTAAGAACACAGCTTTGAGTATGTGGCGGCGGATTTGAGGACAAGTATGCTTTGCCTAGCATTTTTCCCAGACAGCAAACCCAGTCTGCATTAGAGAAGCTCACCTTTTGGGCCGAGGCAGGCCCATTGGGGTAAGGTTGGGGTCTGGTTTAGGAACGGTTTTCCGGATGCGGATCTGTGAGACTTTCTTTGGTCTCTTCTCTGGCTCAGCCTGTTTTTAAAGGCAAGATGGTAAGACATTTAAATCAGGCTGTTATACTCAAAACATTGCTCCCTCAGTTTACAGATAAGCCTAGAAAGTAGCTAAAGACAAATTTCCCCTTCCTACCCTTGCTTCATTTCCTGTCACTGCCCCTTCATATATTAAAAGAGTTGAAAGGTTCCAATTGAGATAATCAACTGAAAGTGTTCAATCAGTGGAGACAAGTGATGTTGTAAAACTGAAGAACACTATCATTTATTCATCTTTCAATGCACAAAGGCTCTTAGGGCCAAGTCTCTTTATAAAGTCTCTTTAATGCTGTTGCTGAGAAAAAGGATCTGAAAAACAATACGGATAACTAAGCTCTGCACGGTACGACAGGAAGAGCTGGAGGCCAGTGAGGAGAAAACAGGAAGACCCCATCTCTGAAGACAAACCAAAATGAAGGTTAACAATCCCATACAAATTCACCATATCATCTCCTACCTCAGTATGCTCAGACACTGAGCTAAGGCTAGTGAGTAAAGTCTGTACCTACCATGTGATGGGGTCAACAGGAACCCCGATGCCACCTCCACCTGACACCCTGGTACTCTGCATTTACCTCGTTTCGCTGTGCAGGGCTGCTCTGTGGTCGGGGGCAAGCTGCTGACACACCATCCAGCTCATCAAACCCAGGAACCGGGAGCGCAGAGGCCGAGAGCAGGAGCGTGCTGACAGTGGGCTCTGTTACCAAGCAAGGCTTTGGCACCAAGGCAGGAAACGCAGGCTCTAGCCTAGCACCGTGGAGACAAAATGAAGATAAACTTGTATGAGGCTTGCTCTCTACTTCTAGCAGACTTGTTTGTTTGTTTTTGAGACAGTTTCTCTGTGGAGCCACAGCTGCCCTGGAACTTGCTGTGAGAACCAGGCTGTCCTCGAACTCACAGAGATCCACCTGCCTCTGAGTGCTGGGATTAAAGGCATGCACTACCGCTGCCTGGCAGCAAGCAGGCATTTTTATTTAGATTTTTTTCTTTTTTTTAAAGTTACTTGGTAAGCACACAGGTTAAGATTCTTTAAAAAAATTTAAGATAAGGACTAGTCAAACAGCTCCACATGTAGGTCTTACTGTGGGTCCTGGTGTGCACATGTACATGTTGAGGCCAGAAGACAAACGTCCTTCCTCAGCTGTCCCAGCCACCTTCTTTTTGGCCTAGAGCTCACCAAGTAGCCTAGGCTGGCTGGCCAGTAAGCCTATCTCTGTAAGCGCTAGAATCGCAAGTGTACCACCATGGCTGGTTTTCTATGTGGACTGTGGGGGATGAAACCCATGCCCTCAGGCTTGCAAGGCAGGCAATTTACCACTGTGGTCTCTCATCCCAGCCTATGTGATCTTTTGAACATAAAGATTAGGATGGGTGATGTTTTTTTCTGTTCAGGAATGACATTTTCAGTCAACCTGTTTCCTAGTCACTTTTAGACTAACCTGGGTCTACACATATGAAAAACTACAAGTATGTGGTCAATCCATTTCAGTGTATAGGGAAGTTTTATAAATAAATGTGTAAGTGAGTGAAGAATGGTGAGAAGATAGTAGTGAATGAACAGATGAACCAACCCTACTCAGGGACTAGGACCATCAGCTGGTTAATGATTTCTTTTTTAAGTAAAGGGTGCTAATTACACAACCCTACTCCTCATTATTTGATATAGAGCATTACTGATTCTCAGAGATATTTGAGACCTATAAACTTGAGTAAGATTGAGACCAGGTCAGAGTTGTGCCACGCCTAGCCCATGCTAACAACAAACACTAGAATAAATGCATTCACCCTAGTGCTTTCTCACACACATCCATCCACACTTCAGGCCTGTGTGCCAAGGCTTACCTCAGGTGACAACTGTTGGTGCTGTGGACAGCTTCCATGCCTGGAAGAGGCACATTTGGTATGGTGGTGTGGCTGAAGTAAAGCACAAGTACAAAGCAGCAAGTTAAGGGAGTGGGGCAGAGCAAAGGTCCTGATGGTACTGCAGGTACTGGCACACGATGGAGGCCAAGAAACAAGCACCTCCCACCGTGCCACTACACTCATGTGCTCACTGGGCTGGAAGCAGGCTAACAGGAGGAGTGCTCCTAATAGAAAAAGGTATAAAGAAAAGAAAGGACAGTAAAAGAGAGGACAGGAACAAGAATGACATTAGGGCTTACACCTTTTAATTAACTTGGTAAGCACACGTTAGGATTCTTGTAAAAGTTTAAAGATGAGGAACAGTAAGATGGCTCCACAAGCAGAAGGTCTTGCTGCCATGCCTGATCATCTGAGGACAAACTCTGGAACTCACAGGGTGGAAGAAAAGATGGATTCCCCAAAAACTTACTGACCTACCTTCCTTCATGTACTTATCATGGCACATGTATACTTCATACATACAAACACATACAACAGATGGTTTTTAAAAATTAAACATAAAAGTATCTTGCACATAAAAGAACCAAACACAACAACATAACAAAGTATCTGGATAAGCAACCCCTGCACCAGGGAGGATATACAGCAGAATGATGATGAGTTCAAGATCATGCTAAGACACACATCGAGTTTGAGGCCAATCTGAACTACATGAGACACTACCTCCGGAAAAAAAAGGGGGGGAGGGGAGAGGGGGAAAGGTAAGATTGCTCAGCAGGTAAGGACACTTACTGTCTGACAATGCAAGGTGACAGCCTGAGTTTAATTCCTGGACCCCACATAAAGTGTAAAGAAAAAAACAACTCCAAAGTTGTCCTCTGACTACACGCATACACATACACACACGCACACACATCATGGCACAAGCCCCCGCCCCCCCAAAAAAAACCCCAAATATGCAAATTGGAAAGTATAATGAAAATATAAAATAAAGATCTTAAACTGTTCAGGTCTATATTAATTGTTAAAATAAATTTTGCCTTTTGGGACTGGAGAGATGGCTCAGTTCTTTCTTTCTTTTTTTTTTAATATTTATTTATTTATTTTAGACACGAGTACACTGCCATTGCTCTCTTCAGACACACCAAAAGAGGGCACCAGATACCATTACAAATGGTTGTGAGCCACCATGGGGTTACTGGGAATTGAACTCAGGACCTCTGAACGAACTGATGGCTCAGTTCTTAAGAGCACTGGTCTTCCAGAGGACCAAGGTTCAATTCCTAGCATTCACATGGCAGCTCACAATTATCTGCAACTCTAGGGCAGATACTTTCTTCTGATCTGCGTGGGCACTAAGTACATGGTGTACATACACACATGCAGGTGAAACACCAAGACACATAAAAAAGTAAGGAGGCTGGAGAAATGGCTCAGCATTTGAGAGCACTGGTTATTCTTGGACAGGACCTAGCCTCAGTTCCTGGTACCCACTTGGAGGCTCACAGCCATCCATAATCCAGTTCCAAGGGCTCCATCACACTCTTGTGACTTCCTTGGGCACCAGGCATATATGTGTCACACAGACATACATTCAGGCAAAACACTCATAGAAAAAAATTTAAGCCGGGCGGTGGTGGCGCACGCCTTTAATCCCAGCACTTGGGAGGCAGAGGCAGGAGGATTTCTGAGTTCGAGGCCAGCCTGGTCTACAAAATGAGTTCCAGGACAGCCAGGGCTACACAGAGAAACCCTGTCTCGAAAAACCAAAAAAGAAAAAAATTTAAAAATATAATTAGAAAAAAAATGTTTAATGCCCAGTGTATATAAAGCATAGCTACATACCTAAAGCACAATTAATTTCATTCCTCTACCAATGGCTTATAGACACATTCATATAAGATGCTGGATATGTTTTGTGCCTTTCAAATAAGACTGGCACAAAAATTCTACTGACTTTAGACAGAGCACACTTTATTAATGTGGAACTTGTATCATCATAGCCCTGCATTTCATCTCCTCCCTGAAAATTAACAATTTGTTAAACATCTAGGGAAAAAAAAGTCCAAGAACGGATTAAGGTCTTGGGTGAAGAGTCTCAGTAAGACAAAAGATACTGGAAAGAGCAGGTCAAAACAGGATTAAAGAGCCCTTGTGTCTAGTTTTAGTTCAGTGGAAATCCCAAGCAACCAAGGGATCAGGTTAGAAAAAAATCTTCAAGTGCTCAGTGCAGTGACACAAACCTGTGGTCCCAGCTACTCAGGGAAAGAACAGCAGAGCACAGACTTTGAGGTCAGCCTAAGTAATAGAACTTGTCTCAAAAATAAATTAGATCAAAAGACTGGGTGCTGGACTGTATAGTGAAATCCTATCTTTAAGAAAAAAAAAAGGGGGGGGGCTGGAGAGATGGCTCCGTAGTTAAGAGCACTGACTGCTCTTCCAGAGGTCCTGAGTTCAATTCCCAGCAACCATCTGTAATGGGATCCAATGTCCTCTTCTGGTGTGTCTGAAGACGGCTACATTGTATACTCAAATACATAAAATAAATACATATTTTTTTTAAAAAAACTTGGCAGTGGTGGCACACACCTTTAATCCTAACACTTGGGAGGTAGAGGCAGGTGGATCTCTGAGTTCCAGTTCTAGGATGGTCAGGGCTACACATAAACCCTGTCAGAAGAAGAAGAAGATGAAGATGAAGAAGAAGAAGAAGAAGAGGAGGAGGAGGAGGAGGAGGAAGAAGAAGAACAACAACAACAGAAAAAAAAAAGAAAAAAAGGAGAGAAAGAGCAGCTGCTAGCTCCTTGGACTTCCATCCACAGCTGCTGCTGACCATTGCTGGGGAGCTGGACTACAGACTGTAAGTCATCAACAAATTCCCTAACTATATAGACACTACCCATACGTTCTGTGACTCTAGAGAACCCTGACTAATACATATAGTAAGATGTCATCTCACCCAGTTGGAAGGCACACCAAATTAAACACACACTCACAAGCTGGATAAGCTGTGAGGAGATGGGAACTCTTACACACTGTTCCTAGGAATATAAGTTAGTGCAGCTATTATGGAAATAGAAATTGAACAAGAATTTCTGGAAAGAAGCTGAGTCAGCAAAGGCTGATTGATTTGAACTGTAGGGATGTGGAGAGGTTGGAATGTTTATCATTTATCTTGGGCTAAATTTAACCCCCCAAATAGCTATACCTTGCTCACCTCTGTGTCAGATCTGGCATCCTCTGACTAACAGATAAAACCCTTTTTAAATCTATTAACTTAGCAGACCACTAACTTCCACCACCCAGATTCCCTTTAACTAGAAGTCTCTGTGCACTCAAGTTCAAGATAATAGACAGACTCAGAACCAGACTGGATGAGCCTCACGGGGAAAACATACATCAAAGGGATCTGAATGCTGGTTTCAAATTTATCATCAGTGTAGTTATATTACCTCATGACACAACTGTACCCAGTTTTAGCCTAGATATCCTCTGTGCAGAAATTCTTGAATGCCCATCTGATTTCTGAGCTACTTAGTGTTCTAAGAATGTCAGAAGTTGCACAGCCATTCCAAACAGACTGACTCCCCCTGCACAGTGAGCCCATTTCTTCACAGGTCACCAAGGATGACAACATTTCCTGTCCACTGGGATATTCAAGGGCTTAAGTGATAGCTGAGGTTTTATCTCTTCTGTGAATATTTGAATAGATTAGAATGTCTGAAATGTGTCCTTTGTGAATGGTGCTTATCTTTAAGTAATGGGGTTTACTGATGATTTGCTTTCCCCTTTCAATACATACTCAGCATGGTGGTTTGAATAGGAATGGCCCCAAGGACTCTTGAATGCTTGACCCATAGGGAATCGCACTGTTAGGAAGTGTGGCTTTGTTGAAGTAGGTGTGGCCTTGCTTGAGGAAATATGTCACTATGGGGGTGGGCTTTGAGGTCTGTGATGCTCAAGCTACATCCAGTGTGGTACATAGTCTCTTTTTGTTAGATGTGGATCAAGATGTAGAACTCTCAGCTCCTTCTCCAGCACCATGTGTGCCCTCATGCTGCCATGTTTCCCACCATAACGTGCTACACCTCTGAAACTTTCAACCAGTTCCAATTAAATGTTTTCCTTAATAAGAAAAAAAAAGAAGAAAAGAAAAAGAAAGAAGAAAAGAAAAAAGCTATATATAGAATGTAAGAAACAAAAATAATATAAGGAATTATGAAAAACCAAATGAGACAGAGCTCTGAAAGAGAAAAGAGCCCTAAACTCACATCCTGAATACTAACATAGCATACAGAATATAACAGTGAAGTGGTCAGGCCTATAATCCTTGAATCTGGAAGGTGGAGCAGATCAGGAGATCAAGCCCAACATAGGAAGTTAGAGGCCAGCATAAGCTACAAGAAAGACAGAGAAAGAGTGGGGAGGGAGGAAACAAAACAGTTTAAAGCTGTGTGCCACAGGCTTATAGCACAGAACAATGATAACAATTTTCAGAGGCAGACCAAAATACCAGACAATATAAGCACTATGCCATCATTTGACACAATTGATCCCATTTATTTTTATGGTATACTTTCTTATTTTGTACATATGTGTGAACTCACCATGTGTGTAGCATGGCATGTGTATGAAGGTCAAAGGACAAATTGTCATTTTTCTCCCACTTCGTGGGTTCTAAGAATATAACTTAGGTCATTGGGCTTGATGGCTTACTCACTGAACCATCTTGCCAGGAAGTACCCCCATTCTTTCACTCATTCGTTATTTTATTTATTTACAAATTTAATTAAATTTATTTACAGATTTAATAGTTTTGTGTAGCCACAGAGGTGGCGCATGCCTTTAGTCCTAGGCACTCAGGAGGCAGAGGCAAGCAGATCTGAGTTCAAGACCAGCATGGTCTGCAGAGTGAGTTCCAGGACAGCCATGGCTACATAGAGAAACCCTGTCTCTCTCTGTCTCTCTCTCTCTCTCATACACACACACACACACACACACACACACACACAGATTTTTTTGTATATGGTTGTTTGCCAATAGTATGTATGTACAACAAAAACATGCAGTACCCACAGAAGCCAGAAGAGCATGTTAGACCCTTGGGAACTGGAGCTACAGGACTGGAATTAAGAGGAACCAAACTGGGGTCCTCTTAACTGCTGAACATCTTTCTTGCTCCTTTAATGTGTTTTTGAGACATTTCATCCCTTAGCCAAAACTGGTCTTAAATTTCAATCAAAATTAGAATTTCAACTGTAGCAACAGTTAAGAACAAATTAAAAATGACAGAGTTAAGCCGGCCAGTCCTTTAGTCCCAGATCTCTGGAGGCAGATCTCAGTAGGCCAGCCTGGTTTATAGAGTGAGTGCCAAGACAGCCAGGGCTAACAGAGAAACCCTATCTGGAAAAATAAAACAAAACAACAGAGTTTCTGTTCATCTAAAGAATCTCAGTAGTAAGATTTATCTAACACAATTCCTTGAGGACTGTTTTAGTGTAAGACATCGATTTCAGCATCTTAACTTGTGATAAGCAGCACTCTACACAATCTATATCCCACCTAAAAACTCTTAAAAAACCGAGAAATTTGAATCTTAGGTTCCCTTTGAGGGTGACTCTAGCTAAGACTAGCAGTGAGGGATTTGGAGCCTGAAGTGGCCACCTCCTGAAGCTAGGCAGGACTCCCAGTGGAGTCATAAAAATACCCACCCACCCACCCACCCACAAAACCTTCAACCAAAATTTGTCCTGCTATAAATGCAGGAACAAAGACGGAGCAGAGACTGAAGGAATAGTAAACCAATGACTGGCCCAACTTAAGACCCTCCCCATGGACAAGAACCAATCCCTGACACTATTAATGATACTCTGTTATGTTTGCAGATTGGGAGCCTAGCATAACTGTTCTCTGAGAGGCTCCACCCAGTAAATGACTTAAACAGATGCAGAGACCCACAGCCAAATATTAGAAGGGGCTCAGGGAGTCTTGTAGAAGCGTTGGGGGAAGGATTCAGGGACCCAAAGGGGACAGGGACTCCACAAGAAGACTAACAGACTCAACTAGCCTGTACCCTCGGGTGCTCCCATAGACTGAACCACTAACCTAAGAGTATATACATATGCCAGATCTAGTCATCTGTGTCCCTCTCCCTCCACCCATGGCACATATATAGCAGAAGTGCAGCTTGGTCTTCATGAGGGTCCCCCAACAACTGGGGGGGGGGCTGTCCCTGACTTTGTTGCCTGCCTATAGATCCTGTTTCTTTAACTGGGCTGCTTGTCTGGCCTCAGTGTGAGTAGACATGCCTAGTCCTGTAGTAATTTGATGTGCCAGGGTGGGTTGGTACCAGGGGGGCCTCCCCTTCTCAGAGGAAAAGAAGATGATGATGGGATGTGGAAAGGAAATACATGAGGGGAATGGGAGGAGGGGGCTGCAAGGGGCGGGGGAGAGGGGAAAGAGGGAAAGAGGAGGGAGAGAGGAGAGAGGAAAGAGGGGAGTGGAAAGAGAGAGGAGGGGGGAAGACAGGGGAGAGAGGGGAGAGGGAGAGGGAGAGGGAGAGGGGAAGAGGTCACTATTAGGTAGAATGGATCAGGAACATGTGGTCAAGAGCGGTCCACCCTAAGGACAGGCTGGTGGAGCAGAAGCGTCCAGGAAGATATCAGATTGGCAAGTAACAGGCATTTATATGGGTTTTAACAGGTGAAGGGATAGCATAGCTCAGAACCTGCCCAGCACAGTGACTACGGCTTATTAAAAACTTGTAGTATCTCTGATCTACAGAGTTCCAAGACAGCCCGAGCTACACAGAGGAACCTTCCTCTTCCCCTTGACTCCCCCCAAAAGAATCTGTCCAGAATCCACTACAAATTCTACAAAGTCCCAAAACCAGGGAATGCAACTGTGAATTTCTGAAGGCCATATTATAGAAAGAAATGTAGAAGCAAATGGGACATGATGGCTCAGATTTGTAATTCCAGCACTCAAGGCTGAAGCAAAGTGTTCTTGAGTTCCTTGTCAGCCTTGGCTACAGTGTCACAAGCAAACAAGCAAACAACCTATAATGAAAGGTGGTGACATACACTGGGCATTGTGACGCCTAACTTTATCCCAGCACTTGGAAGGCAGGGACAGGTCAGATCGGTCTATATAGTGAATTGCACAACAGCAGAGCTATACTGAGACCCTGACTCAAGAGGGAAAAAAAAAGATGGCAGCACAAAGAATAAAATGTAAAGAATAGTACAGATGTAAGAGAAGATGTTGTGGGCAAATCAGGGGCCCCTATATGCAAGAATTACTGCTGCACTCTGTTGAGAGAGACTTTCCAAAGAAAACAATGTAACAGAGACGGCCCCTAGCAGACAGTCCTGCATTTCCAGTCCTGGCCCTTCTCCTTTCCCAGACAGCAGGAGACACAATGGAGCATAATGAAAGAAAAGGAGACAAGTTCTCACCTGCTCGGGGTGCTCAGGCTCCCCTGCTGCTTGCTATGCGTGGAATGAAGAGCTGGCAATCTGAAGGTCCAAGAGGGCCGGTGCTGGCTCCAAATGGACAACACTCTGCCCACCGAGTAGGGCAGAGAACAGAAGACCTTATCTGCTACAGAGGCCGGAGACCTTAACCCTTTCAGGCCCTGTGTAAACTGGGTCAAGAAGAACCTCTGCATGATAGGCATGTAACTGTTGAAGTTCCGTCTTTTTGTCCAGATTCGGTAACATCCAGGTGAACAAAGTGCTAGAAGTGTGTGAAGGCCAAGGTCAGAGCGATCTGCTCTGGTCTGAACTATGGCAGTGCCTCCATAATCTCCGAGAGGAGCCTGAGTGTGTGTCTGACTACTGAGGCCAGTGTCTTCCCTGAATGTGGCCATCCCAGGGCAACCGTGGGACAAGAAAAAAGAGAAGGTCCACTTGGGAGATGGAGTTGAGCACTGGGAGGCCTCTGTTAAGGCAAGCCTCGATGGAGCACAGTGCTCAGGAAAAGTCCTGGAGGATTCAGCCATGCAACTGGATGCTGATTTCACATGAAAGGAAAATGGAACGTTTTCAATACCAAACAGCAGTGACGGCATCTTGTTGCTCAAATCTATGAAGCTCATCTTAACAGCTTCAAGAGAATAAAGTGCCAAGGGCCTACTGTTAGACCCCCTATTCCACCCAGTAGCTTCCAAATATGGGTCCAACTGCATTGCATTATGTGAAAATCCATCGAGGAGCTTTTTATATCTGAGGCGCTTATAGTTTTTAGCCAATGGAACAAGGGAAGAGGAATATCGCCGATATCTGAGTTTCTGGGGCTTTGTTGCCAGAGTCAGTTTGGAGGCAAGGACAGACAGCTTGTTTAGTAAGGCTGATTCTTTGGTAGGCTTCCTACAACTCAGGCTTCTCAAGGATTGGCACAGAGTAGCCTTCGGCTTTGGTATGTGGCTACGCAAACTCTCGCTAGCTACGGTTTCAGGTTCCAATGGCTTGGCAGGCACAGTACATGGGCTGAGAAGTCTGTGTGCTCTTGTGGGGATTGGGTTCGAGAAACTCTTTTCACAATCAGAATTTCTCACTTTACTTATTTTTCTCCGCACAGTGGCCGGCTCCTGACAGGAAATTCTCTTACAGGTTCGATGAGGCTGCTTCTTTACAGGAAGCAATCTTTGCTGATATGACAGAGTCACGAAGGCACCGTGTATTCGGTCACCTCCAGCAAAGCTGGGGTCATGTTCTTTCCAGGAGGCACCAGGAAGGCAAGTACCTGTGCATAACTCAATGTCTTTCTTTAATGAATGACATAAACTTTCTTCTTTTGGGTATTTCAACTTCTGAAGCTGTCTAGCAATTTTGTCCTTGGATGGCTTTCTTAGAGTGACTGCTCCCATCATGATGGACTCATCTTGGTCAGCCTCAGGTTGCTTCTTATTTTGTATCTCATCTGACAACATCTTTGATGATGTATGTTGTTCTAACAGTACATATGTGCCCTTTTGATGTGTACATTCTTCCTTTGGCAAAGCATAGTCCACAGTTCTCTGGTTTTGTGGGGCTTCAGTAACATTTTGCACTCTCTGGCATTTCAAGTGGGTCTGAGAATTACCATCATGACTTTCTCTGGTGATGGTCTCCTCAGATGCTTCCCCAACAGGTATGTGACCCAGTAGCCCCTTCTGATGTTCTTCAGTTTTTTCTTTATTAGTTTTAATTGCTGTTTCCATTGTCATAGGCAAATGTTTATCAATGGAATTCTTATGAGGGTGACAAGTTTTGCAAACATTTTTGCCCACACTGATGCATGTGCTATCTCCTTCACTAGGGTTACTTAAATCCATTGGTATTCCTTCCTTCACGTCAGACAGGACTGTGCAATCCTTGACATTTTCACAAAACATTTCATCATCTTTGGGTTTAAAATGATGTTTCGAGTTAGGCATTTCATCATGAACATCAGCTGGTGAATGTTCCCGAGAAGTCAGACAAGAATGCGCCATCTTGATAGAGTCTTGGCACCCAGGAGACACTGTGTCTTTTAAGCATAATCCAAAGGTTTTCTTCTTGCCAAACTCAGAATTTGCTTCAAGTCTCGATTCTTTTATCATGGATCCTCCTTGACCTTGATGCTCACAATGAATGTAATTTAAAGATACATCTCCTCTATCCAGGGCTCTTATATTTGGTTCATGATCTACAACAGATTTTACTTCCTGATCAATGGCAGAGTCTGGACATCCTTCCATTTCATAGTCTTTTGGAGATCTGCATACTTTTTCTTCACATGATTTTTGTATTTCAGGAGAGTCTACTGAAGCAGCAGCATTTGGGAGTTCTGAGCGACAGCCAGGTGTACCTTTAAATACAACATTCAGTTCTCCTCGAAGAGACGAGCCACTTCTTAAAGTCTCGTAGCATGCAAGTGTATCTTGCCTTGTACAATGACCAGATAGACTAGATGCTTCCATACCCAGCACTCCCTCTGTAGGTTCATCTGTGCAGTCTGGACATACAACATCTAGCATACTGTGTGTAAACTCTTCAGAACCAGGAATATTTTCAAAGGCTCTTTTGAGATCTTTTATCTTTAAACTACCACAAGACAGAGGGACTTTACTGTCTGAACTGACTATCAGATCCTTTTGCTTGTGGTTCACCTCAGGGATGGTCTCTCGGTAGTCACCATTTAGTCCTTCCCTGGCTGCCTTACCTTCACATCTGCATTTGTCTAGACTATTTTGGTTACTCTGACAGTCAGAGACTTCATCTGCTTTCTGGTGAAGACTTTTAGCTGCTTGGTGCATGGTTTTAAAATGAGATGAAGTAACACTCAGAGACTGGTCCACTAATGTCTCAGTACTTGGAATGTGTGCAGATTGCTTTAGTTCATGTGTGTCATAAGCAGAGATGCTGTGTTTATAAATCTCAGTGTCTTCGTGTTGATCTTGTTTCTTTCTAGGTAGTCCTTCGTCACTGGTTTCCACGTGAGTAGCTGCGTTCAGAGAAGCACTATGTGACACAGCTGCTGTCATTGCACTTCCGTCAGTGCCTCCCAGGATGCTGCTCTGCACCTCTCTCCCAGAACGTTCACTCTCCAAGAGGGTGTTATTTTCTACAAAATCTTCTGGTCTTTGGAAGCAGGGATTACCATACTGAGCTGCATTTCCACATTTTAATTTACAGTTGTAAACTTTCAGAATATTTCTTCTAGGTTCATAGGCATCATAAGCAGAACACATGTTCTTCTCAGATGCATCTCGTGTTATGCAGTGACAGCTGAAGATATCCTGAGACTGAACATTTTGACATTCTGTGACAAAGGAAGAGCCAGCTGCTCCTCTCACACTTGAGAATAACGTGGAATGTACACCAGTCACTTCTTTTTGCCCTTCTGAGCTTGTTTTGATGTTGAAGGTTTGCATGTATGAAGAGGCACCACAGGCTTTGTCACCTTGTGGGGACATGGCTTCCATTTTTGTCTCAGCAGGAATGGTTTGAGTATCAGGGGTAACATTTACCCCATTCTCCAGAGAATGAAGGCTCTCTTGAACATCTCTGCATGTTGCTGAAGGCATTTCTCTTGGTACAGAGTCAGTTGTCACATGGTCTTGAGAACTAAGGGACACTTGTTGATGTGAAACACATTCATGCTCTAGTTTCTGTGCAGCCAGTGTTGGGTTAGAGGAGCGTTCACTCATCTCACTGGCGGTGATGGGTTCATTGAAATGTGGGATGCTGTCACGTGAGGTCTCAACAGGTTTTTCTGGAGATGATGATAATTTTGCAGTACCTTTCTTGGGTTTTGATATTTCATTACGTTCAGAACTTACTGAATCTGGCATCAAACTCTGAAGGGGCTTTCTTTCAGACAGAAAATTGTTGCATAATGCCTTATTTAGCAGAGAGCCACCCAGATTTCTCTGGATGCAGACTACAGACTTAGCATCTTTATTGTAAATCTTCCCATTTAATGCACTGGACTTTACAGTTGTTTGTTCAGGCTCTTCAATATGCACCAATAAGGAAAAGCTGCTTTCCTCAGAGTGTTTCTCAGGATGGGTCACATCATCAACAGTTTTTCTATGGTCCTCAGAGTTTATCAAATTACCATGAAGGTTTAAATTAATTTTCACATCATTTTTTTTAAACATAATTTCTGTGGCTTCAGTAGAAGAGTTAAGCATAGAACTACAGCTGTCTGTACAGGGACAACTGGCTTGAGTATGGCAGTTGCTGTGGTTACTGGATTCCACAGTCCTTTCTTCTCCACAAGTGAAGTCCTTGCTTTGATCAACTTTGTGCATTTTTTCAGCAGAAGCCTTTATCAATCCACTGCTTTCAAAACAACATTTTTCTAAGGATTTTGGGCCAGACAAATATGGTGTGAGATATAACATTTTAGAATTTTCTTCTGAGGGTTTTACAGTATCTATGCTTCCGGTAGCGAGAGAACTATCATGTGCAGAACTGTGCTTTTCCTCACAGGGGCTGAGACTCTGTTGGTGATTGTCATCTTCTTCACAGACAGGGTGTAAGTCATAAGACTGTTCCTTCCCTTTGCTCATTTTGGAAACAGTATAGTTCCCTGGTAACAACAAACAAAAGGCCAAATTAGTAATTCTCCATATTATTTTTCTTTAAGAGTTGTACTTGTTAATTCATAGTCCACAAAGGTTACAGGTACTATAGAAACTAAAGCTCTGGTTTCACCAAAGGTCATGCTCCTGTCTATTCCTAGGTGTGCACTGCTCCCAGCTGACAGATGTTGACTCACAGTGTCCCCCTTAGTTCCTCTGGCTTTCATACCTTGTCTCTCTTCTGTGAGCTCTGACAGAGTTCCAGTTGTATTATGTACATTTCCTTTTTCAAAAGAGAACAAAACTCAAATCAGTATATAATTTGAAAAATAAAAATAAGAAAGCTGTTCTACCTAAATGAGTTTCATCATACATCCAATGGCAATGACAGAAAGACTGGCCTGGGAAGACAGTCAGAAAGTTTAGTATGACATACTGGTAGTTTTGTGTTTCTTTGCAAACTCTGATAAAGAGCCAAAAAAAGCAACCAATCTTGAAAAAACTATAAACCACCTTTCATTATGTATTTTGGCACTCACAGATGATACTAGATAATTGAATAACACATAAAAATGTGAGCCTGACTCAAGTCTTAAGTTGCTGGGCTTTTTTGTTGTTGTTGTTTGTTTTTTTTGAAAGGTTTATTTATTTTATGTGAGTGCTGTTAGGATTCTGTCTAAGCCCCACCCCATAGTTACCTGGCACAGGCAGGTGGGCCTGGCCCACTATAAGGGGCTGCTTGCCCCTCCTCTTTTTCTCTTTCTTACTCCTGTTTCCTGCTTGCTTCTCTCTTGCCTTCTTGGGCTGTTCTCTCTCCCCCTCCCCTTCCTCCTTCTCCCCACGTGGTCATGGTCGGCATCTACTTCTCTCCTCTCTCCTCTCTGTATTTCTCTGCCTCTATTACCTTCTTAACCCCTGTCCCCTACCCTGAATAAACTCTATTCTATTCTATACTGTCGTGTGGCTGATCTGTCGGGGGAATGGATGCCTCGGCATGGGCCTGCAGAGGCACCATCTTCCCCCCATACCTCACCACACCCCATAGACACCCCCTTCCTCCACACCTCATCACACTCCAATAGAACCTATCTTTTTTTTTTAAAGCTTTATTTATTATATGTAAGTACACATTAGCTGTCTTCAGACACACCAGAGGAGGGCATCAGATCTCATTACAGATGGTTGTGAGCCATCATGTGGTTGCTGGGATTTGAACTCAGGACCTTCTGAAGAGCAGTCAGTGCTCTTAACCACTGAGCCATCTCTCCAGCCCCACAGAACTTATCTTAATAGCTCTTTATCTTTTTATAATCACAAGTACACTGTCGTTCTCTTCAGACACCCCAGAAGTGGGCATCATATCCCATTATAGGTGGTTGTGAGCCACCATGAAGTTGTTGGAAATTGAACTCAGGACCTCTGGAAGAGCAGTCAGCGCTCTTAACCACTGAGCCATCTCTCCAGCCCAAGATAGTTAGACAGACAGACAGACAGACAGACAGATACATTGATTGATTTATGTATACAGTGTTCTATTTCGTGTACACCTGCAGGCCAGAAGATGGCACCAGATATCATTATAGATGGTTGTGAGTCACCATATGGTTGCTGGGAATATCAGTATCAGGATCTCTGGAAGAGCAGTCAGTACTCTTAACCTCTGAGCCATCTCTCCAGCCCAAGATAGATTTATATATGTATGTATGTATGTATGTATGTATGCAAGCAGTGTTCTATATGCATGTATACCTGCAGGCCAGAAAATGGCCCCAGATCTCATTATAGATGGTTATGAGCCACCATATGGTTGCTGGGAATTGAACTCAGGTCCTCTGGAAAAGTAGCCAGTGCTCTTAACCTCTGAGCCATCTTTCCAGCCCAAGCTACTATTTTAAAACACTACTTACTAGGAGGCCCTGGTGATGCCAGTTTGCAATAGTAGCTACTTAGGGGCTGAGGCAGGATGGCAAGATCAAGGACTGTCGGAGCTACAAAGTATGTCCCAGGTCAGCCCAGGCAACTCAATATAAAGCTGAGAAGAGGATTAGGAAGAGAGTTCAGTGACAGAGCACTGGGGTCAATCCTAGGTAGGGTAAAATTAATCCATCTACCTACCTATCACAATAAGCTGTCGCTACAGCAGTTCTTATTATTAAATGATCATCTTATTACCTGAAATTAGATATAAATAAAATAGCTCTTTAAAAAGGAATAGTTAGAGGTGGTACTGCAGCTCAGTGGTAAAGCCCATGCCTAGCATTAGAAAAGCCACAGGTTCAATCCCTAGACTGCCAGAAACAAGTCAGAAAAAAAAAAGAACAGTTATGTATAGAACTTTATATATAAGAGATGAACTTGCAAGTGAAATGGTCCTGAACCCAGTGAGTTGTAACAACTGCCCTTCTGTAAACCTGGGCTGATCACTGCTGAGGCGGAGTACCAGGCGCATGCAAGCACAGTTTACCCCATCACTTCTGAGTTAGGATGAACACGGCCATTAGGAAACTCACAAAGCAAGCAAACAACACCAACCAACCCACCTTTCTGTGTGGAATGCAGTGTGTGAAGGAACTTTACTTCAGACACACCTATGATGCCAGCAGGAGGAAAACAGAACAGGAGCCCCAACCCTAGTTCAAAGCAAAACTCTGAAGCCCCTCAACTCTATGGTACTAACTTTCCTGAGCCTCAAGTTCTTCTGCAGAAAGCATGGTAAGTGCACTTATCTCAATGCTACAGAGGATTAAATAACACATGTAACACTGCCTGGAATAGTACTTGCAGTATTTTCTCTTTGATTATTTAATTACATATAAGAACAGTTAAAATGATGACATCCAGAATAGCATTTAAAAATATTTAGAATATGGGTTGCAGGTATAATTCAGTGATAGGAGGCTTGTCTGGCAGGTGTAAAGCTAGCAATACTTGGGGTGGGGGCACCTAATGAGTTTCTTTCTTTTTTTTGATTTTCTGAGACAGGGTTTCTCCGTATAGACCTGGCTGTCCTGGAACTCACTCTGTAGACCAAGCTGGCCTCGAACTCAGAAATCTGCCTGCCTCTGCCTCCCAAGTGCTGGGATTAAAGGCGTGTATCACCACTGCCCCACCCTAATGAATTTCTTATTTGGAGTACTAGCAATTGAACCCAGGACCAAACACATGCTTAGGCACACGCTCTGGGACTAAACTACAATCCCAGACCTCTAGGACACGCAGATGTAGCAAACACTAGATAGATAAATGTATACTGGATGTCAACAGTTTACATAAACATGAATTACTAACAAAAGCCATCTCCAATTCTCTACACAGTATTTAGCATTGTGAAATAAGCTGCTTTGCATGTCATCCCAAACAATGATCCGTCTGTGAATTTCTCAGCATGAGAACTCATTATTTTAAACTGGGTGTGACAGCACAGACCCACAATTCTAGCATTTGAAAAGTAGAGGCAAGCTCTCTCTGCCATCTTGGCACCTGTGGAGGCCTGCTGGGAACAGGACTTCTAAAAGCAAGTATGTCTGGAAGGCTGTGGTGCAAGGCCACTTTTGCTGGCTACAAGCTAGGTCTCTGGAACCACAGACAGCACATGGCTCTTCCTAAAATTGAAGGCATTTATGACTGAGATGAAACTGAGTTCTAAGAGATGTGCTTATGTGTATAAAGCAAAAAACAATACAGTGACTCCTAGAGGCAAACCAAACAAAACCAGAGTGATCTGGGGAAAAGTGATCGGGCCCACGGGAACAGTGGCATGGTTTGCGCCAAATTCCAAAGCAAGCTTCCTGCAAAGGTCACTGGACACAGAATTCATGTGATGCTGTACACATCCTGGATTTAAACTATTGGAGAGTAAATAAATAAAAGTAGATTTGTGCTCTTGTTAAAAAAAAAAAAAAAGAAGAGAAGTAGAGGCAAGGTGTTCAAAGTCACCCTATTATATAGCATCAAAGAGGAAAGGAGGATACCTTGGAATGCACAAACCTGTCTTACACAAAAACAAGCTAGCACACAAAAGAGCTGGGTCAGATCTAGGGAGGGTCTCATACCTTTGATTCTAGTACTCAGAAAGCAGAGGCAGGAGGATCTCTGTGAGTTTGAGGCCAGCTTGTTCTACACAGACAAGTTCAAAGCCAGCTCAGGCTACACAGACCCAGTTTCAACAAAAGCCACTCAGATGAGCAGACAATGAGAGTACCAGTCTGAATGTGTCTGACAGGACACTCTCTTGTGAAACAGTCCCCTAGTTACTTCGGTCTTACCCCTCTACAGCCACTTCTAAGCCTCTCCTGCTCTTATGTCTTTTATTCTGAAGTGTTTTTGAATACTGCCTAGCCAAGAGCATGTCTCTGAGAGGCAGTGGAAACTTTGGGACATGGGGCCTTACTTGATCTGGGGGAGAGTCTACAGACAGTTCCAGGAAAGCCAGGACTACCCCTGACAAGGGGTATGGGGGTTGGGGTTGGAATGAACAGAAAGTCCTGAAAGGAAGACGTTGATGCACTGATGCATGAATCTCTGAGTTCGAGGCCAGACTGGTCTACAGAGTTGAGTTAGTTCCAGGACAAGCAAGGGCTACACAGAGAAATCCTGTCTTGAAAAACAAAAAACCAAAACAAAACAAAAAGATAAATATCAAAGGTTAGGCATGGTGATATACATCTTTAATTCTAGAACTCTGGTGGCAAAGTCAGGCAGATCTCTGAGTTCTAGGCCAGCCTGGTCTATAGATCAAGTTCCAATGCAGCCAGGGTTGCCCAGAGAAACCCTGTCTCAAAGACAAGGAAGCTATGCCTGCAGAGTGACTGATTCCAAGTTTGGCACTGTGAAAAGATTAGAAAGCTCCAGGTCCTTACTTTGGGCTAGCTTTAGCCCCCAGAGACCACACACATACTGCTTGCCAACTGCCAGATCATGATCTGATCTCAAGACCAGAAGATCAAAGTGGAAGACCACAGGCTATGCAACGCCATGACTCAGCCTCCAACTCAGCTTCAGCCCTCCCTGTGCGGTCACACTTGGCCTCCTTGGAAAACCTTCCAGCCCAGACTCTATCCTTGACCCTTCTCTTCTGTTTCTTTCTCCACTCGCCCTGCCCCATCTGGGCAACAACAAACAAAACAAAGCCCAACGTGGCAACAAAGATACCTAAGAGTGCTGGGGAATGGTGGCCCACACATGTGATCCTAGCACTCCCAAGACAGAGGCAGGGGGATCTCTGTGAGTTTGAGGCCAGTCTGGTCTATAGAACAAGTTTCAAGACAGCCAGAGCTACACAGAGAAAACCTATCTCAAGCAAACAAGCAAACACTATTCTCACTAAGAGTGTATTCTGGTAGCTACCCAAAAGAAGACAACAAAACCTTTTCCTAATAAACCCCAATTTGGGGTCTGGAAACATGGCTCAGCAGTTAAGAGTGCTTTACTGTTCTTGCAATAGGCCGTGTTTAGGTACCCACTACCCCATACCGTGACTCGCAACTGCCTTTAACTCTAAGTTCAACAGATCTGAACCCCTCCTCTGGCCTCCACTGGCTCCTGCACATGCACATAAATAACAAGCGAATCATAAAAAACAAAACAAAACAAAAACCTTCCCAAGTATAATGCACATGCTTTGAATCCAAGCATTCAGGAGGCAGAGGCAGGTGGATGTCAGCTAGGACTACAAAGTGAGACCTTGTCTCAAAAGAAGCAAAAATCAACAACAAAAAGAAGTACCATACCTCTCTTCTTTCGTGGATCTCCAGGGAGGTCCGCATACACAGGTCCTTTGCTGGATTGTCTCAGGAGGAGATCCTGCAGCAAGAAAACCCCACAGTCAACAGAAGATACAGAAGTACCTGAGCCCACCAACATCAGTTATTACTTCAGAGCTCAGGGTAAGGCCAGGATTTCTGCCAATAGTCACAGGAATTGAGAACTAAAGAAAAGCGCAAGTTTAGGTTAATAAATAAAAAGGATTACTTCTCTGAAATTTGAGCTTGAAGCAGATGCAAACAGAGCACCCAAGTGGGACTAAAACAGCTGTAGTCCTCCTGCCTCAGCTTCCTGAGTGGTGGGACTGAAGGTGAGTGTCAGCATGCAGCTCCTATAAGTGCCTTCTGAGATCAAGAGATGAATAGGATGTACAGGGGCTCTTGGCACAGTACCGGCTTAAGCCGGAGCAGGACAGAAGTTTCTCTGTGCTCGGGCATGCAGCTCACCGCTGCCTACAGCCTCTCCTAGCTCCCTTCATAAGAAGATGGGAAGTTAACTTTAAAGAGGGGGTTGTCGAGAACAAGAACCGGAAAAGGAGGAGCTAGCTGGATCTCAAGAACAGAAACTGCTGGAGAATTTTTAGACACCTGCAAATCAATGAGAAAATTGGGAAGTTAATGACTGATTTTGTGACATTTAATGTCAGCACCGCAGAAGCAGGTCAAGTCCAGTCTGGTCCACATAAGAAGTTCCTGGCCAGCAAGGTTATAATCAAACCTTGTCTTAAAAAAAAAAAAAGGGCTCCTAAACTCTAAACTGAGGCTTAATTTCAGTTTTGAACTGTTGTTCTGTCTTTTCAGTTTTATGTAAGTCACAAATTGCTTCAAAATAAAAGTCTTAAAAGATTTTTTTAATTTAAAAGTTTTATATATATATATATATATATATATGTACATGTATATACACACACACATATGCTTTGCCTACATACAGTACCCTTGGAGGCCAGAAGAAGACCACAGCTGCCATGTGGGTACTGAGACTTGAACTAGGGGCCTCTGGAAGAACAGCTAGTACTCAAAACCACTGAGTCATCTCTTTAGCCCCAGTTTTTGTTCATGCTTTTAATTCATTTATTTCATTTATTTTATGTGTATGTTTTACCTGTATGTGTGCCTGGTACCTGCAGAGGGTGTCAGGTTCCCTAGAGTTACAATTACAGATGAATAAACCCAGAGCTGCCAATCAAACCCAGATCCATAGCCAAGAGCAAGTGCTCTTAACCTCTAAACCAACTCTAGCCTCTCAAAAACAGAACAAATCAAAAAAGGGTAAGAAAACATGCATAGTAATCTGGACGGTATGAAGTTCAGCAAATTGACATAAGTCATAAAAATTGGGTGTCTTGTGACCATACCATGGAAAAATGAATTTCTGTAAAACATAGTATGCTTCAAACAATCAACAGCTATCTCCTTACTACAATGTTCCCTTCCTTCAAATCCAGGACGTTCTCCAAAATGTGTATGCCATGGCTGAAAGGCAGTAACTTTCTTACTCCTTCAGTACAAGTATTACATCCTGGAACCAAAACTTTTTACAACATATTCAATCCAGGTACACCTACCGTTATTGAAGAGAAAAAGAACAATTAAAAAAAAATTAAAAGGGGCTGGAGAGATGGCTCAGTGGTTTTAAGAGCACTGACTGCTCTTCCAGAGGTCCTGAGTTCAATTCCCAGCAACCACATGGTGGCTCACAGCCGTCTGTAATGAGATCGGATCCCCTCTTCTGGTGTGTCTGAAAACAGCTACAGTATAATTATGTATAATAAATAAATAAATCTTTAAAAAAAATTAACATTCTACAACCTCGACTCATCAACAATCACAAACAACCCTGGTGGGGTAGAGAGGATTTTCAGTGCTTCCTCATCTGTGAGGGAGGACACCACAGGTTGCATCCATCTTTGTTGTAGTTCTGAAATAAGATCAATCTTTAGTGCGTCCTCCATAGGAAATCTCACATGTACCATCATTTTCAATTTTCTCCTACAAGAACAGAGTTCAGAACTGAAAACATCACTTCAGAGTTGAGTTTGGCTCCTGTAGCTGGTCCTGCCCTGTACTTTTCTCAGGTACTGTTTTCTTAAGGTTAAAAAAATAAAATAAAATGAGGGGCTAGAGATGGCTCAGCGGTTAAGAGCACGGGCTGTTCTTCCAGAGGTCCTGAGTTCAGTTCCCAGCAACCAAATGGTGGTGGCTTCCAATCATCTGTAATGAAATCTGATGCCCTCTTCTCGTGTGTCTGAAGATGGCTACAGTGTAGTCATACAAATAAAATCTTTTTTTTTTTTTAAAAAAAAAAAGGCTTGGGAAAAAGAGGTTCCCAGTAAAAAACTAAAATGCTAGGTGCTGGTGGTGCACACCTTTAATCCCAGCACTCAGGAGGAAGAGACAAGTGGATCTCTGAGTTGGAGGCTAGCCTAAAAGAGGTCCAGGACAGAGAAACTGTGCCTCTGTTAACTTTTAAATCCAGGGCAAATGGTTGAAGTAGCTATTTAACACATCAATGCAGACCAGCCATCAGGTTCTCCCAGCATCCCTCAGTCCCTACCTGTTTCAGGGTATGGCTGACCTATACCCCAACTCTCCAGCCCAGGAGCTGGGCTGGGCTGCCCTTCCCCAAGAGGCTCTTCCTTAATATAATTCAGACATTTTGGTTATCATCCCCTTTGGTACCTCTGGCCTCTGGCACCTAGCTCCTTCCCCTCTTCCCACCTCTCCCTACATGACGTTAGTCACGTCCACTCTGGACTCTCCCAGATGTGCCTGCCTCTGGCTCTGCTCTCCCTTTTATCCACAATAAACTTCCTCCTTCACTATTCCAAGGAGCAGTCACGTCTTCACACAGGACCTGGGTTTCGGTTCCCGCAACTACCTAGTTGCTCCCAACTATCAATAACTGTGGTTCCAAGAGCTGAAGTCCTCTTCAGCCCTCCATGGGCACCACGGGCACCATGCACACACATGATGCACATATACACAGACAAAATATTCATACACATAAGATTGAAAAATAAATTCTTAAATTATGTGTGTAGGGTTTAGGTCTTAATGAACTTTTCCTCATCCACTACACAAAAAGCAGAGGCAACTGAAGAAAGCTGAGAGCAGGAGAGGTGGTCTTCCTCAGGGAAAAAGACACCAGCTGGCTGTACAGTGCACAAGTAATACTATATGAAATATAATATATAGGGAATATAAATGTATATATGTTTATGCATGCAGGAACCATGCAAAAATAGGCATTATAAATTTGAAGGAGAGAAGAGGGAGATATATGGAAACGTTTAAAGGGAAGAAAGGGAAGGAAGAAATGGAATTAGAGTATAATCTCAAAATATATATATGTATTATATATATATACATACACACGCACACATACACACACACACACACACACACACACACACACACACACACACACACACAGGCTGCAGAGATGGATTAGTGGTTAAGAGCACTGACTGCTCTTCCAAAAGTCCTGAGTTCAATTCCCAGCAACTACATGGTGGCTTCCAACCATCTGTAATTGGATCCGATGCCCTTTTCTGGTGTGTCTGAAGACAGCTAAAGTGTACTCATATACATAAAAAATAAATAAATCTTATTTTAAAAAAAACCACTTAAATGCAAACCAGCAAAAAGTAATTCTTTTTTGCTTTAGAGGTGAGTAAAATCTTGTAACTACTAATTTCATTTATTTGAATGGGGAATATTTCATTATTGGAAGAGAATGAACTTTTTAAATTATGTATTTTTTTATTTTTTTTTTTTCTTTTTCTTTTTTTTTTTTTTGGTTTTTCGAGGCAGGGTTTCTCTGTGTAGCTCTGGCTATCCTGGAACTCACTCTGTAGACCAGGTATTTTTTTATTTATTTACTTATTTTAAGTATGCAAGTACACTGTTGCTTTCATCAGACACACCAGAAGAGGGCATCTGACTTGATTACAGATGGTTGTGAGCCACCATGTGGTTGCTGGGAATTGAACTCAGGACCTCTGGAAGAGCAGTCAGTGCTCTTAACCACTGAGCCATCTCTCCAGCCCCCATTTAAGTGTTATTAATGTATGTTTTCATGTTTGTCCTGATTTAGAGTGTCATCTACCAGGTAATGTGGCTTTGCTCTGTAGCTGAAGCTCATCTTGAGTGCCTGGATCATGATTCCTCTACCAAGGCCAGTGTTGGGACGGATGGTGCTTAGTAAACCCAACATATATCATTTAAATAAACGATAAACATATATCATTTCAAATAAATGATTGAAAAATGTATCTCATGATTGAAGTATATAAGTTGTTAACTTTTTATATTTTTTATTAAACTAATAAAATTTATTTTAAAATATACAACTCAGTACTGACATTTAAGTCATCAAAATGATCTGTAATAATTAAATGTCTCTTAAATATACATATATTCTGAAGCTAAAAGTAATATGCACTCAACCAGTTTCTAAAATCTGTTTGAAACATTAAACATGATAGAAGTAGAAAAAAAATCTCTTATGAAGTCCTCTATGTAAGGAAATTGTGAAAAGTTCCTGATTAGACAGAAACTGTTCCATCTCCAAGGGAGAATATGCAGTGTAACTGTGGCTTCATAGAATGAACTGGGTAGTGTTCCTTCTCTTTCTATTTTGTGGAACAGTTTGAAGAGTATTGGTATTAGCTCTTCTTTGAAAGTTTGATAGAATTCTACACTAAATCATCTGGTCCTGGGCTTTTTTTGGTTGGGAGACTTTTAATAACTTTAATGAAATAGACTGCTTCTATTTCTTTAGGGGTTATGGGACTGTTTAGATGGTTTATCTGGTCCTGATTTAAATTTAGTATTTGGGATCTGCCTAGAAAATTGTCCATTTCATCCAGATTTTCCAGTTTTGTTGAATATAGGCTTTTATAGTAGAATCTGATGATTTTTTTTTTTAATTTCCTCAGTTTCTGTTGTTATATCTCCCCTTTCTGATTTTGTTAATTTGGATACTGTCTCTGTGCCCTCTGGTTAGTCTGGATAACAGTTTATCTATCTTCAAGAAATAAAGATGGGACACAATGAAAGCAGGGCTAAGAGGAAAACTCAGCTCTCAGTGCCTCCAAAAAGAAAATGGGGAGAGCATACACTAGCAGCTTAATGGCACACCTGAAAGCTCTGGAACAAAAAGAAGCAAATACACCCCAGAGGAGTAGACGGCAGGGAATCATCAAACTGGGGCTGATCAACCAAGTAGAAACATAAAGAGCCATACACAGAATCAACCAAACCAGGAGCTGGTTCTTTGAGAAAATCAACAAGATAGTTAACTTTTTAAATGAGTGTTAGGATTACAGGTCTATACTACCATTCGCAGCCAGGTTTTGTTTCTTAATTCATCAATTCAAGAATTCTCTATGAGCCAGTGGTACACGCCTTTGATCCCAGCACGTGGGAGGCAGAGGCAGGCCTCTGAGCTTGAGACCAGCCTGCTCTGCAAATTAAGTTCCAGTACAGTCAGGGCTACTGCAGAGAAATCCTATCTCAAAACAACAACAACAAAAACCCCAAAAAAAGAAAAAGAAAAAGATTCTCTATGTATGCTAACACATGCCTTTAATCCCAGCACCAGGAAACATAGGCAGAAACAGATGAATCTCTAAGTTCGAGGCCAGCCTGGTCCACATAATGAGTTCTACAATAGCCAGGGCTACATAGAGAGACCTTGTCTCAAACACAAAACAAAATAAATAATTTTCTTTGCAAGAGGCAAGATATTGCTCTATAAATTATATGTACAATATATTTTCTTAATCTGTCAGGGCCTTGCCATGTCGCTCTTACCGCATTTTCACTATGTAGCCCAGGCTGGTCTGAAACAGACGGCAGTCTTCCTCCTTCAACCTCTCAAGTAACGGGACAACCACTATGCCTAGCATCAGCTGTCTCTTGACTGTGTGGTAGTCTGTCAGATGAGTAAGGGCTCTTATTTTAAGGTCATCTGATTTTATAAATCTGAAGACTGAGCAAATGGCATGTCTCCTTGTCTGAGAGGTCTGCAGTGTGCACAAGCTTTGTGACTAAGAATGACTAGGAACTACTGCTACCCCCTGCTGTCCAATGAGTCTAACTGTGCCCAGTAGGATCACTTCTGTTGGACAGCCATCCAAAACGCTTGAAGACTCTTCTCTAATCTGAGATTTGGTCCAGATAAGACATTTCCGTTAATCAGATGAAGAACAGCCTGCTTTTTCTTTCTTTTCTTTTTTTTGGGGGGGGGGCGGGGGGGGAGGGCGGGGAGGTTGAGACAGGGTTTCTCTGTATAGCCCTGGCTGTCCTGGAACTCACTCTGAAGACCAGGCTGGCCTCGACGAACTCAGAAATCCGCCTGCCTCTGCCTCCCGAGTGCTGGGATTACAGGCGTGGCCACCACTGTCTAGCCAGCCTGCCTTCTTATTGCAGCATTCAGTTTTGTTTACTGGTGCTAAGGACCACCCCCGGAGGTCTACAAGCTCTATCACCAAGCCCACTGTCAGTGCTAACTGACCTGCTAAAACTGTGGGTTATCTCTTGTTTTGCATGTTGTTTTTACAGCATTAGGAGCTGCAAACGCACCTTCTACACGCACACCTCCTGCAAGGGAGCTGAATCTCTAACCTAAAACTGTTTTCTTAAAGTACTTCTCTTGGAATGAAGTACAAAGTCAACCTTGGCTACATGAAGAGTTTAAGGACCAGCCTGGGCTACAAGAAAGAACTTGTTCAACAAACAGACAGACAAACCAAGAAGCCGGAAGACACAGAAGAAAATGATGAAATAGTACATAAATTAATAGAGCTAAATGAAGGGTGTAGTGGTTTGAATGAGAATGCCCCCAGTGAATTCTTGCTTGTTCCCTAGCTGGTGGAATATTTGGAAAGGTTTGGGAGGTGTGACCCTGTTGGGGTGCATCACTATAGGATAGACTGAGGTTTCAAAAGGCCACATAATTCCCAGTTATGTCCTTGCTTCTTGCTTGTGGATCAGATAGAAGTTCTTAGCAACTGTTCCAGCACCAGGCCTGCCTGCCTGCCACCATATGCCCCATCATGATGTTCATGGACTCACCCTATGAAACTATATCCATCCCCCAGTTAAATGCTTTCTTTTAAAGTTGCCTTGGTCACAGCATCTCTTCACAGCAGTAGTAGACTAAGGCAAAGGAATATAATGACAACGAGGACTCAATCTCTCCCAAAGGAGTTAATTTGCCAGAACCTATAAATTCAGCTCAATATTTTTTCTCTCATCTATCAATTAATATGATTATGAAAATGTTGAACTCTTTAATTTTTAAAATATTTAGGTGTAGCTGGGTGTGTTGGTACATATCTTTAATCCTAGCACTTGAGATGCAGAAGCAAATAGATCTCTGTGAGTTCAAAGCCAGTCTGGTCTAGAGTGTTTCAGGCCAGCCAAGGCTACATAGTAAGACTCTTGAAAAAAACAAAAAAGTGTACATGTACGTGCACACGTGTGTGGTACTCAAGGAAGGCAGAAGACAGCATAGAACCTCCTAGAACTAGAATTATATAAGGTTGTGAAATTTTCCATGTGGTTACAAAGCCAGGCATGGATGTGCACCCTCGTGGCCCCAATACTCAAGAAGCTGAGACAGGGGGCTGGAGAGATGGCTCAGAGGTTAAGAGCACTGACTCTGACTGTTCTTCCAAAGGTCCTGAGTTCAAATCCCAGCAATCACATGGTGGCTCACAACCATCTGTAAAGAGATCTGATGCCCTGATGTGTCTGAAAACAGCTACAATGAACTTAGATAGAATAATAAATAAATAAATCTTTAAAAAAAGAAAAAGAAGCTGAGACAGGAAGATTGTCTTGCATTAAAAGGCCAGCCTGAGCTACATAAAGACCTTGTTTAAAACTGAAACAGAACAAACTAAAAATAAAAAAGAACTTGTTTTCTGATTCATTTT
Organism: Tokudaia tokunoshimensis; assembly: GCA_036184795.1. Lineage (NCBI taxonomy): Eukaryota > Metazoa > Chordata > Mammalia > Rodentia > Muridae > Tokudaia > Tokudaia tokunoshimensis. The sequence continues at coordinate 73,454,791 of BTHU01000014.1, read as the reverse complement.
TCAGTCTATTATGAAGATCGCCTCTGATGTCCTAAAAGATAATAAAAATTATCTGGGTATATATGTGCATGTATGTATGTATATGTATATGCATACACACACGCGCACGTGTGCGCGCGCGCTTGTCTAGTATATACAAGGCCTGATACCCATCACTGTGGAGAAAATAAAAAGTTTCTTGATCTGAAAAGCTAATAGCTTCTGAAAAACCCACCTGATGAAGCCACTACATGTAGCATTAGCCTCCCCAAAGATTTCTCTGGGACATTTCACTCTAGTCTGTCATTACTAAAGCTTGAATTCTCATCATTTTGCATCATTCTGTGTGTCTGTGTGGGTGTGCACATGTGTGCGCCTGTGCTGATGGCTAGAGGTGGAAGTCAGGTGTGGTCTCCAATAGCCTGCCACCTTATTTTTTGATTAGGGTCTCCCACTGGACCCGGACCTCATAGGTTTGGCTCAGGTAGATAGCCGATGAACTCCAGGGATCTGCCCCTCTGTGCTATTAAGGTGCCGCTGTGCCTGGCTTTTTATGTGGGTGTCAGGGATCTGATTTCTAATTAAGCCATCTCCCCAGGCCTGATACATAGTTTTCTATCAGCATGTGTAGAAATACCACCTTGTTTTTAGAGACATTCATACAGTAGCAAGAGCACAGCAGTGACTTATATCCAAAAGCATCAAAATCTATATTTTTGACAATGTTTCAAGACTCAAGTCACACGCTGCCTGTCCACAACATCTGGGATTTACATTATAGACATTGCTCTGCAGTGCTATCGCTCAATCAACTTATCCAAATTGAGATTTCACTTCTTACCTGACGGGGGCGGGTCTTTTCTTTAGTAGCTGTGGAATGGTGGCACGGGTCTTCCTTTGCTCCCTCACATGGGCCTCTGAAAACTTGCGCCTGGTCTCCTTGATCTCTGAAGACCTTTGGCTCCATGCTCTTGGCTCTCTCTTCCCTATCCAAGATCTCATAAGCCATAGGATCTCTTGTAGGGTCCGCTAGTCCACACCACCCATTCTTGCCCCCATAATCCAAGGTCTCAGAGCTTTCTTCACAACAACCTTCTGCATGAATCCTCTGCAAGCCCAGGGGTGAGGCCCTGCCATGACTCACAGGAGGGCTTGGGGTTCCAGGCTTTACATCTGGACTCTTACTTGGCTCCTGCTCAGCATGAAGCTCTGTGGAGACACTCACTGAAAGTTCAGAGAACAATCCCTGTACCACAGCACACATGGAGGAATCCAGTGGAACTGGCTGGGTCTCTACTCCAGATGACAGCATTAGGGCAGATGGAGATTACGGAGTCAAGTCTTTTGCATCAATGGTTTACCCTGACACAAATCAAATGAAGGATAAGTTTAAAACCTTGATGTGGCAAAAGAAAACCATTTCCATTCACATCGGTTAAAATATGGAAAACAGTGGGCATGGTGGCATCACGCCTTTAATACTTTAGCACTCTGGAGGCAGAGGCAGGTGGATCTCTGTGAACCTGGTCTACAGAGCCAGCCTTATCTACAAAGAAAGTCCAGGACAACCAGGGCTACACAGAGAAACTGAGAAATCCTGTCTCAAAACACAAAAAACAACAACAACAAAAATTATGAACAAAATATTCAACTTCAATGTCAGCATTATTGGACACCAAATGTCTACTGTATTGGTAGAAAAATACATATCTTGTCGGGCAGTGGTGGCGCACGCCTTTAATTCCAGCACTTGGGAGGCAGAGGTAGGTGGATTTCTGAGTTCGAGGTCAGCCTGGTCTACAGAGTGAGTTCCAGGACAGCCAGAACTAGAGAAACCCTGTCTCGATAAAAACAAAAACAAAAAAAGAAAAATACATATCTTAATCTTCAATAGGTATGTCATTGATCTTAATTAAAATACTGCCTTGTGAATAGTCTCAGTTTAAATGTTAAGCAAGGAATGTAGCTTAGTAGCAGACCATTTAATCAGGGTATATAAACCCTGAGTTCAATTTCCAACACTGCCACAATACTACCGGGTATTGGGGCTCAGAGCTGTGATCCTATTGTTCAGGAGACTGAGGCAAGATTGACTCAAATTCAAGAGCCTTAACTACATAGTGAGTTCAAGGCTATCCTTGGCTAAGACTGAGCTCCTACTTCAATAAAGTGGGAAACAGGGGCTAGCAAAATGCCTAAGTGGTTAAAGGTGTATGTGTTGTGCTTGCAGAGGGCACAAATTTGGCTCCCACATAAGTCTGCACCCAAGGTGAACAGTTCAAAACCTCCTAGACCTCAAGCTCCAGGGGATCTGATGTCTGTAACATCCTTAGGAGGCTATAGTCATCTGCGTAGATATACATAAATACACAGCATTTAACTGCCAGGCCTAATGGCATTCCCCTTTAACCCCACTACTCAGGAGGCAGAGGCAGGCAGATCTCTGAATTTGAGACCAGCCTGGTCTTTGTAGTGATTTCCAGGCTAGAAAGGGCTCTATAGAGGGATTTGATCTCAAAAAAACCGAGAAATCTTTAAAAGAAAGCAAAAAACAAAAACAATGATAAGACATGGACATGTATCCAAAAATAGACTTGACATCAACTACAAAGTAAGGTGCTTTTCTACCTGGATTCAAGACATGAACCTTAAACACCTGTTCACTGTTATATCTCAGAGTAGGTACTTGACATGGAGTAATTGCTCAGTTGGTTGGTTTTTTTTTTAAATATATGTGTGTATTTGTATGTGGATGTGGAGGGCACAGGACAGTTTCCAGTGTCATTCTCAGGAATGTTATCTGCCTCCTTTGAGACAGAGTCTCTCTTTAATCTAGCTCATCAATTAAGCTAGACAGGATGGCCAGCAAAGGCCAAGGATCTTCATCTCTGCCTGTCCTGTGCAGGGATGACACTAGGCTCACTTTGGTTTTCTCACTTGAGACAGGGTTTGTGTAACTCTGGCTATCTTGAAAAACACTCTGTAGACCAGGCTCGCCTGGAACTCAGAGATTCACCTGACTCTGCCTTCCAAATGCTTGAACTAAAAGCATGCACAGACACTACCCAGCAGGAGATTGACATTTTAAATACATGTACCTTTCTTCTCTGAAGGAAGATGCATGGAACTGTTTACTGGGGAGGGGGCACACAGTATCCAGCATGCACAGCCACTGTGTACTGTATACTGCGGAGAGGGGCACACAGTACCCAGCATGCACTGGAAAATGCAATTCCATTCCTTTACATACTTGAGATCTGTCTACTCAGACAAGCACAAGTTCCTAACTAATCCATCTCCTCTGGCTGCTTCTTGAGATTCTCCAAGAGTTTTTATGGGCAACATGCATTTAATTCAACAGAACAACCCCATGAGCTAAGCAGAACCACTATCACCTCCCATTATAGATCTTAATACCACACCTGTGGAGGTCGAAAGTGGCAAGCCTAATACAACATGCTACAGACGCCACAAGCTCTCCATAGGATGCCACTGCGTTGGTAGTTAAATTTCTTGTACTGAATGCTACAAACAGGCTCCTTGCTGAAGTATTTCATCTAAGTATTTCGTAATACTAGAGGGAGAAAGATGTAGCTCATTGGTAGAGTGCTTGCCTAGCAGGCATGATGCCTAAGGGGAGGGGGCACACAGTACCCAGCATGCACAGCCACTGTGTACTGTATACTGGGGAGGGGGGCACACAGTATCCAGCATGCACAGCCACTGTGTACTGTATACTGCGGAGGGGGGCACACAGTATCCAGCATGCACAGCCACTGTGTACTGTATACTGCGGAGGGGGGCACACAGTACCCAGCATGCACAGCCACTGTGTACTGTATACTGCGGAGGGGGGCACACAGTACCCAGCATGCACAGCCACTGTGTACTGTGCATGATGATTCTTAAAGCTTCTCCCACCCTAAACAAGACAAGAGAAATATTTTTGTTTCATTATTTGTTTTGACTGAGACAGGGTTTCTCTGAGTAGCTTTGGCTGTCCTGGAACCCACTTGTAGTCCAGGCTGGCCTCAAACTCACAGAGATCTGCCTGCCTCTGCCTCCTGAGTGCTGGAGTAAAGGCGTGCGCCATCATTGCAGGCTGAGAAGAGAAATTTTTAAAGAAATTGTCCCCAATTTAAAGACTAGGAAACTATGACATCAGACTGCTACCTAGCTCATAGCCTGGGCTGGCTGATCCAAAACTAGAGGTCCTACGTTAAGCTTCGTGAATGTTGGGTTTACAGGTATGAACTACCTACCACACGTGCTTTAAGCTAAACATCTTTTAATGAAAAGTTAAAAGGCAGTGGTGCCTCATACCTTTAATCCCACTCGAGAGGCAGAGGCCAGTGGATCTCTGAGATGGAGACCAGCCTGGTCTACAGAACAAGTTACCGGACAGCCAAAGCTACACAGCAAAACCTTTCATGAAAAACAAAAACAGAGCCGGGCGGTGGTGGCACACGCCTTTAATCCCAGCACTTGGGAGGCAGAGGCAGGAGGATTTCTGAGTTCGAGGCCAGCCTGGTCTACAGAGTGAGTTCCAGGACAGCCAGGGCTACACAGAGAAACCCTGTCTCGAAAAACCAAAAAAAAAAAAAAAAAAAAGGAAAAAAAAAGAAAAGAAAAACAAAAACAGGGCTAGAGAGATGGCTCAGCAGTTAAGAGCACTGACTATTCTTCCGAAGGTCCTGAGTTCAAATCCCCGCAACCACATGGTGGCTCACAACCATCTGTAATGAGATCTGACACCCTCCTCTGGAGTGTCTGAAGACAGCTACAGTGTACTTACATATAATAATAAGTATATCAGAAAAGAAAAGAAAAGAAAAGAAAAGAAAAGAAAAGAAAAGAAAAGAAAAGAAGGGCTGGAGAGATGGCTCAACGGTTAAGAGCACTAACTGCTCTTCCTAAAGTCTCGAGTTCAAATCCCAGCAACCACATGGTGGCTCACAACCATCTGTAATGAGATCTGTTGTCTTCTTATGGTGTGTCTGAAGACAGCTACAGTGTGCATATATAATAAATAAATAAATCTTTAAAAAAATAAAAAGAGCCGGGCGGTGGTGGCGCACGCCTTTAATCCCAGCGCTTGGGAGGCAGAGGCAGGTGGATTTCTGAGTTCGAGGCTAGCCTGGTCTACAGAGTGAGTTCCAGGATAGCCAGGGCTACACAGAGAAACCCTGCCTCGAAAAACCAAAAAAAAAAAAAAGAAAAGAAAAAGAAAAAAAGAAAAGAAAAGAAGCAAAACAAAAACAAAAAGGTTTTCAAAAATTCTTGGGTCAGGGCACCGTTAAACAGTTCCAAGTATCCGTTGCTCGCACGGACCAGGGTTCGGTTCCCAGCACCTGCAAAGCTGGTTCATCCAGACCCCCGTCCCAGGAGATGCAACACTCTCTCTGGAGTTCACTGGCACTGAGCTCATGGTACGAGACATGAAGTAGGCAAAGCACTTAGGCACATAAAAGTTAAACACTTAAGGAAATGTAAAGACTAAGTTTAAGAAATATTTACTTTCTAATTGGTGTGATGGCACACACCTTTAGCCTCAATACTTGTGAGGCAGAGGAAGGCAGAACCTTGCATATGAGTTTGAGACCAGTCTGGTCTACATAGCAGATTCTAGACCAGTCAAAGCTCTATAGTGAAACCCTGTCTCAAAACCAAAACCAAAATTGCCTAAATTGAGGGCTGGAGAGATGGCTCTGGTTATGAGCACTTGCTGCTCTTGCAGAGGACCTGGATTCCAGCACCTACATCAGACAGCTCCTATCCATGTATAATCCAACTCCAGGATATCCAACACTCTCTAGCCTCTGAGGGCACCGGCAGGCTTGTGGTACGCATAAACTTGGGCAGGCAGGCATGTAGGCAGTCAGCCCACACGCGCACATACACCAACTCTTAAAAAAGGAATACGAACTGCCTAAATTGTTAAACTCATAGCAGTAATCCTAGCACTTGGAAGCTGAAGTTAAGAGAACCTAGGATTCAATACCAACCGGGGCTAGTTAAAAAGACCTGATTTCAAAAACCATACAATGAAAGAAAAGAGGAGGAAGAGGAGGAGGAAGAAGAAAAGGAAGAGAAGGAGGTATAGGATGAGGAGAAAGGAAGGAAATTAACCAAGAGAGGTCCACTGGATCTCATGGCAAAAGCAGAGATTCTCCACTTAGAAAAAGCATTGAGAGCCGGGCGGTGGTGGCGCACGCCTTTAATCCTAGCACTTGGGAGGCAGAGGCAGGCGGATTTCTGAGTTCGAGGCCAGCCTGGTCTACTGAGCGAGTTCCAGGACAGTCAGGGCTACACAGAGAAACCCTGTCTCGAAAAACCAAAAAAAAAAAAAGAAAAAGCATTGAGGGGCTGGAGCAATGGCTCAGCATTTAAGAGACTCACTGATCTTGCAGAGAACCTGGGCTTAGTTCCGAGCACCAAGACGGTGGCCAACAACCACAAAGAATTCTAGTTCCAAGAGATTTGAGGCTGTCTTCAGGCCTCTGCAGTCACCTTCATACGAATGGTACTCATACATACACTATGCACATACACATAAAATATAAAAACTAAAAATAAATATCTTTAAATAAGACAGTGTTGAGACTACTTTATCCCTCTTAGAGTTAGTATCTTCCTTTCTCCTCTAGCTACTGGTTATTTCGGAAGCACTTCAGATTTTAGGCCATTAGTCTATGTGTGTGGGCATTAACAGAAAATAATTGTACTTGCTATTTGATACCAAAATGTAGGAAATACTCAATTTTAACTTGGTTTGGATTCCTTTTCCTAGTTACTATAATGCACACAAAGTGCAGGAAAAGATACTATAATGATGGGTCACAGAGATGGTCAAGAGTTAAACTGCTAGGCTTTGAAGACTGTTGACCTCAACTCAATTCCAGAGACTCACAAGTGAAGGAGAAGACCAACCACCAAAAGTTGCCCCGACTCCTCCATACCCACAACTGTGAACACAGGCTCACATTCACATACATTATATGTATACACAAATGTCAATGAAAGATCCTGTCAAATGAAGTTTGCCTCCCTGTGGGAAGGTGCACACCTTTAACTGCAGCACCTGAACAAGCAGGACTGTGAACTCGTGGCCAACCTGGGGTACACAGACACTCTAAAGAAAACACACAGACTTCTTGGGTCCCTGCCACCTTCTTCCCCTTTATCCCTGCCCACCAGAGGAACTTGGGTGTTCTCAAAAGTTAATCCGTAAATCTCTTCCTAAATTTTATTTCCACCATGATGGCACCTTTCTTTGAAGCCTCCCTGCTGAGTAAAACCCAAATTTGTCCCCTTGCACTGGGACAGTAGCTCAGTGAAAGTGTGTGCCTGATGTGAAAGATCCAACTCTACAGTTCATAGTGGGCATTCCTCTTCACAGGACCAGAGTTAGGTTCCCAGCAACCACATCAAGTACATAATCTCCTATAACTCCAGCCCCAGAAGATGCAGTTCCTCTTCTGGCCTCTGAGGGAACCATGTGTATGTGCATAGACACACATGTAAGAAGAGGCAGGCTGAGGAGGAGTTAAGATAACATTTCATTACACAGAGAGTTCTAGATCAGCCTGGGTTATATGAGAACTGGCCTTAAATTCCCCCCAAAGAAGCATACATTAACAGTGTTGCCTGGGTGATAAACTCAACAATAACTCATTTGTATGCTGTACTTTAGTGATTATGGTGTCTCAGCTGTTATTTCAGTGGAAAGCATTAGTTAGTTCCGAAGATAAAAGGCCCTGCATTTGAACACCAGCCACACAAAAAACAAGCAAATAAACTAACAACAAACAAATAGTAAGTGCTACATTATGGTTTTTTTTTTTAATCAAGATCTAAATGCAAAAAGCTGGGAGGTAAATAGCTAGCAAACTTATTAAAAACTAGCAAGTTCAGCCTTTTATTTTATCAGTCTTCTCACTGTCAACCTCCTTCCTATCAATGGTTTTAAATTAAATTCTTAACTGTGTAGTAAAAAGAACAAGTAACATGTTTATAAAATTCAGACAGGGATTTATTTACAACTTATGCCATCTCAATGATTATAACCAAGCTACTGGAGAAGAATATCAAGTCACTATCTAGTTTAAGGTTTGAGCAAAAATTAGCCCATTGACTTAAGAATGACTCTTACCTGGCTGTAGAGATGGCTCTTCCAGAGGATCTGGGTTCCATTCCCAGCATCCACATGGAAGCTCACAACTGTCTATAACTCCTGTTCCAGGGGATCTGATGCCCTCTTCTGGCCTCTCCAGGTACCAGGCACACATGTGGTACACAGACATATATGCAAGGGAAACACTCAAATACATAAAATAAAATATAAAGCCAGGCCATGGTTGCATATACCTCCTGAGTGTCCCAGCACTCAGGAGATAGAGACAGATGGATCTCTGTAACTTCAAGGCCGGCCTGGTGTACAGAGTAAGTTCCAAAACAACCATGGCTACACAGAGAAACCCTGTCTCAAAAAAATAAAAAAATAAAATTTAAAAATCAATCTTAAATCACTCTCGTCATGTGTACAAATACATATTATATTATTTAGGGAATAGATTTATTTCAGATGTTATAAAATGAGTGACATTTGTATAAAATATGAACTAAAATTATTCTACTAAAAGATGATGTTCACAAAACAAGCCTACCATCCCAATACCAGGTAAACACAAATCTCTAGGCCAGCTGGGGCTACACAGTACAATAACAGGCTATACAGGGAGACCCTGTTTCAAGACAAAACAAGTTTGTTTAAAAAAAAAGGGGGGGGAGGGGAAGAAAAGAAGGAGGAAGAGAAGATATTTTTGAGCTGAGACTAACAACTGACCTCTCACCTGAGTCAACTGCAAAGCTCTGTAGGGAGAAGTTCAATCTTTCTGGTGCCCAGGGCAAGAGCCAGTGTCCCTCCTACTCTGACACCACTCAGTAGCTTCAGGGTCTGGAATGTCTTCACTTTAAATGAACTTTCCTGGGCTTGTTCTTTCCATGCAAAATGACCAAGCTAAAATAATCCCATGAAAACCCCAGGATGGAAAAGACAACCTCCCTCTTTTCCTCTTTGTTTCCGTATACACCATAGACAGGTGTCAACAGGTACAGGGCTCAAACTAATTCCTTCAATAGGTGCTCACGGGCATTTAAGGCAATTTAGGAATGGTATACATAACAAAAAAGACACAAAGGTTTTCTTCAGCGTGCCATTGTGTAATTGAACCTTACCAAAAAATCAAAAACATGACAAAAGCCAGTAAAAGCATAATACTGGGTTGGAGAGATGGTTCAGCAGTTAAGAGCAGTCAGTGCTCTTCCAAAGGTCCTGAGTTCAATTCCCAGCAACCACAAGGTGGCTCACAACCATCTGTAATGAGATCCAGTGCCCTCTTCTGAAGATAGTAACAGTGTAGTCATATACATAAAATAAATAAATCTTAAAAAAAAAAAGGCATAACATCACAACTCCCCTTGTCATCAGAATGAATATATCTTACCATGCCCCAAATCTTACAGTGCCAACATGTCTAATCATTCAACATTCCCCCCAAATAATAGTTTTGGAAGTGCCGGGCAGTGGTGGCGCACGCCTTTAATCCCAGCACTTGGGAGGCAGAGGCAGGAGGATTTCTGAGTTCGAGGCCAGCCTGGTCTACAAAGTGAGTTCCAGGACAGCCAGGGCTGTACAGAGAAACCCTGTCTTGAAAAACCAAAAAAAAAACAAAACAAAACAAAACAAAACAAAAAAAAACCCAGCCGGGCGGTGGTGGCGCACGCCTTTAATCCCAGCACTTGGGAGGCAGAGGCAGGAGGATTTCTGAGTTCGAGGCCAGCCTGGTCTACAAAGTGAGTTCCAGGACAGCCAGGGCTACACAGAGAAACCCTGTCTCGAAAAACCAAAAAAAAAAAAAAAAATAGTTTTGGAAGCAAAACTTGACAGCAAAGCAAAAAAAAAAAAAAAAGAAAAGAAAGAAAGCAGGTCAGAAAAACTCCATGCCTCCCACCCCCATAATCCCTTTTCTTGAACTGGAATGTACAGAAGCTGTTAACAACAGTGGGCACTGCCATGCTTGTGTCAAGGAACAATACTCACAAGAATGATCAGGCCCTGAGAAGTTCACAGCACTCCTTTCACCTTGAGAAAAGGGCTTTCTTTTCCAAAGATTCAGATTCTGCAGCCAGTCCCTCCATAAGGGACATTCAGATACTGTAGCCAATCTTCCATGAGGGAATTTGGAGAAGAGGCCTCTTCTTGAGGGACAGAAAAAGAAGAATCTTTTAATAAGATCTCCCTAAACCAGGAGTGGTGGCTCACACCAGTGATCCCAACACTCAGGAAGAGGCCAACGCAGGAGGGCTACTGAGGACAAACCAGGATACACTGTGAGTGTCAGGCCAGCTAGGGCTATATAGCTAGACCCTGTCTCCAAAGAAAAGCAAACCACTAATCAAGATCTCAACACAAACTGGAAGCAAGACCAGGAAGACCATCATTACACTGGATCCAGTCCTTAGACGCAGTGTGCAGGGGAGATCTAAGGCATCACGACTGTTTCCCTTTCCCTTCTTATCAACACGCAGAAAAAGCAATCCATCTTTAAACAAAGGTTTTAAACTGAAAATGCTCTTGATGTCTACTGACAAAAGGCGTCTGAAAGACTTTCATGTACTTATCCAAGGGACAGGGGAAAGAAGCCATCTGCAGCGCTTTCCATACTGGAAAAGGACAGTCTTTTACTTCGGAGAGCTGGAGACTGGAGAGGATGTGTAGAGAAGGAGAAGCTTTTTTTTTTTTAAATTGCCAACAAAAAAACAACTGAAGGGAGAGGAGATCTAGACAGATTTGGTGGACAAAGAAAGTCTGGCTTCTGGCACCAAGTTTCCCTCCCTCTTAAGACTCTAAATAGAGAGATGGAGGCAGGAAGATCAGAGGCTTGGCTACATAGCAAATTTGAGGCCAGCCTGGGCTACATGAGTGCTCATTTCCAAACAAAACAAAAAAGTGGCACATGGTGGTGCATGCCTCAACTAGAAGTGTCCTATAAGGTGAGACAAGATTATCAGGGGTCAGGGGCTAGAGGCCAGCCTGGGCTACCTACTGAGTTTGAGCCTGGACTATAAAGACATCCCTCATATCAAAATAAATAAATAGATAAAGTGCTAACCTGTTTCCAAACTTAGTATTTTTTTTCCTGATTTTCACTAAGGCTCTCTGTCAACTTGGGGAGTACAGTATAGTAGGATCCAAAAATGAGAGGAAGTGTCCTGTATCTCAGGAGCAGGAAAGCCTTTCTGGGGGAAAGAGTGGGTTGAAATTCGTGATGGAAGATAAATACATTCATGCAAATACCAACTTCTCTGAGGACATGACTTTTCTTTCTTAACATATCAATAGTAACAACTGACCAAAAGTTCACTGTGCACCAAGCATTTTCCACAAAACTTCCCTTGAACCCTCATGACAATTCAGAGAAAAAAAGTATCCAGGTTACAGATGGATTGCAACTGACGGGAAGAGTCAAGGTCATAAAGATGTTAAGTGGGAGATACAAACTTGCAATATCACACTCCAAAAGAGGTGCAGCTCAATGAATACTAAAAGAACTAATAAAAAGCAAAGCTCCCTTGGTGGACATGACTGGGGGAAGGGGAGAAAAGCTGACTTACGATATCATAAATTCAGGGCCTCAATCTATCTTGGGGTGAAAGTGAAAAATAAAAAAGGAAAGACAGATCTGTTTCTTGCAGAAAAGATACCTCTGTCACTTTTGGGAAAGTTGAGAATCTCCTTTACTTGGAAGACGCTGACCAAAGTGGGGGTCGTTTAGGGGTTACCCCTTAAACGCTCCTTTGGATAAAGAATTCCCTTTGGCACCATGAACGGGTCACCCTTGGCTGACAAATCGACGAGAGCCGAGGAAAGGCGTATACCAACAAGGGGCGTCGTCCTCTCCAAGGAGAGAAGTTGGGGGTCCCCTGCAGATGAAGGTTGAATGGGAGCCTCCTTCCCCTGGAACCAGGACTCTGAGAAGCTGTTTTCTCCCAGCGACGTGGAGCCTGATCTCCTGGATGTCTGTGGGTGTTTGTCACTAACAACGCTGCTTCGGTGCCCTTCGGCTCCCTGAAAGGCTGGGGGCCCGGACCCCCTTTAGTCAGCACCGTCCGGCGGAGGACCCCCAGGCCGTCGTGGGGCTGCCCAGGCCTCTTACCCTGTGACTTCCTCCGCGGCCCGTGCTCATCCCGCCACTTTGGCCTCGGCTGCCTCCGTTTCCGCTGTCCCCGCCGCCGCCAACTCTACCAGATCTTTTAGAGCCGAGGTCCGAGGGCGCTCCAGCTTCCACCGCTTCTACAGTGCCCTCCCCCCCTCCCCACCGCACTTCCTCATCCGGGGCCAAAGCCAACCATGCGGACGGGCCTTGATCCCGCCCCCGCACGGCGCGCGCGCAATCGGGAGGGCGGCTCTTCCCAGCTGGTACCTCCACCCTCTGCTAGCTCTAGACACACACAGCCCCGCCCCCACCGTGTTGACTCTTAAAGAGAAACACACCCTTCGGCTCAGTTCCTGTCTCCAACTGTTAACAGTGCTGTGGTCCTATCCATTTTCTCTGAGGTGGACAGATGCTACTCTAGGGCCTTGCTTCCATCCTGGCAGATCGTGGGACCTTTTAAGAACTGTAATAAAAGGTTTAGGTCACACCATTCTCCTATTGCTTCTAATCACACTGGCCATTAAATCCAAAAGATAACCCAGGAAAGTAGTTGGTTATGCTTTGATTTTATTTCATTGCCTCTTTGGCATTGAAAGTACCGAATTGTATCTTTATGTAGCCTGTTTCTTTCTATCCTTGTCTGTTTTCTTCAGGACTATATTCATAGCAGCTAAGGAAGTGTCTGGAAGAAATTAGAATGGATCTGGGCACGCCCTTAATTCCAACACTTGGGAGGCAGAGGCAGGAGGATCTCTTTAATTCAAGGCCAAATTAGTCTATAGAGCAAGTTCCTGGACAGCCAGGACTACACAGAGAAACCTTATCTCAAAATCTTGAAAGGAGAGAGAGAGAGAGAAATTCAGACAAATTAGAATAGAAAAAGGAGCAGGACAGTGGTGGGGCATGCCATTAATCCCCTTCCCCCCCCCCCCGTTTTTACAATCTCTCACACTGGCCTCAAACTCTCAAACTCTGTGATGGGATTGTATACACCACCATGGGAACTTTTGCTTACCATGCTATGGGAGGCCCTTTGTCCCATTCCCAAATCTTCTACTGTTTTACAGTGCTTTTGCTTTCAAAACAAAACAAAACAAAACATTCCTACATTTTCTGAAAAATACTGGAAACCTGTCGCATGTGTTAAAGCTGGGGATAATCTTTTAAAAAAAAAGGTGCTGTGATTAACTAGAGGCAGAGGCGCCATTTAGATTTAGTGGTCGTCATGATTAGAAGACATGTGGCAGTGTTGTGACCTAAAACCCTAGCTCTAGTTATAAAATTCTTACAGAATGAAGCAGTAGGCTAGCAAAGCGGGGCAGGTCAAAAACAGGACTCAAGGTGCGCACAGAGAGCTTGCCCGGTACACGTGAAGCCCAGGTCCCGTCCCCAGCACGAGTTGTCAGAGAAAGAAAGAAAGAAAGAAAGAAAGAAAGAAAGAAGACAAAGGGCAAGTACACTGGGCATAGTGGTTTATTCTTATAATCCCAAAATTTGGAGGGACACTGAGGCAGAATGATTGTCATGAATTCAATGCCAGTCTGACTGGCATTGAATCATACTCAGCAAACTCTTTCTTCTTAAAGAGAAAGATGTCCCAAAAAATAGGAGCGTGAGACACTCTAGGTTTAACACAATCAATGGCCTGGCCTGGATAAGGTTGGGATCTTTTCCCTTTTCTGAGTTTTTCCTTCACTTTTCACTGCCCACCTGTGAAGTTCCCTAGGTCTACTATCTAATAGTTATACCAATATAGAAAGATGTCCATAGCCGGGCGGTGGTGGCGCACGCCTTTAATCCCAGCACTTGGGAGGCAGAGGCAGGCGGATTTCTGAGTTCGAGGCCAGCCTGGTCTACAAAAGTGAGTTCCAGGACAGCCAGGGCTACACAGAGAAACCCTGTCTCAAAAAACCAAAAAAAAAAAAAAAAAAAAAAAGAAAGATGTCCATAGGGCTGGAGAGATGACTCAGTGGTTAAGAGCACTGACTGCTCTTCCAGAGGTCCTGAGTTCAATTCCCAGCAACGACATGGTGGCTCACAACCGTCTGTAATGGGATCTGATGCACTCTTCTGGTGTATGACAGAAGACAGCTACAGTGTACTCGTATAAATAATAATAAATAACTAATAATAAAAAGAAGAAAGGTATCTGTAAAATCACTGCAGCTATTTATTTATCTAGGTGTATGTCATGGCATGTGAACAAGATCAGGCATGCATTACTGGCCTTACATCCCACAGATCATGTGTGTAGATCAGAGAACTGCTTTCTCTTTGGGAGCAATCCTCACCTTTCCACTTCGATTTTGAGGCAAGATCTCTAGTTTCTGCTGCACTGAGTTCTCCAGGCTACCTACTAGCCCTTAAGCTTTGGGAGACTTCTCAATTAGTAGTAGGGATGGGACTAGAGATGCTTGTCACTGCTTCATATCACATGGCTTCCTGTGATGAAGGTCTCAGGTTCTCAGACCACCCACTTCACTGTCTCCCCTACTTTAAAAATTTAAAGTAGCATTAAAACCATAGCAATTGTCACCGATTATGGGAAGAACATAGAGAACTGGGGTTGTTTCAGTGGTAGAGTTTGATTAGCATGTACTGGTTTAGTTTTCAATCTCCGTTTCCGGGGAAGAGCACTGGCCCCAAGGATTCAATTATCAGAACTGAATATCAACAACCAAAGGATCACAGAACCCTAGGAATATCTTAGGGTTTGGGTTGGTAGAGGCCTGCACACTGGACACTTCCAAGTAGGAGCTATTCCACATTTGGTAAGTTTATAACCACCACCATCACTGCCCCGCCCCACCACACCACTCACTCTCTCTCTCTCTCTCTCTCTCTCTCTCTCTCACACACACACACAGAGAGAGAGAGAGAGAGAGAGAGAGAGAGAGAGAGAGATATCTGAGGGTGGCTTAATGGAGGCAGAAAGGCAGAAAAACAGAGAGGTAAGTCAGACTTTAGGCAGGACTGTGTTTATTGGCGGACACACCGCCAAAGGGGAGACACAATCTCAACCATGTGGACGAAAGAGCCATTTATTCCACGCTGTGCGGGAGAACCCCTCATGCCATGATAAGAGAATGTCTCACTCAATGCAGGAAGATGAGAGAATACCCCAGGAAGAAGGTTGAGACCTTCATATGGGATAAAATTACTACCACCCCCTTTATACGTTCCCTCCCATATTCCCTTGCCTGGCTGCAAGGGAAGCTGGGAGGTGTAGTCTTTCAGCAGGAAACTATCATTCTAAACTCTAGGTTATAGAGGAAGGCAAGGCTGTTTTCCTGTTGAGGAGGGTCTGTGTCAGAGGGGTAGTTATGGGTCCATTGAAGAGGAGATTACTCTGGTCACTTATCAGGAGGAGAGTTTTAACTAGATCAGCCTTGATGGATAATGTAACTATTCCTGAAGAGACTTTTGAAAAATAATTGTTAAAAGGCTGTAGGCAATTGATTTGATTACAAAGTAAACCTGAAAGATTTCCCTGGAAAGTTGAGGGAGAGGGGAGCCAAAGCAGAGGAGACAGAGTGGTTCAGTGAGAGGCTTAGTGGGCATGAAGTCGATTCAGGGTGACCATCATTGGTTCATTGTCAGGACTGCTGCACCAAAACAAACTAGCAGACTTTGCAGGGAGCTACAGAGCATCAAAGGAAGGGAACAGGAGAAAATAGAAGACAAATGTAGAGAATTGTATTTGGCCCAGAATAAAAAGGATGAGGTCCCCTCTCAGCCAGTTTCTCCTCAGCACCTAAATTGTCTTTTTCAGATACACCAGGAACAAATGGATCAAATGGAGTCATTGTAGGATGAAAGCCACTGGGAGACCTTATGGGGAACATTTTGCTTGGGTATAGGGTGAAATCGAGTTAGTAAAACAGCTAAAGGACTGGAGAGATGGCTCAGCGATTAAGAGCATTGGTTGCTCTTCCGAAGGTCCTGAGTTCAAGTCCCAGCAACCACATGGTGGCTCACAACCATCCATAATGAGATCTGACACCCTCTTCTGATGTGTCTGAAGACAGTTACAGTGTACTTACATATAATAATAAATAAATCTTTAAAAAAAAACAGGTAAAATGCGTAAGTATGAGTGCAATAAAAATGAGTGACTCGATCAAGGAGAGGATCCAGAGTGGAGGGAACCAGAAGGAATTTTATCTGGTCCCTGTGTTTTTAGACTCCATTTCAACCCAAGTAACATTTGAAGGTTTGGAGGTAGCTTTGTTCTTGGAGGAGGGCTCAAATCCCATCCTTGACATCAGTTAGTTCCAGTACTGTTACATTTTGGAGTACTTCAACAGCTAAGGAGTCCAGCCGGTTCTGAAGAATGGTAAACTGATTTAGTCAGACAGAGGGGTAAATTGATTCAAGGAAGACTTCTTTTGTTACTATTTTTTTGTTCTTTTGACACAGAGTTTCTCTGTGTAGTACTGGCTGTCCTGGAACTTGCTCTGTTGACCAGACTGGCCTGGAACTCAAGAAATCTGTCTGCCTCTGCCTCCTTAGTGCTGGTATTAAAGGAGTGTGCCACCACTGCCTGGCACAAAGACCTCCATCCAGCTGTTTTAATTCTGAATCCCCCAAAACAATGTCCAGCATGACAAGAACAGGAATTAGTTAGGTGGTTCATAGCTCATTAGTCCCCTTTCAGAGGTAATGTGAACAGCTTTTAGGAGTTGGAAGCATTGATCTCTTGGTGTTTTGAACTATATGGCTAATGAATGGAGCAACAGCTGGACTGCCATAGAAGAGGACCCATCCAAGAAATTATGAGAAAACTTAATAGGTGGCAAAGATCCAAGACATAAGTCAGGAGGAGATGACTCTTCATGGGGAACATCCCTGTATGTATATGTTATGTTATGTAGCTTGGTGTTTCTGTGGGACTTCTAACACTGGGAACAAGGGCTGTCTTTTACTCTTTTACTTGCTTTGGGGGCCCTTTTCCTCCTACTGGGTTGCCTTAACCAGCCTTAAAATGAGGGGAGGTGCCTAGTCTTGCTGCAACTTGATATGCCATGTTTGGTTGATATCTCTGGAAGGCCTGCCCTTTTCTGAAAGGAAATGAAGGAGAAAGTGGATTTTGGGGGAAAAGAAGGTGGAAGGTCTGGGAGGAGAGGAGAGAGGAGAAACTGTGGTTCAGGTATAACATGTGAGAGAATAATGAAAAAGGGGAGAGAGAGAGAGAGAGAGAGAGAGAGAGAGAGAGAGAGAGAGAGAGAGAGAGAGAGAGAAAGTTACTAAAGAGCATATTACATCAATATCAACATGAGTGAATATAACATAAGGTTAAATACAGAATTAACACAAGGTTAAATGCAATCATACAACTGGCTGGATCAGTACCAGAGTTCTGTAGAAGGATGTGGTAACTGTGATTAGCTGCTTGTTTACCTCAGACTCCCATATGAAGAACAAGCACCGGGAAGCTTTGGAACAGAAGTCAGTTAAAGTCAGCATCCAAGGAGTGAATCTGAACAAAAAGTGTCCAAGTGACGCTTCTTGCTTCCACATATGATGAATTGTATTGTTGCTGTTGGTTTTTTTAAGACACTGGATATCCTGGAGCTCACTTTATATGCCAGCCTGGCCTCAAATTCACAGAGATCCACCTATTTCTGCCTCCTGAGTGCTGGGATTAAAGGTGTGCACCACTACTACTGCCCAGCATTGATGAACATTTTTATATTTCCTTTAAATATACCAGCTATTATTTAATAAAACCAATTTTTTGGTTAGAAACATTTTGATAAGGTAAAACTTTAAAAATTGGGACTATTTCCTCATATCACTGTATTATGTCAAAACATAACAATGCATATTTTATATGATTTTGGTTAACATTAAATTATTAAATTCCAGGGTTACACAGTAAATGTATTCTTATATTGTCAGGCTATGTAAAAAAAATACAATTTATTTCTAAGTTGTATTCCTCCCCAAAGAAATGATTTTCAATTTCTACTTTAAAAAATATATTCCAGCAGGTAGTAGTGGTGCATACCTTTAATCCCTGCACTTGGGAGTCAGTGCTCCTAATCGCTCAGCCATCAAAGTATTTTTATATATATATATATATAATTCATTTTATTTTACAATTTAGGAAGTTCTCGGCCATCAGCAGTTCCAGTGCAATTTCAGGTGCAATTGGGAATTCAGGAATTTCAGTGGAGCTGTTAGTATAGCGGACCTTGTAGGTAAAATACTTGCACACTTTCGATAGTACAGGTGAGGGGATCTCTCTAAAATTGATCTCATTGGTTTCATTCTTGGCAAACTGACCTGGACCACTCAACACGGCCTCTACTGTTCCTGATGTTAATGCATGTTCTCTTTTTACAATATATTCATGACCATCAGAAGACAGTAATTTCACATACATAGCATCAGGGCCTTCACAGTCACCGTAGGCTTTCTCCTCTCCATCCATTATGTTCTTATAAAATTCTACTTGATCCCAGAGGAGCTTTAGTAGTTTCCTGGTAAGGCTGAGACATGCTCTGCTAGTAACTTGATTCTGAAGGAAGCGCCTTTTTTTTTTAATTAACCCTACTAATAGAACCTTTAAAAGTTTTCTGTGGGAGCTGGAGAGTTGGCTCAGCGGTTAAGAGTACCGACTGCTCTTCCAGAGGTCCTGAGTTCAAATCCCAGCAACCACATGGTGGCTCACGACCATCTGTAATGGGATCTGATGCCCCCTTCTGGTGTGTCTGAAGACAGCAACAGTGTACTCATATACATAAAATAAATAAATAAATCTTTAAAAAAAGGTTTTCTGTGATATTTTCCTTCCATAGATTCAACCAACAGATGGAAGATGAAAGCAGTTTGTCATGTCAAATCTGTAATATATAATTCATGTATATTAACAAAAAGGCTAAAGCAAGCTCTGCTCCTTCTGTCAACAGACAGCTCTGTAGTCCACCATAAACCAACAGTAGTAAGCATATTTATTAACATTATTTTATTTAAAAATAGATTGGTTTTGCTGGGCAGTGGTGCCGCATGCCTTTAATCCCAGCACTTGGGAGGCAGAGGCAGGCGGATTTCTGAGTTCGAGGCCAGCCTGGTCTACAAAGTGAGTTCCAGGACAGCCAGGGCTATACAGAGAAACCCTGCCTCCAAAAACCAAAAAAAAAAAATATATATATATATATATATATATATATATATATATAGAATGGTTTAGAGGCATGATTTGTAAAGATGGATAACCAAATTAAATGAACTCTTGGCTTTTGGAATTTATTATTCGAAAACATCCACAAAAATCTCTCCCAAAGCCTGTGTACTCCCTGTAGGCATCAAGGGGCAGGCACTGGCCCTGGAGTTCTCTATCTGGGTAGAGAATAGATTATTTTATCAAAGTGCCACAGGTAAGACCCGGATGGAGAAAATCTTCATCTAAGTCATCCCTTCCTGAAGAATCTGAGGGCTTGAGACATCACTTGATAGAATCATTTGTTGACTCTACAGATGCAAAACCAACTGTCAAAGACATGGCTCGTATAGTCCAAAGAACTTTGCAAAGCTGTGAGTTTGATCACAGAGTATCTGGCATCCTCCTTTAATGAAGAAACATGGTTAGGGTATGTTTCCTGAAAGTAGCTTTTGCTAAGAGAAAGAATAGGATGCCAGGGTAGAGGGCGTAGTCGACTGAACTAGCATGCGGGGCTCATATCAGTAACAGGTTCCCCTGTGTACAGCATCCTCAGTTGTCAGTTTGGGAGACATTGAGGGCAGAGTGTAATTGTTGTTTGCCTCTCTGTTCTGTAAGACATTTAGGATGTGGGTGCAGACTTTGAGATCCTCCAATGGACAAGAAAATCTACCTCCCCCCATCTCCGTCGTGTAAGACACAAGGAATAATTCATCTCTAGATGAGGAGGTTTTTTGGCTTTGTTTGTTTTGGCCTACATGGTGGGAGCAGGTCAGGCCTTCCGGCAGGTCCTCCTTCCATGAATCCTTATTCTGTAATGAGGCTAACACACAACTTAATCTGGTTGTGTGTTAATCTTAATGATTTATGCCCCATCTAAGGAAACTACTGGGCCTTCTGACATGCAAGCCTATTGTAGATTTAACCCATTGTACTCCAGCATTCAATGTTTAGAATATTATTTTTTATCAAACAAATTTTAAGTTTACACTTGTTTTATGTACGTTAGGTTTAATTTTGTCAACAAAAGACTATATAATGGGAAATATAAATTAGTCTCTCCTTCCAAGTCTGTCTTTGTACATGTTACATTTGTACTTAGCATTAACTTGTATTAACTTGTATTTCTTAATTATACTTAACAGTTATATGTTAGTAACTTGCTCGAGTTATATACAATCCCATTTCTTGCTACATAGTCCAAGAACACTAGGGAATGTTCAGCACTCTTGTCTCCAGAGACCTGGATTAGAAGGATGAGCCACTACACGCAGGGACTTTTGAACTTTTCAATAGTCTTGGACCAGGCTGAGTTACTAACTTCATCAAACACATGGAAACGGCTCATCGAGATAAAAGTCAACTCTCTCAAGTTTCTCCTATTATGAAATCACTCTCCGAAACGAAGGTCTTGGCTGTGGCTCTATTTTCAAATTTCCCCTGCAAAGCGGGCAGCACTGTAGACGGTGGCGGGAAACACCAACGGGAACTCAGTTTGAAGTCAAACTCGACGCCACGCCCCACCCTCCGCCCCCCGCAGCCCCGGAGGAGGAAGTGGCGCGGCCACCGAGACGAGGCGCAGGCCCGGCTAGAGCGGCCAGGCCGGCTGAGCGGGGACCGGCGAGGGGCGGGGACTCGGGGCGGAGCCTCGGGAGCGGCGCGGGCTCAGGTGAGCGCTCTTCGGCGGTGCTGTTTGTCTGGCTCCTAGAGCTCTGGTGCGGAACCTGCGCGAACTGTGGGGTCTCAGGTGGGATATCCTGAGGAGGTCCTGGAGATCTGCCCAGGATCTGGCCTCGGGCTGGCCTGAGGCGGGGAGGGGCTCTGGAAGCGGGGGTGAGTCGAGCGCCAGCCTCGGGCTGAGACTTGAGGGGCTTGAAGGAAGGGTCACTGAGCCAGGTTCGAAGCCCGACTCTTCCTGCAGCCCCCGTGTGACCTTGGACCAGTCTTTGTCTCGCCGAGCTTCCGCGATCCCAGCGGTGAAATGGAGGCAGGACGGTCCGCTGAGAGTTGGTACACATAGAGGTTCGGCAAAGAAACCCCAGTCTTCCTCAGTTCTCTCTTCCCCCGAACATTGGTAGTGGAACGTGAATCATGGGAGTGCTTAACAGTTCGAGTGACCTTGAGCGATTCCCTTGTTTTGACGCTTCTCTACAGATGTGATGGACTAACCTCTTCGAATATCCCTGTACTATTTTGGTGTTCCTGATGCAGACAAAAACAAGGTAGTGTCCCTCTTACCACAAGCCTCCCCTTTAGGTATGCGGTAGAGAAAATAGCTATAGAGGATTGCTAGCTCTTAGCCCAAGCTCCCTTTAATTTTTAAAGCACACTTCTATTTGTTTTTCTCCCTTGGTAATTGGAGGAGCGATATAATGCAAAGGTTGGCACGCCTCTCAGCTGAATAACAACCAGTTCCTTCAAGGCCTAAAATTAAAGAACAATTTTAGGAAGCTTGACATTCTCGCTGTTTTTGTTTGTGTTTCAGTAGCAGGATAGCAAGATGACTTCCCTGCTCCAAGATCGGAATAGCTGAAGAAACCACAAGACAAAATGAGAACCACAAAGGTCTACAAACTTGTCATCCACAAGAAGGGCTTTGGAGGCAGTGGTCAGTATTGATTGATCTTTGGGGATTGTGTAAGTTGGCTGAAGTTATAATGTGCCTTAAAAATTACCCATATCACAATTGAGGCTGGACAGGTATCAGCAATCAGGAATGGTTGGAAATGAGAGCACAGGATCTTTTTGAAAAGCATTCACATTCAGATTTTGTTTAGTTGAATTTTGAGTCCAGGTTTTACCATGTATCCAAGGTTCATTTAGAACTCACTGTGTAGCCCAAGCTGGCTTTGAACCCATTATCCTCCTGCCTGTGTATCTGGAAATAGTCCACCACACCTTAGTTAGTTTTCCTCCTGTTTTTGTTTTTCTTTGTGTAGTACTTGGCCACAAGTTTACTAGAAAATGTCTCTATGACAGGGCTGCATCCAAGTCCTCCCTCCTGGTTTTTTTGTTTGTTTGTTTTGTTTTGTTTTTGTGTTTTTTTATGTTGCTTCAGAAATCAGAATTACTGACAAAGTGAGATGGTTTGGGTTTTTGAGACAGAGTCTTATAGCTCATACTGCCTTTGAACTCAGTATGTACTGGAGGATAATCTTGAATCACTGACTTTCCTTCCTTCATACCCAAGTGTTGGGATTTCAGGCATGTGCCCCCACATGGTTTTACGTGGATCTGGATAAAGTGCTTGTGAGCAAGCACTCTATCAAGCAGCAGTACTTTCAGACCTAAATGAGTCCTTTTAAACTTTACGTTTCATTTAATATTTATTTATGTACATGTGTATATCTTGCGTGTGTGTGTGTGTGTGTGTGTGTGTGTGTGCGCGCGCGCGCGCGCGTGCGCACACGCCTATGAAAGATAGGTGCCAACCTTTAGTATTCTTCAGGAGCCATTACTCTTTTCTTTTCTTGCTTTTTTTTTTTTTTTTTTTTGGACAGGCTCTTACTCTGTAGCCTTTACTGGTTTGCAATGTTGACAAGGCTGGCTTTGAACTTACAGAGCTACTCTGTTTTATCTGCTAAGTACTGGGATTAAAGACACATCCCATCATGCCTAGCTGCCTTGAATTTTTATTTATTAATTTATTTTTCTTCACCTTGTTTTTGAGACAGTTTCTCAGTGGGACCTGTGGCTTGTTAATTTAGGCTAGACCAGCTAGCTGGTGAATTGATTGATAGCATGTGGAAGCTCTGCCAGAAACACCTCAGATTCTGTATGTGTTGATTTGGAATTAATTTGGTACTTGCATGTTTAGAAACCTTTTGTCCAATTATTTCGTCCTCATGTTTAGTCATACCAACACCACTATTTATGAAACTGGCCTAAACACTTATGAAGAATAAATATAGAATATAGCTATTAAATAAATACAGAATATAGCTTCAGTAGATGGAATAACAAGAATACAGTGTATATGATATATATATAATGTATATAGGTGTGTGTGTGTGAGAGAGAGAGAGAGAGAGACAGACAGACAGACAGACAGACAGACAGATATAACTTAGTGATATACCTGGGAGACCAGAATTCTAACCAGTATCCCTATCAAGTATAAAGACTGTATGGTAAAATCTCTTGTCCCCAAGGAGCTCTTTATGTTATGAAATGATTAGTTAGCTGTAGTGACTTGTGCCTGTGACACAGAACTTTCCAACGTTGAGACAGGAGGATTGTTGAAAGTTTGAGGCCATCCTGCTGCAGAGTATAACTGACTCTGTTTCAAAGGAAAGAAATAGGAGCTAGATTTTGTGGTGCACACTATTAGTCAGTCCCACTACACAGGAGGCAAAGGCACTCAGGTCTCTTGTGAGTTTGAGGCTTCCCTGGTCTACATAGTGAGCTCCAAGCTACACAGTGAAACTCTGCCTTACAACAAACAAATAAACAAAAAGGAAGAAAGGAAAGAAAAAGAAAGTAGGGAGAGAGGAGAGGAGAGAGAGAGAGAGAAAATGGAATAAGTAAAGCAATATGCTCAGGGAGCTTAATGTAGACAATGGAAGTTCATCATAGGAACTTCACACACATTGGAACTAAAATTATCAATGGAACATTTCAAATAAAAAAACGAGATTGGCCCAATCAGTTCTTTACTAGGCTGAACTTTATAGAGTATAATTATACTTGAAGTCTACCTTTATTTTGAGGTGGATAGATGATAGATGGATGGATGGATGAATGGATTGGTTGATTGATGCTGAGGATTGGGTTTGTAGCCAGGGTCTCATGCGTGCTAAGCAATTTTCTATTGAACTATACCTTTACCCGAGGCCCTAGAGTTTAAAGGTTGTTTTGAGTCCTGTTGTGAACTAGCTAGACTATTTGGCTCAAGTTTTACAACACATAAGAGATGGTGAGCCTGATTTAGACAGAAGGGACTCAGCACTAGTAATGAGCTCTGGCTGTAATTTTACTGGCGGTCTAACCTTTAGGCAAGTCAGTTTATCTCCTAGGTTATTTCCTTGCTCTTGTTAATACTAAAGATTTATTATGAGGGTCTAATTAAGACAATGTTTAAGGGATTTTTTTGAATGTTACATAAATATGAGTACTGTGTTTGGGTCCTAGACTCTTTCCATCATATGTATGCCAGATTCACAGTGCTTTAGAGAGTAAAGGATATGCCAGAATCATAATTCCCCAAGCCATGGACTGCTTTTTCCATGGGTGTAGTAGGAGAGCAGAGAGAGTGTGTGATTGGAGACAGTCCCTGAGCCCTTTCCAACACACCCATTGACTGTTGTGGCCCTAAATACTTTTGCAATTTTTTTTCTTTTGAGTTGAGAATGGAAACCAACATGCGAGGCAAGTACTTTATTACTGAGTTACATCCCCAGCCCTATGCAAATCCTTTCGTTCTAAAACCAGATTCAAAATGGACCCTCAGGAAAAAGGCAGAACATCTGCTTACCCATGTGTGAGCCCTTGGTTAAGTCCCAGCCTTAGTACTTATAAAATAGGAAAATGAACAATCTAAACAAATGGAGGCTGGTGAGATGGCTCATGGGTAAGAACACTTGCTGTCAAACCTACTAACCTGAGTTCAATCCCTGGGCTTTATATGATGGAGGGAGAAAGCCAACATCTACAAAAATTGCCCTCTGACCTACACATATACACATTGACCTACACACATACACACACACCACCACCACCAACAACAACTGTGTTTCAGAAAACAAAACCCAAATGGAACTTCAATATAACAACAAAAGTAAAAATAAATGTTGGGCATGGTGTAGCTTGCCCTGTGGTCCCAGCAGTCTGGAGGTGGAGACAGGAAGATGAAGGAATTCAAAATCACCTTGTAGGATGAGTTTGATGTTACCTTGAGATACCTATGTTAGTCAAGAAAGTAAAATAGGGCCAGAGCTTGTCTGAGATCTGGTAGTAATACCACCATGATGGGGTGCCCTGTGTTTTCTGTCTGATGCTTTTAAGTTTTAGAGGGTATGTGCTAGAGATTCAGCCCAACACTATATACCACTGTATACTCAACTCCTGAGCTACACTCTAGCCCAGTTGTTTTTTAAAATCACTAAATTGTCTTTCAGATGATGAGCTAGTCGTGAACCCTAAAGTATTTCCGCACATCAAACTTGGAGACATTGTGGAGATTGCTCACCCCAATGATGAGTACAGGTAAGCAATTCAAGAATGAAGGGAACTGGGTACCCTGCCGATTTCAAATGCAATTTCAGGCTACTCGGAGCTGTGTAGCAAGGCCCAATCTCAAAAAACAAAACACAAATGCTCATATCTAGGGCTGAAGAAATGGCTCAGCTGGTAAGAGCACTGACTGTGTTCTAGAGGACTTGAATTTGGTTCCCAGCACCCATATAGCATGTCACAACAATCTGTAATTTCAGTTCCAGGACATCTGATGTGCTATTCTGGCCTCCTAGGGTACCAGGAATGCCAGTGGTGCACAGACATACATCCAGGGTAAAATACATATGCACAAAAAAAAAAAAAATTAAAAACAAATTTTTTAAAGATTTTTTTCAAATTATGTGTATGCCTGTGCATCTGAGTGCAGGTGCCTTCAGATGGAGATTGCCTCCATCTGAAGTTACAGGCAATTGTGAGCCACTTGAGGTGGGTTTGAATACCAAACTTGAATTCTGTGAAAGAGAGCAAGTACTCTTAACTGCTGAGCCATCTCTCCAGCCCTAACAACACATTTTTAAAATGTTCATTCCTGTTTTAAAGTTGAATAACTCTGGACAGTGTTGTTGCTTTTGCTCATTTCCTTCCAGGCCAAGTGCAGTTTCTTTGTTTCGAAGGGAATTGTCTGTGTTTGTGCTACAAGTTACAATGTGCACTACATTGTTTACTTTTTAACTGCGGTAGAGAAAGCTTACCTCAGGCAGTGTCTCTCATTGTTGCTTTCTCTTCTAGTCCTTTGCTTTTGCAAGTCAAGTCTCTTAAGGAAGATTTACAGAAAGGTGAGTATCACCTCTCTCTTTGAGATTTTTATTTATTTATTTTTTTGAGATGGTGTTTCTCTGTATAGCCCTGGCTGTCCTGGAACTCACTCTGTAGACCAGGCTAACCTCGAACTCAGAAATCCGCCTATCTGCCTGCCTCTGCCTTCCAAGTGCTGGGTGCCACCACCGCCTGGCCTCTTTGAGATTTTTATAGTTACTTTCTGAGAAACGTAAGAAACCTCTCTTTGTAATCTCACGGAATAAGTACCTAGCAGAAGATGTTTCCTTGAGCAAAAAACACAGATAAAGTCTTTGGAGGTTAGGGACTGCATTTGCAGAGACTGCCCCAGGAGCAGTAGTTGATGTGTTTACTGTTTTCATTTACCTTTACAGCTACTGAGCTGTAACCTTCCCATGTACCCCAAACAGATATAAAAATGGCCAAAGAGCCTCATTTGTTAGCGTGTTGTAGGCATTGAAGGAACTAGATTTAGAGCCAGAGGAAGAGATAATTTGTACATGGGAAGCTTTATATTTAACTTTGAAATAATAATAATAACAACAACAACAACAAAAGCAATAATAATAATAGATGGTGAATTTTCTAAATAAGTTCTTCATGAATATTTAAGTGTTTTCCTGGATGAGTATGTGATCACTGTCCTCTGTTTGGATAGGTGTTTGTAGTTTCTTGCTGTCTTTTTCAAAGAGTGGAAGAGTTGCTTGCATATAAGAAAGTACCGTGGGATTTTATTCGAAAAAGAAAGTGAAGGTAGTTGAGTTGCAAAAGTCTGAGTAAGCCTGGGCCTCCAAGTGCCTGGGTACTTCCCAGGGCTTCTGTTTACGGGCCTAGGAGAAGAGTGTGGGAAGTTTTCAATTTTGAGTGTTAGGCTTGGGTTATGAAACTGCTTACTGCTCTTGTCATTTTGTATGTTGCACCTGATTTTAATCACATGTATGCCCACATAGGCACACTGATAAATAGGGTATTTCCTCTACAACTTTACTCATAGAACAGTTGGCCAACTGTGCCTGTACTTCAGGCTATGAGACCCTGCCTCAGAAAAAGGGAGGGGCCAAGAGATGTAACTCAGCTAGACTGCCTGCCCAGCATACTTTGAGAACTGGGTCCCATCTATGTCTGCAAGTACATAAAACAGGTGTGATGGTGCCGGCCTTGAATCTTCATCTCAAAAAAAGAAAGGAAAGCTTTGTATGGTGGTTAACGCCTTTAATCCCAGCACATTGGAGGCAGAGAGGCAGAGAGGCAGAGAGATCTCTGTTAGTTCAAGAACATCCTGGTCTACATAGTTAGTTTCTGTTCAAGCAGAGCCACTTAAGTAAATAAAGTATTTATTGTGTGTTTTAATATTTTAAACATTTTATTTTATCTTGTTCTTTGTTTTGTTTTTGGTTTTTGAGATAGAGTTTCTCTGTGTAGCCCTGGCTGTCCTAGAATTCACTCTGTAGACCAGGCTGTCCTGGAATTTACAGGGATCTAGGTGCCTCTGCCTACCAAGTGCTGGGTTTAAAGGCATGTACCACTACTGCCCAGCTATTATTATTTTAGAAACCTTGAAAATTAATTAAAGCATCACCCACCAAAATTTGCCAGATTCAAAATTTGTATAACTCAGTGAACTATACCATCAGGTTAGACATTTGGAAGGGATGCTGGCAGTGTCACATTAAGTTATTTTATTACAAATATGTTTTATATACTTGGCCAACACCAAAACAAAGCCAAAAGCTCCGTGGCAGAATTAGAACTAGGACAAGTAGCTTCCTGTCCTCTGTCATGGCTGTTTCTTTTACCTGCATCGATCTTTCCTTGCTCCGTGATCTTCAGCCTTTCTCATTCTTTTCTTCGTGTTTACTGTATTTACATGTACATTTGTTTACATATACATTGGATAGAATCTGCTTGAGAGAGAAAAAAGCATGCAGTAGTTTTTTCTTTCTGAGTCTTTGCTACATACTTACATACACATTCCTAAATACATAAATGCAGCCGGCTAACATTACCTGTATATACATGATCTCATGGATGACCACTTGGAGTTGGATAACCAAATTTGGGGGCTCTTCCCTGGTACTCAGCATCCCTCAGTTGCCTGTAGTTTTTTGTCTATGGGGAGGCCCTTCAAGCTTCCCCCTTTTTATATTAGCATGTCCATTGGTGTGACATTCTTTAGGTCTTATTTAGGCAGCCACTTGATAGTTGGAGCCTTTCTGACATTTCTAGGTAACAGTCTCACAGCAAACCTCCTGTTCTAACTCTTGCAGTCTTTGTGTTCACTCTTTGACAATGGTCCCAGAACCTTAGGTGAGGAGTTGTGAATAGACGTATTAGTTGGGACAGAGCATTCTCTACATTTTGACCAATTGTGGATTTCGGTAATGTTCTCTTTATCTGAAGACATAGTAAGACCCTGTCTCAAAAAAAAAAAAGTTTCTTCCTATATTTGCTTATGTAAGTTAAGTGCGCGGACACACAACAGGCAGGATGCACATGTGGAAGTCAGAAGACAACTTCAGGGATCAGTTCTTCTATTCTGCCATGTGGATCCCAAGGATTGAACCTAGGTTGTCAGGCTTGGTGGCAAGTGCCTTTACCACTGTAGTACCTTGCCACCTGAAATAATGGATTTTTAAAAATTTTATTATTATTATTATTATTATTATTATTATTATTATTATTTTCTAAGTTTTTTTTATTTACATTCCAAATAATTTGAAATAATGGATTTTATTGTGACATTTCTAAACATGAACAATGTATTTCTATCAAATTCACTCCTCATAAGCTTTCTTGTTTCTCACATTGGTTAATCTGCTCCTCTCTTACAGTAGCTCCCCTGCTGCTTCCAGGTCTTTTTCTTGGTGTGTGACCCAGTAAGCTTTATTGGAGTTGTTTACAGGAGCACAGGCACTTTACCCTGGATACACCACTGGGAAAATGTCTTTTCTTCACTCATCAACCATTAAATGTACAAGATTGGCTAGGGCCTTGTGAGTCTCCTCCTTTCATGACAGCAGTGACAGGCCCGATTTTATGTAATCATAGCTGCTGTGAGTTAAACAATGAAGTTATCATATCCAGACGTGAGCATCCCACACTGTTCTTCTCACTTCTCTGGCTCTTACATTCTCTCTGCCCCTTGCCTGTGTTGTTATGTTCCCTGAGTCTTGAGGCCCGGCATGCAAAAGTCATTTGTTCTCAGCATCTTGACTCGTTGTGGATCTACAGTCATTGCTGACCAATGCAGAAAAAAGCTTTTCTGGTCAAAGCTCATAGCAAAACAAATCTATGGTCATACACATAGTTATTTGGGCAGTTTCAGTGGTATAGGCTTTTAATTCTAGGTGAGACTAGAGATCCTTGTGAGTTAAGACCAGCCTGGGCTACAGAGTAAAGTTCTAGGGCAGTTTAGGACTACATAGTGAGACTCCAAAATCAAAATAATGAATGAATAAAATAA
This sequence comes from Tokudaia tokunoshimensis, assembly GCA_036184795.1. Taxonomy (NCBI): domain Eukaryota; kingdom Metazoa; phylum Chordata; class Mammalia; order Rodentia; family Muridae; genus Tokudaia; species Tokudaia tokunoshimensis. The sequence continues at coordinate 73,424,955 of BTHU01000014.1, read as the reverse complement.
AAACATACTAATTTAGAAAGCAATTTGAATCTGTGGCTTTATAAATGTACTCGGTCTCCTTTGACCTTAGAAGATAAGCAGAATTACTCCTGTTTAGTACTTGGATGAGATACATCAGTGTGAAAGGCACATTGTATCCATGTGGTAAAACTGTAACAGTAGTTTCCACACTACTGTTTGTGATCTCCCCAACCACAGGCTTAGTAGTGGAAATGAATCTCCTCCTACTGTGTGTGTCAGAGTCATCCATAACAGACTCCTATTGCACCTTTGGGCTCATCCTGCCCGGCTGGTTTGTGTTGTTGGGTATAGGATCCACAGCTGAGTAAGACAGTTGAGGATACCTTCCATCGCCGTGAGGCTAGTTAGCAAGGAAAGCTTGCAGCTCAACTTAAGCTTGATCTCTCTGTGCTCCTGTACCAAGGCATGAGGCACCTTCAAAAATAAGGCCTCAGCATCTGTTTTGGTGAGCCACCGATGGCAGTTGCATTGCTTGCGTTGTTTTCAGAATCTCTGGAGCCTTCTGTGACCAACAACTTATGAGGGGAGGTTAAGTAGCTCATCTCTGCCACTGCGGTTTGAATTTTTCTTATGTTGCTCCTCCCACTCTAACCCAGGGTTCTGCATACTAAACAAGTTTGCTGCCACTGAGTTATATTCCTAACCTTCAGATCGATCTGCCTGTCTGTCTGTCTGTCTGTCAGTCATTTATCTATCTTCCTCACTCCCCCTCTTTTTTCTTTCCTTACTTATTTTTAAATAGGGTCTAAGTAGCTCTGGCTGTTCGTGATTTACCTTGTAGACCAGGCTGGCCTGGTACTTGCTGGGTTCTGTCTGCTTCTCAAGTGCTACAATTAAAGGCATATACCACCACACCTAGCACAGATGTTTTTTGATAGTTTTTTTTTAATGCTTTTTTAAATATCTTAATTAAAAACTTTTCTGGTTGTTTATGGTAATAAGGTTTCATGATCCAGGATGAACACGCTGTGTAGCTAGGATGGCTTGAAATTTCTGATCCTCCATCCTCTACCTCCAGAGTGCTGCAATCAAAGGCACTTAACTATTTTTTTTTTCTGTAGTTTAGACTGGCCTCAAACTCAATGTCTAATCAGGCCAGCTTCCAACTCATAACAATCCTTGTCTCAGTGTCACAAGTAATAAAATATTGTTTTGTGTGTGTGTGTGTCTGTGTGTCTGTGTGGGTGCACCTGTGTTGTTTGTGGGTATGTTTAATGTGCACGTGTGCTTACCCATGCCTGTATGTATAGAGGTTAGAGGTTGATGTCAGATGTCATCCTCTGGCTTAGTTTTTTTGTGACAGTATTTTTGTTTTGTTTTTGAGGGAGGGTTTTACTCTGTTATAGCAAATGTACTGTCATGGAACCCACTATATAGACCTGGCTGGCCTTGAACTCCCAAGTACTGGGATTAAGGGTGTGTGCCACCACTGCCTGGCAGGATAGTCTTTGATGAAGTCAGAGTTCGCTTTTTGGCTGGGCTAACTGACCAGTCCAAGGATCCACTAGCGCCAGTGGATCTGAAGCGCCATTGCTAGGGAGCAGGTGGGTACGTCCACGCTTGCCTTCTGCGTGGGTACTGAAGATCAGGGTTCAGGGTTTTGTGCCCACGAAGCAAGCACTTTACTAACGACCATCTTTCCAGTTCCCCAAGTGCAAGATCCTTCTGTACTTGCCTCTTTCTCCTCCACTCCACCCTTCCTGTCTCTTCCCCTTTCCCAACCCCTTCTCTCTCATTTTCTTCTCTCTTCCCTCTACGCACAAACCCAAGGACTCATACGTGTTAAACTTACGTGCAACCAATGAATTATATTTTTTTCTTTAATGATTGAATTTGCTGATTTTACTTTGTATGGATGTTTTGTCTGTATGCATGTATGTGTACCATGTACACGCCTGTTGGATTCCCTGAAACTGGGGTTACAGATGGTTGTGAGCCACTGTAGGGTGCTGGGAACCCAACCCAGGACCTCTGCAAGAACAACTTCTCTTAACTACTGAACATCTCTCCAGCTCCAGCTCTCTTTCTTGAGGCAGAGGCTGGTTAAGTAGCCCAGTCTGGCTTTTTAGTCTTCTTGCCTCAGCCTCCCAAGTGCTGGAATTACAGGGGGTAAGCCATGACATTAGGTGTTTATTATCACTTTAAATCAAGTGCTAGTTTTTGGACTTGTTTCATCTGTAAAGTAGAGAATTGTTTGAATATTGAACTCCTGGAAGACAGGGAAATAGCAAATGATGAGTTATATTAATTTTTGAGTATGTGTTGACTTCAAAATGTGTTAACTGATCCAGATCTTTTTTCTCTATTTCAGAAACTATCAGTGTGGACCAGACTGTGACTCAAGTATTCCGACTAAGACCTTATCAAGATGTCTATGTGAATGTTGTAGACCCCAAGGCAAGTCTTTGCTTTGTACTTTTATATCTTTTTATAGTAATTAGCACCTATGCTCAAAGGTTAGGAACTATGGAAATGAGGTACTTAAGTGTAGTGCTAGATTGTTAAATATATAGCCATATCTAGGTCATTTAGATATAAATGTACATAGACGGCTTTTTTTTTTTTAAAGATTTATTTATTATATGTAAGCATACTGTAGCATCTTTAGATGCTCCAGAAGAGGGCATCAGATCTCGTTACAGATGGTTGTGAGCCACCATGTGGTTGCTGGGATTTGAACTCAGGACCTCGGGAAGAGCAGTCAGTGCTCTTAACCGCTGAGCCATCTCTCCAGCCCCCATAGACGGCTTTTAAGTCCTCCGTTTTTAAAGCTTGTCTTAGTCATATGAAAGAATGTATTTATAATTTTCTGTTTAATTGCTAATATTTTTATTCTATCCATTGTTTTTATTTTTTTTCTATATTTTTTTATTTACATTCCGAATGATTTCTCCTTTCCTGTTTCCTCCCTCCCCAAAAGTCCCATAAGCCTTCTTCCCTCCCCCTGTTCCCCATTCAACCCATTGTTTATATTTTAATTATTATTTTTAGAAAACATTTATTTTTATTTTACCTATTTGAATGTTTGCCTGCACATATGTTTGTGCTCCACATGTTTGCCTGGTGCCTACAGAGGCCAGAAAAGGATGTTGGCATTCCCTGAAACTTAGTCAGTTTGAGCCAGCTTGTGGGTGCTGGGAGTTGAGTGAAGTCAGATCCTCTGGAAGAGCAATCAGTGCTCTTTCTCTCTGAGCCGACTCTCTAGTCCCTCGTTTATTTTCTTTAAATAATTAATTGTTATTTTTTTAGGCAGAGTTTTGCTGTTTAGCCCACTTGACATGGAACTAAATATATAGCCCAGGCTGGCCTTGAACTGGCAACAGCCCTTTCTCAGCTTTCTGGGAGTGTAAGATACAGCACTGTCTATGGCTTTGCATTTTTCTTTCTTTCTTTTTCAGTTTGTTTTTAGAGACAGGGTCTCACTATGTAGCTATGACTGTCCTGGAACTCACTATGTAGATCAGGCTGTCTTTCTCTGCCTTCCTAGTGCTGGGATCAAAGCCTTTCATCCCCCAACCCAAATTTGGGTTTTTATCTATTAAGTAATGCTTGATAGGCAATGTCATTGTCCATAGATATTATGTACATTCTATAGTGAAGTAAAACAGACAGCTCGATGCTATCTTTCAAGACTATAACAGAAGGCAAGGTTGCATGTAGCTGTAGTTTAAGCTACCTATGCTGAGGCAAGATTACTCAGCAGTGAGAGGGTAGCCTGGGCAACAAAGCGACTTTGCTAGTCAACAGCAACGAAGGGACTGAACCACAGTGTTAATCCTCTGGTGTCCTTTTTCATGGGATAGCTGCCGTAGAGTGTCGTGTAGACTTGCCATCGGCATGGTTGAGTTGCCTTTGCTGTGGAGAATTCTCCCAGGTTCTGCTCTTGAGTGGTCTTCCAAAGGTTTTCTTTTTTGCATCTTTTTTATGGTGTGTGGACATCATATTTGCTACTATAAAGTGTAGCAAAATAATATAGATATGTGGTTATTCTCTTTTAGGATGTGACTCTTGACCTAGTGGAACTGACTTTTAAGGATCAATATATTGGCCGTGGGGATATGTGGCGACTAAAGAAAAGTTTGGTAAGATACAATTTTTTTTAAATAGTATTTTGTCTTTTCTATGACAAATTGTCCTCATTTATCATATAAATGTAGAGCCATCAAAATAAGTTCCAATTCTAGCATCTGTAACTAGTTACTGTAAATATTTGGCTATATCCTTATCTATTTTCTTTCTTATTTATTTTATTTTACATGTATGGCTGTTTTACCTGCATGCCTGTATTTGTACTTTATGCATGCCTAGTACTTTCACCAGTCAAAAGAGGATGTTAGCTCTCCTAGAATAGGAGTTACAGGCTGAGCTGCCATGTGGGTGCTGGGAACTGAACTGGGTTCTCTGTGAGAGCAGCTGTGCTTGTAACCCGAGATTTCTCTCAACTCCTACCCCGCCCCCAGCCCCAGTTTTGAAGATGGTCCTAATATGTAGACTTGGCTGGTCTGGAATTTGCTGTGTAAGTCAGGCTGACCTTGAATTCCTCCTGAGTGGTGGGATTAAAGTCCTGTACCATCACACCCACATACTTATTTATCTTTAGTGAACCTTTAAGATTTAAAATGCCAAGTATTGACCAGGTACTGAAAACTCTTTAGTATAGCTTTTGCATATTATGAAGGAACAAATTATATGTAGAATTCCTACACAAAATATATTTTTGGGGTAAAGTCAAACAACCAAAACCTTGATTGGGCTGGGAACGTAGTTCAGTTGTAGAACCTTTGCTTATTATAGGTGAGGACTTTGGTTCAATTCACAGCACCAAATATAAATAAACAAACAAGTAAGTGAAAATTATGTTTTTTTTTTTTTAATTGAGTGGAAGGAATTTCTGTTTCTTTTAGCTCTCTCTGTAGTAGCTAACCTTGAGGCCTTTGGTTTGAACTTTGGCACTGAATAAAATTCAAAAGTGTAAAGATAATTTATACAACACTTAGTAAATAAATGTAGAGGTTCTGAAGATCAGTGGGCTTCTCAGGCGGCACTTACTGTCTTCCTGTTGGACTTGCTGGAGCCTCAGGAGCCAGTGAGTCATCACCTGGCTCCAGCTTCTTCCCTGTGTGGTAAAACTGTCACTGCTTTGCTGACTGGACTTTGTTGTTGTAGAAGATTGTTTTGTTTTATTTTTTTCTGAGACAGGGTCTCTGTGTAGCCCTGTCTCTCCTGGAACTTGCTCCGCCCTGACTTCTGAGTGTTGGGGCTAAAGGCCTGTACCACCACGCCCTACAATTTTGTTGTTATTGTTGCTTTTGGGGAAGATTTTAAAGCCAGGAGCCCTTCTGTGTGACTTTCCTGTTGTTTTGAGTCCTTTCTTTTTTCTCTTTTCCCTTAGGTGAGCACCTGTGCCTATATCACTCAGAAAGTGGAATTTGCTGGCATCAGGTAGGTATAATGGCATTCTGGACTCACTGGGTAGTAAGCAGCAGTAGGATCTAGTGCAGCAAGTCAGCTGTGTACAACACTCCAGACGTGTGGGTCTCCATCCAGGAAGGCACTCAAGTGTTTCAAACCTTAGGCTGCTGTGATGTAAGCAAAGAAGTACCAAGAACGTGATGGCAGTTTTAGGACTGCTTTATGACCCTGCTCTTTGGAATTTTGAGACCTAGTCTCTTGTAGCCAGGCTATCCTCAGTGATGCCAAAACTAGCTTTTTGTTTTTGTTTTTAGAAGATAGTGTTTTTCTGTGTAACAGCCCTGACTGTCCTGGAGTTTGCTTTGTAGACCAGGCTAGCATTGAATTCACAAAGATCTGAGAGTTCTAGGATTAAAGGCATATGCCACCACACCCGGCTCCTAACTCCTGAGCCTTCCTACCCTGACCTCTCCAGTACAGGGATGGCAGGGGCATACCCCATATCTGGCTGCTTTTAGAGTTACCATGAAAAGTGGCTGAAGTTCCTGCAAGAAGAGGTGCAAATTATATATTTAAGAGCTGAAACTATTTTATGTTACTAGTTAATCACACCTGGTTTTTATAGGGTTCTTGCTTACAGGTGCACACTAATCAGCACCGAAGCTATGATGTGCTTTCTGCCTTTCTAAGTGGATGCCTCACGATCACTGCATTTAAAATGGTTTCTGTATTTTAGTAAAAGGGACTTCTCAAAATCCCTCCTTTTTTTTTTTTAAAGCTAGAGATGGAGCCTAGGGCCTCATATATACTAGTCAGTCAAGCACTCTACCACTGAGCCACAACTCTAACCCTGAAAGTCCCCCACTCCACCCACTGCCAGCGTTTTCTTTACTGTCTTATATGTTGTGTGCTAGAATGGCCTCACAAATGCTGGGAAAATCCTCTGCCACAAATCTACATCTCCATTTTTTTTTTAATTACAGGGTGTCATGGTAGTGTAGGTTAACTTGGAATTCACTTTGTAGCCTATGCTGACTGTTTATAGTTTTGTGAATTTACAACTCATTATAAACATTATTGTAATGACTCCATGATATTCTGTTGTACGGACACACCATAGTTTATTTTAATAAGTTGGCTTTAAAAAATATTCTCTGTATGAGTGTTTTTCCTGTATGTGTATGTCTACTGCATGTCTGCCTCATGCTCACAGAGCTCAGAAGACAATGTCAGATCTCTTGGAACTGGAGCTATGAATGATTGTGAGCCACTATGTAAGTGCCAGGACCTGAACCCAGGTCCTCTGTAAGAGCAACAATTGCTCTTAAAGAGTCATCTCTCCAGCCTCACTTAGCTTGTTCAAAGATATGTAGTACAAAAGATGTTCTATTAGCTATACTTAATAAACTATTTCAACTTCTTTATTTCCAGATTATAGCTGTTATGGATTGTGAACTTCACTGATTTCAAATAGCTCACTAATAGGAAAGGGAGGGTTCTCAAAAGCAGAAAAGCAAATGGTCAATAAATACTTGAGAAAATGTTCAACATCTTTAGTCATCAGAACAACACAAATTAAAATTGTGGTCGAGAGATTAACTGACTAGTAATATACATGAGGCCCTGGGCTCCATCTCTAGCACTGAAAAAAACGGAGGGATTTTGAAAAGTCCCTTTTACTAAAATATAGAAAATTTGAGTTCCATATCAGAAAAACACATATGTTAATCCCACTGGTCAAGAATAAGACTACTACCACGATTTTTGAGCCAGTTTTGAAGCAAGCTTTAATTTAATACTGTCAAGATGGACTCTAGCCAGGCCCATTCCTGGGTTCCCAGGAAATAGCACAAGCCATGTTTTACAGAGGCTTAAAAAGGGCAAAAACAGGGCTACCATATTTCATATCAAGTCCAATCAGGGGTAAGCATATATTCTGATGCACTTCCTGCCTACGCACTTCCTGGCTACAGAGGCATTTGTACATCCTGGCATATTTTCTGCCCTTATGATCAAGCACTTCCAGTGCAGAGGTCAAACAAACAAGGGGCCAACAGGAACTTTCTCTTAACTGCAACATAACTCTTAACTACAAGATATATTTTTTTCTGTATTGCTCTTCCATTAACTTGTAAGGTGTGTTGTTCTCGTTCCTGTTTTGGTTTCACACTGTCATCCCAGTCAGAATGGCTACCATCAACAAAACAAAAATAACAAATGCTACTGAGGGAATGGGGACAGGGGCTCCCAAATACTTTTGGTGGCAATGTAAACTGATACAGCCGCCATGAAAATCAATATATAGAATCAATCAATATAGAATCAATATAGAAGTGTAAATGTCTGCATTCTGGCTGATCATATAGACCTAGAAGGTCTTTGGATATGATCCCTTCCCAGACCAGCCATGTTGCTGGATTAAAATTCCTGTACATCTTTCCCTTTTCTGTTTAAGGTAAAGTTTGTACAGTGTCACTTCTACAACAGAAACAATTATCAGTTTCACAAACTTAGCAGCAGAATGTCCTTATGAAGATCTGTCGATGTTCCTTTACAACTCATCCTGATCATCTATCCCTCACTAAAGGTCCAATTTAGTATCAGAGTTTTCCAATCTACCAGTCTGATGAAGGATCTGTCCTTTTCCAACCAGTTGGCTGATCTGTCCCCATGCCAGGGAGTCAAATTTCTGTGTCATTTACATTGTTGTCTTCCTTCCTTGAGTCATGCCTTTCAAGTGGAAACTTCTCTTACTCAGATCAGATCTTTATCAATTTTGATGGAACCCATAGTCTTTCATTACCTGTGGAAACATAGACAAACCCGTTACACATTTTCTCACTTCCACTCTGCTGTTAACACATCTTTAAAGTATACAGGTTGATCTAATTCAGTAGTTTTTTCCTATAATCCAGTGTCTTTCAGCAGCTGTTGTTCCTGTCTCACTGGCATTCAAAGAATTTAAAGTTAAACATTATTCAGTCTAAGAATTCTTATTTCCCATTTCTGTTTATCAAGGTACAATTAGACCCACACATAGAATTTTTTACATTTTTTTTTTTTTTGGTTTTTTGAGGCAGGGTTTCTCGGTGTAGCCCTGGCTATCCTGGAACTCACTCTGTAGACCAGGCTAGCCTCGAACTCAGAAATCCACCTGCCTCTGCCTCCCAAGTGCTGGGATTAAAGGCGTGCGCCACCACCGCCCGGCAATTTTTTACATTTTAAACTAGACAATTAGGCACTCTCATTCTATGCCCAGCTCCATATCATCGAGTAGCTTTTTATTTATCTAAACAGAAACAATCAAGCCATATTATTACACAAGATATCAATATACAGTGTCAATTAAAGTAGGTATCCATTATCTGAGCGTGAAGAAATGTTAATTTAAGTTCCCCATTGTTGTAGTAGATCTCTTCCCCAGAGGTTTATGGCTATGTCTGCCACATATTTGACCTTCTGATCCCATACATTTAGTTAGTCTTGTACTTTGTTTTACTTGGAATAATGCTCCAATCCCAACAAACTGTATTTACCTTCTGACGGGGCTGATGTGGATTCCAAGATTCTTGTGAGAATATAGTTACATCAGCTCCTGTGTCCTCCAACCCTTCAGTTTCAATACCATTTAATTTTTGATCTCTGGTCATTGATAACAATTTGTCAAAAAATTTGTCCTTTCAATTTTCCAAATTCTTATGTTCTTTTGATTGGAACTACCTGGCCTTTGAAATAAGGGAACAGTAAAAGCTAGGAATCCTGTCTCCAGGATTTATTTATTTATTTGGTTTTCTGAGACAGGGTTTCTCTGTGTAGCCCTGGCTGCCCTGGAACTCACTCTGTAGACCAGACTGGCCTCGAACTTAGAAATCCGCCTGCCTCTGCCTCCCAAGTGCTGGGATTAAAGGTGTGTACCACCACTGCACAGCCTGTCTTCATCTTTAAACTGCAATTTTTCTTTATGTAAGCCATAATCTCAATCTTTCCCTTGATGTCTTCATCTGTCCATCCTGGATATACAGTGACTCGTTGAGATGTTAGGCTACTTCTTCCTGAAACCATTCCTACTGTCTTTGTGGGTAGTAATCCATGGCTCCTGAGCCTAGGGCAGTGCTCCTACTGTAGCGTGCATTAGCTCTCCAATACCTAGTTTAGTTTTCTCTAGTTGCTCTGTGGATTGCTGACAGGAAATACCTGGCTCATACTGTTTGTTGCCCAGGTACAAGAGAACCCTTTAGGAGGTTTCCTCATATTTAAAGGATTGTCTCTTAGGAAATTAGTTTCCCATCAGTAAGGTATTACCTCAGATATCTCTTGCTGATGTTCACTCATTAGTCATTGGACTATCTACCCTTACCACACCTTCTACAAATCCTGGAAGACTGAGGTTTTCTTGAGAAGTCTCTAGGAATGACTTTCCTACAATCCCTTTTCAAATGACCTCATTTCCCACAGTTAAAACAACAGACATTCGACATTAGTGTTATTGGCCATTGCTTGTCCAATTTCAGAGTCATTAGGGTTACTATCAGCAATAGTTCTAATCCATTTAGCCATGGGTGCTCATCGAGCTTTTTAAAGGTCTATGAACTTTTTTACACTCTGTTGCAATCAATATCCATCTCATCTGGATCTGATATTGCCCTGTTTATAGTAGACATTAATCTATGAAAGAAATCAGTAAAAACCTCTCTGGTACTTTGCATAGTCTTTGTGAGTGACATAGATCTTTTCCTTCTTCCTCCACCTTCTCCCAGGCTGTTAAAAGCTATAAAGTATATTGTATAAAAATAGAGCCATCAAATTGCTTCTGATTTTGTAAATCAGCATATTGACCTTCCCCTAACAATTGATCTTTCACAATGTTAACACCTTTAGGCTATTATGATTTTCAATAGCTGTAACTTCTCTTCTGACAACATCATGTCAGCTGTTGCATTTGAGAACCAGCTTCCAGTATAGCTGCCACTAAATCTTTCCAGTCTTGGGGGATAATTCTATTTTGAGTAGTCTGGGTATTTAACATCTGTCTCATATAGGGTGAGTTCATTTCGTAAGTTATTATTGATTCTTTAAAATGTCTTCTGCAAACCAGAACCTTGAAGACTTTATTAAGAGGTGGCCTGGTAGGTTCAGTGTGCTGTCTTTCCTGATCTTCAGTGTCATTAGGTGCCATAGGTTCACAGTTAAGCATTTCCTGTTCTCTTACTTCCTGTCTCTTGTCTCCCTTTGTACTTAGTACATAGCTAATTTCTTTTTGTTGTACATATATTTTTCAACCTTTTTTTAGAGGAAATATAAGGGGTCTGAAATGGAGTTTTCCATTTTTTAATGCAGGAAGTCTGTCTATATAATTAAAACAGTCTCTCTCTCTCTCTCTCTCTCTCTCTCTCTCTCTTTTTTGGCTTACTGCGATTCACTGTCTCAGAGGCTCCGTGGCTCTGGAGTGTCTCAAGTCTTTCTGGGCATGTCCAACCAACTGATAATTCCTCTGGAGAGGGACGATTCCAGGCGAATTACTTCTCTTCAACATTTCTGTCTGATGTCCTCTCTTTTCTGCGCTGTTGGTGGGTTTTTTTTCCTTCTCCTGGTTGGGCACCAGATATAAATGTTGATTTTATTTCCTCAGATGAAGAGCTGAGATGAGAGCCGTAACTGACTGAGCTATGCAAATACGTTGCTTGGGCTGGACCCAGAACATTTCTTTCTCTGTTCTAACTTTCCTTACGCCTAGGTCTGGAAACTTCTAGCCTCTGTACAACTTAATCTTCCAAGGTGACTTTTTCAGTATGCCTTCTCTTGACTTCTGACTGAATTGCTCTGCTTGGCCTCATACTAACTTTGGCAAGAACAACCATAAAACCTATTTCCACAGGAATTATTTTTTTATTTATCATTTATCCTTTATGATATCTCATTTGTTCTTCTCAAGAGCTCTAGAAATTAGGTAGGTAGGTAGGTAGGTAGCTAGCTAGCTAGCTACAAGAATAAACACTAATCACATTTATTGCCTTTTTAAACAATTGAGGCTTGGGCAGTGAGTGAGATGTCTCAGTAGGTAATGGTTCTTTCTGCCAAGACTGATGAATTAAGTTTGATTTCCTGGTTCCCACATGGTAGGAGAGATCTGCTTTGGCAAATTATCTGCTTTTCACAGGCATAAACACACCTCTACACATATACAGACAATCTCTGCTCTTCACAGGCATAAACACAACCCGACATATACACAGACAAAATAAATGAAGATAGTAAAATCTGAGCCTTAGAAAGATGATAACATCTTGTAACGATAGTAGAGGTACTAGAATCTAATACCAAATTTTATTGCCCCGATTTGCATGTGCATAGTAGGAAAAGCTAATAACATTGAGTACAGTTGAGAAGGTTTTTGAGATCCTGTAAAACGATGTTTGATTGGTTTTATACAGTATGTTGCTTTGTTTTGTTGTTTTTCTTTTTGTTTCTTTGTTTTGTTTTGTTCGAGACAAGGTCTTATTATGTAGCCCCTTAGCTGTTCTGGAAATTGCTGTGTAGAACAGCCTGGCCTTGAACCCATAAAGATTTAATTTCCTCTTTGTCCTGAGCGCTGGGATTAAAAGCATGTGTAAAAAGCAGTATGTTAAGTGCTGGGATTGATGCCACCACTCCCAAGTACTGTGTCATTTTGGGAACTGAACTTATATCATCTGGAAAGGAACAACATCAATTATTGTTTATCTATTGATATTCAGCTAGTAAGTGACACTCAGCTGTAATCCCTTCTTAGACTGTTTATTCCCCAAAGTGGACAGCTCTGAGCTGAGAGCCTCGTTTGTTGTACTGCTCAAAAGTCCCAGAGGAAAGACAGTGGGTGACACACTCCTGTAATCTAGCACCTAGGTGAGTGATGCAGGGGGATTCTATGTTCAAGAACAGTTTGGGGTATATAGAATAGAGTTAGAGTCTAGCCTGAACTACACAGTTGTCTCAAAAATAAACCAAAGAGTTTCAGAGGGAAAAACATTAAATTGGAAAAGACTTACCAAATTGCCATTATGTTTTCAAAAAATTATTTGTTTTGTGTGAGAGAGAAGGAGCAAGGGCATGACTCTGCTGTGCTACATGGGGTTATCCGTCCAAAGGCCTGTGAACTGCGGCTGATTCTCCTGTCTTTGTCTTTCATCTCTCGGGTGGAATGCTAGGATTTCAGATACACTGGCTTTTCCCTCAGGTTCCAGTGATTAAACCCAGGACATCAGACTTGAGTAGCTAAAACCTTTACCCACTGAGCCATGTCCTTGGCCCTAACATTTAAAAACCAAACTTATGGCCTCCTTACCTCTTTTCTTTTTCTTCCTTCTTTCTTTTTTTAAAAGATTTATTTATTATATGTAAGTACACTGTAGCTGTCTTCAGACACTCCAGAAGAGGGCATCAGATATCATTACAGATGATTGTGAGCCACCAAGTGGTTGCTGGGAATTGAACTCAGGACCTCTGGAATAGCAGTCAGTGCTCTTAACCGCTGAGCCATCTGTCCAGCCCTTGTCTTTTTCTTTTAAGATTTTTTTTTTTTTTTTGGTTTTTCGAGACAGGGTTTCTCTGTGTAGCCCTGGCTGTCCTGGAACTCACTTTGTAGACCAGGCTGGCCTCAAACTCAGAAATCCTCCTGCCTCTGCCTCCCAAGTGCTGGGATTAAAGGCGTGCACCACCACCGCCCGGCAAGATTTTTTTTTTAAATTATGTCTGTATAGTCTTGTGTATGTATGTTACTATCAATGTGCAGGGTCTGCAGAGAACAGAGGGCATCCGATCTCCAGGACCTTTCAAAGAGCAGTCACTGCTCTTAACCACTGAGCCATCTCTCAAGCCCCCTCTTTCTTTTTCTTTCTTGTTTTGTTTTGTTTCGTTTTGTTTGTTTTGTTTTGCAACGGCTCTAACCTTGTAGCTCTGGCTGTCGGGAACTCATTATCTAGACCAGGCTGGAAATCACAGAGATCAGCATGCCTCTACCTCCCAACATTTTTATTTTTTACTTTTTTGAGGTGTGATTTCCCTTGAATAGGGACCTTGACCCTTAATATCTCCTGACTGCTTGTATTAGGACCCTGAGATTAAAATGATGTTTTCTCTGTATTGAAACTCACTGTATCAGGGCTAGGATTAAGACAGTTTTTACCAACACTTATTTTTTGAGTTTTGACTGAAGCTATCAAATCTGCACCCAATAATTTTGTATATCATTTCTGAGGATCACTGTTCTTTGAAGGCCCAATTTTTACGACCTGCATGCTTCCTGTGGACTCTAGTTTTTAGTATTGAAGACTCTGAGAGCTGCTTTTAGTAGATAATCTGCTCATAGGGCTCTCTGTTGAAAGGGAAAACTGATCAGGGCATTTGGAAACAAGTAGATCTAGATGACAGACTCAGGAGGCTGACTTGATTCAGAAGACAGACTGTGAGTGACAGAGCCACCCGAGAGAGCGGCAGTAACGTGTATGTGTATCTCCTTTCAGGGCACAGGCTGGAGAGCTGTGGGTCAAGAATGAGAAGGTCATGTGTGGTTACATTAGTGAAGAGACCAGGGTAAGAGTTGTAAAATGACTTTCTGGATTTGTTTCCTTATACCGTTATGTCTGAGTCCTGAATTCACAACAAAGGCAACATCAAAACTCTCATGACTGACACATGCTGCCCAGCTAGAACTGGTCCTCTACTGCTCTCCCACTTTATAGTCGAGTCTTGGCAGGTTGGATTTGATCTTCATTTTTTGCTTCCAAATGAGTCTCTTCAATCTATTAAATACAAGTCTGGTTGTAGTGGCTCTTGCTTATAATCCCAGCATTCAGAAGGTGAGGAAGGAGGATTACTGTGAGTTAGAAGCCATTCTGGGCTACGTAATTAGATTCCATAGAGTAAGATATCTTAAAGTTCTCTGGTACAGTTCCTGCACTTAGTAATTTCAAGTGTTTGTTGAATGGATTTTCCCAAGTACAAGAACTCATAATCTGATTCTATGCAATAGGCATGTGCCGAGATTCCAGGCTACTTAAGAAACTGAGGCAAAGCCATGCATGTTGCACACACCTTTAATTCCAGCACAGAGCCAGACAGATCTCTGAGTTAGAGGTCAGCCAGCCCAGCTCAATCGATTTACAGAGCAAGTTCCAGGACAGCCAGGGCTACACCAAGAAACCGTATTTTGAAAAACCATAAAAAATAAAAAACAAACAAAAGAAGCTGAGAAGATGACCTTGGTTAAAATTAGAATAAATAAAAAACTTTTTTTTTTTAAGCCAGGGGCTATGGATGTGTAGTTCAGGTTGGTCTTGAACTCTCAATTGTATGTCTACCTCTGGAAAGTTGAAATGATAGCTGTTACAACCACCGTAGCTTAGAGAACAAGATACCTGTATATGAAAAGAAATTAGCACTGTTGGGTTGGGGCTGAACCTTAGTTGTAGAGTGGTTGCCTAGTGTGACAAGACCCTGGGTTCAGTCCCCAGTATCAACAGGGGAAAGGATATTAGTATTACAAAATTTACTAGCTGCAGAATTGGCTCAGTAGATAAAAGCACTGGCTGTGTGAGCCTGATGATTGGAGCTCAGATCCTGAAAGTCGTACGTAGTAGTGCAAGAAGCATCAGCATCCTTGCATGCTCCTACAGGGGAGATGGGAAGTGGAGAGGAGATGCTCCTCAGCCAGCTCGCCTAAAGAGAACCTACCTCAGTGTGGAAGGTAAGGATCGTATTGAAGGTTGGCCTCTGACCTCTACCTGGCCTGAGCACTAGTGTGTGTGCCACACCCATTTAAACTTGATTACACACATCCTCTCCCCTTCACCGACCTCTTAAACATGGACGCACAGAATTTAAGTTTAAGACTCTTACCCCAGCACTGATACACATGTATATTTTGGTCATTCCCTTTTTTAGTGATGCAGTCAAACCCATGGTAACACATTAACCACATCACTGCCAGCCCTCTTACGCTAGGTAACTTCACAACCGCAACATCTGCCTGGTTTACCATCACATACAATGTCATGAGTGTACATTTTAAAAGGGAAGACTGACACAGCAGTGCACTTCTGTCATTATTGTTGTTGTATTCTGAGACAGGGTCTCACTGTGTAGTACAGGCTGTCCTGGAACTCACTCTGTAGACCAATCTGGCCTTGAACTCACAGAGTAGGCCTTCCTCTGCCCCGAGTGTTGGGATTAAAGATGTGTGCCAGGACACCTGGCTAGTGGACTTTTAGTCTGGAAACTTGGGAGTTTAAGGCAGGAGACTCAGTAGTTGAAGGACTGATCTACTTCTGTCTTTAGAATAATTTTGCCTTAAAGGGGAATCTTATTTATTTGCCATTCTGGGGGGAGCCTAGGGGCTTGCACATACCAAGCATTTATCATTGAACTAAATCTTCAGCCCCAAAAGATATCTTTTAAAAAAAAGTGTAAGTATAGAGCCTGGTGGTGGTGGGAGTGGTGGGTGTGGTGGAGGAAGAGGAAGACCTGGAGGCGGCAGCTGTGGCAGCACATGCGATTAATCCCAGCACTTGGGAGGTAGAGGCAGATGAATTTCTGTGAGTTCAAGGCTAGCCTGGTTTACATAGTGATTTCCAGGATTGTATAAAAACTATAAATGTTTTTCTTCCTTTCTATAAAATATGCCATGATTTTAAAAAGTAAGTCAGGTATAATAGTACACGCCTGCAATCTGAGGCGTTTACTAAAAAGAGTTAAAAAGAGTTTAGCAGAATTACAATCTCAAAGCCAACTCTGGCTGAGTAATGAAATCATGTTCAGAAAAAAGTTGACATGTAGCTCAGAATCTCACACTTCTTTTGCATGCCTGAAGTCCTAGGTTAAATTCCCAACACTGCTAAAAGGAACTGGACTTGGTGGTACCTGGAAGTACAGCACTCAGGAGGTTGAGGCCAGAACATAGCTAGATCCAGACTAGCCTGGGTTTCATAGTGAGAACCTGTCAAAATATTAACAAAGGAAAACGAACAGGACTGGGGTGCTGGCTCCCTGGGTAACAGCATTTGCTGTGCTAACTTGAGAACCTGAATTCAAATTCCTAGCATCCATTTGTTTGTTTGTTTGTTTTCAAAAAGAAGGTAGACATGGACACACATGATTTTACTGGAGCAATATTAGGAGGGGACAGCTAGCCAGGCAGTGCTGGCGCACACCTTTAATCCCAGCACTTGGGAGGCAGAGGCAGGCAGATTTCTAAGTTGGAGGCCAGCCTGGAGACAGCCAGGGCTACACAGAGAAACCTGTGTCTCGGGGTGGGGTGGGGGGGGGGGCGGGGGAGGGAAGAGGGAACAGCTAGGGTGACAGTGGAGCTTACTGGCTACAGTCAGGCTCCAAGTTTAATGACAGACCCTGTGTGGAGGAAATAAGGTACAGAGTGAAAGAGCAGAACACTGACTTGCTCCTTTAGCCTCTCTGTACACTTACAACACACACCACATCACACATATTCAACAGTCACACACACAAAAATAAAAAATAAAATAAAATAAAAACTGCTGTGCACAAAATCCTTGATACCAATACCTAGAAATCACCAGATGATAAAAGTTAACACTTTCAAAAGCGTTTTTTCCCTAGACACTGTGTTTCTGTGTTAAAAAAAGAGAATAAAAGTCTGGCAGTTGGTAGCACACACCTTAAATCCAAGAGGCAGAGGAAGGTGGATCTCTGAGTTCATGGACGGCCTAGTCTTGAGTTTCAAGAAACAGGGTTTCTTGAAAAAACGGGTTTGGAGGTGGGTGGGGGGATTTATCAGGTACAGGAATTTCCCCGAGTGAATAGTCTTTAAGGAGTAGTCTCTAGTGAACTAAAAAAGAGGCTTAGAGATTTACAGTCTGCTCTTTCACCAAAGTCTTTCAAAGGTAGCAGTGAATGACTGAATAACATTAGTGGTAAGCAAGTATAGCCCAAAAGGGAATGTATGATATAAATTATAATTTATTTGGCATATCTTGGTTCAAGTTCTTGAGGTTTCTGTGACTTTCATGGGGAGAGCTGCTGCTCTTTCTACTACATTTCTTGTGTGAATCTTCTTGAAAGTATTGCAGTACATCGCCAGTCCTTATCCAAGTGCTATAACTCCATGAGGTTAGGCATCCTTGCTTCCTGTGACACAGAGCTCAGAGTAAGATTAAGTAGCTTCTTTTTTGTTTTTATGGATTATTTTTTATTTCTTGTGTATGAGATTTTGCTTTCCACATATATATGTGTGTACCAAACATACCTGGTGCCCATGAAGTCCGGAAGAGTTCATTGGATCCCCTAGAACTGTAGTTAAAGACAGTTGTGGGCCTCAGTGTAGGTGCTTGTGAGCACTGAGCAGTCAACCTGGGTCCTCTATAAGAGCATCCAGTGCTCTTGACTCTAGCTTTTGGTTTTTTGAAGTAGGGTTTCATGTAGCCCAGGCTGGCCTTGAACTCTCTGTACCTAAGGATTACCTTTAACTCCCAACCCTCCTGTGTCCACCTCACAAGTGCTGGGATTGTAAGCATGTGCCACACACTTAGTCTTATTTGGTATAGTAAATCAGAGTTTCATGAAAGCTAGGCAGGCTTGCTACCATACCAGCTGGGCATTGTATCAACCAGATGAAAAAACATATGGGTAACGTTTGCTTTTAGCCATGCTACTTCACAATTAAGAGAATTCCTCCACTATTTGAAAAATTCTTTTAGTAAAAAAACCACAAAATTTACTGAGTATATATTTTGTTTGCTTTTCAACTCAGGATTTTGCTATTTAGCCCAGGTTGGCTTTGAACTCACTGTATTCTTACCTTACTTTTCTGATTTACAGGATTACAGACATGAACCACCACATCAGAGTTTGCTCTGTTTTTCTTATTATTTATTGTTTAAATTCTTATATATTTTGATCATGTTTTTCTCTCTCCCTCAACTCTTTATAGGTCATCCCTACTTCCCTAACCTCCCAACTTCATGTTTTTTCTTTCATTACAATAAACATAAAAAATTAAAATAATAAAAAAATCAATAGACAAAAAAATGCCAAAACAAAGCGAAAGCACCCACAAAACTGTGGAATTTGTTTTGTATTTGGCTAGCTATCCTGGTCATGGAGCATGTCGTGGAATATGGTTGATTTACCAGGTGACATTCCATTGGAGAAAACTGATTTTCCCTTTGCCTACAGATATCAATTGTAAATAGCTTATTGGTTAGGTGTGGGAGCCTGTGTTCTCTTTCACCCTTCAGTTCTGGGACCACGTCTTGCTTGAACCTGTGCAGGCCTTTTGCAGGTCTTATGTGTACTGCCGTGCTCTCTGCAAGCTCATATGTGCATTGGTCCTGCTGTGTCTGAAAGACACTGTTTCCTTAGAGTCATCTGCCACTTCTTCGTCTTACAGTCTTTCCACTTCTTTGTAATAGAGCCCTGACCCCCAGGGGGAGAGGTTTGATACAGGCATTCCATTTAAGACTGCTCCAGTCTCTCACTCTTTGTCCATTGTCTAGTTGTAGATCTCTGTTAATTCCTATCTACTGTAAAAAAAGCATCTCTGATGAGGGCTGAGTGAGGTTGTGATCTATGGTTCTAGCAATATGTCATCAAAAGTCATTTTATTTCCATGTTCCTTTAGTAGAATAATGATAGGTTGTTTTTTTTTTTCCCTACGTCCATGGCATATATATCTAGTCTAAGGTTCTTGGCAATTTTAGCATTGTCAGGTTGGGGTCTATCTCATAGTGTGGGTCTTAAATCAAAAAAAAAAAAAACCATAAAAACTGGTAGTTGCTTAATCCTATAACATTGTCCCTGTATTGTACTAGTGTATCATGTATGGAGGTTGCTTTTATAGTTTGCACGGTTTGTGAATGTTAGCTTTTAAACTTTAAATATGCATGCACTATTCTTAAGTGTATAATTATGTTACGCTGGTGAGATTGCTCAGTGAGTAAAGGTGCTAACCACAAAGCCTGATGGACCTGCATTTCAGTCCCCAGTGCCTACATAGTGGAAGGAGGGAACTGACTCCCCCAAGTTTTTCTCTGACCGCCACATGTTCACACACTCACACACACACATACACACACACACACACACGGATGCACACACAAGCACACATTTACATTCACATTCTCTCCTTCTCTAAATACTAATGAATAATTGTAGTTAAATATGTCGCCATTACCATCATGACAGATTTTGAGACCCTGTTCATCCTGTAGAACTAAAATGGTATACAGATCATTTGCTTTTTAACACAATTATGTTTTCATTTGTTACAGGTGGTGTTCCGTTCTACGTCGGCTATGGTTTACATATTTATTCAGATGAGCTGTGAAATGTGGGATTTTGATATTTATGGTACTGTTCCCTAAGTACGGATTGTAACTGGCACTGGAAAGAATTTTCTGTTTTCCCCCAAGTTTGTAGCTCTTGGTAGTTTCTAAAGATGTGTTGTGCTTTCTTGTCAAACCTTTCAGTTCTGTCATTTTTACTATTATTTTTGATTATTATTTTTTTTGTTGCTGTTTGTTTTTTGAGATAAGGTCTCATGTATCTGATGATGGCCTTGAACTTTCTATTCTCCTATCGCCCAAGTGCTGAGATCAAAGGCATTCACTTCTGCCCAGTTTATGCTGTGTTAGAGATTGAACCCTGGGCTCTGTGATAACTAAGCAAGCATTCTACCAAACTGAGATACAGGCCAGGTGTGGTGGTGCCTGCCTCTAATCCCAACATGCAGGAGTCAAGAGGCATTCAGATTTCTGTGAGTTTAAGGCCAGCCTTGTCTACATAGCAAATTCCTGTCACAGCTAGATAGTGAAACCGTGTAATCAAGGATTACAGACCTTGAAGTTCTGATTCTCCTGCCTCCCAAGTGCTGTAATTTCACGCATGCACTACCACGCACAGTACTGCTCTGTTTTATTTACTATTAGATATTTTTGATTTATTAATATTTTATGAATAGGGGCATGCATACATCCTACATACCCATGTGAAGGTGTTTCTACCCATTGAGCTATCTCACTGGCCCTACAGATTATCTTCTAATACACTTTTAAGCGCAACTATGAGAAGTATCATATTTGGAGTTTAGGTTGTTCTCTTTTCTTGAATACACAATATATTAACCAGTCATCTGCCTCTTTAAAAATTTGAGTTTTACCTTGAAGCTGATTCTGTAATATGAGATTATATAATTATGAGAAAGTACAGTTCTGTATTCTCTGTGCTAAGGAAGCACCTAACCTCCATAGTTAAACTTGGCTTGATAAGAGTTGAACACGCAGCCCAATGATAGAGTGTTTGTCTAGTGTGTGCAAGTAGGTCTTCTACATTTTTGTACTTTATACTTTTTTCCTTTTTTTCTTTTCTTTCTTTCTTTTTTTTTTTTTTTGTTATTGTTGTTTGTTTTGTTTTGTTTTGAGGCAAGGTAACTCTGGCTGGAACTTGCTGTGTAGAGCAGTCTAGCCTTGAACACACAGAGATCCACCTGCCTCTGCCTCTAGTGCTGAGATTTAAGGTGTGTGTCACCACATCTAGTGACTTTGTATTTTAAAGGCTTTGTGATCTTTTGCACAAAATTAAGCCAACCCATTGCTTTGTCTTTGGTCCTCTCCCTGACCGCCTACTCACTGCTTCCTTTCAGGGGATCTGTACTTTGAGAAAGCTGTGAACGGTTTCCTTGCCGACCTGTTTACTAAGTGGAAGGTATGGTTCTTTCTACATTGCCTAATCATCTGGGTGGACATCACTCACTACATATAAAATTTTATAGTTATTAATAATTTTAATTATTTTAGTTTTTAATTTTTGAGACAGTTTTCATATAGCCAAGGCTGGTCTCTGACTCTTTGAGTAGCCAGTGATGACCTTGAACTTCTGATCCTCTTGCCTTCACAAGAACTAGTATTGTGGGCGTGCTTTTCTTTTGTCATTCTTTTTCTATTTTAAGGTTTTAGTTGTGTCTGTGGACTGTTGGTCACCCTTGGGTGTTGTTCCTCGGGTACTATCTACCTTGTTTTGGGGACTTCTTAAGTATGCTAGGTTGGCTGGCCTGGGAACCTCAGGGAGCTCCTGTCCCAGCTGCTCCAGCATTGGGGTTACAAACATGTGCCACTGCCTCCTGGCTCCCCTAGCTTCTACTCACCTATTTTTTCAATTAGTTGTTGTGCTTTTGAGGCCATAGGAAATCACTCCTGGAGCTGGAGAGATGACTCAGTGGTTAAGAGCACCAACATGGAAGTTTATAACTGTCTACAACTCCAATTTCAAGGGATCTGGCACCTTCATATATGCACATGCAGGCAAAAGACCAGTGCACACAAAATAATTCTGGGCATGGGGGTGCACACCTGTAATTCCAACATTTGAGATGTAACTCCAACACTTGAGGTATAATTCCAACATTCAGAGAATGAGGCAAACGCAGTTTAAACTATGTAGTGATAGACACACAGACAGACTTTTAAGAGTTTAGGGCATTAGCCCCGATACTTAGATCTTGAGCTAATTTCCCTGTGTGATATGAAATAGGGTCCAAATTCATTTTCTGGTTTTTCCTTTTTCTTTTTTTTTTTAAGACTTATTTATTTTATGTATATGAATACATTGTCACTGTTTTCAGACAAACCAGAAGTGGGCATCAGATGACATTACAAATGGCTGTGAGCCACCATGAGTTTCCTGGGAATTGAACTCAGGGCCTCTGGAAGAACAGTCAGTGCTCTTAACTGCTTAGCCATCTCTCCAGCACCTTTTTCTGTTTTTTCAAGACAGGCTTTCTCTGTGTAGCCCTGACTGTCCTGGAACTAGCTTTGTAGACCAGGCTGGCCTTGAACTCACAGTTATCTACCTGCCTCTGCCCCTGAGTCTAAGAGCATGTGCCACCACTGGCCCACTTAGATTCATTCTTTTCCATATAAATATTCAATTGTCTCAGAACATCTGCTTTATAGAGTATTCTTTCCCCTCTATGATGGACTTTGTTATCTTTGTCTCAGATCACAAGACCGCAGAGATATAGGTTGATATATGGACTTATAACTCAGTTCTATTTATCTATATGTCTGTCCTTATGCCAATAACCTCAGCCACTATTTTGCTGTCTGTAGTAAGAAATCAAATTCTTTATTGTTTTTATAAGACTATTTATGAGGATCAGATTTTTTTTTAAAGATTTTATTTATTTTATGTACTTAAGTACACTGTGGTTGTCTTCAGACACACCATAAGAGGGCATCAGATCCCATTACAGATGGTTGTGAGCCACCATGTGGTTGCTGGGAATTGAACTCAGGACCCCTGGAAGAACAGCCAGTGTTCTTAACCTCTGAGCCATCTCTCCAGCCCGAGGATCAGATTTTTTATTTCTATAAAAAAAGGTGGGTATTAGAATTTTGATCCAGATACACTGAACTGCAGACTGCTCTGTGTACTATCTTTATTTTGTTCTTACCATTTTGAGACAAAGTCTAGCTGTGAAACCCAGGGTGGGATCTTTCTACTTCTGTTTCCCAAGTCCTGAGTTTTCAGGCATATGCCACAGCACCCAGCTAGTACTGTCATGTTAACCTGATTAAGACCAGTCCTGGTCAGGCTGTGTTAAGGCACGCCTTTAATCCCAGCACTTGGCAGGCAGAGGCAGGCAGATCTCTGAGTTTGAGACCGGTCTGGTCTACAGAGCGAGTTCCAGGGCAACCAGGACTACACAGAGAAACTCAGTTTGGAAAAATCTAGGGTTCTAGCTCAGTTGGTGGAGTGCTTACCATGCAGCAAGCCTTGAGTGTCTGGCACATGACAACACTGGCCGTAGTGCATGAACATCTGTAATTCTAGCACTAGGGAGGTGGAGGCATGAGGATCAGGAGTTCAAGGTCATCCGCAGTTACATAGTTAAGACCAGCCTGGAATACATGAGACTTTGTTTGAAAAACAAACAAAATGAAATAAAAAAGATAAATTGAACTTTTAAAAATTGAAGTTTTTTGAAGATACGTATATAGCTGTCTTGACTTTCCTACCACATGGAAACATCATTGAGATAGACTCAGTATTTGAGGTCACAGAGTTTGAAGTAAAACAAAATGAGTTTAAAGATAGGGTTCTCCTCCAATTACCTTTTTGTTGTAGTTTCCTTTTCTGCAAAATGGAGATGAAGATACTCCCTATCTCCTTTTCCACATAGAGTGATTGTGTGTGACATATTTTCTGTCCATCATAATTAGTAAGGATGCTGGATTTAGAGCATGTGAAGTTCAGTAAACTAGTTGGTAACTAAGGAGGTCTGCTCTACCAAAGCAGTGTACTTCTTGAACTTTGACTTGCACTCAGGAATTTCTGTCTATCTGTGATATAGCCCTGGGAGAATACTATATTTACTTGGATTCTTTTTTGTCACATGCTGAATTGTGTTAGTATGGATGGGAGAGAGATGAGGCTAAGCCTGGCAGGAACTGAAACTACACTTGTTGACTTGATAGACGAGCAATGTTTCATGTCCACCCGTAAGCACCCTGTTCCCAGGGTTTTGATCCCAGACTTCATGTAGGTGTTATTCTTACTATATCCCATCTTCCTTTCAGTTCTTAGGATGAGAATAGCTTCCCGTTCTCATCCTGCGATTTATAGGCGTATCTTTGGTCCTTAAAATCATCACTGTGGCCACTATTCTTTTTCCCTAAACTGTACTTCTGATGAATTAAAAATGGGTAAAGATATAATCAAGTTCTAATGTTCACTTGACCAAGTTTATGTCAAATGAAAGATTGGATGACAGGAAGCCTTTCTTAATTGTAGTTTTTTAAGCATTTTGCACATTCTTGGACTTTAAGTAACTTACCTGAAATCAAGCAGTGGTAAGCAAGAATTGATAGCAGATATTCTGACAGCATGCAGTGTTGTGTCTCCTTCACAGTGTTTCCTACAGTTACATGAAGCTGTCCAGCACCGTGTAGCTGCTGAACCTCTTAGTATGAATGGGTTGCTTCAGTGAAGTAAATGAAGTAAACTTGTACCCACTTTTTATGTGTTCCTGCCTAGGAGAAGAACTGTAGTCATGAAGTGACTGTGGTCCTTTTTTCCAGAACTTTTTATGATGCAAAATCTATCGGTGAGTAACTTTTTCTCATTCATATGCATATGAATATATATGTATACATATATGTATACATATATACATCTCTCCAGCCCAAAAAAGACAGATTTTTAAATACAGTATATTCTTGTTACACAGTCCAAATTTTGTCTGTCTGTCTGTCTATTTATTAGATTTTCTCCTGAGACAGGGTCTCACTATATTCTAAAACTCACTATGTAGCCAGGTTGGTCTCAAGCTAACAGAGATCTTCCTTCCTCTGCCTTCTAAGTGCTGGGCTTAAAGGTGTGCACCATTACTCCTGCTAATTTTAAAATGTTTCATAGACAGGGTCTTGTTACATTTTTAGGCTGGCCCTGAACTATTGTCTGAGGCTTCCGAGTAGCTGGCGTGCAGCACACATCATCATACCACCTTCCTTCAGTTATTTTATGTTGGGTTCCTCACTGTCATCTCCAGCAATTTATTTTTGTCTTTGCTTTTTTACTTTTTGTCTTTCACATCTTTGCTAGGGTGACCAAGTAAAAAGGAAAATAATGCATCTTGATGTATATGTAAGATGGCTGGGCTGTGATATTCTCTAAAAAACCTCCATAATAAATACACAATTGTATTTACTTATTTACTTACTGTCTTGTTTTGTTTTTTTCTAAAAGGCAGGGTCTTACTGTGCAGCCTTGGCTGTCCTAGAACTTGCTATGTAGACCAGGTTGGCCACAAACTCATAGAAATCTACCTGTTTCTGCCTTACAAGTGCTGGGATTAAAGGCATGTGCTGGGCTGGAGAGATGGCTCAGTGGTTAAGAGCACTGACTGCTCTTCCAGAAGTCCTGAGTTCAATTCCAAGCAACCACATGGTGGCTCACAACCATCTGTAATGGGATACAGTGCCCTCTTCTGGTGTGTCTGAAGACAGCTATAGTGTACTCATACACATAAATTTAAAAAAAAAATCTTTAAAAAATAAATAAATAATTAAAGGCATGTGTCACCACTCCTGGCTTATTTTTTGATGGTATCAGATCTTCAAGGCAAAAGAGTAATCCAATAGCATTGTAAAAATCTCTTTTCAGTATGATTTGTATAGTGAATTTTCTTTATTTCAGATGAATTTCCTGAAGTAAACCGAGCTTCAATTCAACAGGATCACAAAGGGAGATTCTATGAGGACTTTTACAAGTATGTTTTGATGGTTTTCTGTATCTTTGACTTATTTATTGGTTATTTCTTCCCAACTTAAAGAACTTTTTCAGACTTCATCAATTTTCCATTCCTGTACTTTGAAAAGTCTAGGATACAGAATAATACCTTTCGTTTAGAAGTTTTGTTTTTGCTTTTTGAACAATGTCTAACTATTTAGCTTTGGTTCGTCTGGAAGTCACTGTATAAACCAAACTAGTTTTGAACTTGTAGCATTCCTTGTTTCTGCTTCCACAGTGCTAGGTTTTTAGGTTATTTTTTTAGTTGTAAAATATCTTAGCCTTCAAAACCAATGCTGTGTAAGTAGGTAATATAAGAATTTTGGGTGTTCAGTGTCTGCATTTGCAGTTAATATCTTGTCATATTTACTTTTCCTGCTTTTGGCTAGATTTTATCTTAAAGTAAATTATAGCTCTTATTCTATTTTTACTCCTATGCAAAATAAGATAATTTTATATATAATCATATCACTTAACAAAATTAACAATGACTCTAATATTGTCTACTTATCTGATGCTTTTTATAGTTTAATTGTGTGTTAAAATAACATTATCCATGTATGTCAGGATATATATGTGTATTTGTGAGAGTCTGTGTGTGAGTGTGCATGTGGAATCCAGAGGTCAACATTGGGTGTCTTCCTTGATTCTTTTACTTTATCTTTTGAGACAGGGCATCTTTCACTAAACTTGGAGTTTGCTGAGTGGGCTGGCCATTGAGCTCAGGGATCCATCTGTCTGTCATTCCCTACCACTGGGGTTACAGATATACACAGCCATTGCCTCACTCCATCAGTGCAGGGTACCCAGACTCAGGCTGTCAGGCATGGTAGCAGGCTCTTTGCCTTCTAGGGTTGAATGGTACACGGAAGCTTTGTTGTCTTACTCTGTCCTGTAGTGTTGTTTTGTGTGTGTGAATGTGTGCGTGTGTTGTGTTCACATTTGTGCATGCTCATGAAGAGGCTAGAAGTCAACATCAGGGGTATCTTTCTTAAGCATTTTCTCCCTAATTTTTATTTTTTATATCATTATGATTATTTAAGACAGTTTTTTTTATGATCTTGGCTGGAATCCACTGTGTAGATCATGCTGACCTCAAACTCTGAGAAATCTACCTGACTTTGTCTCCTGAGTGCTAAGATTAAAGGCATGTGCCAATCATGGTTTGCCTTAGTTTTATTCTTAAGATTCCAAAAATTTACTTACTTCCTTATTTATGTTATGTACATTGGTTTTTTGCTTGCATGTATGTCTATGTGAGGGTGTCAGATCTTCTGGAACTGGAGTTACAGACAGTTGTGAGCTGCCATGTAGGTGCTGGGAATTGAACCTGGGTTCTCTGGAAGAGCATCCAGTGCTTTTAGCTGATGAGCCATCTCTCCAGCCCTGATTTACTTATTTATGGCGTGTGTGCATGTACTCATGGGAACACTGTTTGTTGAGGTCAGAGGACAGCTCGTAGTGTTTGTTTTCTCCTTCTACCTTGTAGGTCCCTGCATCAGGCACTGGGCCAGGTGCCTTTTAATGAGCCACTTTGTTTATTTGTTTTTTGTTTTGAGACAGGGTCTTTCTCTGTAGCCTTGGCTGGCCTAGAATTCCCTATATAGACAAGGCTGGGCCTCTATCTCCTGAGTGCTGGGATCAAAGACTTGGAATAACATACCTAGCTTGTTTTATTTTTGACCAACTAACCCTGGCTGGTCTGAAACTGACTATGTTGACTAACCTGTCCTTGAACTTGTGGCTCTACCTTCTTAGTCCTTGAATAGTAGGCATGTTCATCTCTTCATCCCCTGTTTATTACTCATTATTAATCACATTATCCTCCTTCCTTGAAACTTTGTAATGAACCTGATAGCATGTATATAACAGGTGATTGATTTTGCCTTCATGATAATATTCCTTTCAGAGTGGTGGTGCAGAATGAGAGAAGGGAAGAGTGGACTTCACTCCTTGTGACCATTAAAAAACTCTTCATCCAGTATCCAGTGTTGGTGCGACTGGAACAGGCAGGTACTGCATCTGTGTGTCAGAGCGGCCTTCCTGGCTTTCCTTTTTTGGGGAATGGGTTGTGTGTTTCAAGACACACTTTCTTTGTGTAACAGCCATGGCTGTCCTGGAACTCAGAACCAGCTACCTCTGCCTTCTGAGTGCTGGGGTTAAAAGTGTGAGCCTCCACCACCTAGCGCCTTCTTGGTAGTTTTCAAGAGATCATCTTTGATGAAATGTTTTTCCTTGTTGATATCTTTTGCTTCAGGGGGCTTTCCTCAAGGAGACAATTCTACCTCAGCACAAGGAAACTACCTAGAGGCCATCAACTTGTCGTTCAATGGTGAGTAAGGACACGCTAAGCGACTTTGTCCTTTCCATGTTGCTATAGACAGCTCATTGCTGTACCCAAACATCCAGACCTGGTGTCCTTCTTCCTAGTTACACTTCAAATTAACTCAAGCAGTACATTCTAATCGGGTGCTCATAATGACTGCTGTGTGGCTCGTAGGCCTTCTGTTGGAGAATCAGCTTAGTGTTCTCATCTGCCTCTGTGGTGATGAGCTGGCAGGAACTCCTGCCTGGTGGGTTTTTTTTTTTTTTTTTTTAACTACAGACTGTTTTTATTTTTCATACCCTCAGCTGATTTTAGTTTGTTTTTTTCTTTTTAGTTTTGATTTTTGAAAGAAAATACATATATTCTTGGGTATGGCCCCTGAGGAGGGAGAATCATGAGCATGAGGGATAGAGAGACCATAAGTTACTAGAGAGCCCCTGTCTCAAAAGCAAAAGCAAAAACATGGGATTAGTGAGACATTTAGTATAGGTGCCTGAAATCAAATTGAGGACTTAGGTTTGAGCCCTGAGATCTTAGAAGAAAAGTAACCCCTGCAAGTTGTCGTCTGACCTCCACCCACGTGCAGTTAGTAGCTTGCATACCCCCCCACACAATAAAAATGCAATAAAAAAATAAAAACAAACCAGAAAAAGTGCATATTGTTAAAATTCAAGTAGAGAAGGGTATACTAAGTAAAAACCAGGTGCACTCCATCAGTCCTGTTGTAAGAAGAGATAGTGACTGAGGTATAACCTCTTCCTAAGGATTGTCCCTGTATGTATGTGGTAGCTGAGATGCCATTATTTGCCAATGGAAAAGGAAATTTAAAGTAAAGATTCAGGCAGATCTTTTCAGGGAAGATATAGACCTTGGTAGCGCTGAGAAACAGAGCAGTAGGAATTCCTGGAGCCATATTCAGTCCCCAGTGAACCTGTCTCTGCTGTATTTCCAAATACAGACTATGTGGAAAGACTATGGTAAGGCTGGCTCCTTGTGGTAGCCATGAGCAGCACTAGCTGGAGGTGGAAGGGCTGATGCGTTTCCATTTCATTATGTTGCCTTTCCAGGAATCATATCCAGATGCTAGGGGATTTTAGAACACATGTTACCTTTCTACCAGGCGCTAGGGAATTCTAGAACACATGTTGCCTTTCTTGGAGTGGTATCTAGGTGCTAGGGAATTCTAGAACACATGTTGCCTTTCCAGGAGTCATATCCAGGTGCTAGGGAATTCTAGAACACATGTTGCCTTTCCGGGAGTGGTATTCAGGTGCTAGGGGATTCTAGAGCACATGTTGCCTTTCCAGGAGTGGTATTCAGGTGCTAGGGGATTCTAGAGCACATGTTGCCCTTCCAGGAGTGGTATCCAGGTGCTAGGGGATTCTAGAACACATGTTGCCTTTCCTGGAGTGGTATCCAGATGCTAGGGGATTCTAGAACATATGTTGCCTTTCTTGGAGTGGTATCTAGGTACTAGGGGATTCTAGAACACATGTTGCCTTTCCAGGAGTCATATCCAGGTGCTAGGGGATTCTAGAGCACAGGGTAACTATTGCTATTATTCTTGTCATATTTGACTTTCAAAATTTTTTCATAGCATGAATTAGTTCAGGAATAAAAATTTATATGTATGATAAAACCCTTGATCTATATATTATCTTAAATATTGTGTTAAACTGATATTTGGGGGCTGGAGGGATAACTCAGTGGACAAAGGTGCTTGTCCCTCAACTTGATGACCTGACTTTGATTCCTTGAAATGTGGCCACTTGAATGTACACACAGAAAACAAATAAGTATAAAGTATCGTATTTGCTTCTTGGAGCTTTCAGATAGACTCATTGATGGATGATGTAAGTTTATGACATAAATTTAGCACTTAAGGCTGTATAGTCATCAGTGAAGGCAACTGATAAAGGGTAAAGTGAAGGACTTGTTTTTAAGACATTGCCAAAAATAGAAGGGAAAGTAAATGTGTGTATGACTTGGTAAAATTCAGGTCGGAATGATTGGAATGTATGCTAAGTGCTCTGAAAGCACAGAGATGCTTGCTTGTGCAGGCATCTGAGAAGCTGTGACATCATCACTGGAGGGAATTTTGTTTTCTTTTAAGTGTTTGACAAGCACTACATCAACCGAAACTTTGACCGAACTGGGCAGATGTCTGTGGTTATCACACCAGGGGTGGGTGTCTTTGAAGTGGACCGCCTCCTCATGATCTTGACCAAGCAGCGGATGATTGATAATGGTAATAGTTCCTGATTTCTGTTGTCTCCCTGTGTTTATAGCCTGAGTCATCCTAGAATCACAGAGTTTTCAGTGTCTTCTTAGAATATGGAAGGCTTTGCAAGGGAATCTGGGGATGTCACTAGAATTTAATAGTGGAGGCCTTGCTTGTCTTTTTATAGATCTTCTGGGTAATCAGTGTCTAACCTAATGCACAGTAGAGGAAAAGCTAATGCATGTATTTTTAAGTTTAAATTGCAACATGGCAAGCCAGCTTTGCCTCATACCAGCTAAGTTCAGTAATACCATTACAGACTGGAGTTAACAGACCGGAGCACTTACTTCTGCTCGTGTTCCCTCTTCCCACCTTTCTTCATCCTTCCCTTGTAGGAATTGGTGTGGACTTAGTGTGCATGGGAGAACAGCCATTACATGCTGTGCCATTATTCAAGGTAATAGAATTTAGATTTTCTTCTGAAAGACCAGTTGAAGACTAATTAAACTAGAAAGACTGGAGCAGCTCATAGCCAGCTTGTTTTCTATGTCATCTGTGTCCTGGCGTTTTCTCTTACAGCTACACAACCGGAGTGTTCCGAGGGATTCTCGGCTGGGTGATGATTATAATATTCCTCATTGGATAAACCACAGGTGGGTATGAGCTTGAGTGGAAAACAAATGTTTTCAATAGTTTCCGTAGTGTAGGCTCTTTAAATTTGTTATTTTGTTTTGTTTTATGAGATGGTCTCTGTGTTGTCCAGCCTCAAACTCATGGCAGTCCTGCCTCGGATAATATTCTGAGCCACCCAAATCTGCCTTATTAATTAATAGTTAAGTAGCTAATTAATTAATTAATTGGTTGTACTGTTTTTAAAAAATAATTTACTTTTATTTCTGTGTATATGCCATTTGTATATGGGTGCACACAAAGACCAGACAAAAGTGTTGGATCATCTGGAGCTAGAGTTACAGGTATTTAAGAGCCACCTGATGTGGGGGCTCTGGGAACCAAATTCAGGTCCTCTAATCACTGGACTCTAACCTGTGCCTAGGGCTTAATTGCTCTCTCCTAGGCCTGAGAATCCACTTCTTTAGACCATTATTTTTTTTTCCTTTTTCATTTTGTTCTTAAGTAACAAAATCATTTCTATAGTCTTAGTTTGGATCTCAAGATGTAGCAATAAAACAGTGTTAGTGTTCTCTACTATCACATGGCAAGGTGTGATGTGCCAGGGTCCTGGGGTCAGGAGACAGTGGTTCGTTCTTAAACCACTACTCTATGTGTGCTTGATCTGATTCTCAAGAGTGCTCGTATAGGACTAATGTGACTGACCCACAGCCTTCTCTCCTGCCACCCTTTTCTCTTTCTTTTCTTTAAAGATTTATTTATTTGTTTGATTATGTTATACATATAAGTACACTGTAGCTGTCTTCAGATACACCAGAAGAGTGTATCTGACACACCACACATCCTATCATAGATGGTTATGAGCCACCATGTGGTTGTTGAGGGGAATTAATCTCAGGACCTCTGCAGGAGCAGTCAGGGCTCTTAACCACCGAGCCCTCTCTCCAGCCCTTCCCTTTCTTACTACGGGTAGCAGACACCCTCACCTCACCCTCAGGACTAGTTTTTTAAACCTACAGTGTCTCAGGCTTGTCGTTTTCTTGAAGGGTCTTTCTTTCAAGGCCCAGCTCTAGCCCCTCTTCTCTGTGACTCGCTACCTCGTCTCTGTTGTTTGTCATGGGCTGGGCTTCATGAGGGCCAGCCTCCCGGCCTTATGTCTCCAGCTCAATAGAACCTTCTATTTTGACTTTTATAGCATATTTTTTAAAAAATTATTACCACACTTATTTATGTGTCTGTGCCATGGCATGCTTGTGGAAGTCAGAGGACAAATTGTAAGCTTTTGTTCCTTCTTTCCTTTCATCATGTAGCTCCTGGAGATCAGACTCAGGTCCTCAGACTTGTTGACAAGTGTGTTTAGCTAGCATTGAGTAGTCTTGCTTGTCCTGGCTTCTACAGTATTTAAGTTGCAAAATATACTAGAGAGCAGCTTGTAAACTCATTACAAATACAGATGTTAGCCTTGCTTATATGTCTTTTATCTTTGTAAAAAGCTGTGTTCCTATTGGTTCAGTGATTGTCACTAGTCACATATAATTATTCATAGGCAAAGAACCAGAAATGAGCAAGGATTACTTGTTTATCCATCTCTGTAATTATAATGTGGTCCCACTGCAATTATCCTGATCAAAGAATATCCCTTATTGTTTATTTAATAAATCTTTATTTACATTTCAAATGTCATCCCCTTTCCCGGTTTCTCCCCCTCTTAGAAACCCCCAATCCCATCCCCCTCCCCCTGCTTCTGTGAGAGTGTTAATATTAAAGCTGTAAGCCACCACAGACAGCACAGATATCATACTTTAAAAATAAAAACAAAACAAAACTTTATTGGTCTGGAGAGATGACTCAGTGGTTAAGAGCACTGCCTGCTTTTTCCAGAGGTCCTGAGTTCAAATCCCACCATCCACATGGTGGCTCACAACCATCTGTAATGGGATCTGATGTCCTCTTCTGGTGTGTAGCTACAGTATACTCATATCAATAAAATAAATAAATCTTTAAAAAGTAAAAACATAAAAAGTAAAAAAAAAAAAAAAGTAAAACAATCCCAGACTTTATTTATATGGGCCTTTGCCTGTGTGTGCACCACATGCTTGCTTTGTGTTCTCAGAGGTCAGAAGAGGGTGTTGAGAGCCCCGAAACTGGAGCTACAGATTATGAGCAATCATGTGGAAGCTAGGAATCAAACCTGGGTTCCCTGGAAGAGCAGTCAGTAATCTTAATCCCCGAGCCATCTCTCCAGCCCTATTTTGTGGTCTAGCTCTAAGGAAAAAAATAGAGAGCAGAAAAAGATTGATTCAGTCAGGCAGGCATCATTAGGAAGATAGGCAAAGATATCCAGAAAACCCCTCAACTCTGTGTTTAGGGTCCTAAAGTGAGATCAGAACTTAATAGAAGACCAAGGGTATGCACATCTAAACAGGGCTGGTCAGGATGTGGTCCCACCCACCACTGAGCCATCGTTGACTGTAGGCTGTCCTGTAGCATGGCTACACAGATTGGGAAAACTCAGTGAAGTCTCTTTCCAGGACACGAGTCCCACACTAGCTAGCAGCCTTTCCTCCTCCAGCGTGAAATTTCTGGGGAATTCCCATGTCTTTAAAGTCTGTTGTTTCAGTACTCTGAGATTGAGAGACACAAGTGTCTCTTTAGAATATTTTCATCTCTGCCAGCACAGTTACAGCAGTAAGTACCTTTATCTCCTGAATCATCTTGCTGACCTCTTTATTTGTAACTTTTTAATACATTTCTATTCAGTTATCAGTTCAAAATCACAATTGAAAAACTCATATTTCTTGGTTTTGAGTTTAGTTCAGGAAAGATAAAAGGTAACTATAGAATATGTAGAAATAATGTATTCCAGTTAAAGTTCTGCATTTTCCTCAAATTTTACTTTATAGTAACTTGGGAGATTCCCGAATTCCCACTTTATTTTTCATCCTGCACTGGTGTTCTGGTTCCATTATGATGTAGCATAGAACCACATGTGAAGGACTTTTAAATCCAAGAATTTGGTGGGACTGATACCTGCTTTTCATGTTTCATTGTGAGCCTTGCCAAAACAGTACACAACAAAACAAAGAACAATCCTGAAACCTGAATGAAAATTGTGATATTAGATTGTTTGTGGCCCTGAAAAATAGCCATTTCATGGTTCAATTTAATAGAAATCCATCTTTCTATCTCTCTTTACTTTATAACTCGTCTCTCTGGTGTGTGTAAGTGTGCATGTGCATGAGTGTGTGTGTGTGTGTGTGTGTGTGTGTGTGTGTGTGTGTATGAGTGCATATATGTATCAGTTGGAACACATTAATAATAGACTCAGAATACCCAAAATATGTCAGTGCTGCATTATGATTAAGACATTTAAAAGCACCATCCCTTGGTGCAATTTAACCAAGGTTGAGCCAAGATTTGAATCCTGCTTTTTCTTCTTGTGTCTTCTGTTTGTTGTAATAATCTGAATTTGTGCCTGCCTGGATGCAGTCATGTGAATCCCATTGTGTGTGTGTTTCTTTGTGTTCCTAACAAAAGACTTTGCTCTCTCTTTTATTGAACAGCACAGAACGTACCACACGGGGAAGGAATGAGTGATGCTTTACAGAAATCTTTAACAGAATTTTTTAAGGGTTTACGTCATTGGGTCCAACTGACCCAGATAACAAGGAAACAAATGTTATCAAGCAATATCTGTATATTGTCTTCAACATTTATGGTGGATATTCACTCATTTTATAAGGTTGCTTTCAGTCTATTTTTGCTGTTTCCAGCACTTATTACCCCGTAACACTCACATGCACACTCAGTTAGGGTCAGGGCAAGCAAGAATACATAATTTAAGATTATGTATTTAGATAATTTAGATTGTAAAGATTCTACAGAGCCCTGACTGTCCTAGAACTGCCTGTGTTCCCTAAGTACTGGATGAAAGACATGCGCCACCATGCCTCTCAAGCATCATTTTCTTAAAGGCATTCTGAGTGTCTTCAAGGTGCATTATTAACTGTGTCTGGGAGGCCCAGCAAAAAGTTTCAGTCTTTTAGAATGTGAGATATTTTTATGTTGTATTGCTATATATGTATGTTTGGTGTGTATATATGTATATGTACATACTTGTGGGGAGCAGATGTCAATTTAGTGTGTCTTTTTTCTGGAGCCATTTGCTTCGTTTTTTGAGACAGAGTCTCTCATTGTCCTGGAGCTTTCCCAAGTAGGCTGGGCGTCCAGCCAGTGAGGCCCCGGCTGTCTCCCTGGTGCTGGGATTGCAGGTGCACAGCCCTGAGCATGGCTTTTTTTTTTTTTGATACATGGGTTTTCTGGAAATTGAGCTCAGGTCATTGTGCTTGCATGACTTACTTTAACCATTTCTCTTTTTCTTGAGACAGGATCTTGCTTGCTGTGTATCCACTCCTTCCTTCTCAGCCTCCCGAGTGCTAGAATAATGGAGATCTGCCACCATGCCAGATTTCCATTCATATCTTTTACTCTTGATGTCTGGGAAGAAAATAGCAGCCTCTACTTAGTTCTAACTTTTATACCACTGGGAATAGCCAAGTTACAGGAGGTTGGCTGGACTCTAGGCCCAATGGCAGGGACAGGTTACACTCTTGTGTTCCTTTGTGCTCAGTGTGCCGTAAGATTGTTCCCATGACTTGTCAGTTATCTGCAGCAGCTGCTGCTGCTACTTCTATTCTGTTGTTTTGTTTTCTGAGACATGGTCTCACTTTGTAGCTGTGGCTGCCCTGGAACTCACCATATAGACCAGACTGACCTTGAACTCACAGAAAGACACCTTGGTTCCCATGTGTTAGTTTAAAGGTGTGTTTCACCATACCTGGCTTCATTTTTATTTTTTGTTTGTAGTCAGAGATTTTCTAGAAGTTAGAACTGGGACAACATCTCAAACATTATTTGCAAGTTTATAATGTAGAAAAGAAAAGAGAATACGAGAAGGTCTGAAGAACAGAAAGGCAGTACTGTGTCTGTGTGTTCATTCAGCACTCTGGTGAGAGGCTAATCTCCACTTAACATGGGTTTATGACATTGTATTAACATTATTTTTAGAGGTATTGGGATTTAATGGTTTCAGCTATCTTTTTTTTGAACACTAACCTTTTTCCTGTTTTTGTTTGTTTGTTTTGTTAACTTAAGTATCGATCAGTGAGTAGATACTAAGAACTTCCTGTGGGCCTGTTTACCAAACATCAGGATGAAAGTACCCTGATATAAAGAGCTTTTGCCCCTTTCCTTCCCGACTTAGAATATTCTGATCTAGTTAGCAGTTAGGACTAATGCACACTAGACAGTGAGCACATGACATGTGGGGAGGAAAGACCAGAGCAGCAATTGAAATCATTGCTGATGTTGAAGTTGGAATTTAAATTTTTTACTATTATTATTGGTTGTTGTTATTGTTTGAGACAAAGTTTCACTATGTAGCCTTGGCTGGCTGAGACTTTGCTATGTAGACAGGCTGGCCTCTTAATTCGTAAAGATCCACCTGCCTTTGCCTCCAGAGTGTGACCATGTTTGGTGTTACTATTATTTGTGTGTGTGTGGGGGGGTTATATGTGGAGGTCAGAAGATGGCTTTTGGAAGTTGATTCTTTCCTCTACCATAGGTTGTCAGAGATCACATTGTCAGGTTCACTTTCACTCACTGAACTGTAACACTGGCTGGAAGTGGGAAGATTTGTGAACCTAAAACAAAACCAAGCACAGGTGTGCTGATCTCTCTGGATTGCAGTTTGTCTTAAGGTTTAGATTAATGAGGCCGGGTATACTAGGGGACATCTTAATTGCAGCACTCAGGAGGTAGGGGCAGGTGGGTCTGAGTATGAGGACAGTAAGGGCCACCCAGAAAAACCCTGTCTTGAAAAACAAAAAATTGGGGCTGGAAAGATGACTAAGTGGTTAAGAGCACTGGCTGCTCTTCTGGGGGACCCAGGTTCACTTCCCAGCACCCACATGGCAGCTCATAAGTGTCTGGAACTCAAGTTCCAGTAGATCTGACACCCTCACACAGACCTACATGCAGGCCAAACACCAAAGACATAAAAATAAATAAATAATAGATTAATGACCTTTCTTTCTTCTTCTTTTTTAAAAGTTTCTACACATCCAAAAGCCAGCTCTTTTGTAACAGTTTCACTCCTCGGATAAAACTGGCAGGAAAGAAGGTATGTTTCCCCAGTTTGACCAACTCTCTGGGGCTGTCACCCAGCTGTGCGTTTATTCTACTCTTGAAATATTTCCACTTTCCCTCTCCCCTGCCTAGCGGCATAAATAGGGTTTAAAATTTTTCATGTTGAAACTTTAAGTAGGAGCTGATGCTACAGCCCAACATAGACCGCTTTCCCAAGCACACATGCAAAAGGCTGAGGATTCAGTCCCCAGCAGGAAGGCAGACTGGCTGGCTCTAGTAAAGTTCAGGGTAAAGTTCCTTTCATTTTGATGTGACTGGTTTAATTCCAATGCTGAGGCCACTATTGTTTGAGACAAGGATAATGAGAGGACTACACATTGCAGCGAAGAAGAAATACAAAATTGTAAATGGTCACATTGTGTTAGTAAGTTAATAGAAATTTAAATGTGGAGATTTTTTTCTCTGTTTACCACAAAATATACTACTAATAATTCTAGATGCTAGGAAAGGTGGTAACATCGGCGTTGGCGTTCCTGGTTCCCTACTTTGGCAGAGCAGAGCAGCCATGTGTGTGTATCAAGTGTACTGTGAATGTTTATGCCATCCCATGTAGCTTGATCATTTTAAAATAATTTCTGATTGTTGGTTTGGGAGATTTGAAAGATTCAGCAGAACACTTTTAAGAGTGATAGCGCAGCCAAGTTGGTGGCATGTTTCCTTAATCCCAGCACTCGGAAGGCTCGGGCAGGAGGAGCAATGTGAATCTGAGGCTAGCTTGGTTTACATAGGAAGTTTCAAATTCATCAGGCCTACAATGTGGGACACTGCCTCAAAAAAAAGGTATAGGCAGTGCTGGTGATATTTTGGGATGAGGAGATATCAGGTAGGGTAACCATAGTTGAACAAACACAGTGAGTAATGGATTGACCAAGAGAGAAAATACAGGTTTGGGTTTTTGCTAGGTATGTGACTTCAGCAAACCCTTTGTTTTGTGAAGAATTGAATAACTCTCTTGTCTTAGGGTTTTTGTTTTTGCTAACAAAATACCATGACCAAAACCAAACTGGGAAGAAAATGGTTTATTTGACCATCCTAAATCATAGTCCATTGAGGGAAGCTAAGGCAGGAGCTCCAATTGGGGGAGCCTAGAAGCAGGAACTGGTGCAGGGATTATGGAAGAATGCTGCTGTTGGCTAGCCCAGGCTGCTTTCTTATAAAGTACAGGACCACCAGCCGAGGGTGGTGATTAGGAAAACATGACATTTTCTCAATCAAGGTGCCTTCCTCCCAGATGACTCTAACTTGTGTCAATTGTCATAAAATTAGCCAACAGATTCCCCTATCCAGTTCCCCTATGCCCCATCTGGATAAGGTTGTGCAAATAAATCAAATGCAAGGTAGAAATGAAAAGACTTAGCAGGGCTTGACACTGCGGTAGGCAGGTGTCAAGTGTTAGCATCCACTTTTCATAAGTTACTAGATAGCTAGGACATGGTCTTTGCTGTGGGGAGTAGCACATACTCTGTTGTTCCATCAGAGGAATGATAAATTATCTACTTAATTTTTCAGTCTGCCTCTGAGAAAACCAAAAATGGCCGTGATACATGTGAGTATGTTTGACATATTGTTTAATCACTTTTAGAAATAGCTAATTCATGGCAATAGAATGATGTGAAATATCATAAAAAAATTCATATAAAGGTCAAGACACCCAGGTCCCTTATGTGACCTTTGGAGGGGTCCTTAGCCTTTGTTGTTCCTTGTGAGCTGCAGTGAACGGGTCGCTTCTGGGGTCAGGTGGAAAATAGTCCACCTGCTCAGCCAGGATTTAAAGCAAGGCTGTAAAAGACTAACGTGCTGTTTACTCTGCCTTTCTTTCAACGATACACTTTCTTTACATATTTATTTTTATTGTTTTTTTTTTTTTGTTTGTTTTGTTTTGTTTTTCAAGTCAGGGTTTTCTCTGTGTAGTCCTGGCTATCTTGGAACTTTTTCTGTATACTAGGCTGGCCTTGAACACATAGAGATCTGCCTGCCTCTACCTCCTGAGTGCTGGGATAAAGGGTGTGTGCCACTACTGCCTGGCAACTCTATATTATTGTAACATCACTTTGGCATTTATATCAGTTCTAACCTGATAGTTGGGTTATTATTCTGTCTTGTCCTTAGTAGAGTATCACCTATGCCTTTTAGATTTTGATACCCTTCTATAGGTCATCTCTATATAGATAGGTATACCTCTAGTGATATCTTTAAGTATCTGTTAGATTATCTTAACTGTATTATTTGTGTTTTGCAGCTCTTGGGACTCCAGCAAAGGAATCTGAAAACACCCTTCCCATCCAAGTAGATTACGATGCCTATGATGCCCAAGTGTTCAGACTGCCTGGGCCATCCCGGGCTCAGCGCCTCGCCACCTGCAGGTTTCCTGTCAGATTCTCTTGGGGGGTCATATAAAATTATTTAGTGGCTAGACATGGTAGTGGCACAGGCCTGTAACCTAGCACTCTTGGAAGGCAAATGTTGAAGGATTTCAAGTTCAAAACCAGCCTCAGTTATATAGTGAGATTATATCTCAAGAAAAAAGATTAATAAGAAAACCTGAAGGTTGTGGCGGCACTCCCAGCACTTGGGAAGCAGAGGCAAGTAGATGTTCATAAGCTCAAGCCAGCCTGACCTCCAGAGCGAGTTCTAGGACAGCCAAGGCTACAGAGAGACCCGGTCACAAAAAGAAAAAAAGAAAGAAAGAAAAAGAAGAAAAGAAAACCTGAAGGGTGCTCACGTTGGCATCACATATACGAACATTGGAAGCACACAGAGATTAGCATGGCCCTGCTCAATGACGACATGCAAATTTGTCAGGTGTTCCTTTTTTTTTTATTCTAACACGTGTTTGTACTGAAACAGACTATTATTAAAAAAAAAGAAAACCTGAGAGACTTATGAACGCAATAAACATTAAAGATATTTAAACTGGAGCTAGAGAGGTGGCCCAGTGGTTAAGAGTACTTGTTCATTCAGAGGACCCAGGTTCAGCTTCTAGCATCCACATGGTGGTTACATAACCATCTACATTTAGAACTCCAGGTTCTAGGAGATCCAAAGTTATCTTCTGACCTCCACGTGCTACAGGCAAACGTGCTGCACCTACACACATGCAGGCAGAACATTTACATACATAAAATAAATCTTATTTTTTAAAGAAGATGATTTATTTTGTGTATATGAGCACATTATAGCTGTCTTCAGACACACCAGAAGAGGGCATCAGATCCCATTACAGATGGTTGTGAGCCACTATGTGGTTGCTGGGAATTGAACTCAGGTCCTCTGGAAGAGCAGTCAGTGCTCTTAACTGATGAGCCATCTCACCAGCCCTATGTATATATGTTTTAAAATTAGCCCCAGGAAAGACATGTTATAGAGATCTTAAGAATTCCATTTGTAGCCTCTGTCCACCTCTTATTTGTCCTGAAATATTATCTCAAAATACAGAAAGATTCTCAAACATGTTTTTGTTTGTTTGTTTGGCCTTTTATGACAGGGTTTCTCTGTGTAGCCCTAGCTTTCCTACAACTGTCTCTGCAGATCAGACTCGCCTCGAACTCAGAGATCCACCTGCCTCTGCCTCCTGAGTATTGGGATTAAAGACCTGCACCACCACTGCCACCTGGTTCAGCTGGTGCTCTTAACCACTGAGACATTTTCCAGCTCCTAAATTTTCTTTTCTTTTTTTTGGGGGGGGTGGGGGGGGGTTCTTTCCTTTCTTTGAGACAGGGTTTCTCTGTACAGCCCTGGCTGTCCTGGAACTTATTCTGTAGACCAGACTGGCCTCAAACTCAGAAATCCACCTGCCTCTGCCTCCTAAAGGCTAGGATTAAAGGTGTGTGCCACCACTGCCTGGCTTAAATTTTATTTTCTTAATAGTCTATTTTTTGCTTAGTTTAGATTTTGCTTTGTTTGCCCCATGTTAGGAATTGAACTTTGGGCTTGAAGCATGCTAAGTAAATTCGTTAGATCTAAGCCACATACCAAGCCTTTGTTTTTTTTACCTTTTGTTTTGAAATGGAGTCTCAGTGAGTTAGCTGTCTAGGCTGACTTTGAACTCCCTTGACTTGAACTAAATTTCCCCATGAACTTGTAATTTTTGAGCCTCAGCCTTTGGAGTTGGTAGAATTACAAGTCTGTACTAGGATCTTGCTCCATAGCTCAAACTGCCCTAGAGTTCACAGTGTCACTAGGAGAAACTAATAACTCATCACATTCATTCTGCTTTAGACTCTAGTTTTGGGATTATAGGCAGGACCTCCAGTGAGTGCCCTGCTAACAGTCTCATGCTTATTTCTTTGTGTACAAAAATTTTTTTTTTATGAGCCTGAAAAACTGGAGGAGAAAAAAGTTTTTTCCCAGGGATGTGTGAAGCAGAACTCTAGCTTTTTGTTGACTAAATCACATGAATCCATTTTCTAGGGTTTTTTTGGGGGGGGGGTTAATGAGACAGAGCTTATTTTGTGTAACCTTGGCTGGAAGGTGAGCACCATCACCACCCTGACATTTTCTAGGTCTTAAATTTGCAATTAATGTAACTCACTAGTAGAATGTTGCCTAATTTTTTGATTTAGTGGCAAATGAGCTTATGATGGCCACATGATTGCTCTGTGTCCCTCTGTCTCATCCTGCTGTTACGTGTCATCAAGACTGTGCCTAGAGCTTAGAAAAAAT
Source organism: Tokudaia tokunoshimensis (assembly GCA_036184795.1). Classification (NCBI taxonomy): domain Eukaryota; kingdom Metazoa; phylum Chordata; class Mammalia; order Rodentia; family Muridae; genus Tokudaia; species Tokudaia tokunoshimensis. Next base: position 73,383,184 of record BTHU01000014.1, on the reverse strand, counting down.
GCTGTCATGGCAGCTCCTCATGTGCTGCTTAGGGGACTCAGTAGTAATCACACAGGGCCTTTCCTACAGGTTTTGATTTGTTTCTGATTTTTTTCCCCAGATTTATTTTAATTTTTTATTTATGTGTATGTGTGTGAGTATGTATGTTTGTGTGCCACAGTTTGAGTGACCACTGAAAGCAGCCATACTGTGCTGAGAACCAAATTCAGCTCCTCTGGAGGTCTAGCAAGTGCTTTTAACTCCTGAGCCATCTCTGACTTTTCTGAGTTTTTTATTCTATTTTTGAGTTTGAGTTTGGCTGTATTATTCAGGCTTATCTCAAATTACTGGGCTCAGGTGGCTTTTCTGCCTTTGACGCCTGAGTTGTAGGTCTGCACGTGTTTCCCACTGTGCACCGTCGGCATGAAGCGCCTGCGCAGACCGTGTCTTTAACAGTTACTCTAGCCCTTGCACAGGACTGAGCATGCACTGATGTTCAGACAGTTACTGTTGATGTCACGGATGTGTTACCAGACCTGGGGATCTCTTTTCAGGCTACCTTTAAGCTCTTGACTTAATACAAAAACCTCATGAAAAGTTGGCAACAGCCCCAGTGCTAGGAGGACAGTCCTATTGGTTGGCTGATTCTTCTATTCTGAGGTCTTGCCTCTTCGTTGAGCTTTCTTCTTAGTGCTTCTTAACATTTCACCTTAGAGTTTAGGTTTCGTTTTCATTTTATTTTATGTGTGGATGGTTTGTTGAGTGCAAGACTGTACACCATCTTCATGAAGTGCTTTTTAGTACCAGAAGTGGCATTGGATCCCCTGTGACGGGAGTTACAGCTGTGAACCACTATCCTGGTGCTGGACGTTGAATTCAGGTCTCTTTGAAGAGCAACAATGCCCTTAACCATTGAAACATCTTTCTAGCACAAAATTTCATGTTTCAGTGAGTCTATTATTGTAAAAACTTCTCCTAAGATGAAGAGAGACAAATATCCTAATTAATTTCTCATTTTTAAATGTGTTTAAAATATTGGCTGCAATGTTTTATAGCAAATGTTACACATAATTTTCTTTTCATCTATATATATATTTCAGAATACATTTTAAAAGTCAATATATTTTAATTTTTATGTATGGATGTTTTGCCTTCATCTGTGTCTGTGCAAAAGGGAGTTGAATCTCCTGGAACTTACATGCTGTCAACAAACTTGTGAGCCAACTGTCATGGGTGAGAGGAAAGAAACTTAGGTCCTCTGCAAGCGAAGGGAGTGTTCTTAAATCACTGCTTCATCTCTTCAGCCTTGCTTCAGTATACATTGTTAACAATTTTTGTTTGTTTTTCAAGGTAGGGTTTCTCTGCATATCCCTGGCTGTCCTAGAACTTACCCTTCAGACAAGACTGGCCTCGAACTCAGAGCGACTCGCCCGCCTCTGCCTTCTGAGTGCTGGGATTAAAGGCATGTGCCACCACTTTCAAATAGTTTTTTTTAATAGGGACTGGAGAGATGGTTCACCATTTGAGCACATACTGCTCTTTCAGAGGACCTGAGTTCAGGTCCCAGCACCCAGTTGTCCCTCTCACAATCTTCTTATAATTCCAACTCTAGAGAAATCTGATCTGGGCACCTGTATTCACATAAACAGACCCTAAATAGACAAATACACATAATTAATACAATCTTTTTTAAAGGTTTTTTTTCTTGTTTTGATCACAGGCTCACGGATTTACTGTGCAGCATAGGATGGCCTTGGACTCATGATGATCCTCCCTGCCTCAGCCTCTCAGTTGTCAGGATTATATATAAACTGCCATGACCCTATTTTCCTCTTGAGATGAAATCTTACTTTATTGTTCAGGCTAGCATTATTTCCCACACTGGGAATTTTGATACTGATTTCCTGAGTATATCTAACTGATGATCTTTGTAGATGTTGACCTCAAAGTTGAAGTGTCCTTTTCATTGTGGTAATTTATCTCTTGCTTGTCAGGTCTGTGAGAGAGCAGGAGAATCACAGTCGCAAAAGTGCCAGCTCCTGTGACGTCTCATCCAGTCCTTCCCTGCCAAGCCGTGCACTGCCCACTGAGGAAGTGAGGAGCCAGGCTTCTGATGACAGCTCCCTGGGCAAGAGCACCAACATCTTGATGATCCCTAACCCCCACCTGCACCAGTATGAAGTCAGCAGCTCATTGGGCTACACCAGCACCCGAGGTCCGAATGCTGACACAGACAGCTGGGGAGGTCGGGGACTGTTTCTTTGCAGGGATGAGGGATGAGAGTGGCAGGAAGTGATGGGAGTGGGGTAGACGTTTCATATTTTAGTTATTTCCATGCCAGCAAATGGGTATAGATCATATTAGGTGTTGCATGTGTATTGTCCTATTTATGTCTTAACCTTTTGTACGTCATCTACAGTGCTGTCTTAGGCCTAGGGTCAAAGGGGGTTGTTATTTTCTCATCTCCATTTATGCCATACTTAAAATAACTGCATCCTCTGTAACTGACTTTGCGTAGTTATGCTCTTTCTTTGCAGTAGTGGAGATTAAACTCAGGGTAAGGACCATACTGCTGAGTTACATCCCAGGTCTGGCATTTTCTTTATTTTCATTTTGGCCCAGGGTCTCATTACGTTCCCCAGGTTGGACCTGAGATCTCTTTATAGCCTAAATAGTCCTTTGGCCTCCCATCCTCCCACCTCAGCCTGCAGAGTTAGCTGAGTTTATAGACCTTGTCACTAGGGCCCAGTTCATATTAAAACCATGGGTTTCTGTATTCATACAATAAATAGCTGTGGGTTAAATACACACACACACACACACACACACACACACACACACACATATATATTCATATATATATGTATATATATGTATATATATTGGGGGCTGGAGAGATGGCTCATCATTTAAGAGCAATTGTTGCTCTTGCAGAGGATCCAGATTTGATACCCTTACCCACATCATGGCTCACAAGCTCATCTATGACTTCAGTTCCAAGAGTATTCAATGTCCTATTCTGATCTGAAGGTGCTAAGCATGCATGAGGTGCCTAGACATACATGCAGAGAAAACACCTTTACATACAAAAAAAGTTTATACTAGCATAATCAGATGTTTTATTCTTTTTTTAAAAACTATTTTATGTATATGAGTACACTGTAGATGTCTTCAGACACACCAGAAGAGGGCATCGAATCCCATCACAGATGGTTGCGAGCCACCATGTGCTTGCTGGGAATTGAACTCAGGTCCTCTGGAAGAGCAGTCAGTGCTCTTAACCTCTGAGCCATCTCTCCTGCCCCAGACTTTTTATTCTTATTATTACTTCCTAGATAATAATACTTAGATGGTATTTAAATTATATTAATTGTTATAATTAACCTAGAATTATTTGAAGTGGTTATATACAAATATTCTTCTATATAAAGGATTTAATATTCACAGTTGGGCAGATGGACTGATTCTTGAATCAGTCTCTCACAAATTCACAGACATGCCATATATTCTCACTCACTCTCTGATTTTATTATGTTTAATCTTGATTTTATTTTTTGCCCTTTAAATGAGTTGGCTTAGCTGGGTGTGGTGCATACCTTTAATCCCATCACTAGGGTTGCAAAGACAGGCAGATGTCTGAGTTCAAGGCCAGCCTGGTCTACATGTGAGTTTCAGGCCGACTGAAGCTACACAGTGACACACTGTGAGACTCTGTTTTAAAAACAGACTGACTCAATTCAAGGTGCTAGAGGCTTCAGAGTACAACAAAAATGAATCAGCAGGCCCCAGCCTGACTCCAGGCTGGGTTCCCTTTAAATTCACGGCTGAGCCCTGTGGTGATGACACACACCTTTGATCCCAGCACTCCAGAGGCAGAGGCAGGTGGATGTTGGAGTTTGAAGCCATCCTGGTCCAGGGCTACACAGAGAAAGTCTGCCTTGAACCCCCATCTCCCACCCCCAAATTCACAATTAAGGTATGAGTAGCTGAATTAAAGGAGAATTAGCCATTGTATAAAGTTTATTACAGTGTACAACAGGTTCCAGAATAACACTTTGTTCTAGCTGTTAGTGGAAAAAGGTGTTATGGCAGAAAATCCAGATGTTTACATAGGAATGGAAGATGATCCCTGTCATCTCAGGTGTTAGAAACAGCTTACTTTTGCCAGATTTCTTAGTTGCACCTGAGGCCAGGACCCTTCCCCATGGCCTTGGCAGTTAGCTCCTGAGTTGCTTCTGCTCCCCCTTTTTTCCTCTTGAAAACTTGGTCTTCCTTGGCTGTCTGCTTGGTCTTGAGCTGTTTCAGGAACTTCTGTTTTACTGCCCAGACCTGACATGGTGCCTCTGGTCACTTCCAAGTTATCTGTGTGGGTATGTGTTTGCAGAGGCCAGAGATCAGATACCCTAGGGCTGGAATTACAGGCACTAGTGAGTTGCCTGACTTGGGTGCTCGGAACTGGTGCTAGGCACCAAATGTGGGTCCTTCGCTTGTTAATCTGCTGTCAAACACTAGGGATCACAGGCTCCTTCTCCTCTAGCCTATCTTTTTTTTTTATACGATTTATTTTATGTATGTGAGTACACTGTAGCTGTCTTCAGACACATCAGAAGAGGGCATCAGATCCTATTACAGATGGTTATGAGACACTACGTAGTTGCTGGGAATTGAACTCAGGACCTCTAGAAGAGCAGTCAGTGCTCTTAACCACTAAGCCATCTCTCCAGCCCCCTGTATCCTATCTTGTCTCTCCAGCTGTATCTGCAACTGTAGTTTATAGGCTCCTCTGACTTAAAAAGACAAAAACCAAGTATGGCATACTGGCATACACCTTAAATTCCAGCAGATTCAGACAGATCTATGTGAGTTCAAGGCCAGCCTGGCCTACATAGTGAATTTAATTAATGCTAGTTAGGGTTCCAAAGCTGAGGCCCTGTCTTAAAAAAAAACAAATCAATAAGCAAAAAAGCCCTTTTATTTTTGAAACAAGTAAGAATTCATGGGAAATATCAAAAGGCATACAGGAAGGTTGGTAACATTGGATATGACTAGAGTGCAGCATCAAAGCCAGAAACTTGACACTGGTAAAACTCAGAGCTTACTCACGCGTGATGCACTCATACGTTTTGTGTGATTTTATCACGTAAAGATTCATCTTACCACAGCTGCTATTAAAACAAAGAATAGGGAACTGGGTGTGGTGACACACTCCTTCAATCCCAGCACTCCAGAGGTAGAGGCAGTTAGATCTATGAGTTCTAGGCTAGCCTGGTCTACAAAGCAAGTTCCAAGATAGCCAGAGGTACCATACAGAGAAATCCTGTTTCAGAAAACAAAGAAACAAGAAAGAATAGTTGTGCAGCCAGGCCTGCTGGCACAGGTCCACAGTCACAGCTACTGGGGAGGCTGAGGAAGGAGGGTCAGGTCCCAAGCTCATGCCTGCATGAGGACAAGTCCAGCCTGAGCAATGAAGAAATCTCTCTCAAAAAGTAAAACATAGGCCGGGCGGTGGTGGCGCACGCCTTTAATCCCAGCACTTGGGAGGCAGAGGCAGGAGGATTTCTGAGTTCGAGGCCAGCCTGGTCTACAAAGTGAGTTCCAAGACAGCCAGGGCTACACAGAGAAACCCTGTCTCGAAAAACCAAAAAAAAAAAAAAAAAAAGTAAAACATAAAAAAGTGGGGGTGTTTAGGAATGCAGTTCAGTGGGAGAGTTCACCAAGCATGCAGAAGTCTGAGTTCAATCCCTAGTACCCTGAGAAGAGAAAGAGCTCTAGAGCAATGCCATTGTTCCCACCCTCCCTCGTGCAAGCATGTAGAACCATCCCCTCTACTCATCATTGTCCTCTAAAATTTCATCACTTAAGAATATGTGGGCGGGGGGGCACATCTGTCCGATTGTGTTTACAGCCTTAGAAGTGCTGTTTGCTCACAGTTGCCCCTCTTGCTGTGGAAGGAGCCCTAATAGACAGGGAGATTTTTCCATGACCCAGTGTGTTAACAGAGCAAACTGAGCTCCTGGGACCCAACCATTTGGCAACAAGGTGCATTTATCAATGAGAAACCATGATGCTATGCTGTATATATGCCTATAAATATTTTTGATGGTTGGATTTTTTTTTTTAAACTGGCTGAAAGCACGAAATTTCAGAGGAGAAAAAAAGCAGATATTTATTTACATGATTAGAGAGTATAACCTATATCACCTACATTAACAGTATTTATGTCTTATATGCAAAGAGTGTTTTATTTTAAAATGTTCTTTTCTGCATTTTTGAGACAAGTTTTCATATAGCCCAGGCTGGCTTCAAATTCATTGTGTAATCATTTCACTATGTGTGTCCTGCACATTCAACTCGGGTCACCAGGCTTAGTGGCAAGTACCTTTACCTGCTGAGCCATCTTGCTAGCCCCCTTTTGAGACAGTCTCATTTTACTATTGCCCAGGTTAGACTTGAACTTAAAGCAGTCTTCCTGCCTTTACCTCCCTAGTGCTGGGATTGTAGATGAGCGACATCCTAACCAGCTGACTTTCTTCTTTCACTTTCATAGTAATTAATTAGGCCACATGTTTTATTCGATAAATCAAAGCACCATTCACTAATTTACAGTGTATTCTGTTTGGTTCAGAAAATGGTCAATGACTATACTTTCAGTTTTGAATGAGTTAACATATTAAGCAGCAAAAATAAAAGGACAAATACCAAGCGGCAGATAGGAGCACTGGACAGAGAGCAGCAGAACATCATCAAATCAGGAGAACATCCAATAGAGCACAGGAGGGACCTTTCTCCACCACAGAGCCAGGGCCACACTAAGCAAGGACAGCAGCTATTTGAGGACACATGACATAAACATGCTGAGTCTGAGTCCCAATTCAACTGCAAATTTACCAATGTAATGTGTGTGTTGTAGTGAGAGGTAGTTTTTGCTTTGATAGAGGACATCACTGTACTCTGACCAGTCTTTTAATTAGCCTCAATAAATAATACATTAAGAGAGAAAGAAAAGAAGAAAGAATGAAAGAAAAACAAACAGTGTTTGTGACCAGACTTGTTCATTAAACCACTTTGATTTTTCCAGGCAGATCAACCTTGCTGGCCTGCAGCTCTCTATGTAGATCAGGCTGGCCTTCAACTCAGAAATCTTCCTAGGTGGTAGTGGCGCACGCCTTTAATCCCAGCACTTGGGAGGCAGAGGCAGGCGGATTTCTGAGTTCGAGGCCAGCCTGGTCTACACAGTGAGTTCCAGGACAGCCAGGGCTACACAGAGAAACCCTGTCTCAAAAAACCAAAAAAAAAAAAAGAAATCTTCCTGTCTCTGCTACTCAAGTGCTGTGTCTATAGGTGTGTCCTATTACGTCTGGCGCAAACAATTTGTAATGCTTTGCCCACATAGAGAATATTTTCACCCCATTCCCAAGAGAGATAACTCAACCCCATGGTTACTCATTGCATCCAGCCCAGTGTTCACAGTCCCCTAGCAAGATAGGAGAATCCATTAGGTTTGTGTGTGTCTTCACGGCGATAGGTCTTCAAAATACTTGAAAAATAAGCAAACCTAAACATGTTTTATTTCTTCATCATTCACAGTTTTGCTCATTCTCGTTTGATATTTATGATGTCCTAGGTTTTTGCTAGCCTTGACTCATCCATCTACTAAATTCTGATTTCATTGTGACTTTGTGCTTTCTGTTTGTTCAACTCCATGATGGCCAGCAGATGTCCTGGAGAACATGATAGAACCACCCCAGCGGGACTCTAGTGCACCAGGAAGGTTCCACGTGGGCAGTGCAGAGTCCATGTTACATGTCCGACCTGGAGGATACACACCTCAGAGAGCACTGATTAACCCGTTCGCCCCCTCAAGAATGCCCATGAAGCTCACCTCCAACAGAAGGCGTTGGATGCACACTTTTCCTGTAGGTAAGTTGGCTGCTCAGATAAGAGCCTTGAGCTGTGAGTTCCTAGCTCTGGTCCTTAGCACTAATCACCCATGTGACTTTAGTCAAGTGCCTCAGCTTCTGTGAACCTCTTGGCCTGCCAGTGAGATGGACATGGCTGCTGGGCTTTTCACAGGGTTCTCAGGAGAGTCTTTGAACACACACTTGAGAGCAAGCTCTATAACTGACCAGCTGTGTTAGTTAACCTAAGGGCTTTGTTTGTTTGTTTGAAAGGGCCTGTGCTTTCCTGGCCCTCATTTCCACCCACTGCTTCTCTAAGTTTCACTTACGTTACTTTGTCATGTCTCAGGGGCCTCCGACAGGTGAATAAAAATAATTATTTTTACTTCACTATTTTTTGTAGCCCATCTTTTTACTTTATTCTGGCCTCAAGAAGATGACAGTAAGGGTTTATAAAGCTGTAGCTAAAATTGAACTTCAGCTTAATGGACTCCTGCTGAGCTGGGAAGGAACAGATGTGTTAGACTCCATTTTGTTTGTTTGTTTTAATGGGAACCATCTTGCGTTATTAGAAATGTTATTTTCTTTTACACTCGATTTTACTGTTAAAACGTTAAATAAAAAGTGAAATAAGTCTGGTTTATTTGGCTGTAATTAGAGGCCATTCCAATCCTGCTTTGTCCCTTGTCTCTGCTAGAATCACACAAGTTGCTTCTTTCTGATGTCTTTTGCTTTCTTTTCTGTCATTGATCTCTGTTTCTCACGTCTTTATTTTCTTTTGCTTTTTATTTATTTATTTATTTATTTTTTTTTTTATTTTTTTTATTTTGAGAGAGTCTCATGTAGCCCAGACTAGTGTTGCACTTTACATGTAATGGAGGATGACCTCGAACTTAATTAAGATCATCACCACCATGGCCAGTTCATGTGATGCTGGGAATCAAACCCTGAGCTTCATGCTTCCTGCATACTAGGCGAGAACTCTATCAATTCAGTTACATCTTCAGCCTCCAGGCTAAGATCTCTGTCTCTGTCTCTGTCTCCCCCTTCCCTTGCAAACATGAGTGTATGTAGGGGGCTATTTGTGTGTGTGTGTGCATTCACATACACGTGTGTTCATGCGTGTGGAGATTCAAGTGTCTTCTGTTGCTCTTAGCTTTGGAGACAGGCTGTCTTATTGAAGCTGGAGTTCATTGTTGGGCTTGACTAGTTTCCAAATAAGCCCCAGAATTCTCCTGCTCTGTCTTCCTAGCACTGTAGTTACAGGTACATAATGCTGCATGCACCTCATCCATGCTGGGGATCTGAACTCAGGTCCTCACGCTTACTTGGCAAGCATTTTATCTGATTGAGCCCTCTCCCCAGCCCCTATTCTGAGACCTCTTAGGAGACCTTTCTACCATGACCTTCATTCATCTCTTTGTGTTTTTTTTTACCCCATCCTTCATGACCATATTACTAAAAAACAAAAAACCCAACAACAACAAAACCAACCAACACCCACTGAGCCCCCACCCACCCCCGTTTCCAGACACGGTTGACTTGCTTATCCTCTTGTTCCCATGAACCAGTAATAACTAGACCCTTATTTCTTCACCAGGCCACCCAGACCTCTGGGTTCCTCATTCCCATCCCCTGGGGCTCCCCCTCCTTACTCAATCTCTTGATCTCCACACATTTTTACTTCTTTCATATTTGGGGTTTTATAGCTAGTTCTATCCAGATGAATCTTTCTTTAACCTTATTAACCCTTTGAACCTTATTTATCCTCTAAGTTGTGTTATTTCCAGGAAGTGCTTTCTACTAGACATGACTAATTCTGACCTCTTTTATTTTGTCTTTTTTTGTGCTGAAGCACCATTGATTCCTAGAGTCACATGTCACACTTGTTACTTTTTGGTTTGCTTTTGTTGTTGCTGATTGTGTGTGTGTGTGTGTGTGTGTGCGCGCGCTTTGTTTCTTTGTTTTTTTGAGATTGGGTTTCTCTGTGTAGCCCTGGCTGCCCTAGAATTCACTCTGTAGACCAGGCTGGCCTTGAATTCAGAGATCCGCCTATCTCTGCTTTTCAAGTACTGGGAAAAGGATGTACTAAAGGGGTGTACCACTATGTCTGGCTTGTTTTTTCATTTTTTTTTTTTATTTTCCCTTTCTTGTCATCTTTTAGTCCTTCTATACTTGTCTGTTTCTGTGTGGCATCGCCATAGTATTCATGAAACTGAGGGTTTCAGATGTTCTTAACACACTGGACATGATAAAGTGTGGGGCCTGCTTAGAGGAAGCCTCTACGGGAGCCTGATAGTCCCTTGTGTAATGTTCCTTTTGCTGCGCTCTTTGTGAGTTCTCTCCCGTAGCCCAGCAGTTGGGAAGAAGGAAGAGTATGTCTTTTGTGTGCGGCCTGAACTGTCAGGTGGGAATAACATTCAGTGGTTCTTTGTGTGCGTAGGACCATCTGGAGAGGCCATCCAGATCCATCACCAAACCCGGCAAAACATGGCAGAGCTGCAGGGCAGCAGGCAGCGGGACCCCACCCACTCCTCTGCAGAGCTGCTGGAGTTGGCATACCATGAAGCTGCTGGAAGGTGAGGGTTGGCACCATGCTCTGGATGGTAGCCCAGCACCGCGCTGAACAGACGGCTGATGAAATGACACATGGTGACTTAGAGCACACTCAGTCAGGACCCTCCTTTGTCAGCCAGTGCCATTCCCATCCCTGGGTACAAGCCATCAGCCTAGCATTTTGCCTATAATATTACCAAGACCCTGCTAAGGTATATTTTGAGCTTACATTTTGTAAACTTCCTAATTTTCTTCCAAACCTTGGTCAAAGGTGAAAATGAGCTATCTCTTTTTTATCTCAGAGTTTGCCTATGGAACACTGGGATAGGTGATCCAAGCTATTGTCTTAGACAGCCTTCCTGTGACTTGGCATGTTCGTTTTTGAACAAAAGCCATGAATGTCTTATAAAGCCTCTGAAGAGTCAGTGTAAGAGAAAAGTCACTTAAACCTTGATGAGCATAACCCCAGTTTAAACCTGGACACACTGGTCCTAAATTGCTTTAGGAAATACTCTACAAAGAGCATCCTTCTTGGCCCCTTCCTTAGACACTGGACATCTTTTCGGGGGGCGGGGGTAGGTTCGTGGGAGGTCTGGAAGGTGTGTGGCCCTCTTCACCAGGTTTACTCTGGTACATCCATTTGAGCATTTTGTATCTTTCCTTTGTTATTAAGTGGGGAGACACAGGGTGGAAAGGGTCTGGCATGGTGGTAAATAAGCAACCAGAGAGGGTGTCCAAGGCTGACACAGAAATGATGCACTACTATGTGATGGTTTGAGGTATGGATTCTAAGTGCTGCCCGCCTATGGGACTGAATATCAGGCCTGTTTTTTATGATCTTTTCCTTTTCCCATATGCCCTCTTCCACACACTAGGATACAGGGTGAACAGGAAAAAAAATGTGATGATCTACATTAATTAAGCCAGGAGGCCTGGCTTTGTTCTCTGCAGGCACAGCACTTCCCGCCAGCCTGGTGACAGCATGTCCTTGAACTTCAATGGAATGGAAGAGCTTTCTGTCAGCCTGCTTAGCAACAGTGGTACAGGTAACTCATTTTAGAAGAGTTGGGATGCTCTGAGCAGCCTCACATCTAGAAGTGACACAAAGGCCAGAAAGGCAGGACCATGTCTATTATGGGGATCTTTTCAGTCACAATTCTGGGTGACCCTTTTAGAAGCTATGCTTTATAATTCATGGAATTATAAATGGACTGCGCATTACATTTTTAGCTGAGAACATGTTGGTCACGACATATTTATCATCGATTTGTCAGAGAGTCCTGACTGAGGGCTTGTGAGGTGTTGAGAGACCAGAGTCCTAGTAGGAGTAGTCTGTACCCTCATAGAAAAACAGGCCCACAAGGGAACATCATGACCTCTCTTACATCATCCTATGGGTGGGGGCATACACCTTTTCAATCCCAGCACTCCAGAGGCAGAGACGGGCAGAGCTCTGTGAGTTTGAGGCTAGCCTTGTCTACATAGTAAGTTCTAGGCCCACCAATCCTATGTAATAAGATACTATCTCAAAAGAAAAAGGGTGGAGGGAGGCGAAGTGGCTATGTTGAGAAGTGTGCATCTTAGACTTGAAGGGGTGGAAATCGGTGTGATGGAAAGTTAGAAGGCATAGATTCTAAGTGCAGATGATGGGTGAAGTATGAATTTCTTTTTTACTCTTTCTGACACACTTTTATTATCCTCCAGTAATCCCAGGAAGGCATGTATTACTAAGTACAGTTTACATGGTCAGTTGATGTCTAGATATACAGAGATACTAAAGTGATCACTCAAAGCAGCCCCGGCGCCCTCACAAGAGCATTCTCATCACAGTGTCAGGGGAACATGAGTTTAGAAGGCTACCTTTTCTGCAAAGCAGGTATTTTACAAGATGAGTGTGGGAAGATTTAAACAACAAGGTGGCTGCTTCATCTTGTCTGTGTCCTATAAATTGACTTGTATTTCTAGAACTTGGCTTAAGGTTTATGAAAGTAGGGGCTGGAGAGATGGCTCAACTGTTAAAGAGCAACCATTGCTCCTCCACTGGACCCAGGTTCAATTCCCAGCACCTACATGGCAGCTCACAACTGTCTGCAACTCCCATTCCAGGGGTTCTGTAAATTAAAAAAAAAAAAAGAAAAGAAAAGGATTTGGAAAGTAAAGCTGTGTAAAGGTGGTCAATATATTGTTTTTAGTCACTGGTAGATTAATCTAGCCATATTCCTAGAGCTTATGTGAGTGGACAGTAAGAGAATTCCAAAATGGTTACAGTCTCATTCAATTCATTCACTCATTTTAAATGAGAAACAAGCAAAAGTTTGGTACTGTGGAAATACTTTCAGCCATATAATCAGGGTACTTAAATGGCTGCAAGATTTTCTCAAGTGCATGTAGAATGTTACAAAGGCAGCGATTCTATCACTTGGCTAAAGTAGAAAGCCAGTTTGAGTTTTCCTGGCTTTGGGATAGAAGGTTACTAAGGAGGGCTGATCTGGGTTTCTGGACCTAGCTTGACTAGTGATTAGAAGCAGGAAGAATTAATTGAACCCAGATGGTAGCAGCCAGCACCAGGATCTACTCAGAAGAGCCCAGTGACCTGGAGTATTGCTGAGATAGCACATGATTCCGTATATGTAGTTTTTGGAATTTTAAAAGTTTCCTGTTGAGAACGAGATGAGCTTTAAAAGAGTCTTGATTTGAAGACAGTGTGCAAGATCTTTAGGTGATATTGTCATATCTTCTTAGTCGAGAGTTTCCTGTCACACACATGCACACAGACAGGCAGGCAGACGGGCATTGGGGAAAGATTTGCTTGCAGCCTGGCTCTCTGGCTCCCCCTTTCCTTCTTCTGCCTACCTGATGGATTGCTCTTCTTGGATGACTGGCAGATACCTCATCGTGGATGGGATGTCCTTCTTGCTGTTCTTTTGCCCACCCTTCCTTCTCGTCTGCCTTTTCATTCTCATGGTGGCTCCTCAGCTCCCTTCTTACTGCTTTTGTTGAGCCCTTTATTGTCTCTGTTCAGGATGATCACAGGATCTCTTCCTGCTCTGTCCCTCTCTCCTTCAGGGAACTACCATGCTGTCACCAATGATTTATTTCAAAATGGATATGACCAGCTTCCTCTTCCAACAGGCACCTGTCATCACCCGTTTCCTGTGTCCCTTCATGTCCTCAACTGACTCCACTTTAACAAGGCGTTGAGTATGGAAAAATTGCAAGCGCTAGGATCTCAGGACATGAGACTCACTTCACAATGAGTTGTGAGCCCTTTGGGCTAGTTCCTGCCTTCTGAATACCTCAGTTTTTTATTGTGAAGAGAATATTATGAAAATGTAAACAAAAACAAACAAACAAAAAGTGGCAGTCCACATGAGTGCTTTCAACAGTGCCAGGCAGACATGACTGATTAACAAATGGGAGGTGTTGTAAATAATATGTGGATTTTCTTATATCCCAGCCATGGTCTTTAGTCTTGACATCCATTGTCTGTGATCGTTCAGCTTCAAGTGTGTCTCCTTTTCTGAAGCTTCTTCTTGAGGTTTCTCTTCCATCTCATGCTTCCTAAGAGATGTTAGACACATTCCCATACAGCTCTTGATGCAAATTGCAGCTGGACAACTTGGTGCATCACGATCCAATCCAGTGTTGGTGTCCGTGTCTGTCTCCCCACTAGACTTAAAAGTGTTTATTGCTGCTTGTTTCCCCATAGTCTTCGGTATATTTATTGACAAATGAAGTTTTATTTTGAAGACTATGCTGTCATGTGAGAAGCTTTAGGATGACCTATAAAATTAGTGTCTAATTTATACTTGAGTGTTTGTGTTTGTTTTTGTGTATATGTGTGGGTATGCATTTTACAGTGTTGAGCTTCTTAGAAACTATGGGCTCCTTAGGTTGTTTTTCTGGTTGGGGTGATAGAGTTGTATGGGGTTACTCTTTCCTGTCCCCTATGACCTGTAGCGTAGGTTTTGAAAAGGACCAGAGGTCATCAGGAAGTGTCTATAACTACATGAGAATTGTTTCACCTTTGAACCTAGGTTACCTGATAAATCATTTTAATGAGCACAGAAGGAAATTAGATTAAAACTTCATAATTTTTATTACCATATACAATAATCAATTAGTGTTCAGTCTGTCTTATGGTATCTTTAGAACCTTATCCTTATTGTCCTAGCCTGGTCTGTAGTCTGTTAACAGGTCTGAGCTTTCTCTTTTGCTCTTTCATACTGCTTCTTTTCTTTTTTTAAAGATGCATTTATTTATTTATGTATTTATTTGTGTTTGTGTATATATGTGCCTGTGTGAGTATGTGAAAATATGTTGGGAGGAGATGAGCACAGCTGTGCACATGCAGAGGCAGGGAGAGGGCGTCAGGTGTCCTATTCCTTTTTATCCGTATCTTTGTGGCAGGCTCTGTCCCTGAACTTGGGACTTACACCTTTTCAGCTAGGTTACAAACCAGGGATACTTCTTCTTTGCCCCTCTAGAAGCTGGGGTTATAGGCATTTGCAGGGAGGAACGCCGGGCTTGATGTGGATGCTGGGATCTGAATTCCATCCAGCACTCAGGATTGCAGAACAGTGTTCTGAAGTACTGAGCCACCTCTCCAGCCCGTTTTGTAAATATTCTAAATTAGAAGTCAAATCATAAAACGTATTTATACAAAACTGTCTAAGGGCTTCTTGACTAACATTTCAAAGCTAAGGTATTACAGGGTTATGTTATAAGGCTAACAGGGCCCTTTAGAGTCATGTTTCTCAGGTAAGCTTCAGATCTCATCTGCTTCCCCTTACTCTTCTGTCTTGTGGTTCCCTTGCTAGCTCAGGCACACTGAGTCTCAGCCCTTTCTCCAGCTCTCTTCCACTGTGTTCTTGACCAAATGAGCCTCAGGGCTAAAATCTAGTCATCTAAATTTTCCCCATTAGAAGAAACATTTTTGTTTTGCTCATGCTTTATCTCCAGAGCTTGAGGTGGTTCTGGCACAGAGTAGACACTTGATGGTAAGTGGGTATACTTTTCTATCTGCAGTCCTGGGATCATAGCCAGGGTGTTGTGTATGTTACATGTAAATGTTGTAGCAGTGAGCTTTTTGTCACTGAAAAAATACTTAATTTTTTTTCTGATGCTCTTCTTTTCGCTAATAACTTCTTTACTGGATTCACGTTTTCAAAGAGTTAGGCAGTCTTTTTATACCATTTGTTTTGTTTTGTAGATAGGAACTTTTGTATTGTAGGCTGGCTTTAAATTTACTATGTAGATGAGGATGACCCTGAGTTTATAATTCTCCTGCCTTTACCTCTGAAATGCTGGGGTTATAGATATGCATCACTAAATTTGGTTATGTGTCCTGGGGATCAACCCCCCCCCATCTCTATCTCTATCTCTTTATCTCTCTATTTTTCACTTTGAGACAGACCCTTTGTATTCCTGGTTAGTTTAGAACATAATCTGTAGATCAGGCTTGCCTCAAACTCACAGAAGGCATCAGGTGTCCTATTACGTTTTGTCCATATCTTTGTGGCAGGATCTGTCCCTGAACTTAGGATTCAATACCTTCGCAGCTAGGTTACAGCCCAGGGATCTTTTGTTTTTACTCTTCTGGGAGCTGGGTTGTTGGCATTTCTAGGGAGAAATGCCTGGCTTGATGTGGGTGCTGGAATCTGATCCTCTGCCTCCTGGGTGCTGGAATTAAAGGCATGTGGCTTCACCTGGCTTATATGTTTCTCTTTAAGCTTTAAAAAAAATGCTTCTGAGTTTGTGTGTATACAGGTGTGTGTATAAAAGCCAGGCAAGGGTCTCAGATATCCTTTGTCATCACGCTCCACGCCTTATTCTCTTGAGACAAGCTTTCTCTGAACCCAGAGGTAGGCTTGCAGCCAGCAAGCCCCATCCAATCTCCTGTCACTGTTCCCCACAGCATGGTTTTAATAGGCATTTGATTTAAAAACAAAACACTAACAAGTGTGGGTTCCAGGGATTTGAACTCAGTCCTCATGCTTGCACACCACAAGCTCTTACCTGTTGTGCCGTCTCCCCAGGTATGGTTTGCTTCCTTAATTTGCAAAACTGTTCCTCTTTCAGAAGTGTTTAAACTTCTGTTTACCGGAATCAGAACTTATAAAGACACCAGCTCTTATGACCTCAGTGGCCTTTGACTTGCATCTCCTTTGGGTTCTCTTTGAGGCAGTTCCTACAAGGATGAAAGAAAGCTTTGTCACCTGGAGTTGAGCTTCAAATCATTCGGATGTAGTGTGGTTTTCACATCGCTACAAAATTAGAATATGTAGATAATGTAATGTGTTGTGATTAACAGCCTGCCTCAGGGATATAGGTGCAGTTCAGTACCAGACCGCTTATGTAGCACGCACAAAGCCCTGGCTTTGATCCCAAGCACAGGGGTGGGTGGGTGGGGTGTGGGTGGCTTAGGAGTGGCAGAGGAACCATTACCAGAGGAGCAGAGGAAGCTGCAGCAGCCTGGGGCCTGAGTGTTGCAGAGCTTCTGCCTTAGGCTGGACTAGCAGGCTGTTAAAATTGGCTTCTGGTACAAATTAAGACTATATAGAGTTCTAAAGGAACTCATATAAATTATTATACGATCTGAGATACTTTATTAATTTGATGTAATGTGACATTCTGTTTCTTGTTAAAGTATTACATGAAACAAAATAAAACAAACAAAACCTATCTGTCTTAGTCAGGGTTTCTATTCCTGCACAAACATGACCAAGAAGCAAGTTGGGGAGGAAAGGGTTTGTTCATCTTACACTTCCACATTGGGGTTCATCACCAAAGGAAGTCAGGACTGGAACTCACACAGGGCAGGAAGCAGGAGCTGATGCAGAGGCCATGGAGGGATGTTACTCACTGGCTTGCTTCCCCTGGCTTGCTCAGCCTGCTCTCATATAGAACCCAAGGCTACCAGCCCAGGAATGGCATCACCCACAAGGGGCCCTCTCCCCTTGATCACTAATTGAGAAAATACCTTATAGCTAGATCTCATGGAGGCATTTCCTCAAGGGAGGCTCCTTTCTCTGTGATAACTCCAGCTTGTGTCAAGTTGACACACAAAACCAGCCAGTACACCATCCATCTAGATCCATGTCTCCACAGCATTATGAGGGTCAAAAGTAAGGACAAAACTTAGAATTCTTGTTTTGGAGCTGAACTTCATTCGGAATGTCTTTAATTCCAGCACTTACAAGGAAGAGGCAGGCAGATCACTGAGTTCAAGGCCAGCCTGGTCTAGGGACTGAGTTCCAGGACCACAGGGCCACATAGAGAAACCCTGTCTTGAAAAATAAAACAAAGCAATCCTTGTTTTGTTACAGGATACATTGAAATACATAGCTAATAAGCATTTCACTTATTAAAAACTAGAGAAAAGTCAAGAAAACCAGTTCTGTGACCCTACCTCTGCCTCCCCTGGCTTGAAGCTTTGCCATCTGCAGGTTCCCAGGTGTGCCTCAGATGTCCAGCACCTGCACCTGATTCATATATGAGCCATGCTTCTCAGGAGTACTGCCTCTGTGGGTCCCTTTTGGCTGTAGGAGTTTATTGTGAGCAGGGTTGAGGCAGTTAGTGGGTTTTGGCAGATCCATTCTATCCTTCTGTCCTTTTATATTGTGGTATTGGAGACTGAAGCTAGGACCATGTATATACTAAGCACATACCTACCTAGTTATGCATCAAGAACCTATTAAACAATGAACAGGACTGAAATACAGCTCAGTATTTCAGAGTGCTGGGTCCTGGGTCCCATGCCTACACTACAGAAGAAGCTGGGCTTGGTGGCAGTAGATGCCAACAGAAAATGAACTCAGTGGCATCTTTGGAGGCTCCATATCTTACAATGTGATAAATATCATGTCAGGGCTTTTTAAATTTTTTTCCTTATTTTGTTTATATATGTATGTCTCTTTTACCGTATAGGTCCTTCGTGTATATATTATTACTTGTAGTTTAGTATTTTTATGGGACTCCTGAGTGTTTAAATGAGTGGTCTCAGGATCTCTGTCTGTTTCTTGTGCCTTTTCTTAGGCTCTTTTCCTATGTTTTGTTCTATTCTTAAATATTAGCTTTTGTTTTTTTCTTTATCTTATCTTTGTTTATATTATATCTTACTATTACTCCTTAGAAGCATGTTTGCTTTCTAATGAGAGACAAAAGGAAATGGATCCGGATGAGAGGGGAGGTGAGAAGGAACCAGGAGAAGCAGAGGGAGGGGAAACAATAATTAAGATATTATGTGAGGAAAAAATCTCTTTTGTTTGTTTGTTTTGAGACAAGGTTTCTCTGTGTAGCTCTGGCAGTCCCAGAACTCACTCTGTAGACCAGTTTAGCCTTGAACTCAAAGTCAGCCTGCTTCTGTCCACTGAATGCTAGGATTAAAGGGATGTGCCACCATTCCTGGCTTTTCTTTTTTAAATATTTATTTATTTATTCTATGCATATGAGTACACTGTAGCTGTCTTCAGACACACCAGAAGAGGGCATCAAATCCTATTACAGATGGTGGTGAGCTACCATGTGGTTGCTGGGAATTGAACTCAGGACCTCTAGCTGTCAGTGCTTTTAACCACTAAGGCATCTTTCCAGCCCCCCAGCTTTTATTTTCAATAAGAGTGAGAAAATACAGGCCTGGGGAAAGGAAGAAAGGAAGGGAGGGAGGGAGGGAGGGAGGAAAAGAAACTGGGCTTGGGGGTTTACAGAGTTTGCTCAGCAGTTAGGAGCTCTTGTTGCTTTTATAGAGGATTGGGGTTTCCATATGGTGGCTCACAACCATCTGTAACTCAAGTTCCAGGGTGTCTGATGTTCTCTTCTGACTTCTGTGGGCACCAGGCATGAATACAGTGCACAAACATACATGTAGGCAAAACGTTTGTAAAAGTGAATAAGTAGACAGACAAACTGGGCCCAGCCCTGGGAGAAAGGAAGGAGGGTGGAGAATTCAGGATCATCCTCTGCTGCAAGCGTGAGGCCAACGTGGGATACAGGAGACCTTGCCTCGAAGTAACAAACAGAAAACAGGAGCAGAAGCATTTCACTATTTAACTTGCTGTTTCCTAAGTGGATGCTGGTGTGGAGTCTATTTGTATGTGCCTTGTTTGCCTTCTGTACATGGCGCTGAAGGGTCCATTCAAATATTTTGTTCATTTATTTATTGGGTGGTTAATTTCCTTCCTCTTGAGTTTTGAGAGATCTCTTTTATTCCAGATGCAGTTCCTTTTTCCGGATTATGTAATTTTTCAAGTGCTTTCTCCTATGTTATTGCTTATTTTTTTTCTAAAGATTCACAAGGAATTTATAAATATTTGTTATAGTTGAGAGAGATTCAAGTGACACAGAAGTGTATGGAGTAAAATGTTCAAATTCTAGGGCTGGAGAGGCTCAGCAGTTAAGTTTGTGGTGTTCTTGCAGAGGACCTGGGTTCCATTCCTTGTTCCCACATGGCAGCTCACAGATGTCTGTGAGGAGCTGATGGCCTCTTCTAGCCTCCATGTGCTTCAGGCACACACCAGATGCATATAGTATGAGCAGGTACTCATACACATAAAAACAAATAATCTTAAAAAATTCTGCTTTTTATGTACCTCCTCTCTTAAGCTTTCTCTATGGAGACAGCAGCTAATGTTGGTTATTTTTTGAGGCCCTTTCCAATTCCTCTTTAAAGTCTGTTTTTAACAGACTATAAAACATAACATATAGTTATATTTTCTAAGTGATATTTGGTTGTGTGTGTGTTTTTAACTTAGCTGTGTGATTTTATATTCAAGTTTCATTTTAAATATTTTTCAGACTAGTTATATTTAGGTAGAATCTTTGTTAGTGTGTTAAATATAGTAAATTTTGATGTCTTGTGTTATATTCTTTTATTTATTTATTTATTTATTTAATGTATGTGGGTACACTTTCACTGTCTTCAGACACACTGGAAGACAGCTTTGGATCCCGTTATAGATGGTTTGTGAGTCAGCCACCATGTGGTTGTTGGGAATTGAACTCTTCCAGGACCTCTGGAAGAGTAGTCAGTGTTTTTAACTGCTGAGCTATCTCTCCAGCCCATGTTATATTCTTAAAAGCTATAATTTGGGAAAGAGTTATAGAAGTTAAGGTTAAACAAGTATACAAAATGTAATCAGGTTATTTTATGTTTGCTAAAAATTAATTAGTTGAAATGACTTTAAAATGTGTCAGTTTCCTCAAAATAAGTAGCAGTTTGCTTTGCAAAAAAAAAAAAAAAAGTTGACATTGAAGTTCTGACTCATTCCCAAATTCTAGGTTGTTCATATTTTTTCTGTGGTTGGTTTTTTGGAGCTGTTTGAAATACCCGGTTCAGGATTGGCACTTGGTTTGTGTTTGTATTTTTCACTTTATTTTTGAGCTTTTTCAACCACAACTATAAGAACTTTTTTGTCAGAGTAACTTTTGATTCAGACAAGCCGATTTTTCTTTCTCTAGGTATGAATCCTAGGACCCAGATCAAGGACTCTCTAGAGGACGGTGTTTCTACCTCACCAGACCCAAGTAAGGGGCTGATGGTCTAGTGGGAGGGCAGGCGATTGGGACTGTGGGGCAGTGAGGGCATGAGCAAGCCCTGTGGGAAGACAACAGTCCAGAAAGCCACGTTCTGTGTTATAGGAAGCTGATATGCGAGGGACTCTTTGAGTCAAATGCCAAGTGAGAGAGGTAGGCTGAATGCCTCGCTCCAGAATGTGTGCTTCAGGTGCCGGCTCTGGCATCCCATGGTGGTGGATGGCATCATGATTAGATCAGATCACATGCAGTAAATGGAGGCTAGAGCACAGGGTAGGGCAAGGACTATCAGAGCGGCCTCTAGGTTCCACTGCTAGAGCATCCATATTTCTAATATTTCCACAAGTGCAGGAGTCTAGTGGAGCAAACCACATAGTGCGTCCTTTGTACTTTAATTAGTGGTCTTGCACTCAAGCCAGACGTGGCTGAATCTGCATTGTTTCTGGTTTTCACAGTAGAGTGCATTGCTGGTGTCTTGTGAGTTGAGTCCAGTGTTGCTCATCAGCATCTCTCACTGTCCAGCACAGCCCTCTATAACAGACTGGTCTGGTCCAAGTGTCAGGAGTTAGTTACCAGTGTTGAAAACCTGCTTTATCTAGGGAGCAGATGCCAAACTCATGACTCAAATCCCAGCCTTTTAACTGTCCCAGACATCCTCCTTTGGCTTGCCCTCCTATCCTTCTGAATCCATTACTATAATTCTGAAAGTGTTCCTGTTTTTGCTGCTATATGCTATTTTGCTCCCAATTAGGCTGAGCTTTCTTCCTTTCCTACCCAGACACTCTGCAGCCCTCGAAAAGAGAAGCTCTACCCTGAGCCTCTCTCCTGCCCTCAGAATGTTAATTTGCTTTGATATATAACCCTGCCTGCCCTGCAGTAACCCCACTGGCATTTCAGCTATAGCTCATAATCAGCAGAAAATGAAAAATAGCAGCTGTGAATCCAATTGCATGATGGGATTGGATAAGCATGTGTTGCGTTATCTAACAAACTCTGTTTCTCTCTCTTTCTCCCTCCCCCATCCCCTTCCCTCTGCTCCCTTTTTACCCTGGCACTTTTGATCACCTTTTACCATGAACTTCACCCCCTCCCTCTCCCTTCCTTCCATATCCAAACCTGCCGTGGTGACCACATATACCTTTTCCCCGTTATGCGAGGCAGTTCTGACACTGTCTGCTCCCCCTGTAGTGCCAGGCTTCTGTTGCACAGTTGGAGTGGATTGGAAGTCTCTTACTACTCCTGCATGCCTTCCCCTCACCACTGACTACTTCCCGGACCGTCAGGGCCTGCAGAATGACTACACAGAGGGCTGCTATGATCTCCTCCCAGAAGCAGACATGGACAGGTCAGTGCCTGAAGCAAAAGCAGTCAGCTTTGTTTGTGAGGGTTGTGGGTATACTGGAACACACATATAGAAAGAAGAACACTGGACTTCTAAGCCTTCTATGCCCTCTTTTAGTATTTGGGAAATGTGATGATGCAAGAACTGAAGTTCTGCTGACATTAACAGTTTGTCTTCCTGGATAACGTATTTGCTAATGCAGTTGTTTTGGGCACACTTCATCTGATTATATTTTCTAAGGTTATTCTTATTTTCTGTCTTCTTTCTCTACCTTGTTGAACTGATCATTTCTCCTAAAGCTGGTGTACAGGTTAGGGAATTTTGTGAGCTGCTATAGAGTGATAATCTGGTATGAAACAAGAGACGAGGCACAGCGACTGTTTGTGTCACTGCCCAAGGTCACATGCCCACGTGTTCACTCATTTCTTTTCCAGGAGGGATGAAGAGGGTGTTCAAATGACAGCCCAGCAAGTGTTTGAAGAGTTCATTTGCCAGCGTCTCATGCAGGGTTACCAAATCATTGTACAGCCAAAGGCCCAGAAACCCAACACCACAGTCCCACCCCCATTGAGCAGTAGCCCACTCTATAGCAGAGGTAAGTGATTCTCCTTAAAATTATCTTCCCTCTTTTCTACTAAATCCTGAGAGTAGGTTTTCTTTCATTCGGCTGTTGTCTTAGTTGATGTGAGAAAATACTATGACCAAAGCTAGTTAGGAGGAAACAGTTTATTTGGCTTAAATACATCACTGTTTATCACTGAAGGATATTAGGACAGGAATTTACACAGGGCAGGAGGAACTTGAAGACAATAGCTGAAGCAGAGGCCATGGAGAAGCACTGCTCACTGGCTTGCTCCAGTAAGTTCTTATAGAACCCAGGACCACCAGCCCAGGGATAGCATACCCACAATGGGCTGGTCCTCCCTCACAAATCACTAAGTAAAAAACTGCTTGATAGGCTTGCCTACAGCCAGATCTTATGGAGACATTTTCTCACTGAGGCTCCCACTGTCTGATGACTGTAGCTTGTGTCACGTTGACATAAAAACTAACTGGCACTTCAGTACTTTTGAGGGTGGTACAGCTCAGTGGTTGCATTTGTCTAGCATGCATTAGGCCCTGGATTCCATCACTAGCACCCAAACACAAAGAAACAACAATGGTAAAGAAAACTACTTCAGTCAAGTTTGGTGGCCCAAACATGGTGAGATATAGGTCAGCCTCTACTACAAAGTAGTACCCTATTTCAAAACCAAAACATAAGATCCTACTCTAGGAGCTGGAGAGATGGCTCAGTGGTTAAGGACACTGGCTGCTTTGCAGAGGGCCCTGGTCTCTGGTTCCTAGCTCTGACATGGTGGCTTACTTCCAGGGGTGTACATACTATTAATCCCACTGAAGGAGAGTAAAACCGTTACCCAAATTCTTTGTTCAAATTAAGTACACTTTATTTTCTGTCAGACTGAGCTATCTTCCTAAAGCAGGATTTTGGAAAAATGGCATCAAACACAGGAGGAGTTGGGGTTTAGGTTTATATAGCCAAAACCAAAACCAACAACAACAAAAATAAGCACCGTAAGAATAGGGGGGGTTCAAGGGTTGAGGGATGGCCAGAGAAATTTTGGTTACATAGGAACTTGGCTAAACATTTCAAAACTATTTGGAAGAACATCTTATCTTATCAGGGTACATTCAAGGTGTGATCCAAACTCCATGGGGTAGAGAGCATGTCAAATCCCAGAAACTGGTTAAAGCGCCGTCAGCTTGGATATTGAAGCAAACAGAAATGAATTTGTTCTGACCTTGTAACAGAATGGCTTCCATCCATAAGATGGAATTAGGCTAATCCATCAATACATTCGGGCAAACACTGATACAAATAAAAGTAAGATAAATATTTTCTATAAAACCTTCTTTTTGAGACAGGGTTTTTCTGTGGAGCCCTGGAACTCTAGACCAGGATGTTTTCAAACTTACAGGGTTCTGCCTGTTTTTGCCTCCCAAGTGCCATGATTAATGGTGCCCACCTCTAAAGGTGGTCAGCCTCATTCTTTTTTTTTTTTTTTTTTGGTTTTTCGAGACAGGGTTTCTCTGTGTAGCCCTGGCTGAGCCTCATTCTTCAGAATCTCCCTCTCCCTCCCTCTATCCTTCTCCATCTCCTCTCTCTCCCTCCATTCCTCCATCCCTTCTTCTTTCTGTTTTCTGAGCTAAGGTTTTACTGTCCAGCCTGTTAAAAACTCTTTTTTTTTCTTTTTCTTTTTTTTATTGAAAAGGGAAGTAAAAACATTTTATGATAAAATTGAAGATTTACATGGAAAATATCTCTGACAAAATTGAAGAAATACATAGAAAAACACATTAAAATTGACAGTTTTCATGGAAAATTAAAGAGTAAAATGGTAGACATAAAAAACATTGCTAAATTAATTGAAAAAGGAAATAGAAACATTTTATGATAAAATTGAAGATTTACACGGAAAATATCTCTGATAAAATTGAAGAAATATATAGAAAACACGTTAAAATTGACTATTTCATGGAAAATTATACAGATAAAATAGTAGGCATAAAAATATTTCTAAGATGATTGAAAGTGGAATTATAAACATTTTCTGATAAAATTGAAGAAATATATAGAAAAACACATTAAAATTGACTATTTCATGGAAAATTATACAGATAAAATGGTAGGCATAAAAATATTTCTAGGATGATTGAAAGTAGAATTATAAACATTTTCTGGTAAAACTGAAGATTTACATCGAAAATATTTTGATAAAATTGAAATATATAGAAAAACATGTTAAAATTAAAGATTATCATGGAAAATAATACACATAAAATGGTAGACATAAAAACATTACTAAATTAATTGAAAGAGGAATTACAGACATTTTCTGATAAAATTGAATATTTACAATAAAAATATTTCTGTTAGTCTATGTCTTTTTACTGGGGAATTGAGTCCATTGATGTTAAGAGACATTAAGGAGTAGTGATTGTTACTTCCTGTTATTTTTGATGTTATTTTTTATGTTTGTGTGGTTACTTTCTTTTGGGTTTGTTGGAAGATTACTTTCTTGCTTTTTCTAGGATGTGATTTCCCTCCTTGTGTTGGTGTTCCATCTATTATCCTTTGAAGTGCTGGATTTGTGGAAAGATATTGTGTGAATTTGGTTTTATCATGGAATATCTTGGTTTCTCCATCTATGGTGATTGAGAGTTTTGCTGGGTATAGTATTCTGGGCTGGCATTTGTGTTCTCTTAGGGTCTGTAGGAGATCTGCCCAGGATCTTCTAACTTTCATCGTCTCAGGTGAGAAGTCTGGTGTAATTCTGATAGGCCTGCCTTTATAAGTTACTTGACCTTTTTCTCTTACTGCTTTTAATATTCTTTCTTTGTTTAGTGCATTTGGTCTTTTGATTATTATGTGTCAGGAGGACTTTCTTTTCTGGTCCAGTCTGTTTGGGGTTCTGTAGGCTTCTTGTATGTTCATGGACATCTCTTTCTTTAGGTTAAGGAAGTTTTCTTCAATAATTTTGCTGAAGATATTTACTGGCCCTTTAAGTTGGGAATCTTCACTGTCTTCTATACCTATAATCCTTAGGTTTGGTCTTCTCATTGTGTCCTGGATTTCCTGCATATTTTGGGTTACAAGCTTTTTGCATTTTGCATTTTCTTTGACTGTTGAGTCAATGTTTTCTATGGTATCTTCAGCACCTGAGATACTCTCTTCTATCTCTTGTATTCTGTTGTTTATGCTTGCATCTATGACTCCTGAATTCTTTCCAAGATTTTCTATCTCCAGAGATGTCTCACTTTGTGATTTCTTTATTGTTTCTACTTCCATTTTTAGATCCTGGATGGTTTTGTTCAGTTCCTTCACTTGTTTGTGTTTTCCTATAATTCTTTAAGGGATTTTTGTGTTTCCTTTTTAAGGGCTTTTATGTTCTCCTGTACTTCTTTAAGGGAGTTATTTATGTCCTCCTTGATGTCCTCTAACAGCATCGTGAGATGAGAGACTTTAAATTCAACTCTTGATTTTCTGGTGTGTTGGGGTATCCAGGACTTGCTGTGGTGGGAGAACTGGGTTTTGATGTTGCCAAATGGCCTTGGTTTCTGTTGGTAGGGTTCTTGCGCTTGCCTTTCGCCATCTGCTTATCTCTGGTATTAGTTGGTCTTGCTGTCTCTGACTGGAGTTTGTCCCTCCTGTGGGCCTGTAAACCTGTGTCCATACTCCTGGGAGACCAACTCTCTTCTGGCAGGGTCTGTGCACAGAAGGCTGTAGAGCTGTCTGGCTCCCTGGTGTAAGTGGCACCTGGAAGGCTCCTGTCCCAGTTGCCCCACTGATCATATGCCCTGTGTGCTTTGAGCTGTTCCCATCTAGAGAGATATTAGAGATTGAAGGTGGAGATCTCACCACGCTCAGAAGTGGAGGAACTGCTGGGAGATAACTTTCTTCTGGCGGACTGTGCACAGAAGGCTGTGGAACTGCCTGGCTCCCTGGTGCAAATGGTGGCTGGAAGACTCCTTTCCCAGTTGCTCCACTGATTGTATGCCTCATGCACTCCTAGCTGTTCCCCTCCAGAGAGAAGGTGGAGATCTCACCTCCATGCTCAGAAGTGAAAGCGCTGCTGGGAGATCACTCTCTCCTGGCGGGCCAAGCACAGAAGGCTGTGGAGCCCCTTGGCTCCCTGGTGCAAATGGCAGCCGGAAGGCTATTATAGACTCTTGTTGGACTATAACTCACTTTATAAACCAGGCTGGCTCACCTCAAACCCAAAGAGCTACTTGTTTCTCCCTTTGAAGTGCTGGCATTTAAGGTATGCACCCTTATGCCTTACAATTCTCTTTTTAAAAAAAGAAGATATGATTAATTTTAGGCGTGGTATAGTTTCGTTTAGACAACTAGGAGTAGCAAAAGGCCAAGTTATCAAGTATATAGTGAATGTTCTAAACCTGGAAATGGGTATTTAATTGTTTCTAGTGTTACACCTCCCTGTTACACAAGAGGTTCTCAGATGGTACCTACATCTGAGTTTACTGTTTGTTTTTAATGTATATGTGGAGTGACAGTCCACAATGGCCAGGGAGGGGCATAAAAATCCCCCAGAGCTAGAGTTACACAAGCAGTGGTAAGCGCTGGGACCAACCCAGGTCTTTTGGAATAGTGATATGTGCTCTTGACTACTGAGTATCTCTCCAACTCGCTACATTTTTTATGTGTGTCTTTGTCTTTTTTCTTTTCCTGGACCTCATAGTAGACAAGTTCTCTACTCATTTACATTTGTTCTTTTCCCGAGTCTGTGTTATTCTTTCTTCTTAATTACTGAAGCTTAGTGACCTGATTCAAGCATGAGTCACCCATTAGTGGCTAGCAAGTTACCCTAACTAGGGAAGAGCCAAGTTGTGGAGAACTCATCTCAAATAAGTGTAACAGAGGGAATGAATGTAATAACAGAGGTGCCTGGAGCTAGAAAGCAATAATCACTTCCTGAAATAGTCAGAGAGCTGTCTTGATTTCTGGCTTCTTCGTTGTTGCTAATGAAGCCTCCATGTCCCTATTTAGCCAGTGTAAAACTTCAGATCATTGTTGGTTCTAGTAAAGCTCCTCTGGCCAGAGAATTAAAGAAGTATGGATCTGGGGTGTGGACTTCATTGGCAGCTAGTCCAGGCCTCGTACATGAAGCTGTGGATCTTTGCTATTTTCTTAGAAAGTGCCTTTGACATTTGTCACATGCTACACTCTCCTGGTTTTGTTTGTTTGTTTGTTTGTTTAAGGCAGGGTCTTTTATAGTCCAGGCTGGCCTTGAACTCTTGATCTTCCTGCTTCACCTCCCAACTGCTGGGGTTCCAAGTGTATACTGTCACACCTGGCTTTTTCTGTGTGAACCTTTTGGGCTGCCAAGACCATTTTGGAAGGTTGCTATGGTCACCACTGTACCACCAATGCACTTTAACAGATATCATTTTGGATTCATTATTTTGACTTCTACAGTCAAAACTACAGTGCCTGGAATATAACAAATAGTAAATAAATATTTGTTGTTATTCATTCACTTATTCATTCATCAATTTTTTTTGACACTGCTAGTCAGGGAAATTTATAGCTCAATAGAGAGAAATGAATCTGCTGTGATAAAGACTGGGAGGGAAAAGTTAGTTCAAGGCCTATGAGACCTCTTTAATTTGGAGCTTGATATGGTTTGAAGGATCGGGTGTGAGGTGGTGTTTGAACTTAAACCTGAAATAAGTAGAAGTCATTAGGAGAAATAGGGGGAGGTTGAAGGGAAGAGCATGCAGGCAGAAGGATCAGTTTATGTATGTGCAAGAAAGCCTTGTAGCAGGAGACATTGTGATAATTTTTACACACCAAAAAGAAAACTAGTATTAGAGTGCTCTGGAGTTGTGGCTAGAGATGTTAGTTCTCACAGGGCTGTGGGAAGAGTTTAACTTTAACCCAAGGAACAGTAATGAATTGACTTTTAGATGTTACTGGCCACATCTAGCCTGCCCATCCTCTGCTCTTGAATGGATAGTGATGTCCCTTTTGAGTGTGTAATTCTAGTGTCCAGTCTGGTCCTGACATTCATGACCCTTATATTCATGACTCCACCCTCATGGCTAGTTCTCAGAGGAAAACTCTTATTTCCCTGGTAATAAAAGTTACTGGTATCCTGTTCCTAGTGTTACTTGGAAAGTTGCTTTCATGGTCAAGTTGTGCGTCTCCCTAGTTTCAGGTTCACTGATCACAAAGGTAAGGTAGAACTTGACCTAGCAGAATCTTGGGGTTTACTGTACACTGGGGGAGGACACATTATCTGAACTACAAATACATATTTGGTTACTGGGGTGCTCCTAGTTAAGATGAGGTGTGGGGGAGCTGAGCTGGATGCCCATGACCCTTCTCCCCTGATACTCTTCCTGACAGCCAGCAGGCTGTGTATAACAGAAGTAAAGGAGCGCCTCATGGGGAACTCTGCAGTTGCAGAAAGCAAGGCTTGCAGAGATGTGAAACAATCCCCGTCAGAATCCTCTCAGGCTCTACTGTCCTTTATTTTCCTGAGCACTTACTTCCAAGGGACCTGCCACCATAGAGCCACTTCTCTGAGCTGAACAGGAGAGAGCAGCACACTTTGTCTGCAGGTCATGAGGGTCTTGCCCAGGCTTTGCTATTGTTCTTTGTTTGCTTGTTTGTTTGTTTGTTATTGACTGTCCTGGAACTTACTCTGTAGACCAGGCTGGCCTCAAACTCAGAGACCTGCCTGCCTCTGCCCACTAAGTGTTGGGATTACAGGCAGTTGCCAGACCTGCCTGACTGACTTAGTTGTTCTCTATAGCACAGTTTTATTCTTTTGAACACTTGTCACATGTTTCTGATTCCTCGTCATTCCCCACTCTGCTGTTTTTAATTCAAACTATGCTTTTGAACACCTACTCTGGACAAGGCCTTTTAATAGGAGCTAATATAAAGATAAACTATATTTCGATCTGGCCTCTTGGAACTTTGTTTTAAATTTTAATTTAATATGTTCTTGAGGCAGAACATAGTTTGTTCACTGTGTTGCCCAGTTTTGCCTCAAACACCAAGACTCAAGCAATCTGACTGTCTTGGTGTTCTGGGTTGCTGGAGCTATAGATATACACTACAGTGCCTGAGAGGGGCCCATACCTAAGGAGCTACAGATAAGAGATTCACAAGGCTAGTGGTGTCTCATAGCTTTCCCCAGGAAGTTAACTTTGGTGGCTATATTATGTATAAGATGGACTGGAGAGATGGTTCAGCCAATAAGACCACTTACCGCTGTGTTTGACCCCAGAACCCACATATAGGACAAATTGTCTTCTGACTTCCACACATGCATGCTATAGTTTGCATATGTTCTTGCACTCACGCACGTATATACAAAAAAAGTAAATAAATGTGAACAATTTTTTTTAATCCATAAGATTTCAGTTAGTGGCTCAGGAAGAAAATGCAGAAGCAGTGTCCAAGCAGATGTGTAGGGGCAAAAATTGCATAAGTAAGTAAGTGCTCCTTTCAGACTGAAGCTGGGAGGACCTATGGGGAGGAGTTGGAGTACAGGCCAGGAGGTGAGGACTGCCAGCCTGGAGTGACGGCCAAGATGTGCTTGAGTGGAGTGGAGTTTCATTTTAATCCCCTACGTTTCTCCAAACCTATTAACATTTACTCCAGAGGGCTGTGCATCAGGGTTGGAGTGTGGCCTCCAGGTGCTTTTAGCACCTTCTTCTCTGATTTGCTATTAGTTGGTTTAATAACAGAAATATCTGACCATTTCTGCAATCTTATTTTTTAACCAAAGAGGATGTTTCTGTGAGTTGCCTCTCTAAACATTTGTTTCTTCTTTTGTTTCTCTTTATCTGTATCTTTGTGGATAAAAGCAATCATTCTCTCTACTAGGCCTTGTGTCCCGAAACCGCCCTGAGGAGGAGGGCCAGTATTGGCTGAGTATGGGCAGAACTTTCCATAAGGTGACACTCAAGGACAAGATGATCACAGTAACTCGTTACCTTCCCAAGTGAGTCCTTGGATGTTTACCGTCCTTGGTGACCATCTTGAATTTTGTCTATACACTAAATTATGTGTACAAAACAATATGTGCATAAGAAATAGAATGAGTCCCTTAGAATTTTGACTTTGCCTTAAAATAAACTTTTAAGTTTATAGCTTAACTGCTTCCAAAAGGTAACTGATTCAATTTATAAAGTTTAGCATAATTCACATCAAGCATATTAAAAATCAAAGGATGAATATAAGAAAAGAATGATAAGTTTAAGAAGATCTGAGAAATGTTCATTAGTCTTCTAGGATGAACTGATTTCTGTATTTGGGGACTGGACCCAGGTAGTATCAAGTACAGTGAGACAGAAAAGGGTGGTGGTGGCAGTGGATGTATGTACAGATGGCATACTTTTGTTTTTCAGGTACCCTTATGAATCTGCCCAGATCCATTACACCTACAGCCTCTGCCCTTCCCACTCTGACTCCGAGTTTGTCTCCTGTTGGGTGGAATTCTGCCATGAGCGGCTAGAGGAATACAAGTGGAATTACTTAGATCAGTATATTTGTTCTGCTGGCTCTGAAGATTTCAGGTGAGACAGTGACTTTAACTTCCCATTCTTGCTGCTTTGGATATGTACATCTTTTAATACATTTGTCCTTTTGTCTGATGTCTGTTTTGTTCTCCCTAAAATTGGAAGAACAGAGCAGACCTGCCTGTGTTAAACTCTGTGTGGCTAATGGTGACGGTTATATAACAGTGTGAATCTACTCAGCCATTGACATACATACTTAAAATGGGTTAAAATGATATATTTTATCGTGTATATTTTATTACAGTTGGAAGGAGAAACTTAGTCACAATGTGCCCTTTGGTGCAAGTGTCAGCATAGAGTACGGACTCAGTGGAGGAACTTACGTCCACAGAAATTGTAGGGTGTGCCTAAGGCTACCTAGCTACAGCTATGATTCAGCATTGTTTTATGTAAATTAATAGTCTTCGTGTGTGTGTGTGTGTGTGTGTTCACATGTGTGATTGTATACAGATCTATACATTTTTAGCAAACATAAGGATTCATATTACCACATGCTTTCAGCATTTTATTCTCTTGCTGTCTAGTAACCTCATGGTTGTGGTTGTCTCATGTATAATGTTTCAACTTTTCTGTCTGCTTTGCAATTGATGGTGGACAGCTGCTTCACTGGGGGTGGGTGCACAGAGGCATTGTCGTGGCTCTGGGGTTAAAGCAGAAGCCACCTTGTGGTCTTCCTTGTGATTTTGTGTCTAGTGTCTTAAGCAAAGCCACTAGGGGCAGCAAAGCAGGGCTATCTTACACCAGCTTCAGAGAGCTCTCTGGAAGGACTTTTATTATCTACTTTTTCTCACCACCACTCTGTTACCCTTGACTATAGCTTAATTGAGTCACTGAAGTTCTGGAGAACCCGATTTCTACTACTGCCTGCCTGTGTCACTGCCACCAAGCGCATCACAGAAGGGGAGGTGCACTGTGACATCTATGGGGACAAACCCCGAGCAGATGAAGATGAGTGGCAGCTTCTAGACGGCTTTATTCGCTTTGTAGAGGGCTTAAATCGCATCCGCAGGCGTCACCGCTCAGACCGCATGATTCGGGTAAGGGTTCTTAGAGCTCCTGGGGGCTACAACTTGCCTGGAGTGTAGGCTCTGCCTCCTGTTTTCTCATCAGCTGGATGATTTATCCCATGACTACCTAACATGTATCTGAAATTGCAGTCGGGAAGTTCCTACCTGTTGTAGGATAAAAGAGGAGACTGGTGCCAAATGTTGACTGGACATTACTTAATGACTAGCTGCCCCTTCTAGCTGAGGACAGAGCACCTATTGTGTAATCCCCAAGAGGGACCCAGGATCAGGCACAGCAGTACTGAATTGCAGAGTAAAAGCTCTTGAGAGGTTAACAGCAGCAGGCTGTTTCCTTTTAGAAAGTATCTGTCACTTTCATTTTAGTCAAACACTGCCACTCAGTGGAGAAACTGAGGCTTATGAAGGCTACAGGATAGACCTGAGGCCACCCAGGCAACAACAGGCAGATGTACGATTCAGCATTGGTTTGCTTAAATCAACATATAGTACAATTGACTCGTGTGTGTGTGTGTGTGTGTGTGTGTGTGTGTGTGTGTGTGTGTGTGTTCACAAAATACAAGGATTCATGTTACCAAACACCATAGTCAAAACAAATGGTTCCTCAGAGGTAGGCCACCTGCCTAACATTTGATAAACTGAGTTTGATCCCAGAACTCAAAGGAAAAACAAAAAGGTTCATGCTGCCCTTTTCGGTCCTATCTTTCCTGTATCAATCTCCTAGCAACCACTAGTCTTTCCAGATGTTTTTAAAACACTATCAAATAGTATAAAATCATTTGAGGCTTGCTTCTTTTACAAAGCATTATGCTTGGGATTCATTCAAGTTTGTGCATTAGTAGTTCGTGACTTTTAATCTTGTGATAGTGGTTCTTCATCAACCCTATTTTTAGCCTCAGGCTTCTTTTCCCACGTCAGCTGCCATCTATACACAAGATTACTTGTGCATGGAAACACTTAGAATGTTTGTGTAAAAAGAGCTAACTTTAGTTTGAATTCCAGCTCCAGTGAGATTTGAACTTACTTAGTTAAACCAACTTCTCTGAGCCGTAGTTTCTTTTATAGTCCACTAACCACAGAGAACCGGTGTTCCTCTGCTGCGTTAATTAGGTTCCCTGAGTCCAAAGATGCATCAGTGTGAACTGAGATGTAGGGAAATCTTAGAGCCCACCTGGGCTAACGAACTGTCTCCTCCTCCATGCTTTAGAAGGGGACTGCCATGAAAGGCTTGCAGATGACCGGGCCCATCTCTGCACACTCTCTCGAGTCAACAGGCCCCCCAGTCGGGAAGAAAGGAACCTCAGCTCTGTCTGCCCTGCTGGAGATGGAGGCCAGTCAGAAGTAAGTGCCTGGTTAAAAAGAGACCTCTCTCCAGGGACCCTGTAGGCTTTAAGGCACTTTAGTGCCTCAGTCATCTGACCAAGCTGAAATATAATTTCCATATGTAATTAAGAAGATATTACAGGGCTGGAGAGGTATCTCAGCAGTTAAGAGTAGTAGCTGCCTACTTTTAGTTCCCAGCACACATGGTGTCACCCAGCTCTTTGTAACTACAGTTCCAAGGTTTCCACCACCTTCTGTGGACACTGCACACACATGGTATACAGTCTTACATGTAAGCAAACAGACATTCACATGGAAAAAAAATTTTTTTAAGGAAGACATTTACATAGCCAGAAAGTGAAGCTAATACCTGGTGAGTGTCAAATAACAAAATAGGCCTGCAGTTAAAAACTTGAAGTCTGGGTTTTTATTCAAACTACAGACACATTTAATTTGGACCACAAAACATTTTCTTTAGTCTCTTCCTTCTTAAAGTTTGTATGGGTATCATGTATGCATCTCTGTGCGTTGCCCGTAACCATGCACATGTTATAGAGACCAAAGGAGGATGCTGTGGGTCCTTCTCCGTCATTCTCTACCTTGTTTCCTTGAGACAAGGTCTCTTGCTAAAGCTAGAGCTTAGCCTATTGGCTGGGCCAGCAGAATCTGTCTCCCCCTCCTCCACAGGCCTGAGAGTACAGGCATGCCTGTCTATAATTGGCTTTTAAATAGGTGCTGGGGATCTAAACTCAAGTCTTTATGCTTGTTTGGCAAGCACTCTTTTTTTTTTAAATCAATGGTTTGCCTGAATATGTCTGTGCACTACATGGCTACCTGATGCTTACAGAGCCAGAAGAAGGACTTAAGGATGAGTGTAACTTAACCAGGGTCATCTGTAAGTGTAACATATGCTTTTAACTACTAAGCCATCTCCCCAGCCCTACCTATGGTTAATTTGTTAATGTTTTGACTTTTGTTTTTGTTTTAAGATAAGCTGGCAATGTAGCTAGCCTAGGTTAGCTTAAATTTTTTGTTATAGTTTTCTGTTGTCACAACCTCATAGAAAGCCTTCCTTAGCCTCCTGGGTGCTGGGATTAGTAGGCATGTGCCACCATGCTTGTCTTAATTAGGGATGGGATCTAGCTTTGTTGTCCATGATGTCCTCAAACTCCTGGAGCAAACTCAAGTGACCTTCCTGCCTCAGCCTCCTGAGTATCTGGGACTGTAAGTATATGCCAGAGACATTGTATCTCCCTGGAAATGGAGCTACAGGTGAACTGCCTCACATGGGTGCTTGGAACTGAACTGGGGTCCTCTCTAAGAACAGTATGCACTTATAACCACTGAGCAATGTTTCCAGCCTATGCTTGACTTTAAATAGTAGAGATTTGATGTACATTTATCCAACCATAAAGGCCCAATAGTTTAGAAAGGACATCTATCTCTGGTTCTCCCAGGCATCTTATTCTTTTTTTTTTAATTTATTTATTATTATAAATAAGTATACTGTAGCTGTCATCAGACACACCAGAAGAGGGTGTCAGATCTCACTATAGATGGTTGTGAGCCACCATGTGGTTGCTGGGATTTGAACTCAGGACCTTTGGAAGAGCAGCCAGTGCTCTTAAACACTGAGCCATCTCTCCAGCCCCCATCTTATTCTTCTTAAAGACAAGATCCTATGTAGCTTATGCTGGCCTCAGACTCGCCGTGTAGCCAGGGATGACTTTGAACTCCTGATCTTTGTGCTTCTGCCTCCTGTATGCCCAAGCTACACATGTGTGCCGCTGTACACAGCGCTCTCCCTGAGGTAACCTGTCTTGCACCTTCAGTCATGCACTTGATTATGTGGCCCCTTTATAAATAGCAGATGCTGCAGTTGGCAGAACATCAGTTGAACAACACCGGGCTTTGTGAGGAGGATATGGAGAGCATAGCAGGAGCTGGAGATAAGATGACTGCATAAGCAAAGAGTTTCTGGGGGAAGGTGGAACTCAGCAAGAAGAGGAAGCATTGCGTGTGTCTCTTCTCATCCTCCCCTAGGTAGATTAAGTTCCCCTGTCTGTCTGCCTGCCTCCTGGACCTGTGTCAGTCAGATTACCTGACAGTTTTCTCCTGAGGACAGAGGTTCAGTACTTCACTCTGCTAGTTTCACAGTAGATAGGTAGTTTTATGGAGTTACAGAGGTGAATGCTGAGGGGCCCTTTTTACAGATGTTATGCAGGTGAGTTAGAGACCCTGTCTACCCTGTCATATGGTTCCATGTTATATCTAGTAAGAGCTTTGACACATTGGCTTCAGAAAGTAAAGGTGATCGGGCAATAGAGCATGAGGTGTGGGTAGAAATTCACTTGGAGACAGTGTGGAGCGCCGGATGCCAGATCGTCCTTACATGTTTTCATAGAGGGAGAATTCTCTTAGCACACATTTGGTTTTGTTATAATGAAAAGTTTCAAACAGACAAAAAGATGTGGCTGACTAGTATAGTAAGTCCCTCTCTAGTCACCTGTTCCAGAGAGTGTCTGTCCTGGCCACTCTTGTTTGATTTAGAGTCCATGGGTACTCATCTTCCCTTTATTTTATTTCTCAAATCCCAGTTATCACACTCTTACCTGTAAGATTTCAAAATGTATCTCTGAAAAATGTGTGTTCTTTTTATAAAAAATAAATACTAAACTAGGATGGCAAGATGGCTCAGTGGGTAAGAGTATTTGCCACGAAGACTTGTAACTTGAATTTCATTCCTGGAATCCATGTTGTGGGATTGAGAATTGACCCATGAAAGTTGTCCTCTGACTTCAACACTTTTACTGAGGCATGTGTGTTTCCCATTAAAAAATGTAACTTAAAAAAAACCAAAAATCCATACTAATCATCCTAATGTATCATAAAATTATAATTCCTTAATATTGTGTAATATGTTTTCAGTGTCTTTGGCAAAAATGTGTCTCTTAGTTAAGGATATTATTACTATGATTAAAACACCACAATCAAAAGCAGCCTGGGAGCCAGGCAGTGGTGGCGCATGCCTTTAATCCCAGCACTTGGGAGGCAGAGGCAGGCAGATTTCTGAGTTCGAGGCTAGTCTAGTCTACAGAGCAAGTTCCAGGACAGCCAGGGCTGCACAGAGAAACACTGTCTTGAAAAACCAAAAAAAAAAAAAAAAAAAAGAAAAGAAAAAGAAAAAAACCCAAAGCAGCCTGGGGAGAAGATTTCTTTGGCTCATGCTTCCACATCACTGTTGATGGTTAAAGGAAGTCAGGACAAGAGCTCCGCAGAGATCATGGAGGGGTGCCGCTCACTGCCTTGCTTCTCATGGCTCGCTCAGCCTGATTTCTTATAGAACCCAGGACCTAGGTGCCTAGGGATGGCACTGCTCATCGTGGACTGGGCCTTCCCAAAAATCATTGATTAAGAACATGTGCTATAGGCTTACCTACAGCCTAAGCATACAGAGGCAGTCTCTCAGTTGAGGTTCCCGCTCAGATGACTCTAGCCTGTGTTAAGTTGGCATAAAACTATCCTGTACATCGTGTTTCCAGGGATGGGCCCCCGCCTAGAATGACTTGGTGGGTGGGTGCCAGGAGGTAGGGTTTGGATGGGAGGAAAGGACTACAAACAAGGTACAGACAGACCACAGAGTGCCTGCAGGCCTGCGGATGGGAAGAGGAAAGTGGCAAATGAGTCCTCCTGAGAGGACTGGCTCTCGTTGGGAAGACCAGGAAAGGCCTCAGGATTCTGCCAGCAGCTTCTCCCTGACTGCAGAAGAGAACGAGGAACATACGTTTCTGGGAGTGGTGTGAGAATGGAGGTAAAAAATATCTTATTTTAATTTGTCAGTGAGTCACTGTTTAGTATGCGCCAGTGAGCCTCTTTCTGCTCAGACTGGGAAAAGCAAGCCATCTTGTGCTTGTAGCATTTCCCAGGGTAGATGATAAGGCTTTCAGCGAACCCTGTGACAAGAGCCAGCTCAGAGACTTGAGGCTTCCTTGCCCCAGATGACTGCTCCTGGCTGATATGCTAGGTTTTTGGGAGGCTAAAGGTAGGTTAAAGGACCCAGACCTTTATACAGTGTTTACGTACACAGTGCTTTTTCTTTTCTTTTTGGTTTTTCAAGACAGGTTTTTTTCTATGTAACCCTGGATGTCCTGAAACTGACTCTGTAGACCAGACTGGCCTCAAACTCAGAAATCCACCTGCCTCTGCCTCCCAAGTGCTGGGATAAAGGCGTGCGCCATCTCTGCCAGGCTCATTTGCTTTTCTTTCTCTTCTACTATAAAAAGCAGATTCAGTTGTATTTGTTGTGAAAACCAATGTTACAGCAACGTGAGAGAGGGCTTTCTTTTTATAGTCTGCTGTCTTACTGTAACTATTTCCTCCGGTTCCCAGCCAGTCTTTATCCATAAGCACATTCCTTTGATCAGGCTCTTGTGGAGTCAGCTCTATGCTGACTAACAGCAGTGGGTTAGCCTGGGCAGCAGATAGTGGCCTGAAACCTTTTCTGCTTTTATGGGATAAAGATAACCCAATGCAGACAAACAGACAGATTCCTCATTCTATGCAGGATGGCTCTATGCTAAAAGCAGTCCAACAGTGTGATAGTGCCCCATCTTCCTATATGTATATAAAAGATGTTTATTTTCTTGTGTCCTGTGTTTGGTGTAAGCTGACTTCCTCCTGCCAGTCACATGTAGGTGTAGGCTTTGTGTATGACTGACTGCTTTCTCTTCCTCAGAATACATGTGCCCAGTGCATACTTTCCCATCTCTGCATATTCACTGTAGCAGGCAGGCTCTGAGCTACTAGACAGGAGCAGTCTCACCCAGGTGTGAATGTGGGCTCAGCACCAAGAAGGCAGTTCCGTAAATGTGGATGGTTATGTGCATCCCATTAGTTATTGCTGTCCCAGCCACGGCCTGCAGTTGCAGCCATCAAGACATGCCAGAGAAAGTCATAGTGTTTCTGCAGGAAACTGAATATAGAATATACTGCAGTGTGATAGAGAAATACAGTTTATTGGTGGACAAAGACGAAAAGCAAGTGTGTCTTCTGCTTCTCCTATAAAGTATACCTCAGAATAACCAAGTAGTTGCAAATTTTTTTTCTTTCTAAAATATTCCTGCTGATTAATATCAGAAAGAATGCTAGACTATCACTGTGTACAGTCACTAAAGAATCAAAGGAACTGAGAACTCATCAGTACACAGCGCACAGAGGAAGAATCACCCCCCCCCCCATTGAACCTAAATCTAACTAAACTTTTAGGTCTATCTCATAGCTCTCAGGAAGTACAGGGAAGAAAGCATAGAATAATAAAGGAATGGACTCAGCCTGTCTGGATTGTATACATCACGGGGTAAGCTGCAGGGTTAGAGTGAGAAGAGGAGTTGAGACTGTAAAGGAGATGTAAGAGATTATGTTACCGCAAACACAGGCCTTCATAGAATCTCGTTTTGGACACTAACATTTTTGAGATAGTTGGGGGAAATATTTGGTTGGGCTTTTTTTTTTGTTGTTTTTTTTTTTGGTTTTTCGAGACAGGGTTTCTCTGTGTAGCCCTGGCTGTCCTGGAACTCACTTTGTAGACCAGGCTGGCCTCAAACTCAGAAATCCTCCTGCCTCTGCCTCCCAAGTGCTGGGATTAAAGGCGTGCGCCACCACTGCCCGTGGTTATGTTTCTTAAAGGTTATTTTCTGGGGGCTGGAGAGATGGCTCAGTGGTTAAGAACACTGATTGCTCTTCTAGAGATCCTAAGTTGAATTCCCAGCAACCACATGGTGGCTCACAACAACCATCTGTAATAGGATCTGATGCCCTCTTCTGATGTGTCATATACATTAGATAGATAGATAGATAGATAGATAGATAGATAGATAGATAGATAGATAGATAGATAGATTGTTTTCTTTTAGTGATATTGCTGTGATACAGATAAAATGATACGTGAATTTTGTTTCTAGGTAATTAGTGTGAGTAGACAGGGAAGTAGAGGAAATAAGGTTGTTTTCGAGTATGTAATTTTAATGGCTGAACATGCAGGATTGCCTATAAATTATCCTCTGCTTTTGTTTATTTACCTTTTATTTATATTTGATTATCTCCCAGCCAGGTAACAAAAGTGGCAAAGTGCTTGCTATAGTGGACATGAGAAAACACAGGCTTGATCTCTGCTCTCACCCACGTAGAGTCAGAATGAGAAATGTTACAGATTAGGTTGCCAGGGAAACAGACCAAGATACTATGTAAGCTGTTTATTAAGGAGAATTCTTAGTTAGGTTCAACACCTGTGGGAAGGAGTGGAAAGAAACAGGATTGGGCACTGTACTGTCATATACCCAGTGACAGCCTCAGGGGTACTATATGAGCACTGGAACTAGAAGATACAGCTTTCAGAGGTAATCCAGGTTTTGACAACAGAGCATTATTGACTATGGCTATTCAGGTGAGGGGCATGAGCTTAAGCCAACCTGCTCTGCAGTTGGAGCTGTCCATACCACTTATATAATGTGCCCAGCTGCTGAAGAAAGTAGGCTAAGAATTTGGCTGTGAAGTATCCGTTGCAGCAATATAATGAGTTCTCTTTGTCTGTGGGTGATGGCAAGATGGTTCAGTGGGTATTGCCTGATAACCTGCATTCCCCAAAACCAGTATGGTAGAAGGAGAGAACCAACTCCTGTAGATTGTTCTCTAACTTTGAACATGGGTCTTGTGGCATGAGCCACACCCCAACCCAGTAAATAAATAAATGTAGAATTTTCTTTTCTTTTAAATAAAGTCTGTACTAAATGTATAGACTTTTTTCTTATCCCAAAACAATGCTGTGTAATAATATAGTATTTGTATTATATTGGATATAATAAGTAATATAAAGATGGTTTAAAGTATATGGAAAATTAAAAAACCAACCCAGTTATGGTAGCACATACCTATAACTCCTGTACTGGGGTTGGGGAGTAGAAGCAGGATAATAGGTAGCTTTAGATCATCCTTAGCTACATAGAAAGTTCGAGGCTATCCTGAGCTGCATGAAACCCTGTCTAAAAAAAAGGGGGGGGGGGCTGGAGAAATGGCTCGATAGTTAAGAGCACTGGCTGCTCTTGCAGAGAACCCAGTTGTCTTGGCATTAGTGTATCCACATGGGGTGTGAGTCACCTCACAGATACCTGAAGGAGATCTCTTCATATTACAACAGTGGAAAATCTGTATGAGTCTTTTCAGACTTACCACATGATAGAATGATATCTGAAAACAGCATCTAGGAGTTTACAGTTACTTTTCAGGGGAACAGGATATTGGGGTTGAGTGCGTGGCCTTGCGTGTGCTCACCAGGACTTTACTACTGAACTGTAGCTCTAGCCCTTGCTTTTGTTTTTGATATGTATCTTAGGCTGGACTTGAACTCATGATCCGCCTGGCTCAGCTTCCCCAGTGCTGGGATTGTAGGGTTGTGCTACCATGATTGTTTTTTTTTTTTAATCTTCCTTATACTTTAAACTATCTTTATGTTATTTATGATATACTGCATTTGGCTAATTTTAGTTGGGGAAAATTAGAAACCAAACACGTAGCTATGCATTAATCTATATCAGAACTGAGATAAGAAGAGATATAAGAAAATCATATTTCTCTTACTTTATGACTTGGGGAAGGAGGGAATATAATTATGTTATAAAATTAACATAAATCTCTTTAAAGTATACAGAACTAACATATCCCCCTAGTTAGCAGATACCACATGTTACCATAATGCTGATTTTTAGACTGTTTTTGGACGAGTGAGGTCTCACTGTTACTTAGACTGCCCTGAAACTCCTAGACTCAAATGATCATCTTGGTCAGCCTTTCTTTAATGTGTATGAGTGTTTTATCTACATGTATGTGTGTGTTACCACGTGCAGGCCTGGTGTTCAAGCAGTCCTGAAGAAATCACTGGACCCCTGAAACTGAAGTTCAGCCACCATGTGGGTGCTGGGAATTAAACCGGGTCTTCTCGAAGCTATTGCCTTAATTATTGAGCCGTCTTTCTATCCCCACAATGATTTTTTGAACTAATATTTTAGTATAAAAAGGTTTTAAGATACATAGGCTTTGTTATAAAATATTTATGCATGTATCACCATGCCTTGCCCCCATAATAGTCCTACTTGCCTGTCTTTCCCCTTCCCTTACCCTGTTCCACTTCCTCCCCTCATGGTGCTCTTGCTGCTTTTATGCTGTATGTATGTATGTATATACACACATAATATTACATCCATACATATATGTAGATATTAAATATAGATTCTACATATGAGTGGAAACAGGATTTTTGATTTTCTTGGAATGCTTATTTATTATTTTTTGGTCTTTTTGAGACAGGGTCTCTCTATTATACAGCTCTGGCTATTCTGAAACTCTCTATGTAGACCAGGCTATCCTCAAACTCACAGAGATTCACCTGGGATTAAAAGTGTGTGTCACCACACCCTGCTTCTTGGAATGCTTTTTATTTTTTATTACATTTATTGGGAAGGGAATGCACACGTGGTACAGTATGTGTGGGTCAGAGGACAACTTAAAGAAGTTAGTTCTTTTCTTCCACCATGTGGATTCAGTGATCAAAACCAGTGGATTCAGGTTGGTAGACTTGATGGCAAGCGCATTTACCCATTGAGCCACTCACCAGTCCTAGAATGTTCCTTTAACTGGTGGGCCATTTCATGCTACACTGTGCAGGCTGTTTATGGCAATTTAGTTGCATGGGCATAGAAGCCGTGTCTTGGGGATGGGGGCAGTTTAATGGGTGCCCGGGAGGCCTCAAGGAAAAGCGAGGCAGAAAGAAGCGTGTCTCAGAGGTAGAAACAGCAGTGCTGTCTTCCTGTAACTAACTGGGATTCTTCTGATCTCTCAGCAAGCTGCAGTCATGTGTTTTCCTTCCTTCAGGAGCCTAGGAGAACAGCAGACAACTGTGTATGGAAAAAGCTCCACTCAGCCAGCTGAGAACAGCGGTGCTGCCATGACTCCCACCTATGTGGACAGCCCACGCAAGGTAAAGGTGGCTCACCAGCAGGGGTGCTACTGCGTGCCCTCCAGAGCCAGAGTGCAGGGTCGCCTGCTCTGATGCTCTGGATAGTCTCCCTCCAAGCCTCTTTAAGTTCCGTTATCCTTCGTCAGGGGCAGCATGTGAATCACAGACTGAGCTCTGACTTGAGCTTTGCAATTTGCCATGTAGTTTTTCTTCAGTGTTCACCATTCACTCTACTGGAGTGGAATTGGAAGCACCATCCACACAGCCTGTTCTCTTTTGATAATGGAATTCCTATTCCTTGTTTTTGCTTGTTTGTTTTGTTGTTTGTTTGAAGTCTCCTGAGAAATACTTGGAAAGAAAAATGCAAACAAACCTTTGAGACTTTAGGCCTTTGTAAGGCCTAGCAAGTGCAACAGAATGACAGACAATTCTAGGTCAGACTTTTGTGTCTTCTGGGAAGTTCAGACACATTATTTGTGTGGACAGTGAGCTGATTCTGTGGTCTCTGAGCTTTTACTACAGGGAGCTGAAAAAGAGTCCGGGCATTTATTTTTCATAATTTTGGCCATATCTTATATATAATTTAATAGTTATTAATTTTGTTCATATCATAAAAGTTTTCCATGTCATTTTTTTCAAGTTTTTTTAAGTTTTAGGGATTCAACCAAAGCCTTTTACATGCAAGGCAAGTAGTCTACAACTGAACTAAATTCTAAAATAGTATGTTGAAAATAGAGGTAGAACATCCAGTTTCCATACTCGAGACCTTGGGTTTGATTCCCAATACTACATATATACAGAGAGCTTGTTTAAAATGTAAATGGTTTCTCATCTTCAAGGTAAATTTTGGCTGGGTGTGGTAGGGCATGCCTTTAATCCCAGCACTCAGGAAGCAGAGGCAGGCGGATCTCTATGAGTTGGAGGATAGCTTGGTTTACAGAGCGGAATTCCAGGACAGTCAGAACTACATAGAGAATCTGGGGTAGGGTCAGATATTACCAATTCTATAGAATTTAGTCTACAGCATGTAAAATTCTAAACAATGCTAATGAACTTCTTTATAGCAGTTATTTGACTACAGATCTGATTAATTACCTTCCTATAAATTACTAGAATTATACTCTAGAGATTAAAATATGAGAAAAGTATCAACCAAAACAGTAGGCAGCTTGGAGGCTGTGGAACAGAGATCAGCAGCCCTATGTGTGGATTTCAGACTTCATGGCAAAATAAAGGTACTGCATAAGTACTTCCATAACCATCTAAAACTCATAAAAGCTATTATTTGCTCATTGTCTGTGAAGACCAGGTAAGTGATCAGATCTACTCTTTATGTGT
Source organism: Tokudaia tokunoshimensis (assembly GCA_036184795.1). Classification (NCBI taxonomy): domain Eukaryota; kingdom Metazoa; phylum Chordata; class Mammalia; order Rodentia; family Muridae; genus Tokudaia; species Tokudaia tokunoshimensis. The sequence goes on along the minus strand of BTHU01000014.1, from coordinate 73,339,066 downwards.
AGTTTATTAACCCTACTCAAAGGAATAGCTTTAGGTCCCAAGGAGGGTCTGTGTACAAAGGAATTTTCTTTTGGCCAAAACCAAACCAAACCAAACCAAAACACAAAACAAAACAAAACAAAACAAACAAAAAAAACCCCAAAAACCCTTGATCTCATCTCTGTGTCATAGGTCTCAGTATTATCAGTGCCTCAGCTGTTAGATCAGGATGGACTGATGTCTACCAGCCCCTTTCTGACCTCCGGATACTCACTCTCCTCATCTGACTTCTGAAAGCCATGGTGCTGGGGTGTGTCTACAAGATTAGAGGCTCAGAAGCAAAAGTGCCTTGAGATGCCCTGTTAGCCTGCCTGGAGACAGCACCTCTAGGTGTCTATGATGCAACTGCATATTCAGTCATGCCTTTGCAGGGCGTGCTACTGGAGGGAGTCTGCAGTAGCTGTTGGGAGATGCTGTCGTGATGATAAGAGGAACACCAAATGTCTCCATTGTTTTACTTCTAGAACTGAAGGAGAGTAGAGACCTTGATCAGCCACTCCTGCCTGCACTGAGTGACAGTCATGTGTGCAAAACAAAGGGTTCGAAGGATCAGGGGAACTTTGAGGTTTTGTGGTTTTTTTTTTTTAAGATTTATTTATTTATCTTATGTATATGAGTAGACTGTAGCTGTCTTCAGACACACACCAGAAAAGGGCATCAGATCTCATTACAGATAGTAATTACAGCCACCATGTGATTACTGGGATTTGAACTCAGGACCTCTGGAAGAGCAGTCAGTGCTCTTAACGACTGAGCCATCTCTCCAGTCCAGAAGATCTTTGAAATTCCTATTTGTCAGTTTTGCTTCAAATACATGGGCATTTAAACCCAACCCTGAGGAGAGAAGGGGTAGTTGCTTTAGGAAGCCATTGCATTAGTGCTTATGTACTTGACTTTATGTCTTAGTTTCTTGATTTCGTCTCCCAGGCAGTGGAGGAGCAGGTACTGCTGCCTCTAACACCCCGTATTGCACAGATCACACGGAACTTTTCAGTGATTCTTTGCTGCCACATTTAGTAACTAACAGGCAGAAGAAACCTTAGGCTCCCGTGTCTGTCTCCTAGAAGGCTGTTACCCAGCCACACAAAAGGACAAGATGTCACTGTTCCCAACGCTGCTCTGGGGCTGTCCCTCTTCCGTGCCATAGGTCTGAAGGAAGTCAGAAGCATCCAGGCCGTAGGCACACCTAGGAGCTTGGCTGTACTTCCAGCTCTGGTGCTGTCACCCACATGGATGGTATTTTGCTGACTGAGGTGTGGTTCTTGCTCGTGCTTTGCTTTTGGATATTGTCTTTCTGGGTCAGTCCTGCTCCCTGTTCCACCCCCCACCCCATTTCCTCTCGGCCTGGTTTTCCTTCTTTCCTCCTTGTTTTCACATATTTATTTACTTATTTTTCATCCCCCTCTCCTCTCATACACAATCCATCTCTTGGCTCCCTTGCACCTGCTGCTGCTGCTGTTGCTTCCTCCTCCTCTGACTTCAGGACGGGGCCTTCTTTATGGAGTTTGTCCGCAGCCCACGCACAGCATCATCTGCCTTCTACCCTCAGGTTAGTCCAAACTCCAGCCTGTGCATGCCTATCCTGTTGGCAGAAGGCTCAGGCTGGCCTTCTGTTTACCTCTGAGCAGATAAAATTGGACTGAATCTAAATTTGAGGGGCAGCTGAAATTGGATTTGTCTCTAAGGTATCTTGGTGTTCACAGTAGCAAAAGAGCATGTGAGAGACTCGTGTACGAGGACAGCCTGCCACACCAGCGCTGGACCAAATGCTCCTCCTTGCTGCTTGTGCGGTTCACCCAATTGCCATAAATCTCATTGTGCCACAGTGCAGCGTCTGCCCTTTTAAATTTTATAAGCATCATGAAATGTGTATATTTAAGGACTGAACACTTATTTTTTTCTCCTCTTCATACAGCCAAGATAAATTTAAAACAGTATGGCAGGAAGTGGTGTGGAACAAAACACCATCATTTATAAATAGGCATGAGCTATATCATAGGCTAATGGTGTGTGGTCCTGAGCAGCTCGCTTGCTTTCTGAGCTTCATTTATTCATCAAATGAAAGTTTGGGATGAGGTCATTGAGGGCTTTCCAGGCCTTAAAATTCTTTACTTACCACATGCCTAGCACACTATCTCATTTCACCTTAGAACATAACCTAGTAGTTAAGTAAAAGTGTTATTCCAGTTTTATAAGTGGAGAAATAAAGGACAAAGAAATTGCTTTCTACAGTACAGAGAACTGGGATTTAAACCCATAACCCACAAGGCTTGACTCAAGACCCACTCTGTAATTAGCATTAATAATGACTGTTTTGACTGCTCTTTGAAGGCAAATACGGCTCCCTGCTCTTTATGGAGGCTTCTAAGTATTATATGAAATTGAGCTGTAGAGAAGTAGTTACAGAGATCTGAAAGAATGAACAGGGTTTATGCAAAGTGGGTCTAGCTAAGGAGAATGGGACTCGGAAGGTTCAGAGGGAGAAGTTAAGGAGTCCTAATTTAGTGAAAGTCAGAAAAGCAGCTCATTGAGCTACCACCTTGCCAGTGCTTTATGAACATAACCATTGTAACAGTCTATAAAGGTGGACAAGTTTCTACAGCTGAGAAAAGTAAATAGAGGTCAATTTCACAGAGGAATTAGTGATTCCACTCTCTCCATTTGAATGAGAGATGTTTGTCTTTCCTGATGTTGTAAAATCTAATCTTCATTGTAATAGGAAATAGTAATTTAATAGTGATTTAAAATGGGGTTATTTTGAATATTAGAAACAACAAAGGTTTTTAAAATATTATAAGGTAATGAGATCATAACAAGCACATTTCTGATCATAGTGCAAATAAGCTTTTTGTTAATCATTAGAAACAATGCGAAATATCTATATTTTTAGAAATGAACATGCTTCTAATCTTGCATATGTAAATGAACAGCATGATGCTAGATAGGCAGTCAGTATGCAGTCAACATCAGCCGTGAGTAGAATTAGTACAGTTGGCTCTCTACAGCCATCCATAATCAACCATGGATCAAAAATATTGGGGAGGGAAAAAATATGTCTATTCTGAACATGTACAGACTTTTTTTTCCTGTAGCTTATTATTCTCCAAACAGTATAGCATGACAGCTGTTCTCATAGCTGTTCTGTATATCACGTATTATAAGTCAGTTAGAGATTATTTAAATTCATGCAAGTGTGTCCAACCGGCAGCCTGTGGGCTATATGTACTACAGGACAGCTATGAGTACATCCCAATACAAAATCATAAGTTTGAAACATTGGGAAATTTCTTTAATTTTTTAAAATTCTGTGTTTTGTTATATGCCTGGACTGTGTGATTCTCGTGTTTGACTTTGTAGGTAACTGAATTGTGTTGAAATGTCAGAAGGTTGAGCATGTGAACATATACTGGGTGATTTGTATAGGTTATGCACAAATACTATGTTGTTTATTTTAAGAGATTTGATCATCCATGAAGGGGAGGGCAAATGGCTGTGATCTAAATATACTGTATTCATATATGAAATTACCAAAGAGTAATCAACAAATATGCATTAAATTGACATAATTCAGCTTCAATACTTTTAGTCACCCTTTGATATAAAGACACCATTACCTCCAAGAAATAAAATCCCATAGATAAAGAAATAGATTTTAAAACATAATTAGTTCTAAAGCATAATTCATACTAAAGCACCTTGGCGTAGTACCAAAGCCAAGATCTGAAAGTAGCTTTCTTACTCCACTGTATGTTAGAACACTCATGTCAAATCGTTTTGTATATTTTATAACAAAAATAAAAAGAACAAAGGTATGCAATTTGATTGTATAGAGAAAGATTGCTTAGGGACTTTGGTAAGAGTTGAATTTTTAACTTACTGGTCTTTTTTGTTGTTGGTTTTAAGACTGGGCCTCTCTAAAACACTCTGACTGCTCTAGGCCAGGCTGCCTTGAACTCACAGAGCTCCATCTGCCTCTGCCTCTGAGTGCTGGGATTAAAGGTGTGCACCACCACACCTGCCTTTATTTATACATATTTTCACCACCTTTCGCCCTCCCCTTCACCCTACATCTCCCTCACAGCTTCACTTGGGAGTTTTTTGATGGGAGGGGAGTGCTGACATAGGGCTTCACTCTGTAGACCAGGCTGTCCTGGAACTCACTCTATAGACCAGGTTGACCTCAGACTCAGAGATCCACCTGCCTCTGTCTCCAGAGTGCTGGGATTAAAGGTGTGTGCCACCACTGCCCAGCCCTTTCTTTTGTAATAACCCACTAAGTCTAACTAGTGCTTCCTTCCTCCCTACATAATTATGTGCTTATGAGGGAAATCCAAGGGAAGAAAACAAACCAATATAGGATAAGACCTTGTAAAGCAGCTAGAATTTTGTGCTGATTTCAGCTCTAAGCTTCCTGTAGCCAAAGTATGAGAAACATCATCTTAAGATGTTTTTCGGCCGGGCGGTGGTGGCGCACGCCTTTAATCCCAGCACTTGGGAGGCAGAGGCAGGAGGATTTCTGAGTTCGAGGCCAGCCTGGTCTACAAAGTGAGTTCCAGGACAGCCAGGGCTACACAGAGAAACCCTGTCCCGAAAAACCAAAAAAGAAAAAAAAAAGATGTTTCTCAGACAAAAAAGACTATAGCGTTTTCAGGAAAACATAACTTTTTCTGGTGTTAGGATCTGAGCAAAGTGTGCGTCCATAAAGGATAGGATGTGTGTGATACAGAGCAGAAGTCAGGCATTCATGGGGCAAACCTGGCCCACCACTGTGCTCTTTTAAAAAAATGTTATGGGATGGTACGCACATGCACACACACACACACCTCTTTTGCCGTTGTTTTTTTGTTTTTGTTTTGAGACATTGTCTTATGTAGCTCATCCAGTCTGTCCTGGAACTTACCATGTAGCCAAGGATGGTATTGAACTATTGATCCTGGCTTCTGCCTCCTGAGTGATGGGATTACATGTGTTCACAGCCATACCCAGCTCTTTTTGTTTCTTTGCTTTCTTAGGTTGGTTGCTTGGTTTTGGTTTTTCACGCACAAATAGCTGCTTCAGTATTCTTCAGTATTCTTGTGAAGAGTTGAATAGTTGCAACAGAGATATAGCCCAACATGTTTAATATCTGGAAGATGTTGGCCTGTCCCAAAGCCTCAATGGTTGTGCAGATTGGTAACTGGTTGCTGTAGCTGCCTCTTGCTCGACTTCTCTGGCTGTTGATGGTACCCATTGAAGCCTACGTGGGTGCCTTTTTTTGTTTTGTTTTTTAAATCATTGAACCTTGCTGTGGGAAAGCACAGTGGTTCTATTAGAGCCAGAGTAATTTTTTTTATCTCATAGGACAGTTGATAATATCTAGAAACATTTTTTAACACATCTGTGGGTAGTATTACTGACATCTAGTATATAGGATTGGGGCAGTGCACAGGCCACCCTGTGACAAAGATTCATTTGTTCCCAAGTGGCAGTAGCGCTGAGAAGACAAGCCCTGTTTTAGAAATAGATATTTATATCATGTAACAAAATATCTGATAAGAGAAGATTCTGTCTGGAGGATTTATTCAGGAACTATAAGTTGAGGCTTTTATTGTTTTTTAGAAGTACTCTGACAGCCGGGCGGTGGTGGCGCACGCCTTTAATCCCAGCACTTGGGAGGCAGAGACAGGAGGATTTCTGAGTTTGAGGCCAGCCTGGTCTACAAAGTGAGTTCCAGGACAGCCAAGGCTACACAGAGAAACCCTGTCTCGAAAAACCAAGAAAAACCAAAGAAGTACTCTGACAGGCTTAGTCATTCTTTGTAAATATTTGGTCTGAGAGGTGACCATTAGTGATGCTGCAGAGATTTAGGTCACTGGGGCATAGTCCTGCACTTTAGGAGCCTTAAATGAAATGAGACAAGCAGACTACTTTCTGAGCACTTCCTTCAGCAGTGAAGTTTGCCACTTGAAAGCCAGTGCAGGCATAATCGGGAAATATTGAGGTAACTTTTGGGTCTTGACCCCTTTGGGGGTCAAACAACACTTTTGTGGTGATTACATATCAAATATCCTGCCTATCAGATATTTATATTGCAATTCATAACAGTAGCAAAATTACAGTCATGAAGTAGCAATGCAAATAATCTTGTGGTTGGGGTTCATCACAACATGCAGAACTGTGTTAAAGGGCCGTAGCATGACGAGGGTTGAGAACCATGAAGACCTGTTGAGGTGGGTTTTTAGCCAGTGAAATAAGGAACCACAGGACAACAGAACCCATAATACTGTACAAAGAAAGTTATTAGACTGAAAGGGTAGACTTGGTGAATGGCTGGTGATGTGTGGAGATCATAAGTTAGACAGATATTCTCTAGAGTTAGTTCAGTGTGGTGGCTCAGAGATTTGCAAGATTTCAGAGTAACAGAGTAGTAGGTTAGAATTGATTTATAGAAAGATATAAGCAAATATTAATGGCTTATAGGTGGTTTTCAGGAGAAAGGCTGTCATTGTATGCCAGTTATGATCCTGTTTCAGCCTTCCCAGATAGAGGGAGAGTGTGACATATGTATGGCATGTGAATTTCCCAAGAGGAGGCCAGAGGACTAGACCTCTCTCAGGATGAAGCTAGAGAAGAAAACTTAGAGATGCCTCTGAGGTTTGAATTGTCAGAAAGCTGAATGTGCCACTGACATTGGAAAGGCTTGGGGTAGAAGGCTGAGTCATGGTAGATGAAAGGCACCTCCTGGGATGCCAACCCATTTGTCTTCACCAAATTTCTTTTTCCTTCTCTCAGTCTCCTAAGATCCTGACTTCTATGTTCTTTCTTTTTTTGAGACAGGGTCTCACTATGTAGTTCTGGCTAACCTGGAACTCTCTGTGTAGACCAGGCTAGCCTCAAACTCACAGAGATCCTTCTGCACTACTTTGCCCAGCCTTCCGTGTCCTTTTATGGGGAGTGTCCTTCAGTGCCAGTCTTGTGGTTTTAAGTCTGGGACTGAAGTGATGACTGTGGGTCTAGGGTTACTGTGACTGACTGGCTTCTTTCTGCCTTCATTTAGAGGAAGTGAGTCTTTAATTTTTCTGACAAGGTAGTATACCCAGGACTGGATGTGGTCTCTAGACTCTTGGCTCTTCCACCAGGGACCAGTGGGGACTGAGAATGGGAGGAATGGAAAAAACCCCCATGTGTAAGTAGCTTTACTGTACTTAGGAGGGTTGAGAACCCTGAAGACCTGTCGAGGTAGGGTTTTAGTCAGTGACAACAGAACCCATAATACTGTACAAAGAAAGTTATTAAACTCAAAGGGTAGACTTGGTGAATGGCTGGTGATGTGTGGAAATTACTAAGTATGAATATGTATAAAATGTCTGTTGACGTCATAAACCAGAATAGCTTATTTACAATTTCCTTTTGGTTAATTTTGGATCCATGTACTATTTACCCTCCTGCAGGCATCTGTGGACCAAACAGCTCCTCTGGTGTTAGACAGCACCAGTTTAGGGGTCAGCACATGCCAGTCCATGGATAGAGGCAACAATCAGACCTTTGGCAACTCCCAGAACATAGAACAGGCCTTTCCCTCTACAAACTCTGGTGACTGCAGGTAAGCTACAGAGTAACCAAACTGATATTCTCATTGGGTGGGGGAAAGTTTAACCAAAGACATAGCAATTGGGAGTCCAAAGCTCTTCGCCATGTTCCATCAGCTACAAGTCATATGTGGGACCCTGAAGGAATCCGTCCTCACAACCAAGTGGTAGGGTGGCGGATCTGTGTTCTTTCAGAGATGCAGAAAGTATCAGATACCTTGTCAGTTCTGTTCATAATGCCTCGCACAAGTGCAAGTCAGTAAGGAAATGCACTAGCAGTGGATCGGTCACACTCTGTGCGTAAATGAGGCTTTTCCTATTGCTGAGGATTCAGAGAAGGTTACTACCTATGCCTCATTTGCTCTTTTTTTTTTTTAAGGCAGAGTTTCTCTATTATATAGCTCTGGCTGACCTGGAACTCATTCTGTAGATCAGACTGACCTCCAACTCACAAAAATCCACCTGCCTCTGCCTCCTCAGTGCTGCTGGGACTCAAGATATATGCCACAATGTCCCAGTTGATGGGATGGCCCAGCGTGTAAAGACACTTGCCTTGTGTGCCTGCTGGCTTAAATGTATCCATGGAACCTATGCAAAGGGAGAAGGAAAGAACCAACTCCACATAGTTGTCAGTTTTGAGAAATGTTTTTCTTTCTTTCTTGGCTGTGTTTGCTTTATGGCAGATCTACTTGGTCTGTTCTAACCGTGCCCCAGTCCTGACAGCAGATCTTGGCTATATGACCTGAGAATTAACTTTTGCAGCCCTCTCCCTGCTGCTCTTGGGTACTCTTGAGCTAGTCCCTATTGGCAGTCATTGCATTTCCTTACGTCATAGACTCTGCACCCACCACTGCGTGTTTGTTTTAGCTAGTAGAGGGGATGTTTGTTCAGGCCTAACTTTTCTCCTCTAACTTCTCTCAGGCCCAAGTTCTCACCATACCTAGCTATGGAGGAGATTGGGGGACTGCAGAGTGTGCATGAGGAAAGTACATCCATGTGTTTCCTCATGGTTCCAGAGGGTAGAGAAGCAGGATTTTCCTGCTTTTGGAAGAAAGAGGAACTTCAGTAGGCTGGAGATGTGTCCTAGTTAGGGCTTCATTGCTGTGAAGACACCGTGACCACAGCAACTCTTTTAAAGGAAAACATTTAATTGGGACTAGCTTGTAGTTCAGAATTTAGTCAGACGCATGACAGCACAGAGGCAGACATGGTGCTGGAGAAGGAGCTAAGAGTTCTATATCCAGATCCACAGGCAGCAGGAAGAAACAGTGAGCCATTAGGCCTTGCTTGAGCATCTAAAGCCTCGAAGCCTACCACCAGGGACTCACTTCCTCCCCAAGGCCACACCTACTTCAGCCAGGCCACTCCTCCTAATAGTTCCACTCTTATGAGCCTATGGGCCATTTTTTTTTCAAACCACAAGAAGACCAGAAATGTTGTGATAGGCAAAAGCAGGATCCATGACTGAAAATTACATAATGTACATTCCATTTCATAATACAGCTACATTAGGAAAGGCCAAGTTGTCTGCCTTTGAAGGTGTTTGTAAACAGAAGACTATCCCTTGACTACATACTTGAACTCAAACTCAGGGTTAGAAGGAAGTTTTCTTCAAAGGTTTTGAAGACCTTTTCTAACCCTGAGATTCTGGTTTTAGGTTTTTGTTGTAGTGCTGGGGAATAACCCATAGCTTAAGACTATGAAATACTGCACTGAGTCCTGAGACATACCACAGCCCCCTTTGCAGATAGGTACTCAGAAGATTGGAGTATAAGAAAGGGAAAGGTATAAGGAATTTCTAATAGCTGCTGAGTATTAATCTCTCTTTTTTTTCTTTCAGATTGTCTCAGCCCCATCTCTGTAATAGGTCTTTCCAAGTAGCCTAAGTTGATTTCAAATTCATGATCCTCCCAACTCAGCCTCCTGAATGCTGGGATTACAGGCGTGTGCCACCACAGCAACTTTAAGCATGTTTAAATCACTGTCACACCTTCCAGGCAGAATTTGGCAGCAAGTGGTAGGAAGATCAGGACTTTGGAATGTGACTCACTTGAATGCAGATCTGGGTTCTGATGCTTCCCACCTCTTGGACCTTCATCCACTCGTCTAGCTAATGTGACTTGCTTTAGCATTGGTGACCATTTTAGGCAGCACGTGTATTAGTCTTGGTTTACAAGTTAGCCCCACAAGACCCTGAAAGACATAAATAACACTGTCCCCTTTTCAGATTAAAAAAATAAAGACCAAGATAATCCAGGTTCCCACAGCTGCTTAGTGATAATTCCAAGGCTCTGTCCTGTAAGCACTCACCTAAACTTACGCAGCGCTCTTTGATTGGTCAGGGTTAAGTAAGAGGCCCTCAAGCAAAGCCAGAGCAGCCTAAGATTTCTAGGAAGCATAATTGTTAGCTTTTCTTTTTTAAAATTTATTTATTTATTCATTTAATGTATACAAGTACACTGTTGCTGTCTTCAGACATACCAGAAAATCACACCACATCAGATCCCATTACAAATGATTGTAAGCTATCATGAGATTGCTGGGAATTGAACTCAGGACCTCTAGAAGAGTAGTCAGTGCTCTTAACCGCTGAGCCATCTCTCCAGCATGGAAGCATAATTGCTAATGGAGCTAGAGATGTGTCTCAGTGCATAAGAGCTGCCGTGCTCTTCAAAGGATGTGAGCCCCAGCACCTGCGTCCCTAATTCACAGTTGCCTGTAACTCCAGCTTCAGCAAATCCAAAGCCTTCCTCTGACTTCCATAGGCAAGCACATAAATAAAAGAATAAAAATGAGCTCTTTGCCCCATCTACTTTGAGAATGAAGACCATTCTCAGCAATCAGACTGTCGACATTCCAGATAATGTCAACATCACTCTGAAGGGGCGCACAGTCATTGTGAAGGGCCCCAGGGAGATTCTGCAGAGGGACTTCAGTCACATCAATGAAGAGCTGAGTCTCCTCAGAAAGAAAAAGAAAAGGTTCCGGGTTGACAAATGGTGGGGTAACAGAAAGGAACTGGCCACTCTCAGAACCATCTGCAGTCACATTCAGAACATGATCAAGGTGTTACATTGGGCTTCCGTCGTTATTCAGGAGAATGAGTCTTTGGTAGAAATCCAAAATTTCTTGGGTGAGAAATACATCCGCGGGGTTCGGATGAGGACAGGTGTTGCTTGTTCTGTCTTTCAAGCCCAGAAGGGTGAATTAATCCTTGAAGGAAATGATACTGAACTTGCTTCAAATTCAGCAGCTCTTATTCAGCAAGCTACAACAGTTAAAAACAAGGATAACAGGAAGTTTTTGGACGGCATCTATGTGTCTGAGAAGGGAGCTGTGCAGCAGGCTGACCAGTGAGGCCTCAGTTTCCCAGCTCCAAAAACAAGATCCTGATCATAAGTACAATTTGGGCCCTTTGAGGACAATAAAGGACTTATATATTGAAAAAAAAGAATAAAAATAAAAGAGTAAAGTGATTGAAGAGGGAAGTGCTTTTTAAGAGCGCTGTGTTTAGATACAGAATTACTTTGCCTTTTTGAAATGTCTTAAGACCTTGGGCTCAGCCCTCAGCACTGAAGCTGAGGCCCATTCACGGCACATGTTTCATGTGGTTCTGTTGTGCTCTGTGTTACAGCTCTCAGCAGCACATAGCAAGCTCTCTGACATCGTCCTCTACCCTGGTGGACATCCTGGAAGCCATGAAGCATCCCTCGTAAGTGACAGGCACATTTAGAAAGCAAGGGCAGAATGTCCCCAAGGGAGGACTTGCTGTGGTAGTGTGGGTGGGTAGTTAGACCTTTCTCTACCGCTCTTACCAGCTATGAGGGCAAGTCACCTGACCTCCCAGAACCTCTGCACCTCATTTAGACAATGAAAGGGGTTTTGTTTTATTTTAGACAGGCTTTCTCTGTGTAGCCCTGGCTGTCCTAGAACTCACTCTGCAGACCAGGCTGGCATCAAACTCACGGAGATCCACCTGCCTCTGCCCCCTAAGTGCTGACATTAAATGTATGCTCCACCACCACCCAGCTACAATGAATTTTTTAAAAATTACATTTTACTTATTTATTTGTGGGGAGCTAGTGGACATGCACATGTATGGGTGCTGGTTATATGGTAGTCAGAAGACAACCTTCAGGAGTTGATCCTTTCCCTCCAGATGTGCCTATCAGAGACTGAACTTGAATTGTGACGTTTGGTGGCAGGCCCTTCATGTACTGAGCATCTTCAGTTTTATACACATGATTAATGCAGTAATTAAATTCTCAGTACGACAGAAACAGTTTTCTCTAAATCCCTTCCCCGCTCAGTTCTTTTATCCTGCCATGAGGATTTCTTTGTTTGTTTGTATGCTGCTTTATTGTATGCTACAGCCCGTGTGTGTAAAATAGTTAAACCTTGGGAAACAGAAATTCATGAAAATTCAGAGAGGTAGATGTTATGGACTGACAAGTAGAAGATTGTGGCATGTGTTAAAGAGAAGCTTTTGTACAGACTTCAAATTTAATTCTCTCGAATATTCACTGGTTCATGAAAAGTGGTTTGAGAAACCTCAAGATAGATGACTACAAAAAGGAGCAGACTTCTGGGGTCTGAAGGGATCTGTACTTGAAGACACTCCAGTCAGCAGAGGGTCATGTTGAGCATTCTGCAGACAGAGCTGTTTCAAGTCTGCAGCTGCCTGGGAAACCTTCACGAGGCCGAGGCCGAGCCCGGCCTCCAGCTGGAGCTGCTGAACCACCTTCTTCATGGCAGTGATTCTAGAAGAACCTGACATGGCGCTCAGGACAGCCGGGCAGCTCGTCAGTCCGAGTAGGGGGCGGCAGGTCGGGGATTTCTCTCAGTCTAGGAGTTATATACGAACCCTCCCCTGGGGCCCTTACTTCCCGTCTTTTCTCTTTCGTTATGGCCACTGGGCACATATTCCCTGCTCACTCGTTGGAATCCAGGACAGGAGTCCAGCTGCTGTCTGAACAGAAGGGCCTTTCACCATGCTGCTTCATCAGTGCCGAGGTCGTACACTGGCTGATGAACAACGTGGAGGGGGTCCAGACGCAGGCAATGGGCATCGACATCATGCAGGTGAGAAGGCAAGGTGGGGTTTGCCTGCTCAGGTTCTTGTGATCACGGTCTGTCACCGAAAGAGTCACCCATTCCAGTAAAGAGATTTGCAAGCTGACGTGAGGATCTGTTTTTAACAGACGTGAGGTGTATCTGAAGTTGATGAGAGGATGGGTCTTCCTTTGAATACACTTTGAAAACCTTAGGGTTAGAGATGGTAGCACAAGTCCCCAATAGTGCTGAGGAAGTGGAGGCAGAAGGATCATAAGTTCATTAGGTTAGAAGCCGTCCTGTTCTACATAGTGAAATCTTGTCTTAGAAATACATAAACAGGTGTGTGTGTATGTGTGCATGCATGTGTACATGTGCTTTGGCTTTAAAGTTTGCAAGAATTTATTGTCTGAACTGAAATATTCTGGACAAAGTCTTGTTCTTGTCCCTTAGATGAATATCTGAAAGATTTTTTAGGGAACAGTCCCAAGCCCCAAGCCCAGTCTTACCCTGATAATGCCTGTGTATCCAGATCCCAAGGCTGGATTCCAGGCTCTGCATCTGGCGTTGTCACATAGTAGTACAAAGGCACCAGACTGAGGAGTGTCTTCATCTCTTGTCCTTGTGCCTGTACAGGGCCCCCTCATAGTGCTCATTTCCATGACCCCAAGACTTGCATGTGGCTTGGCACATAGTAGGCACTCAGGAGATTAATATTGCCAAGTTCAACTCACTGTTGAGTGGATAAAGCAGAAGAATGACAAGGTCGGGCGGATGAGCTGGTTCACACTGTCTTGTCCATACTGAGCTCTGCGGGATGGTTGTTGAACAGCTGTCTTTTCATCACTGCGTGGTAAATTTAATAACTAATTTGAATAAGAATACTGTCGTCGTTTCCCTCTTTGGAGGTCTCGACATGCTATTTTGCATAGCTTTTCCCTGATAAACTCCCATCTCTTTGAGAGTATTACTTCCTTATTGATAAAATGACATCCTGTTATAACAATTCAAGGGAAATGAGCTAGAGGTGCACATACTGATGTAGATAAACGTCAGAAGCATGATATTGGTAAAAACAAGTTGATACAAGAATCTAAGTATTATACCTTTATTTAAATTTAAAATACTATAAAACTTCATTCTCGTGTCAATACATATCTACATAAAACCTTTTAAAAAATATATACTTGAAACATTCACTCAGACATACATGTCCATGCAACATAAAATAAATAAATCTTGGGGCTGAAGGGAGATGGCTCATTGGTTAAGAGTGCTTATTGCTTATCCAGAGGACCAGAGTTTGGTTCCCATATCAGATGCCTTGCAACCACCTCTAAATCCAGCTCCAGAGGATCCAACACATAAAATATAAATACATCTTTAAAACAAAGCAAAATTTTTAATTAGAAAAGATGCTCGAATATTACCTGCATTAGTTACTTTTCTATCGATATGAGCAAGACAACGTAATAAAAGAAAGTGATAAATTAGGCTTATAATTCCAAGTTAAAGTCCATGATGGCTGAGTGAAGGTCTAGTGGCAGGAAAAGTTAAGAGCTCCTCTCAAACAAAGCAGGAGAGCATATTGAGAGTCTTTTGAAACCCCTAACTTTTCCCCTAGTGACACACTTTCCTCTGCAAAGCCACACCTCCTAATCCTTCATGAACAGTTCTACCAACTGGGGTCCAAGTATTCAAACATATGAGCCCATGGGGGCCATTCTCATTCAAACCACCACATTTCTTAATTGTTTATTTCTGGGAGAAGAAAAAAATGGGACTTAAAAGAATCTATAGTTTTGTTGTTGTGTGTGTCCTTTTTTTAAAAAAAAATGTTTTGTGCATGTACACCAGTAATCTGTATGTCAGATTAGATAAGTGTAATTAGATTCCCTCAAACTGGAGTTAAGGGTGGTGCCGAGCTACCATGTGGGTTCTGAGAACTGAACTGGGGTCCTCTGGAAGACCAGCAAGTGCCCTTAACCAATGAACCAACTCTCTAACCCTATGTTGTATTTATTTTTTTAATTTTTTTAAAAATGTTATGTGTTTGAGTATTTTGCTTGCATTTGTGTTTATGTACCATATGCAAGCCTGGTGCCAGAGAGGGTCAGAAGATGACATCTGATCCTCTGGAACTGGACAGTTGTTAGTTACCATGTGGTTAATAAAAGTTAAACCCTGGTCCACTGGAAGAGAAGTCTGTGCTTTTAACCACTGAGACAGCTCTCCAGCCCCCATTTTGTTCTGTTCTGTTCTGTTTTTGAGATAGTCTCTCTCTAGCCCTGGCTGTCCTGGAACTCACTGTGTAGACCACACTGTCCTAGAACTCAGAGATCTATCTGCATTTATCTCCTTAGTTAAAGGCATTCTGTGCTGCAGGTAAAGGCATTCACCAACATGCCAGATGATTTTTTTTTAAAAAATAATGAGTTGATGTTAATGTCAGAGTGCTCCCTTATCTCAATTATTTCCTAAACTTTCAGTTAACCATGGTAAACTGACTCAAAAATATTAACTGGAACATTCCAGAAATAATATTTTAAAGCATGTTTATTATAATATATATGGTATATAGTATAACTGCATTTTATTATTAATTATCATTAGTATCTTACTATGCCTAATTTATAAATTAAAAACAGTTTAGTTTTTCTTTGATATCTGAGGATACATTCCAAATTTACCATCGTATCAAAATCTACAAATGCTCAAGTTCCTTATATTTACAATAGGCCTTTTAGACCCTCCCATATATTACACACCATTTCTAGGTTATTTAAAACCAAATAAAATATAAGTGTATTAATTAAAGGGATGGTAATTGAGGAATCATCTGTGTGTGGTCAGTGCAAATGAGTTTTCCCTTATTGTTCTTACATATTTCTTTTTAAAGCTTTTCATTGGTATATGTTCATTGTGTGTGGTAGTAGATCACGTGAGGACATTTTCATACACCGGGCAGTAATGGTGCACGCCTTAATCCCAGCACTTGAGAGGCAGAAGCGGGTGGATCTCTATGAGTTTGAGGCCAACCTGGTCTACAGATAATGTTCTTCTAGGACAGCCAAGGCTACACAGAAACATTGTCTCAAATAAGTGAAAAGGAAAAAGGCACTTTCATAAAGCATATCATGTCCATTACGCTTATCTCCATCCATGCTGCTGCTCTCCTCTTGCCCACTTACCTCTCCTGTCAGTCACCGTTGTTTCCCTCGGACACTTCCTACTTTCACGTCATACATACAGGTATGATCTTTACATAATATATAAGATATCAGAACCTCAATCAAGAGAAAATACAAAGCATTTCTTTTGTGGTTGACTTAATTAACGTGATTATCTCCAGTTGTGTCAATATAAGTTTATTTTTATTATGGATGAGAAACAATTCCATTGTGTATGCATACCACATTTCTTTGTCTGCAAGCTGTCTCTCCACTCCCTGTCCCTTTGCTGTGCAAAGGCTTTTTAGATTAGTTTGTAGTCTCATGAAGTTCTGTTTGTCAGTTGTTACCATTATTTCCCGAGACTTATTCAGGAAGTCTTCACCTATGCTGAGATCTCAGGTCTTTTCCCTGCCTCTAAGAGTTTCAGAGTTCCCAGTCTTGCATTAATGGTCTTGATTCAGTGGGAGTTGATTTTTGTACAGGGAGAGAGACAGGAATCTAGTTTCGTCCTTCTACAGTAGTGATACAGGTTTCCCAGTCCTGCTTGTTGACAGCTGTCTTCAGTGGGTATTTTTTGTTGTCTTAGCTCCACCGTATTTCACTGATCTGTGTGTTTTGTGTGTGCCCATGAGGTGCTCTAGTATAACCTGAGGTCAGCTATGGTGATCCCTCCAGCACCATTCTTTTTGCTCAAGATTACATTGGCTGTCTGTGCATTCATATGAACTTTAAGATTATTTTCCTACTTCTGTGAAGAATGACATTGGAACTTAATGGGGATTGCATTGACTCTGTAGATTGGTTTTGGTTAGATAGGTACTTTTCATATTAATTCCTTCTAATTCATGAGCACGGGATTAAAATCCATAAAAAGAACTTGGTGACATCTTTCCTCTTTCTGTCTTGTGGAATAGTTTAAGAAACACTGGTGAGAAAAAAGAACTAACCAGGAGCACTGGTATTAGTTCTTTAAAGTTCTGTTAGATCGTCAGTGAACCAAGATGACCTTGAAGCTCGCCCTCATCCTCCTGCCTCCACCTCCTCAGTGGGATTAAAGGGTGTAGACCACAACTAGCTTTCCTTTGGGGATTTTGGGAGGCATTCCCTAAAAAGGACCATACCACCTAGCAGAATGTTAAATTTATTGAAGTTAGATGGTTATCTACTTGGATGGTTTCTGTATGTTCAAAATGTTTGATGAAATTCATACATTTTATAACTTAGAACACATTCAGCTTCACATAGCACATTGTCAGAGGTGTGAACTCAGTTCTCCAGTCACTCCACTGCCTTGACTGCTATGTATGAGCAAGGGCTGCCTCTAAGATGTCGGCTGCAGGACTTTCAAGTTTTCATTGTCTTTCCTAGAAAATGCTGGAAGAGCAGCTCATAACGCATGCATCTGGCGAAGCCTGGCGGACCTTCATCTATGGCTTCTATTTCTACAAGATAGTACTGGACAAGGAACCCGAACGAGGTCAGAGCCAAAGTACATGCAGTTGCCACAGGAGCGAATATTTTCCTAATCTTTCACATCACAGTGCATCTCGCTCTGTGTGTGACTTTGAAGTTTGAGTTGACACTCTGTTAACTTCTTTTAGCATTTGTATGTATTTTCAGCATAAGTGAATAACAATACTGATTTTTCAAAAAGATTTATTTAGCTGTTTTTATGAGAGAGAGAGAGAGAGAGAGAGAGTGTGTGTGTGTGTGTGTGTGTGTGTGTGTGTGTGTGTTTACCCCATGTATTTGCTGGTACCAGCAGAGACCAAAAGATGATATTCAATCCCCTGGAGCTAGAGTTGCAGGCAGTTAGTTATGAGTCACTTTGTAGATGCTAGGAACTGAACATGGGTCCTCTGCAAGGGCAGCCAGAGCTTTTAACCACTGAGCCATCTCTCTGGCCCCTTCCCTCATATTCTTTAAATCATCCCCAAATTATTTATAATAACTAATAATAAAGTACTGCAGTATTATACTACATTGTTCAGGAAACAAGAAAAATTTGGTCATATTCAGTGTAAATACTCTCCTGCCCCACCCCATAAAATACTTTCCATGTGTGTGATTGAATCTGAAGATGTACAGTACATGAGTCTAGGGGGCTGAATGTGTGCATTTGCCTGTTTATTTTGTTCTGAGATGGAACCCAAGGCCGATGCACATGAGGCAAGCACTCTGCTTCTTAGCAGTACTGTAGCTCCACCCCTTTTTAATGAAGAAAGGGAGTTCTCCAATGGGTCACAATTTCCAGCATGGGTTTATCTAGCTTGCATAACTCTGGAGGCACCAAGGACTCAGACCAGCCTCCGGAGTGTATGAATTTCAGATGCATGGGGACTGGCTGGAAGTGACTTCTTCCGTCTGGTAAGTCACTTTTCACCTCTGGGTCCATACATGATATGGTGTAGCTGGTGCTATTGACTGTGCACTTTTGTCAAGATAGTGTCTATTTTTATCCTCTAATATAAAAAGAAAAGAAAAACCCACAACAGTTTATGTCCTGAAATTATTATAAAATTGATAAGATTTTTAATTGAATTAAATCTTATATAACATAAAATCAACCTACATAACAAAAGCCATTCTCAGTATTAAACAACCACCATCTCTTCCTTGTTAGCTGTCATTGCCCAACCCCTTCGTTTCCAGTCACTCTCAGTGTAAGCACTAGTAGCTTTTTTTTTTCTAAATATGTCATGTGTGTAGAGTCATATAACACATAGACTTTTACACCTGTTTCTTTTCACTTAGTACAGTGTTTTCAAGGTCTGTCTGTATTGTAGCATCTGTCAGTCAGAAAATGAGCATTGTGATAAGGGATCCTTTACTTCCATCTACATTTTCCCAGTGGCTATGCAGCAGCCCTCTGCCCCCTGGCACACAACAGGAGTGGATGACTTTGCCAGCTTCCAACGCAAGTGGTTTGAGGTGGCCTTTGTGGCAGAAGAGCTTGTGCACTCTGAGATTCCGGCCTTCCTCCTGCCCTGGCTGCCCAGCCGGCCAGCCTCTTATGCAAGCAGGCACAGCTCCTTTAGCAGAAGCTTTGGAGGACGGAGCCAGGCAGCTGCACTCTTGGGTAAGTTGTCTTTGTAGTCTGGGAGTAGCAGGTAGCTGGGGAAGGGTGTTTGCTAGCCCTCTAGCATGTACAGGCCCTACTTAGAACCACAAGAAAACTGTTTGCGACTTTGTTTGTGAGAGGGTCTCACTGTGTGGTCCTGGCTGGCCTACAATAAACAAAGATCCACTTTCCTCTGCTGGATTTAAAGCAGAGGTTCTCAACCTGTGGGTCATGGCCCCTTTAGTGGTCAAATGACTTTTTTCAGAGGGGTTGCCTAAGACCACTGGAAAACACAAATATTTACACTACAATTCATTAACTGGCAAAATCAGTTATGAAATAGCAACGAAAATAATTTATGATTGGGGGTCACCGCAATATAAGGAACTGACTGTATCAAAGGGTCATAGATTTAGGACGGTTGAGAACCGTTGGTTAAAAAGCACATGTCATCTTGCCAAACAAGAAAAAAACTGTTTCCAAGTATGGCTGGATGTGGTGAGTTCACCTTTACATCCTAGCAATTGGATGCAGGGCAAGAGAATCTCTGAGTTCAAGGACAGCCAGGAATACATAGGTCTCAAAACACACACACACAAACACACACAAAAGTAATTTCTTTCTGGCCAGATGAGATTGGTAGTACATATCCATAATCCTAGCATTTGGGAGGCAGAAGCAGAGCAGAGATTGTGAATTCGAGGCCTGCCCAGACTGCATAGTGAGGCCCTGTCTCAGAAACCTAACCAATTTAGTTATTTGCTAAATAAATAAACACTTGAATTTTTCCGGGGGGGGGCAACTAATTTATAGAAGAGAAAGACTGCAGTGTGTTTCACTAATGCCTGTGATTTGGTTGGGTATGTTTGCTTTCCTGTTGTTTGGGGATAGCTTTTTGTTGGTTTACTTGTTCCTTTCTTCAAACCTGTGATGCTCATTTGGAGGCAGCAGCAGAAAGCTGTTTTGAAATGCCTAATGTTGATACAGGAACCCTAGGCTTGGCCTATGGTGGCTCCCACTTCTCCATTCTTATTTAAGTCACTGAGCTGAGTGCTACAGAGGTGTCCGCGTCTGGAAGAAACAGGACCACGTACATGCCTTCTGCCAGAGCACAGGCCTTCTAGTTTTCTATGACAGTCTGTTAGATCTCGGAGTCAGGAGAGACTGTTGCATTCCTGGTGAATGTAGATGGAGCCAGCTAGTTTCTTTTTTAAAAATTCCCTTCAGCAACTCTGGTTGTGAGGGCTGAGCTTCTGAGTTCTTTCTCCTCAGGTGATACCGATCTGTTCTCTAGGTCACTAACAACACCCTGAAATGCTGATCTTGTTTCTCCTCTGGTCTTGTGCATATTGATTAGACTTCCCATGTAGGAGCTGCATCTGTATCCATACTGAAAGCCTGCTAGAAGCATCTGCACTGTCAAATCTTACCCTGGAAGTACAAAGCCAGTACTAGAGCAATAACTACTTGGCTGACTAGTACATTTCCTTATGTGGATCCCAGACTCACCTATTCTGCACTTAACAGACCTGATCATAGAAGAGAGATGTTGGAAGTTACTGCTGGCGTTTATCCCTTCCCTTTGGTTTTGTGACAGGCTTTCTGAATCTGGAGGAATATATTCATGGTGTACTAGCTAGTCCAGAGAACACAGCTTTCTTTGGTGTGGGGTGTTGAGTAAATTGCTACTGAGAGTGACATAAAGCAGGACCATGAAGCCCAGACAGAATCTAGCTTTAATGAGCATTTTAGTATCAGAGTGAACAAGTAGGTACCAAATGTGCCTCAGGTACTCACAACGCCCCCAGACAGTCCTCACTG
Organism: Tokudaia tokunoshimensis; assembly: GCA_036184795.1. NCBI lineage: Eukaryota > Metazoa > Chordata > Mammalia > Rodentia > Muridae > Tokudaia > Tokudaia tokunoshimensis. Next base: position 73,318,352 of record BTHU01000014.1, on the reverse strand, counting down.
TGAGCATCAGTGATGCTCATGTCATAAACTAGAAGGAAGGCATGATGGGATGGAGAAGAGAGCAGATACAAAGTAGCCAGAGGAGGCAAGTGAGAGAGGGTTATACACCTTTCTGAGTCATGTGTTTCTTGGCTGGGCTGCCATATCAGTTTGCAGACAAGGGATTAAACCAGGAGACATGAAGAGTGGTTTTCAGAGACACATGCCTGTGGCTAGAATTGCAGAAGCTTGGCTCTTCAGCTCCAAGTCTAGAACTTTGCCCATTCTGCATGCTCAATTTTCATTTACTACCCAGCTAATGTTCTGCCTTCCAGCAGCAGCGCATTAAACTTGTTAATACAGGAGCCACTTACAGCTTCTACCTCAGAACCCAGACCCAAGCTGACTCTTTCAGATGAAGAAAAACCATGAGGAGCAGAGATGTGAGAAGAGACCCAGACTTATAGAACACCTGAGTATGCTGGGTGTGGTTATCATCCATGAAGGCCACAGCCTGATGTACATGGCTTCATTATGAAATATTGTAGAACCTAATACCTTCCTGGACTAGAACCAGAAAAGTAATACTTCTCCTCACTAGTCTGGGTTGTTTTTTCCTTTTATCTGTTTGTGGGTCACTGAATTCTGGAGCTCTTGTGTACAGCCTGGTTGAGTTTCTGAGTTTATGATAATAGTTAAGATAGCATCCCTCTCTCATAAAAGAAAGGAATGGATTGGCCTAGGAGTCCAACTGCAGCATAATTGGCTAAGCCTAGCTTATGATTTGCTTTATAACTGGCCCTCCTTTTTTTATATTTATAAGTATTTGTGTGTTTGGGCATACATAGAGCCCACAAGATGACACTGGGTGTCCTGTATCACTGTGTGCCTTCTCAGTCCTTTGCGGCAGGGTCTCTCCCCAGGGCTTGTATTTTCTCAGCTGGGCTGGAAGCCAGCAAGCTCCAGTGGTCCTCCTGTCTCTGAGCTGGGTTACAAGTGCGTGGGACACCTGGCCTGCTGTGTGGGTACTAGAGCCTGAACTCTGGGCGCCATTGATTGTGCAGCAGGCACTCTTAAGTGATGAGCTATTTCTACAGCCCCCAGATTTTGTTTTTTGAGACAGGGTCTGACTATATAGCAACAGTGTCCTCTAACTTATATTCCTCCTGCCTTGGCCTTCTGAAAGCTAGTATTATAGATTTAAGCTACCATGTGTGGCTAAAATCACAAATATTCTTTTTTTTTTAAACCTGGATATTTTCTTTATTTACATTTCAAATGTTATCCCCTTTCCAAGTTTCCCTTCTGCAAACCCCCTATTCCATCCCCCCTTACCCTGCTTCTATGAGGGTGCTCCCCTACCTACCCTCCTACCCACTCCCGCCTCACCGCCCTAGCATTCCTCTACACTGGAACATCAAGCCTTCACAGGACCAAGGGCCTCCCTTCCCATTGATGCCACTAATTTTCTTAAATGGAATTTTACCTCTCCAGCACAGTTGAGCAAAGAATTACCTTAGGTCCCCTGCCCCTCCCACACTCAGTCTCCTTCATTGTCAATCCCGTCAGATGACATTTGTTCTGATCCATGAACCTACATGGATGTACTTTCATCACCCCAAATCCATGATTTCTATTAGGAGTTTACTCTTGGTATTGTGCATTCTGTGGGTTTGTATAAATTTACAGTGCTGTATTTTCTATCATAGCAACGTAAGAATCGCTTATTCTAAAATTTTATCTATTCTTATAAAGTTTTTTTAAAGATTTATTTATTTTATGTATATGAGTACACTGTAGTTGTCTTCAGACTCACCAGAAGAGGGCGTCAGATAACATTGTAGATGGTTGTGAGCCAACATGTGGTTGCTAGGAATTGAACTCAAGACTTTTGGAAGAGTAGTCAATGCTCTTAATTTCTGAGCCATCTCTCCAGTCCAGTTTTTTCAGTTTGTTTTTTTTAAAGATTTATTTAATTCATGTATGTGAGTACACTGTTGCTATCTTCAGACACACCAGAAGGAGGCATCAGATTCCATTACAAATGGTTGTGAGCCAACATGTGGTTGCTGGGAATTGAACTCAGGATCTCTGGAAGAGCAGTCAGTGCTCTTAACCACTGAGCCATCTCTCCAGTCCTCTTATAAAGTTTTATTGGAACATAGCTGAAGCCATTCTCTTATGTAGTGTCTATGGGCCTTTGCCCATAGCAGCTCACAGACAGATCAGAATGCCTGAAATATTTATTACCTAACAGCAAGCAGAACAAGTTTTTTCTAGATCCCTGGACTGTTGACTAGAGATTTCCAGAGATAGGAGCCTCCGTTAGGCACTTGTGCGATTTCGTACTTACGGTGCTTACTGTCCACTCTTCTCTATTATCCCACCCCTGTACCTCTCTGTGTGTCCCCATGCCTGGTGTGTGCTGATGCAGCTGCCACTGTCCCAGAGCAGAGGACTGTGACCCTGGATGTTGATGTGAACAACCGAACGGACCGGCTGGAGTGGTGCAGCTGTTACTACCATGGAAATTTCTCTCTTAATGCAGCCTTTGAGATCAAGCTACACTGGATGGCAGTGACTGCCACAGTCCTGTTTGAGATGGTGAGATCATTACCTTACTTTAAGGCAAGGGAGTACTTTGTAGAGGTTCCTTCACATAACCTATTGACCTGTAGGGATAGCCTTAAAACATTAAACACAGAAAAGTTCAGAGTATAGACTAGTGTTTCTTCACCTTGGCAATACTGACACAGATAATTAACTATTGTAAGTGACTGCATGCCCATTGTAGGTTGTTGAACAGCATTCTGGCCTCTACCTATTAAATGCCAGTAACACACCCCTAGCTGTGCTAACCAAAACTTGGAATCACTGGTCCAGAGGAAAAAGTAAATCTCCATCTTCCCCTTGTGTCCTGGGACTTCCATGTAACAGCAGCCATCACTGTCACCAAGTTTAAAACACTCTCAAGGAGATCCTGTGTATCTACAAAACAGGGATGGGAGGCTGGCCAGTGACTCACACCTAAAAAAGCCTCAGCAAAAGGATCACCACAAGTTCAAGGTCACATAGCTACATAATGAGTTCCATATCGGCCTGGAATACAGAGTGAGAACACACTCGCATGCTGGATACATATTATTTACATTTTGTTTTTTCTGTTACCTGCATATCTTCCATACCAACACAAATCAATCTGCCTTGTTTTTTATTGTTGGATTTAATTTTTTTCCTCATTGTTTTTAATGACTACAGAATATTCTAGTATTTATTTATTCCAGTTTACCTCACCAATTCCCAGTTAGTTAATATCACTGGTTTTAACTTACCATTCCTCAAACAAGGGTAAGTTTGTCTTCTGGGGGCATTTGGCAGTATCTGCAGATATTTTTGCCAGCTCCACACAGGGGAGGATTAGATATATTTTTAGCATTTGATGGACAGCAACCAGAGTTGTCAGTGTTAATGAGCAAGTCCCTCAAAGAAGTAACTGGCCCACAGTATCACAAGTGCCAGGGTTAGGGAGCCTTGCTTGATGGCCTTCTTAACCTGTCTTTCCCCCCTGCTGCTCTGTCTTGACCTGCCTGTGGATCCTGTGCTATGGATGCAGCCCACAGCACTGCCCAGCCCCAGCTCAGCACTATGACATAGGCAAGCACTGCTTAGCCAGGCTGGGAGTATCTTCTCAGAGCCTCCTTAGCCATCACCACACTCCACTCCTCCTGTGTGCACAAAGGAAGCATTGCCATGTGTCACTGAGTCCACTGCCCTCTGACACCACACAGCCATGAGCAGCTGGGAAGCAAAGAGATGACTCCGTGAGTGTTGAGGGGCCCTTAGAGAAGTAAGTGCAGCGCAGGAGAGAGTCGCCATGAGTTTGTATGCTGAGCCTGGCAGTGTTGACACACACCTTTAATCCCAGCATTCGGGAGGCAGAGGCAGGCCAGGCGGATCTCTCTGAATTCGAGGGCTTTCTAGTCTACATAGTGAGTTCCAGGACAGCTAGGACTACACAAAGTCTTGGTGGGTGGGAGAGAGTTTGTAAACCTAGTTTTGTCTTATAAAACATGGAGTCTTGGGGAATGTTCTGTTAGGTGTCTGTTAGGCATAGACTTTTTGTATGCATTAGTATATTCAAGGACTGATTCCTGCCTTGGAAAGGTACTTATCCAAAGCGCATCCATAAGATCCAAGTAAGGGGCAGAGTGTCTAGGGAGATGAGTGCTCAGTAGATAAAGTCCTTAACTGTACAAGATTGAGGATGCTCATATCCCAGCGTCTATGTGAAAGCCGGACCAAGAGTTTAGTGACTTGTCTTTTAAGAAATCAGTTTTCATATCTATTCACGTAAAACCAGTGAAAGCAGCTAATGCATTTATCACAGCGTTTTGGTTTGGTTTGGGGTGTTTTGTTTTTGTTTAGTTGTTGTTGTTTGTTCTTATTGTTTATCTTACCTATATGTGTATAGGCCATGGTCTGTATGTGGAGGTTAGGGGACAAGTTGAGGGAGTTGATTCTCTCCCTCCATTATGTGGGTTCCAGGGAGATAAAATGTAGGTTGTCAGCATTGATAGCAAGTGCCTTTACCAAACCCTGAGCCATCTCACCAGCCAACCAGTTTGGGGTTTTATTTGTTCGTTCATTTGTTTGTTTTTAAGTATCCATCAGTTTTATGTCTATTAAAACATATTTCAAAAACACTTACATAGTCATCTAAGGGACTGTGTTGTTGGAGTTACTTACAGAAGTCTAACTTTCAGGAAGATAGCTTTGAGAGTTCCCCAGAGTGTGTTCTGTATATGAGAGTTGGTCACTTTGTCTAGAATCCACTTTACTCATCTCCTGCCCTACAGCAGCCAGAGTGAGTTATTTTCTTATTTGATACACTGGACTTAATATACAACAAAGCTAGAAGTGTTCAGCCTTTGTCATGTGACCTTCCATGGAATAGGAAGGGTCTCAGCTCTTTCTTCAGATCCTTGCAGAGGAAACTGAAGGTCAGAAGCTTGGCCATAGAGAGGAGCTGTGTGCGCAACTTAGTCTTTCTAACAGTCATCAGGAAGCATACTTACGCTTTTTCCTGACCAGGGCGGTTGGGGCCAAAGGACATGAATAAGTGAACACGGTAATCGATATGTATGCTGCCGCCGCCAGGTGTGCTCTGTGCAATCAGAGGTATTTTCTCTGGTCTAAAAGAACCCAAAGGTGATGCTATTTTGTACTTTCTTTCAGGTCCAAGGTTGGCATCGAAAAGCTACCTCCTGTGGCTTCTTGTTAGTCCCGGTTTTGGAGGGTCCTTTTGCACTGCCCAGTTACCTGTATGGCGATCCCCTGAGGGCCCAGCTCTTCATCCCACTCAACCTCGGCTGCTTGCTCAAGGAGGGCAGCGAGCACCTGTTCGATAGTAAGAGCTGCTCCCCGCTGCAGGGTCTGTCTCACTGAGTCAGAGCGCTTCCAAAAGCACGCTCTCCCGTGTTCTCTCATGAGTAGACTCTAGATGGGAAATGAACAAAGACGTTAATAAGGAACAAAAAGCAGGAGGAGGTATTGACTATTCAGGACGAGAGGAAAAGAACAAGTGGGCAATGGGATGAGAGGGGAAGGAGGGAGATGCTTCTGTGAGCTGTCCCAATGAAGCCCATCACTGTCCAATGAACAGAGGCCTAAAGAAACAACAGAACTGCAGGCTGTTTGGGAAAGCTAGTCTATCCACAGAGGCAAAATAATCTGGGTGGTTGTCCTGGGTTTGTTTGTTGTTTTGTTTTTTTTAATTTTTAGAATTTCAGTTTATTTGTGTGAGTGTTTTGCCTGTCTGTGCATCACACATGTACCTGGTGCCCACAGAGGCCAGAAGAGGAAGTTAGATCTCCTGGATCTGAAGTTCTAGATGGTTGTGAGCCACCACTGGGGTGCTGGGAACCAAATGTAGATCTTCTGCCAGAGAACCCTGGTTTCTAAACCACTGAGCTGCCTCCCCAGCCCTTGTGCTGGATTTTATTAGTGACTGGGTAATCTGGGACAGATCACTCAATGCTTTGAGCTTTGAATTTCTCTTGCATGGATTGGCTAGAGCTACTTTGCCAGCTCTGCAAGCCCAGTGTGAAGCAAGCAGTAGATGGAGAGGGGATCGTGTGCTGTCCATCTCTACACCATTGCTGTGTCCTGTGTGCTCTCAGCCACCTGATTTGCCTGCAATGCTTGCTTGAATTTGAGGAGAGCCTTTTGCATGCTAGTACATGCAATAAGGCCCTAGAAAGGCAATCAAAAGCAAAACAGGAAGTGGTGTCCTCTTGTGCAAAGTTGCAGCAGGCTTTGTAAGTCCCGGGCTCCCTGCGTGTGTCTCCAGTGCTGTATCTCAAGGACTCAGAGCCCTTTCTTCTGTCAGAAAAGGTCTGTCACAGCAGACCACCCCAGTATGCCTTTTACCCACACCATCTCCCCATCTCTACCTCCCACTGCCATCACCAAGTACAGATGAATTCACAAATAGCTCCTAAAAAGCTTTCCATGAGTACAAGATGACATTTTCAAAAGCAAGAAGCTGGAGTTGATGCTAATGTATCAGGAGCTGATAGCAAGATTATAAATGTGAAAGACACAACTCTGATGTAAGAGAAATATTTTCTTCCCACTCCCTTGTAAGTTTGCATTACGCTAAATGGCAGAGGGTGAGGAGGGCTTACCAGAGGGCAAACTAAACCTAGTGATCTTGTGATTTTATGACAGGCTGCCTGCTAGTTCTAACAGTCTGTACTCTCTGCTCACAACTTAGCAGACATTTTTGTACCTGAGCCCTGCAGAGTTCCTCTGCATTGGAGGCCAGATCCTGAACTGCACAGGGCTGAGAAAGGACCATTTATGCAGTCCTGATATGTTCCTCCCAGAGCGTTAGACCAGGCAGCTCACTGCAGAGCTGTTAATATCTTGAGGGGCTATAGTTACCTTACAGCATCTAAAGATGCCCTCCTCATTGTAACAGGATTGTTCGCAGGCATTGTAGCTGATGGTTTCCTGCTGGTTCTGACTGGTCTTCTAAACCATCAACCTCAGGTGGTTACCATGGTTACAGGGGAACGTCCTAATTTAAAGGAATAAGGACCCAAATCAAAAATTCAAATTTCTAGATTAGGTGCCTCTTTTCTTCTTCTTTTCTCTACTTCTTGTAACAATGAATCTGCACCCTAAAATCTGGAACAAATGTGGTTGGTATATGTGTGTATGTATGTGAGTGTGTGTGTGTGTGTGTGTGTGTGTGTGTGTCTGTCTGTCTGTCTGTCTGTGTATGTATCTTGTATGTGTCTCTGTGTTGTGTATGTAGGCATGTATCTGTGTTTGTAAGAGTTTGTGTGTGCATATGAGTGGGGGGGGCGGTATCTCCCATCTATTTTAAAGAAAGTTCTAATTATGGACAGAGTAACAAAGCCACTCCATCCCTAGTTCTTGGGATGTCTCTTCTGTTGTTGCCAGGACCCTCAAAACCTCCATCCATCTAGCTCTGCTTCCTGTTGCTATGTAACAGAGTGCTCGGCCTTCCATCCATCCATCTCTGCTTTCTGTTGCTATGTGACAGTGCTTGGCCTTCCCACCTGCTTTCTGCTTTGGTCCTCAGCAGCTGCCCTGTGTAAGAGGGAGGCGGAGCCAGTCAGTCTGTGACCGAGGAGCACATTCTTGTGCACTGCTCGAGAATTCCTTTTATATTTACTTGCTTCAGTTTCTTTACCCATAAAATGGAACTTTGTCTTTCTTTAAAGGGAAATGGAAGGTTCGCGATGTTAGAAATGGGGGGTGGTTATTTTCAGAAGCACTTAGTGTACACTTCAGGTTTGTGTTTTAATATTCTTTCAGACCAGGTCTCATGGTACACACCTGTAAGTGAGTAGGAGGGTCAGAGATTCAAAGCCATCTGGTCACTTAGAGGTTGAGGCCAGCCTGGTCTGTGTGAGACCCTATGTCAGAAACAAATAATAAAACATTACTGGACTCCCCTCAGCTTGAGAATTAAGACATTAGCATAAGCCTCATTGAATTCTGAAGGTCACATTGGCTTCTGAGGACTCCACCTTTCTAGACTGTGGAGGAACTTGGAGAGGGATTATGGGGTACACAGCTGTCCTTTCTATAACTGGGTGGGGACTAAAGTTCAGATCCACGAGACAGGAATTGTCAAGAGCAATGAAGAGAGCAGTGTGAGTCTATTACAGGCCTTGTGATCACAGCTCAGCATTTATTCCTTATTCCTTTCAGGCTTTGAACCAGAGACATATTGGGATCGAATGCACCTTTTCCAGGAAGCCATTGCACACAGGTTTGTCCATTAGCAAGAAGGAACAGTGACCAAATCAGTATTTTTCTCCACTAGCTATGAAAGCCGGTTCATTCTGTTCTGAAGGGAAAGCATCTGTCCTTCTAGGGCAGTGGTCCTTCCCCTTCCTGATGCTGTGATCCTTCAGGACAGCTCCTCACGCTTCCTGACCCCAGCCATAACATTGCTTCATTGCTGCTTCACAACTAGAATTCTGCTACTGTTATGAATCCTAATGTAAATATCTGTTATGCAGCATGTTTGACATGTAGCCCCTGTGAAAGGGGCCGACCTCTAAGGGGTTGAGAACCTTTGCTCTAGGGACAAACTTGCTGCTTACCTTCACTCAGACACAGAGGGAAATGCTGCCCTGCAGTCTGCGGCTGTTGTCTCACAGACTGCTTGCTTGTTCTTTGTAGCTTACAAAGAACCCAGTTCTGCTATGGAGGAGACAGGTGAAGGGAAACATTGTAAAAGTTGTCAGTAAACCTTTGCTGTTTTAGAAAGACAATGGATCAAAGTAGATATTTCTTGGCACAGGACTTGTGCACCAGGTAAGCCTTTCCTGGGTTCCTCTAATTCACTGTCTTCTTCACCAGTGCAGCAGACCACATTGTTTCCAAGGGTCACTCAGCTGGTGTCCACTTGCTACTTATTCCTATGGTGAAACAAAACCTTCTCTCACTGTTTCAATTACCCTCTGCTTGAAGCACCTTCTTTGTGTTGTCCTTATTTACATCTTCAGTCGCTAGCACCTGCACCCTGAGTATTCCCCCAGTACCCACTATATATTCACGAGGCCACGGGTCTCTAACTTCTCTCACCTAAACTAACTTTTCCCTACCTTACACCTTACCCTGAGATCTGAACGGTATGTATGTGCTCAGAGAAGGGTGTGGAATGAGTGCTGTGGTGACTCATCTCCTACTACTGCTAAAGGGGTGTAGATCTAAGCAGAGGGAGGGGACAGAGGGACCAAGTACTGCAGTCACTGGGAAATGACCTCGCTCTGGGAAGCAGACTTGTCTAGTCCACCTCCACCTCCACGCACACTGCCTAGAGCCAGTAGAAGTCTCATGGCAAGTCTTACAGTGTAGTCGTCCTTTTCTTGCCCCCTGGGGCTTGCTGGGCTCAGCTGGTAAATCTGCCAGAAACAGTGCTTATTAGGATGCCCCAGCTAGAGGGTGGCCCAGCTAGAGGGTGCCCCAGCTAGAGGGTGCCCAGCTAGAGGGTGGCCCAGCTAGAGGGTGGCCCAGCTAGAGGGTGCCCCAGCTAGAGGGTGGCCCAGCTAGAGGGTGCCCCAGCTAGAGGGTGGCCCAGCTAGAGGGTGCCCCAGCTAGAGGGTGCCCCAGCTAGAGGACAGCTGCTGAGCCTCCTCTTGACCAGTCACCACACATTTTGACTAGGTTCTCCTGGGTTTGACCTTCGTTTGCTAAATCTGCTTTTCTTCTTCACGGGATCTCGTTCTCTCTCCTGCTCCACGCAGGTCCTGGGGTGTTTCCTCTAAACTGTCGCCCTTTACTCTTCAGCCTCTTTTCTGATATCTGATTTCCTTACGTCTTTAAAGCTGTGACATGTGACTGCAGCACGCTGCTGTGGGTCACCCTTTGCCTAAGCCCTGCCTCCTCTGTGCCTGTCATTGTCTCCCTCTGCCAGGGACTCTCTGGTCCCTCTATTTTGAGTTCCTCTCTCTGTCCTCCTCACAGGGGCTTATTGTATAGTTCTTTGAACTGGCTTTGAACTCACAGCCTCCTGTCTCTGGCTCTCAAGTGTTAAGATTATAGGGCACTCCAGCATAACATGCTTTAAATTGCACTTTCCTCTTCTTTAAGACTGTTGATCCAGAGTGCTTTGTAGGCCTAGGAGGGCAGAAGTTTAATTTTCCCATTCTTAGTGCCAGCAAAGTGCCTTTTCCAGAGTAGTTGTTCTGCTTGTAGCTTCTGTGTGCAGTGCTGGGGGTGGGGCCCAGAGCCTTGTGGGTGCTGGGTAAGCAGTCCCCCACTGGGCTGCATCCCTGGTCCTACCTGCAGCTTTGCATGGAATCAAGTTCCAAGTGGAGATGTGACTCTGAAGTGATGGTCTATCCAAAGGTCCATCTCAGAAAAAGCTAGAAAAGCTACCATACACTCACTCACTCTCTGTCTCTCTCTGTCTGTCTGTCTGTCTCTCTTCTCTTCTCTTCTCTTCTCTTCTCTCTCTCTCTCTCTCTCCCTCTCCCTCTCCCTCTCCCTCTCCCTCTCCCTCTCCCTCTCCCTCTCCCTCTCCCTCTCCCTCCCCCCACCCACCCACCCACCCCATGGTGGCTCCTAGCTCTTCTAAATACTCTGGATAATTGGAGTGAGTTTAGTACATCTCTCTGAGGTGGATGCCCCTTACCTTTCTTACAATCCTGGGTTGCCCCAAGTGGAAAATGAAGTGTTCATGGATAATTCAGCAGAAATGTAGGTTTTCTGAGGTTTTTGGGGTTTTGTTTTGTTTGGGGGGGGTGGTGGGAGTGGTGGTGGTGGTTGGAGGTTTGTTTGATCTAGTTTGGTTTTTGTAGGTTTTTTTTTGGGTTTGGGGGGGAACGGTCTCACTCTGTAACCCTGGCTGACCTGGAACTCATTTCTGTAAACTATGCTGGCCTTGAGAGCTGCCTGTCTGGGGTTAAAGTGCTGGGGTTAAAGGCATGAACCACTGTGCCTTGCTAAATTGGGTTCTTAAAAAAAAAAAAAAAAACATCCTGGGGCTGGAGGAATAGCTCAGCAACTGAGAGTAATTGTTGCTCCTTGTAGAGGACTCAGCTTTGGTTCCCAGCACCCACCCTGGGCTGCTCACAACTGCCTATAATTCCAGCTCCTGAAGATCCAGCGCCCTCTTCTGGCCTGCATGGGCACTCGTACTCATGTGCACATATAGACAAGCAAGTACACATACAAACACATAAGAAAATATTTTAAGATAAAAATGAAGGTCTTAGACTGTATGTGTGGGTCAGTTGGTAGAATGCTCACCTAGCACACAGCACTACATGAAGTGGGGCGCAGGGGTGCATGCCTGAGACCCAGCACTCCAGAGGCAGAGACGGGAAAGTCAGTGGCGAAAGGTTAGCATCAGCTGAAGTATGAACTTGAGGCCTGCCTGGGATACCTAACCCTGCCTCAAAGGTGAATAATAAATAAGTTTTAAAAAAGGGCCTTTCCTGGGGGCCTAAAGGAGAAATGAGACAAGAAGCCTCCGGTCCAGTTGATCATGCTAAGTAAATCAGTTGACTTGGTCAGAGAGTAAAAAAGAAATTCTGTAGATGGAATCCATTGAGTTTGCACACTTGATGTGCATGTAGGGTATACCAGCCTAGAGCTGGCAGCTTGGAGGATACAGCGCAGCACTTCCCCAGCGAGCTCAGTCCAGGAAAGAAGACACATTTTACCTCCTACATCGATGCCTTCATTACGTAAACCCTCAGACACAGAGGGCAGAATCTGGGCACATCTGTTAGCACGTCCTTTACAGCTCTTAGCAGGTGGGGCTAGAATAAATGTGCTTTATGGAAATAGAAAAACCAGGAATAGAACAAGCTATAGATAAGAAGTGGAACAGGACAAGTCACAGATGAGAAATGGTTTCTGCTCATTTCCCATTTCTAGAGCATAGCACAGCCAAGAGCCTTGGATTGCTCCTCACCTTTAAGGGAAGAGTTTTGATTGAGATACTTCATTCCATTTCAGTGGAGGCCTTTATTGAGAACCTTCTCTTTGTCAGCATGACAACAGTCAGGTGTGGCAAGAAAACCTAAGACTGGATGGGGGTTGGTGAGCAACCTGCCAGGACAGACTCCACAAGAGGCAGAGTGAAGGCTAAGTGGGGACCACAGAGGGGAGGACTGTGGGAAAGGGAAGGTGCTGAGTGGGAGCGGAGGCTGGACAGAGTGCCGCGGTCCCCGCAGGGCCAGAAACCATGAGCAGGAGAGCCGGCAGCCTCCGAGTTGAAAGGCAGATGTTCAGAACAAAAGTCCATAGCCTGCATGTTCCACACGGGAGGCCTTTCCACATTCCAGCATCCTGGCCTGTCAGAGTTTAGCTGCACATTGCTCCCTGTTTCTCTAGCTAATGAGACCTTGTGTCTGTGTGTCTGTCCTTACCATAGGTTTGGATTTGTGCAAGATAAATATTCTGCCTCTGCTTTTAACTTCCCTGCTGAGAATAAGCCACAGTATATCCATGTCACAGGTGAGGAACTATGGTTGTGGGTGGGCGCACGAGTCCCTGCCTGAGCCGGCAAGGGCAGGACCGCCAGAGCCAGCTGCAGGTATTTACCAACAGCTCCGCTCAGGCTTCGTCTCTTCCTTCAGGAACAGTGTTTCTTCAGCTGCCGTACTCCAAACGCAAGTTTTCTGGGCAGCAGCGGCGGCGACGGAACTCTACCAGCTCCACCAACCAAAACATGTTCTGTGAGGAGCGGGTTGGCTACAACTGGGCCTACAACACCATGCTGACCAAGACATGGCGCTCTAGTGCCACAGGGGATGAGAAGTTTGCTGATCGGCTGCTGAAGGACTTCACGGATTTCTGCATCAACCGTGACAACCGACTGGTCACATTCTGGACAAACTGCCTGGAGAAGATGCATGCCAGTGCTCCATGAGGCTAGGCTGCTCCTCTCAGGAGAGGCTGTGGGTATGCTGGAGCTGGCCTTGCAGTTAGGCTCTGGGCATGTGTCAGGCTGCCCCTGTCAGTGAGTGGGCCACTGCTGATATTTGGCCTCTGCACAAGTATGAGTGAGGAGAAAGACTGGAAGCAGCTGCTGCCGCTACCACCACCCAGATCTCGCCATCATGTGCCCGCGGCAGGGGGAGGCACAGATTGTCCGTGGGAGGGAGTCAGTGTCTGGGAATGGGGTAGGCAGCTTCCATTAGGGTCCTTTTCCTTCACCAGCAGTGGGATATTTGGAACAGAACCTCCTGCTTTCTGGCCAAGAATGTCTGTGTATAAGGTAATTCTGTGACATAGTGTACCATTGGCTCACACCAGCTGTACATATGTGTACATCGCAGAAGCGAATAAAGCCCCCACACAGTGTCTGTTCCCAGCCCTGTTCATAGCAGCAGTCCCACCATGACTGAAGGCCAGGCCAGTCTGGTCACCTCAGGTGGCCAGAGGGCTTCAGGACACACTGGTCAGTCTGGCTATGAGTTGGCTTGATAGGTTTCTTTTTAAAAGTCCTTGGGCAGGGTCTTAGTCAGGGTTTCTATTCCTGCACAAACATCATGACCAAGAAGCAAGTTGGGCAGGAAAGGGTTTATTCAGCTTACACATCCCACATTGCTGTTTATCACCAAAGGAGGTCAGGACTGGAACTCAAGCAGGTCAGGAAGCAGAAGCTGATGCAGAGGCCATGGAGGGATGTTCCTTACTGGCTTATTTCCCCTGGCTTGCTCAGCCTGCTGTCTTAATAGAACCCAAGAATACCAGCCCAGAGATGGTACCACCCACAAGGGGCCCTCCCCCCTTGATCACTAATTGAGAAAATACCTTACAGTTGGATCTCATGGAGGTACTTCCCCCAACTGAAGCTCCTTTCTCTGTGATAGCTCCAGCCTGTGTCAAGTTGACACACAAAACCAGTCAGTACAGGCAGGAACAAAGATTCTTCTGGACAGGACTACTGAGCAGACAGTGCAATACAGTAGGAAGCTCTAGGCTTGTGTTGTCAGATACATGCCTCGTTAAGTGGATATACCAGCTCAGGAGAGCAGACATCATGGCATTTCCGACATGTCCAATGAGAGCTTTTGGCTCATTGCTCAGAGAACCGAAGACCGAAAGGAGGACCTGGTAGTCATGGCTGCTGCTTCCTTGTACACTAGAGCTAATCACACACTCCACTGATGTACCTTCTTACCAGCTTTCGAATCCTTCACCTCTCCTGGGCCCTGTGTTCAACTCCAGGTCTAGCCCTGCTTGTCTTTCTCTTATCTCTATGAAACCTAACTTGTCTCTGGTTCATCCTTCTGTGCTCTCAACTCCAGGCCTAGCCCTGCTTGTCTCTCTCTTATCTCTATGAAACCTAACTTGTCTCTGGTTCATCCTTCTGTGCTCTCCTGGGAAACTGGATTTTTGTTGTTTACCTGTTTTGTTTTGTTTTGTTTTGTTTTTTAGACTACTCCAAGCAGTGTACACCTGTAATACCAGTGTTTCAGAGACCGAGGCAGGAGGATTATGGAGTTCCAGACCAGGCTGGCCTCCATAGTGTGTTCTTAGCAAAGCTGAACTTTGCAGTGAGACTGTCTCAAAAAGTCTTACTTTTGGGCTGGAAAGATGACTCAGTTAAGAGCACTTAACTGATCTTACAGAGGACCACCTGAGTTCAGTGCCAGCACCCATGAGGTCACTCACAGCCATCCATACCTTGAGTTCCAGGGGGCACACCCTCTTCTTACCTCCTTTGGCATCAGGCACACATATGGTACACATACATATATCCACATATACATACATACATGCAAGCAAAGCACTCACACATAAACAGAAATAAATCGTAAAGCCAAACAGGCAGCTCCACTCCTTTTAGACTTGCCACTCAGAATTCTCGCGGCTGCCTGGACTCCAGAAGCCTTAGGTATGTATGGTGCTAGAGATGCAGATCAGAGCCAGCATGATAGGCACCAGGCTCTGGACTCAAGTCACAGCATTACAAAGGTAAAATGAAGCATTGCCCTGCCTGGTGGGCTGTTTCCACGGCTGCCTTGGGAGTAGTGCATTCCCTTGAACCAGACTCTTAACTAGCTTGACTCGTCTGCATATACTGTTCCAAGCTGCACTCATCTGGAACTTCTAATCACAGCTGTTAAGTCTTATATGGAAAGGTTTTTTAAGGTTTATTTTTTGTGTATGAGTATTTTGCCTCTCTCTCCCTCTCTCTCTCTCTCTCTCTCTCTCTCTCTCTCTCTCTCTCTCTGTGTGTGTGTGTGTGTGTGTGTGTGTGTGTGTGTGTGTGTGTGAAGTGAGCCTGAGTCATGAACCTTGCCTAAGAGCTGCAGGTGTTCTTGCTGGCTGAGCCACACCCCAGCTCCTACATGTGAAGCTTTTGAGAGGAGACTGTTAACGTGTGAAAGTGTGATCCATGGGAAGCAAGCCTAAGACCTTAGCTGCTTTCCCTTGCTTTTTCTTCCCATGAGTATTGATCCTCCTCACTCTCTGTCAGTTTTCTTGTCCGTGGGAGCTATCCAGAACAGCTGGACTTTGTGGAGTGTGCCTGTAACCACAGCACTTGAGAGACTGAGGGAGAGGGAAGAAGGTTGCTGTGAATTAGAGGCCACTCCAGGATACATACAGTAAAACACTGTCCCAAACAAATACACACAAACAAAATGGACGGTTTTGTCTGAAAGAACCTACTACTGAGAAGACAGTAAATCAGGTTCTCATTTTCCTAGATGGGTATGTTCAGGGTTCCATGCCAGCCTCCTCTGATAGTGCTGGTCACAGCAGCTGTTGGCCAGGCCAGGCCATGTGATCTTGTGTGGTCCTGTTATCCATCCTGCAAAACTACCAATTACCTCTTCACATACAGTTTTTGTCATATTCCAGAGGTAACTTGGAAGACATAGAAAATGATCTGGCATAATATCAACTGATGAATTAGATACCAGGTCACTTGCCTATCAGCTGGTCCTGAGGTACTCATGACCTTGAGCTCTAGTTTCCGCAGTCTCTAGCATTCCAGATTCCAGTGCAGCGCCCTCCTCCATCAGCACCTAGTTAGCCAGACAGACAACCTGTCCACAAGACTTGACTACTTCTATCCATCCCTGGTGCCCAACGGCAGAGCCTTGCCTCAGGGGAGTTAGAGTCTGAAATGTGTCCCCACTAAGATCTCATGTATTAGAAGTTTAACCCTGAGCCTGGTATGACACAGGACTCTAATCCCAGTACTAGGGAGGCAGAGACTAATGACTAACAGATTTCTATGAGTTTGAGGTCAGCCTAATCAACAAACCAAGTTCCAGGACAGAAGAACACACCAACTGTGTTAAGTTCCTGGATTCATTCCATCCCCAGCTCTGACATATATATTTAAAAACAAACTCAGAATTAAAAGGAATGAGGGGCCAGCAGGACAGCTCAATAAGTAAGGTGTTTGCCGTTGATGATTTTTTAGTTCCCCAGACCCATATGGTGGAAAGTTCTCTGACATCCGCACACATGTGGTACTCATGTATCCACATACATACATATATGCACAAATAAATTTAATTGAAATTTTTAAAATAAAATATGAGATCTGTGAAAGTTCGCTAAAGTGGATAAAAAATAGCGGGAGAGAAGCAGAATACAAGCCAATTTATAGTTCTCTACAGTCACCTACTTCCTGACTGTGCTAGGCTCATCATACTTGACACGTGCCTGAGAAGAAGTGAAAGGAAGGCCTCTGGAGGTGGAGGTCCTGCTATACAGCTGAGAGGAGTCCAGACTGGGCTGTTTTGTGGGATAGCATGACCTGATCGTGTGCTATGCCAACCCTTTTCACCTTGAACTGCAGATGTCATGTATGTAGACACAGGCATCCTGTAACAGGGCCATAGCTTCCCACACAGAATCCCTGATAGAGTTGGGCCTGCAGTTGCTGGATGCAGCTCCTAGCCTTAAAACTACAGCCACACGCTTGCCCTAAACATAGCCAAGAGTGCTCTCCAAGTCTAGCTTTTGCTTGTCAAAAAGCATGTGCCAAGAGCAGGTCTTACAGCCTTTGGATTTGACCTCCATCTGGCAGCAGCAGAATCATTTGTTTCTGGTGCATTGGCTCATATTTCTTACAAGAAGAGGGTCCTGACCGCTGAGGGCAGAACGTGGAGAGGGCCTCTGAGATTCCTTGCAATCCCCTTTTCCTCTGAGCCCTGGGATTCTCCTATGAGCTCACTTGACTGCCAGAAACCATGGAGACTGTGAGACAGTAAACCTCTTCCCTTCTCCTGTAACTAAGTGCTTTCTGTAGGGTTAACCCTCAGCCTTTAGCTCCCCAGCAGCCTGTGGCAGTTGCCCCTAGAACCTCGATTCTTAGCGCTGTGCTTTTGAAGTATAACAAATTGCTGATCCAAGTTCATTTTCTCCCATCCAACATTCCTCAAATGTCTCCAAAGAGACAAACAAATTTTTAAACCCATGGCATCCCAAGAGAAAGATCTCCTAACACCTTTTGATGTTTGTCCAACTCTACTGGTTCCTGTTCTATGCTTTACCCTCCCTGTAGTCTGGAAGTGTTTGAGGTGCTGGCTCCACAAGGCAGTCTCTTTTCAAGGCAAAATGTCCTGTCCCTTTCCAAACTGTTTCCTTGGTCCCCAAATACAGACAAGAGACACAAAGTAGCAGAAGAACTGCTACAGGCAAACCAGAAAGATGCAGTGAACTGGGCAGAGGGAAGTGGAGCTATAGTCCCAGCTATTCAGAGGTTGAGGCAAGAGAATGACTTTGAGCCCAAGAATTCAAGGCCAGCATGGGCTACATATCTGGGACCTTGTCAGAAAGGGAGTAGGGGAGAAGGAGGAGGCGAAAGAACCAAGTATTTTAATATGATTTATGTATTTATTTTTAAAGATTTGTTTGTTTATTTATTATATGTAAGTACACTGTAGCTGTCTTCAGACACTGCAGAAGAGGACGTCTGATCTCGTTTCGGATGGTTATGAGCCACCATGTGGTTGCTGGGATTTGAACTCAGGACCTCTGGAAGAGCAGTCAGTGCTCTTACCCACTGAGCCATCTCTCCAGCCGTTTAATTTCTTTTTAAACAGCCTCCCCCAGTAGAAGAGAAACCTGCTATTTCCTCCTAGATGAGAAGATCTGAGTCCTTCCTTATTGGCAGCCCTAATCCCAACCTCCATAGTGATCACTCTTGCTAGGTTGCTAGGCCAGAGTGACTGAGACAGCCACTTGCAGCCACACAGCAAGTTACAGGCAGAACCAGTGTAGGCTCCTGGTGGTATTCGTTGCTTGCACACCAAAGCCTGGCTCTTGTGTTTTCTCACACATTCTTTGTTCTTGAGGCTTATCTCTTCAGAGCTAGTGGAGGACAAAGAACACACTTTGTTCATCCATGTATCCTCCACTGGAAGTTCACCTAGAATTTGGAGCTCTTACCATTGGCTGGACTCATTCATTCAGCCAACACTGGGAAGCTGTGACACTGTGGAAGAGGCCTGTCTGCACTGGGTAAAGTGCCACAAGAAGCAGGAGGGGGCTTGATTGTGTGGGGGGGAAAATGAGACATGGGCATTTAGGCAATGTAAGAGTTCTCAAAAAAGAAACTCTCCTGCCAGGCGGTGGTGGCGCATGCCTTTAATCGCAGCACTTGGGAGGCAGAGGCAGGTGGATTTCTGAGTTCGAGGCCAGCCTGGTCTACAGAGTGAGTTCCAGGACAGCCAGGGCTACACAGAGAAACCCTGTCTCGAAAAACCAAAAAAAAAAAAAAAAAAAGAAAAAACAAACAAAAAAAAAAACAACAACAACAAAAAAAAGAAACTCTCCTAGTAGGAAAAGGGGGAAGCTAGATTGCTAAAGACTGAAATCAGAAAAGCTCTGTGTGTGTGTGTGTGTGTGTGGTGGGTGGTGTTCTAGCCTGCTCTTTCTTTTTTTTTTTATTATTTTTTGGTTTTTCGAGACAGGGTTTCTCTGTGTAGCCCTGGCTGTCCTGGAACTCACTTTGTAGACCAGGCTGGCCTCGAACTCAGAAATCCTCCTGCCTCTGCCTCCCAAGTGCTGGGATTAAAGGCATGCGCCACCACTGCCGGCTTTAGCCTGCACTTTCAATGAGTGATTTCCATAAGAGGAGTTAGTATTTTCAAGTTCCAGGGTACCACCTGGAATGACAAGTGGGCCATTGTCTGGGAGCCCTAGACCAACCTGTCTCTAAGGTTACATTACACTAGGTAGGGCTTCACTTATCTCTCAGGCTTTGCTGTTCCTAGCCTCAAATTTGATCCTGATTGAACAATCTCAGTCACACTCTGCAGCAGGAACCAGGACAGGCAGGGAATCATCTTCTTTCTTGACCCTCCTCTTTCTCTTTAGGCCAGAAACCCTGCTCTCAGGTTCAGTGTTTTGTTTCCTTATGGTGTGATCCTGTGCCAGCCCTCCCTCTGCTCACCCCATCCATCTGATCTGCACCTGTTTCCATGGTAACAAAATGGGAATAATCAAATATTCACTATATCACTCAAGGAGAATTGGTTTGAGGACCTAGGAGACAAGGGCTCTGAGAATTGAGCCATTACACAGGCTGTTATTTTATTTTTGTATTGAATCAGGGTCCTTCAGGCCCAGGAAAGCTTCAGACCCATAATCTTGCTCTGCCTCCAGAGTGCTGAAATTCCGGGCATGTGGCACTACACCCTGCTCAAGTCACTGCTGTTCTCCCTAATGTTCCTGCCAGCTACCTGTGCAGTCCTGAGCAGTCTGTTCACCATGTGCTGCATTAAATCTGGGGCTGGGATGACGCTTCTGTGGCATCCTTAAAGGGGTCATAGTGAGGACCCTTGCAAGTTAGTTTTGTAGCTGTCCGGGTGGCGCAGAGTGCTTGCAATTTTTTTTATCGTGTTGAAGTTTGAACCCAGGGCCTCACACATGTTCAGCAAGCACCCTGCCACTGAGTTACACCCCCGGCCCAAGCCGGGTGCTGTGCATATGCCTTCCTTGGAAGCCAAATGCTCCATTTGGGCATAAAGAACCTCAAATGCCACCAACCAGTCAGAAGCTTGGGAAAGGACAAAAGAAAAAGAAAGCAGAAGAGAACAGCAAGAGCTGCCTGTGTATTGAACCCAGATAAGTGCATGCCCGAGTCCTGCTAGAATCAGAGGACAACACTAGGGAGCTAGCTGGGTGATAGGACCCTTACCTCTTCTAGGAGAAACTGAGTCTCCAGCAAATGAAAAGTATTGCCTGAAGAAATTGAGCACACAGGCAGAAAAGAACAACCTTCATCCCCGGGATTCTCCTCCCTAGAGAGGATGAGAGACAGGCAAAGGAAGAGGAAAAGCCCTGGGGGAGCTTCCATGCCAGCAGTCAGTCTCCCAGGGAGGAGGGGAAGACAAGGCTTGGGCTGGTCATGGCGCTGTGGTCAGGGCCAAGTCGCCAGTCCTTCCTATCCTTGGGTACCACACAGACTGCTGGTGTGTGGTACTGAAGGGACTCGGGTGCTCCTGCATGACTTGACGCACAGGATGCATCTCACCTCAAAGCAGAAGTGAAAGAGGAACCTTTCTTGGGAGACAAGAGGCGAGCCTGTTCACCCTGCAATATCTTCTGCAGGAACCAGGAGGGCAGCGGTCACTGGGAGCCAGCCTGGTGAGATGACAAGGAGAAGCCAGCTGGTGGCTGGGGGCTGGGTATGTGCATCCCTCCATACATATTTGGGGCTCTTTAAGCCTTCATCCTTTTGAAACACCCCAATAACTATATGTTTAAATCAGTTTTTTATGATTGAGACTCTTGAGAGGCTTGACTCAATACAAGCCCCTGTCTCCTAGCAGAATCGAAGCCAACCTCTCTCCGCAGAGAGGGATCTATGTATCGTTTATTGGCTCACTCACCATCCACACATTTGCTGGCCATCCTCTCATCAATACATGCATCTTTACAGCTTTCTGTGGTTCACACAGAGAGGAATCCACGTGGCATTGTTCTCAATTCCCAGCATAGCTGACAGAGGAGCGTTCATAGTGTCTAGTCATTGATGTCTTCATATGAAAGAGAACGGGAATCTCAAATTCTTCACAGCAGTGGCCGGGTGGCCCCGCCCTTAACTTTCAGAAGGAAAGTTGATGTGCAAACACTGAGTCAGAAGAGGACCTGGGGCGAGGTTCTGCAGGAAGCGTGGGCCACTGATACCACTGAGAACCCTGTGGGTGGGTGTTCTGTCCTGCAGGAATTCCGCCATGACTGTGCACAAGTTTTCCACTGCCATAGAAGCCTCTCCTATTGGCTCTTTCTCTCCTGGGACCTTGGCAGACCAGTTCCAGGCAGCTTTCTGGGAGCCCTGTTAGTGGTGACTGACCCTATGGTTGACCACTAATCTCTGGGAGAGCACCTAATGTCACCCAGCCTCCCATTGCCCTTGCAGCAGCAAGGAGACACCAGAACTCATTGGTGGCCCCCAAACAGAAATGCAGAAATTCTGCATCCCAGAGAGGCAATGTCTGATCTCTAGTCTATAGAGGAGCTGAAGGGATTGAAAGTGAAGAACAGCCCAGTACTGTAAAGGCTGTGAGTAATGAGGAATTTCAGGGCCAATGGACTCTACTGAGTCCTGAGTTCACTGATGCTCAGCCGGGGCACCAATGAGAGCTTCAGGCGGGCAGGCACTCTCTGTGCTGATCCAGGCATTCCCAGCTGAAGCCTGAAATGTTCACTCAGTTACTGAAACTGGCCTGTGGCTCCCACAGAAAAGATCACTAAATGAGTAGGAGTACTTAGCAGTCTTAAGGTGTTCTTACGCAAAAGCAAAAGGGGAAGACAGGTAGAAAATGAGCGCCAACTTCTATGTGTATCTATATACAACATACATGTGTAGAACCATCTACACAGCATTTTGTAGATGCAGGAGGGGAGAAGTACATTAGACAACAAAATACACAATAATTCTTTTTATAGTTGTGAATTATAATTGAGAAAAGTGTCCCAAAGAGGCTGTGAGGTTGGATGGACTCTCAAACTGTGCAGAGCTAAGGGCTGTCTTCAGGACATTTTCCTGGAAACCTGGTGGCTGGCAGAGTTGGAGAAGAGCAGAGATGCAGGGAGCAGAGAAGTTCTGGCTGTGAAGGTCCTGAGATGCTGAGGCAGAAAGCCTAGTGGCTCCAAATGAGGGCCAGAGGAGGAAGTGAGACCCTATCACCCAGAACCATCAAGCGACACACAGTTGTACATTTGCAAGAGAAGGAAGTTGGGAGGACTTGGTCTAGCTTCCTATGGCCTCTTTTCAATAGGAATGTATTCTCCCTCCTTGCTGGGCTACTGGAAAGTTGTGTTAGGTAAAAGCAGAGAAGGGAAGTACCTAGCCCGGGGAACCAAATAGCAGAACCTTTATTTTATGGTGGATGGGGCATAGGCTGATGGTTTAGCAACCTTTCCAAAGGCTACCACTAATACGCCTGCCTTTCTATAGACGTAGATTCTGGGAGATACAGAGACCAGGGCTACTGATGGGTGTAGATTCCTTAGCCAACTTGCAGTGTGCTGACGCATTTCCCTGATGTCATATCACTGCCCCACCAAGTCAGTGAAGACTGCAAAAGGACCTAAAACTGTGGCAGGGTCCACCTTAGAAGGTGACGGGTGGACCCCTTTCCCTTCTCCCAAGATACTCCTCTCTTGATAATTCTCAGGCTTTAATTCATGACCTAGTGAGTCTGTGCTGTCTCCTCAGTCAGGGACAGCCACATGCTGTGCAGATTGCACAGTACTGGAGCCCTGAGGTCTGACCAGCAGCAAGAGCACATCACTCCGTAAGTGTAGAGTCACCTTGGCCTTTTCTCCTGATTCAGGGAGGCAATTTCCATAAAGCAAAGAGCTCACATCCCTGGATCATAGGTATTCCTGGAAGGAGCTGTGCTGTTTAACTCCACCTCAAGTGGGGGGTGTGTGTGTGTGTGTGTGTGTGTGTTGGTGGTGGTAGTGGTAGCAATAATGGTGGTAGTGATGGTGGCATTTGGTTGTTAAACCATTTGTTTTGTCATACTTTGAGACAAGATCTCTTTCTTTAGCCCAGAATGATTTCAACCTTAAAATCCTCCTGGCTCAGCCTGCTATTGCTGGGATTACAAGTGTGCAACATCATGCCGGGGTCAGTACCAGCTGCCCCCTGCAGGTAAGTAACCAAGAATTGTTGGCACCTTGCTGGCAAGTGTTAGAGTCTAGATTCTATCCCAGGTCCCCATGACCTTGCCCACACAGTCCTTCAGCCTGGGACATACCTTCGGTCTGTGTTCTGTTGAATTTGGGGCTTCACTTGTTGGCGGTGGCCCTGAAGCTTGGTCTCTTCCTCTGGCAAGAGGCTGTGGGGGTGGCTGCCAGTCCTCAGAAGCATTGCAGAATGACCTCGCTGGCCATTGCTTATAGAGGGAAAACCAAGGGTCCTGAGTGGGGAACCAACTTGTCTGAGCTGGGTTTGGTCGGTGGAGCTGGTCAGGCTGTGGTTGCCTTCCTTTCTTTCTCATGCCCTGACTATGCTCTGCGCGTCTGCACAGTCCTCACATTGTGGGGCCCCAGTTTCCATCCCACCTACCTCCCAGGCTCAGTTGCTTCCCCAGCCCTTCAGAGATCCTAGAGGAACGACAGCAAGTTCATATGTGTTACAGCCCAACTCTTGATTTAGCTGTGCACCCCACCCCCAGCTCCCCTAAAGCCTGCTACTCCCACAGTCTTCCCCGATTTAGTAACTGTACCATCATCTACCCAGTTATTCAGGCAGAAAGCCTTGGAATCATCTTACATTTCCCTTTCCCTCAGCCCCCTCATCTGATCCATTAGCAAAAACATATTGTAATCGACCTTTCCTCCCCTCCCAACCAAACTAGTCCTTCTGCATTCGCTGTACTGCAGAGGCATGTGTCTGGAATCCCAGCATTCCTAGAGCAAGATGGTGGCAGGTGGAGGCTGGAGAATCACCTGGAGGTTGCAGGCCTTTGGTCTAAAGCACACAGTGCAGCAGAAACCAGAAGAGGACTTCCCTCGACCAGGCAGAGGGCAAGCCCCAACCTCAGACCTCCACAAGCATACAGTGACCTGTTCTTTCATGTACAAATAACAAAGATTTAAAAAAGAGCCTGAGCCGGGCGGTGGTGGAGCACACGCCTTTAATCCCAGCACTTGGGAGGCAGAGGCAGGCGGATTTCTGAGTTCGAGACCAGCCTGGTCTACAGAGCGAGTTCCAGGACTGTCAGAGCTACAACAACACACAGGATGAGGTGCTTAGTAATGTTGACTCTATTGTGATTATTAGTTTGTTGTTGTGACACAGTGTCCTCCTCTGCAGCCCAGGCTGGCTTTGTACTTTATTCTCTTCCCTCAGTCCCCTGTGTGCTGGGATTACAGGTGTGATCCCACTCTTACCATTTTAAAACCATTATTAATATTACCTTTGCTGTCTGTTTAATTTCTTTTTTTAAAGGTTTATTTATTATATGTTAGTACACTGTAGTTGTCTTCAGACACACCAGAAGAGAGCATCAGATCTTATTACAGATGGTTGTGAGCCACCATGTGGTTGCTGGGATTTGAACTCAGGACCCCCAGAAGAGCAGTCAGTGCTCTTAACTGCTGAGCCAGCTCTCCAGCCCTGTTTAGTTTCTTTTTAAACATTTTTTAAGATTTATTATTTTATGTGCATGAATGTTTTGCCCACGTGTGCCTGTATACCACATGCTTACCTACTGCCCTTGGAGGTCAGAAGAGGGCATCAGATCCTCTGGAACTAGAGTCGCAGATGGCTGTGAGTCACTATGTGGGTGCCAGGAATCAAATCCAGGTCCCCTACAAGAGTAGCAGCATGTTCTCTCAACCACTGAACCATCTCTCCTGCCCCTAGTTTTTCTTAAAGAGGTAATTATTTTTTTCCTGTCTTTGAGAAATAAGAACATGTAGATTTTATCACTTTTTATGGTCTATACTCTAATCTGCTTAACAGAAGGACCAGGGACTTTAACCAGCAAATACACCATGGGGTACTTATAAGGAGGATGTGATCCTCCTTAGTTCCATAGTAAATGTCTTTCCCTGTGGCTCATCCCTCTGAGGTTGCACTGGTCTCATCGCAGCTGTGTGTGCGAGTCAGGTTTTGTCATTCTTCCTTCCATCTCAGCCCCGTCACTGTCCCTCAACCTTGCGATCCAGTGACTCGGGGAACCCCTCTCATTTCATACATATCTATCCTTATTGCTATGACAGAAGCAACAGGGAAGCGTTTCTTCAGCTCCTGGTTTGAGGTGCAGTCTGTCATGCAGGGACATTATGGTGGCAGGACCTTGAGGCAGCTGGTCACCTTGCATCCACAATGAGGAAGCCAAGAGCAGAGAAGGGTGCTGCTAGCTCCCTCCCTCCTTACTGTCCAGCCTGAGACCCCAGCTCATGGAGCGGCACTGCCCTGAGACCCCAGCCCACGGAGCTGCACTGCCTGTGTGCAGCGTGGGTCTTCCTACCTCAGCTAACCTAAATCAGAACATCCCTCATCCATATGCCCACAGGTTTGTCTCTTGAATGGTTCTGGATCCTGTAACTCGACAATCCACATTAACCATCACACGAGATGTGATCCGTGCTCTGCTGTGGCACTGACCCCTGACTTGAATTGAGTGTGTGCCTCTCACAGACTGAACTCGATGAGAACAGAGGCCAACGCATTCTTTCCCTTCACTGACACAGAATTTTGCACTATGGTAAATAGCAAGTGATGGATTAACAAGCGAATGAGTGGATTGGTGGGAGAGACCAAGGTCAAGAGTCCGAGAGAATAATGTGTTGTCCTTGCAAGAGTAGCTCGACTTTCTCGTCGGCCTCCAGGCATGAGGCTGGAAGAGTTGTTCTGGTGTCAGTAGGTTCTACTTGCTGGAACACGGTCTTCGGTGCTCACAGGCATCCATGACACTCTAAAAGGAGAAAAAGACTTTGCCCCTTCAAGCGGAGATCAAAGCTGGACACGAAGCTCCAGTGTGACAGAGAAGTCTGTCTAGCCTCCTGTCTGTGTGCCAGACACATTTACTCTTCCTTCCTTCTGAAATCAGGGGCAGGATGAACCTCCCGACACCAGAGAGCTGCGTTCTGGTTTTTCTGGCTGATGACACATTCTTTACTGGGTTAGAGCAGAGGTTCTGTAGACTGGGCCAGTCCCCGGCAGAGTCCACACTGGGACACGGTGAAATCAGAACCGGGACAACATGGGGACTTTCTATAAAGCTAAGTTAATTCTGAGATTGTCTGTCCTACATTTTTCTGTGTCAAGCTGCCCTTTCTTTTATGAAACCAGGGTGACAGGAATTGATGATTTTATGTCCTTGCTTGTCAAAATCACCTATTTAATTCTCCTTTGAAATTTGCTGGCTGAGGAAAGTGGCTGAGCTGGGGCGAGAACACAGGTTTGCTAGTTTCCAGATACCTAAAGCCCTCGGTTCTGCAGGCCCCTGGAGAGGTGTCTACAGGAGGGAGATGCAAGAACTGGCTGTAAATTATCGACAGACGGCCATACAGAAGAACCTACTTGCTCTTGTTATAACCAGTGAGACAGTCTAGACTGGAATGTTTCCACTGATGTCAGCTGAACATGGTGGCTCTAATCCCTGCCCTGATGAGGCTGAAGTAGGTAGATTTCTGAGTTCCGGGCCAGCCTAGTCTACATAGTGAGACTCATTCTAGAAATAGACAGACAGACAAACGTAAAACAAAACATAAAAAAAATAAGCTGATTGCTATTAAGTTTTCTGTAGGTAAGTAGTCAGGAATTGAACGGGTGCTCACTACGCAGACGTGTGGGGACTGCTTATGGATCTTGGCCTTGGATTCAGACAGACCTGTATTTTAACTCCAGTTTCATCACTTATTACGTGTGTGATCTAGAGCAAACAAATTTTTCTGCTACTTAAAATGGGAGATAGAAAGCCAGGTAGTGGTAGCACACACCTTTAATCCCAGAACTCAGGAGGAAGAGGCAGGTGGATCTCAATGAGTTCAAGGCCAGCCTGGTCTACAAAGCAAGTTCCAGGGCAGCCAGGGATACACAGAAAACAAAATAATAATAATAATAATAATAATAATGTATATTACAACTTATTATTATTGTTACAAATACAATAAAACAAGAGATAGAGACTAAAAAAAATGGCTCAGCAATTAAGAGCGCTGGCTGCTTTTCCAGAGGACTTGAGTTCGAGTCCCAGTACCCCCATGGCAGCTCACAATTGTCTATTACTTGAGTCCCAGGGGATCTGAAGCCCACCTCTGGCCTCCTCGGGAGCCAAGCATGCACACTGTGCACAGATATACATGCAAGCATAACACCCATGTGCATAAAAATGTAACTTATTAAAAAAAAGAAAGAAAGAAAGGGAAGCATGGTGCTAGGAGAACCTGTCACAGGGCAGCTAACCTGATCCTAGAGGCTTGGGAAACCTTAAGGAAGTAACCACTGAACTGAGGGCCGAAGTAAGATTAGCTAGAATCATGTTGTTGGTGGAGAGCATTCTAGGCAGAGAAGAAAGACCTACAAGGGTAGGATGACGCTGAGGGAGCAGGAATGGACAAGAATCACATCACGGGCAGG